>CANJKZ010000006.1:4332500-5065000 GCA_947471745.1 Closterium sp. Naga37s-1
AACCGAGGAGAGGTTGAGTGAAAGAAGATAAGGTGGGACAGACTTGGCAGAGTGCATGTTTGGTGTGATGACATGATGAGGTGGACCGGTGAAGTCAAGTCGGGTAGGACCGATGACTGGACAAAAATGGGACCGACATGTGATAAGACCAACAGGACAAGACTGACATGACAGAACACTCCAACAACTGCACATCAAAGACAGAGTTCCCTAAGCTACACTAAGACACCCATATTGCCCATACCCCCTTAGATGCGGGGGTTGTACAGGTAGACAAGGTATGGAGCGCCGTCACTGAAGACTGAATGCTCTGAAAATGAAGGGTCTTCGCTGGAAATGGTCTCGGAAGCAGGAAAAGCAGCCTCTACTATGTGCCGGATCGACCTAGCCTGCGCGCGTTGCGAAGCCATGGGGATGCGGAGTGCGTATGAGGATTCAAACACGCTGGCCAGGAAACTGTCTGCTGCCCCATAGTCTACATGACGCGCTACTGGTCGACGACTACAGTCATGCAAGAAGGTCTTGAATTCGCTCCCCAAGCATCCGAATGTTTCTAGTGCTAGCGGAATGAGTTTGACAGCCGGACAGTCGTGCAAAGCTTTCGCATAGTGTCGCCGCTGCACAGATTCGCGCTGCTTCGCTGCTAGGCCTACCGTTGCTGGGGCTGTGGGTTTCTTAGGGTCAGCTACGGAGATATCAAGGGCCCATTTAATGCCAGCGCAGGGATCGAGGCAGCTGATGTCAGCTATGGCATCCGGCAGGAGAGTGGGGTCCTCTACACGAACTGTGAAACCGAGCTCCCTAGCTACCCTTGCCACCTCGTGTTTTACTGCATCATGCACGTGTGTGGGCTCTTGGAGATTGGGGCAGCGAAGAGCATGAGAAGGGAGTGTGGGATCGGTGTAAGTCTGGCCGCATGAGCATGGTGGAGCTGTTTCAAGGAGACGGAGGTGAGGAATAGGGAGGCCTAAGCGCACTTCTGCCGCTATAAACCAGTCTGCAGGTTCCATTTGAGAGCGGGGAGCAGATGGTACAGCTGTGAGCCAAGCACCAGCAGACGGGTCCTAAAGGGATGTTAAACGGACCAGCTGGTGGTGCTGGGTAACGGCTGCACGTAGCTGCTCTGCTGCATGTGCAGAGATGCGCTGGGCTAAGGCTGAAAAGAGTCGGTTTGGGTACCCTGCTGGGAAAACAGACCAAGGGGGTACAAGATGGCGGAGGTCATCAGGAAGGGCAGCTAGAGCGCGAGCGGCCTGAGGGTCTAGGTGGTCGACCATGTCGGTGGCTATGAAGGGGCGGAGGAAGCAGTCATTTTTTATGCGAAAGTTGTTGGCTAACACAGGGATCGCCTGTGCCCAGCTGCAGACATAACTGAGTGAAGCATGCTTTCGTGCGCACTGAATGCCAAGCCCTCCTAATCTGATTGGGAGGAAAGCATGCGACCTTGCTAACTGTCCCTCGGCGGTGTCAAGATCCCAAATGTCTGGCGGAAAGAGAGAGATCAGTGTGTCCAAAAGATGATCGTCCCAGTCACTGTACTGTTCTAGAACGTCCTCGGTTGGGGGTACTGTGCGGAGAAGGTAAGAGGGTTTCGCTGAAAGGCAGACGGTGAGTAAGTGGGCAGCAACTTGCGGGTTTTCTAGGCGAGGGAGCTAAGGGCAAAAACTAGTATAAAATGGCATGTTTGCATAGCGGGTGAGCGCACCCACGCCTCCCAAGCACTCAGCTTGTAGCCCTTCCGGCCAAGCCAGAGGCCAAACTCAGTGTCCTTTCCACACTGTCATCGGCTGAAGCTAAGTTTATCGCCGCGACAGCAGCAGTTCGCACAGGACTCTATCTGCAGGCACTCCTGCAAGAGGCGAAAATTCCAGCCTCGCCAACCTTTCGCCTGCACTGGGACAACCAGAGCGCGATCCGAATCGCGAACAAGCCTGGATTCGTCAATCGCACCAAACACATCGCGTTGCGATATTTCATCGTCAAGGACGAAGTTGACAAGGGGAAAGTTGACCTGACGTACTGCCCAACAGGAGACATGGCAGCAGACTTCTTTACGAAGCGACTACCCCGTTAGCAGTACCAGCACTGCTCCGAATGTCAGAATCAACTGTGCAGGAGTGATTGGATTAGCAAAATTCGGGGTACAAGTACTAACCCTAGAATTGCTGTACCCCATAAGGAGTGCCTCACTATAGCCTACAAGTAAGATTGTACTTCGACACACCCCCATACACTAAGTGGGGGACAACAAGATGGACCCAAGACCAGTCAAGCAAGACAACAAAGCAAAGCAAAGCAAAGCTCAGGGTGGATCTCAAGGACACCACACAATTCGAGCACAAGCAAGCGGCCACAAGGCCAGTTCACATGCAGAGTTATAATAGCAAGGCAGTACACTGATCACAACCTAGCAAGAGGAAACATGCTGGTATAAATATAGATATCAGAGAACAAGTAGAAGATCAAGAGACAAGTAGGTGAGGTAGAATGGGCAAAAGCCCAAGAGCAGTGCAAGAACGTTGAAGATCACCAGACCTGAGGGCCTTGGTGAAGACATCAGCAGTGTAGGCCCGAGAGGCCACGTAAGAAAGACGAAGCTGGCCACGCTGCTGCAGCTCTCGAGCAAGAAAGTAGCGAAGAGCAATGAGCTCCAGTCTCTGCTCCTGACACAAGGCAAGCATGGTCTTTTTGTCGACGTACAAAACTGGAGGAGAACGAGGCCGCTCCCCCAAGTCGGTCAACACATAGGTCAGCCAGCGTAGCTCCTGTGCAGCAATGGCCCCAGCGTAGATCTCGGCCTCACAGCTGGAACCAAGCACTGAAGAAGAACGAGTGGACCTCCACGAGACAAAACCAGAGCCAAGACTGAAGGTGTAACCCTGTGACGAACGATGAGTCGCCTGGTCGTCGGCCCAAGAAGCGTCGGAGTGTCCTGTGAGCACCACTGAACCCTATCCTCCAAGCACTAGCCCAATGCCCGATGTACTGCACAAGTAACGCAGTACCCTCTTCGCAGAATCCCAGTGCACTTTTCGGTGTCTACCGGGAGCTACGTAGCGAGCCAGGAGGCCGAGAGGGTACGCGAGGTCCGGTCGTGTGCACGTCATCAAGTACATGAGGCAACCCACAAGCTCTGGGTATGGACCACTCGGCTCTACGGACTCGTCCGACGGTGGAGCTGAGAGCGAGTGGCCGCTAGACAGAGCAGTGGGCTGTGGCGAGGGGTACTGGAAGTCGAAGCGCCGAAGGACGTGGTGCACCATGTGTGACTGAGTCAGGGTGATGGTGCGCCGTGCTCTGTCCTGGGTGATATGCAAGCCAAGATAGCTACGCAGCTCACCCATGTCAGTGCAGGTGTGTCTCTCCTGCAGCTCTGCCTTCACTAGGGACAGCGCCTCAGTGTGAGCAGAAGCAAAAACCAAGTCGTCGACGTACACGAGAACGTAGAACGGCGGCAGGGTAGTGTTGGTGCGTAGAAAAAAACGACGGGTCAGCAGAGGAAGGAGCAAACCCAAGAGCCAGAACTGTAGTCCTCAGTGTGTCGTCCCACTCTCGGGGTGCCTGGCGGAGACCGTAGACTGGCCGCCGGAGGCTCCACTGGGTACCTACAGGAAACAACCCAGTGAAGCCAGGTGGGCGGCGCAGCCAGATCTCCTCGTGAAGGCTGCCCTGCAAGAAAGGTGTGGAGAAGTCGAGAGAGTCCAGCTCGTAGTCACGATGTGCTGCAACGTGCAGTAGCACCCGAAGAGTAGTCAACTTCAGGGTGGGGGAGAAGGTCTGGAAAAATTCGACTCCCTGTCGCTGACTGAGGCCTCGAGCAACGTACGCGCCTTGAAGGCAGGCAGAGAACCCGGCGGCCGCTTCACTCTGAAAATCCACATGCCATCGACTATGTTCGCCCCAGGAGGAGGAACCTCGTCGACGTAGGTGTCTGTGGACTTCCAGGAAGCCATCTCTGCGTCCATGGCTGTCTGCCATTGAGAGGAGTACTCACCTGTGATCGCCTCAGCGTAAGAGCGCGGGGTAGGGATGTCAAGTGCATCCGGGTCTCCCTCAAGGAAAAGCAACATGGATGCGAAACGAAGTAAAGCGGCCGCAAGACACTCGAGCTCAAACTGCCTGTCCTCAAGGACGTCACTGCTTAGGGCAGGCTCACCCCCGACGGACGGAGGACAGACGGACTCAGACTCAGTAACAAGACTCGCAGCGTAGTCGAGACGACTCCTAGCTGCAAAGTCGACTAGCTCACTGACTAGGGCAAACGCAGCAGTAGACTCAACGTCAGGGTCAGTGACGACAGTAGTGAGGAGACGAGTGACAGTAGGACTGGCAGCACGAGCAAGGTCGGACTTAGGGTTAGGAACGTGTGGAAGAGAGGATGCGGGAGGCTCGAGCAGTACAACACGCTGTGGAATAGAGGAAGGACGAAGTGCCATACCGTGAGTTCCTAGGACAGTAGGAGGACGAGGATGGGCGACACGACGAGCACGAACAGGTGTGGAGGTACGAGTCTCAGGCTCACGGTGCTCAGTTAGGGACTATGTCACCTTAGTGTGAGGAGCAGGAGCAGGCAGCGGGGAGCCAGGCAGCAGCTTTGGCTGAGACTGGTCTATGGATGGACACAGGAGAGGTGGAGTGAGGCCAGTGGAAGACGGGAGACTAAGAACCTGGCGAAGGACCAAGTCAGGCGGCGGCAGGGACGACTGCGACTGCAGGTAGAAAAACGGTCGGCGCAGGGCGATACCAGCACCTTTAGCACCAGCAGCACCACGAGCTCCGGCAGCGCCAGCACCTCTAGCACCAGCAGTACCTCCAGCACCTCCACTGCCTGCAGCTCCAGCAGCACCTCCAACACCTATAGCACCAGCAGCTTCACCTGCTCTGGCAGCTCCAACACCTCTAGTACTAGCACCTCTAGGACCAGCAGCTCCAACACCTCCAGTACCTCCAGTACCTCAAGCTCCAGCGCCTCCAGCACCAGCATTACTTCCAGCACCTCCAGTGCCAGCAGCTCCAGTAGCACCTCCAGCACCTCCAGCACCAGCAGCAGCACCTGCTCCGACAGCTCCAACACCTCTAGTACTAGCACCTCTAGGACCAGCAGCTCCAGCGCCTCCAGTACCAGTAGCACCTCTAGCACCTGCAGCACCAGCACCTCTAGTACCAGCAGCACCACTAGCTCCGGTAGCTCCAGTACCTCCACTACGACCACCTTTAGGACCAGCAGCTCCAGTATCTCCAGCTCCAGCACCTCCAGCACCAGTAGCACCTCCAGCGCCTCCAGTACCAGTAGCACCTCTAGCATCTCCAGCACCAGCACCTCCAGCACCAGCACCTCCAGCACCAGCAGCACCAGCAGCACCTCCAGTACCTCCAGTACGAGCACCTCCAGGACCAGAAGCTCCAGCACCTCCAGTACCTCCAGCTCCAGCACCTCCAGCACCAGTAGCACCTCCAGCACCAGTAGTACCTCTAGCATCTGCAGCACCAGCACCTCTAGCACCAGCAGCACCACCAGCTCCGGCAGCTCCAGTACCTCCAGTACGAGCACCTCCGGGACCCGCAGCTCCAGCAACTCCAATACCTCCAGCTCCAGCGCCTCCAGCACCAGCAGTACCTCGAGCACCTTCAGCGCCAGCACCTCTAGTGCCAGCAGCTCCAGCACCTCCAGCAGTACCTCCAGCACCTCCAGCACCAGCAGTACCTCCAGGACTAGCAGCTCCAGTACCAGCAGGACCGTGCCCCCCACCACCAGGATTTGCCTCGTCGAACGATCCACGCACGAATCGCATGCGGCGAGAGCGTCTCAAGTAGATCAGGCTGCGGTGGCTGTCCAGCTCCAGGACCTCCAGCAGGGTCACCCATAGCTCCACCGCCACTAGGACTCACAGCACCCCCAGAGTCAGCACCCCCAGTCGCAGCACCCCCAGAACCCTCACCCTTTGTCTCGGCACCCCAAGGCACGGCACCAGCATTCTCAGCTCCAGAGTCCACAGCAGCAGGCTTCAGAGGCGGCGAAGACGGCCGAGGCGGAAATCCAAGGGGGGTCTCCAAGCGTGGAGAGCGGGGAGTGGCTGCCGTGTCATCAGCGGCGGGGTCACCCCCCCAGCTGGGCCAGAGGAGTCAGAAGAGATCTCGAAAGGCTCAACCAAGGGGGTGGGTCTACCTGAGACACACCTGAGGGAGCAGGACCCTGTGGGGGGAGGGGGTCTATTGGTCGGGGGACTGGTACCAGGAAGAGAGGCGCTAGGGGGACCGGGTGGGACGCGTGCGGGTGTAGCCTGTAGAAACAGACAGACTCGTCAAAGGTGTGACGTCCTGGGAGGAGAAGACTCGACGCGAGCGCGGGTGGTAGAACTGCCACGGCGGGGCGTCGATGGGGAAGCCAAGGAAGACGCAGTGGAGAGTGCGAGAGGAGAGCTTGCTCGCTTTGGCATCTCGAACAAGGGAGAGCGCGCCCCAGACCCGAAACACCGATGCATCGCCAACCTTCCCCGTCCATCGGAGTGTGGACGAGGTCTCTGGCTCAGAGACACAGGGCCAGGGGTTGAGCTGATGCGCAGCGTATTGAACCGCAAACGGCCACAGAAAATGGGGAGCAGCTGCATGGATCATGGAGGTACGAGCAACCTCCATGATCAAGCCAATGCGACGCTCAGCAATCCCATTCTGTTGAGGAGAGGCCGGGAGCATGAACGTCTGGCGGATGCCCTCCTCTCGACATAACTCCGCAAGGAGGTCAGAAGAGAACTCACCGCCCCTGTCAGAGTGCAGACACAGGACTGGGAAGTCCCAACAAAACCGCTCGCGCAGTGGGTGACGAGTAGCACGGATCCAGGGGATCAAAACACCACTAACGTCCGCCTTGCGCCGCAAGGGGAAGACATTGGTGTAGCGTGTGTAGTCGCCAACAACCAGCAGGAAGTAGCGCTCTTGGTCCGTTCCACCGACGGGGGCCGGGCCCCAAACGTCCATGTGGAGAGTCTGCAGAGGAGCAGTGGTCGGAGGAAACTCGGAGGAGTGAGGAGCGGCGCGCTGCCGCCCCTCGACTCAGGGAAGGCAGTGCGGGGCAGGCGAGCGCGGGAGGGAGGGCAGGGACCTGGGAAGGCCAGAGACAAGAAGACGAGAGTGCATGATGCGGAGGCGCGGCAAGGAGGGGTGACCGAGGTGGTGGTGCTAGAGGAGAGTCTAGTGGGAGAGTACCTGACACGAGCAAGACGCTGCAAGCTGACCAGACGCAGACACCTGACTCAACGTAGCCACCTGACCTGACTCAGCCACCTGTGCAGACGCAGTGGTCAGTGTGTACAGACTAGACCCAGGCCGTCGAGTGAACGTAGCCAGGTGACGGCCAGTCCGGGAGCACGTACAGATCGCCACACGCTGCCCTCCAGGAATAAAGGTATCAACCCACACATCCTGAATGGCAGCGTTGCTCACCAAGTTCGTCAAGAACGTCGAGAGGTGGAGACCTAACAGAGAACCAGAGGGGAGTACTGAACACGGGAGGACAGTGGAGGCTCGTGCGACTACTGGGCCCCCAGTGGGGTCAGCCAGTGAGACGAGTACCGGTGCAGCAAGTGGTGTGAGTGTGGTGCAGTCACAAAAGAAGCAACGTGACACGCCTGAGTCAAGTGTGAAAGTGTGCAAGGCCTCACCTGAGGCAGGACCTGTGGCGGGAGACGCACAAGCACCTAAAGCTGCAGCAGATTCACTAGCCCCTGGAGCGGTAGCAGACTCCCTAGCACCTAGTGCAGCAGCAGACTCAGAACCAGGGACACATTGCTGAGAAAACAACTCACTAAGCATCTGCGGAGAGAAGGTCTCCTGCTGACTCTGCTGCCGCCGCTGTGCAGTACGCAGAAAACCAAAGCCTCCACCACCTGGACGGGCTCGCTGAATAACCCACTTGCGAAGTTGCTGCGGGGATTGCGTGTCCGGGAGAGGCAGTGGCTGTTGCTGTCCACCCCTAGCCGCTGCGACTACCGTGATAGTGGCCATGACAGGCAGTGGCAGTGAGTAGTAGCATCGCAAGGGCAGCAGTAGCGTCTGCTGTAGTGACTATGGAGGCCAGTAGAGTGCGTGGGTAGCAGGGCACAGGCTAGCGCAGTAACAGCAGTAGTGCCAGCAGTGGCAGCACGAGCAGCAGCAGCAGTAGTAGCAGCAGTCGTAGCAGTAGCAGTAGGAGCAGCAGTAGGAGCAGCAGCAGGAGCAGCAGCAGCTCATGCAACAGCGGCGCATGAGAAAATAGGGTACAGCAGCAGCAGCGGCTCACAATAGCAGGCAGAACGAGGAGCCATAGCTAGGGTTTAGCTAGCTAGGCAAGAGAAAATAGGCAAAAGGAGAGGGTTTTCACTAGCAAGCAGGTGGATACATATAGGAAACCCTAAGGGGCCGTACTCACTATAGAGTACCCCACTACAGGCTAGACAAACTACACATTCTGACACACCCCCATAGTCAAAGTGGGGTATGATCAGCACAACAAGCAGCAGTTTATAGTTCACAAATATAAGCAAAGCTAGAAGCTATCACAGAGGGCAAGTGTGGAGGAGGAGGGACTATGAGAGGAGAGGAGGTAGTGGGCGGCAGCTGAAGCTGTTGGCACACGGCGCAACTGGAGCAACTGGCACACGGGCAACCGGAGCAATTGGCACACTGGCAACTGGAGTAACTGGCACACGGGCAACTGGAGTAACTGGCTCCGCGGCTAGACGAGCGGCAGGAGCAACTGCCTCTCGGACGACTGGAGCAACGGGCTCACGGGCAACTGGAGCGACGGGCTCACGCGCGACTGGCGCAATGGTCTCACGGGCGACTGGAGCTGCTGGCTTCACGGCGGCCACCCCCCTTCAACCTCCCCCTTTATCCCAAAACTCCCGTTCACAACCCCTGCTGCACCCCTAGCTTCACTCCCACGACACCCCCCTAGCACCACTCCTTCGGCTCCCACACACCCACCCCCCTCAGCGGCAGCTGCAGCAGTGGGAGACGGAGGAGGAGGAGGAGGGGACGGTTCACACACCTGCCACCCCCATACCCGCCACCCCCATACCCCCAACGCAGGGCAAAAACGCGGGCAGCAGCTGGGGCGGCGTGTGAGCAGAAGCGGGGCAGCGCGCGGGCCCCCAGGGCGCCTCGACGAGCGACAGGAGGGGGCGACGCGCGGCCCCCCCAGGGCGCCACGACGGGCGACGGGAGGGGTGACGCGCGGCCCCCCAGGGCGCCGCGACGGGCGACGGGAGGGGCGAAGCGCGGCCCCCTAGGGCGCCGCGACGGGCGACGGGAGGGGGGGGGGGCGACGTGCTGGCCCCCAGGGTGCCGCGACGGGCGACGGGCAGGGCGACGCACAGCCCCCTAGGGCTCCGCGACGGGCGACGGGATGGGGGGGGCGATGCACGGGCCCCCAGGGCTCCGCGACGGGCGACGGGCAGGGCGACGCGCGGACCCCTAGGGCGCCGCGACGGGCGACGGGCAGGGCAGCGCGCGGGCCCCCAGGGCGCCGCGTGAGGCAGTAAACCGCCGCGCGCCCTGAGCGCGTGGCGGGAAGAAAAAAGCGTCGCGCGCCACGGGGCGCGCGACAGACACGAAAGCAGCGGAAGCTTAGGGTGGGCCCACAGGTTAGGATCGAACGAGCTCTTAATACCATATCACAATAGCAGGCAGAACGAGGAGCCATAGCTAGGGTTTAGCTAGCTAGGCAAGAGAAAATAGGCAAAAGGAGAGGGTTTTCACTAGCAAGCAGGTGGATACATATAGGAAACCCTAAGGGGCCGTACTCACTATAGAGTACCCCACTGCAGGCTAGACAAACTACACATTCTGACAGCAGCAGTAGGAGCAGCAGCAGGAGCAGCAGCGCTTAGCAACAGCAGCAGCTCATGCAGCAGCGGCGCGCTGGGCAGCAGGGCGCACTGGCGCGTTTAGGGTTGCGGGGCGCGCTGGCGCGCTGGGCTGCGGGGCGCACTGGTGCGCTGGGCTATGGGGCGCGCTAGCGCGCTTAGGGCTGCGGGGCGCGCTGGCGTGCTTCGCAGTTGGGCGCGCTGGTGTGCTGAGCTGCGGGGCGCGCTGGCGCGCTTAGCAGCGGGGCGCGCTGGCGTGCTGGGCTGCGGGGCGCACTGGCGCGTTAGGCTGCGGGGCGCGCTGGTGCAGGAGCTGCTCGCGGGCAGAAGGGGCGCGCAGGGCAGGGGCTGCTCGCGGGCAGCAGGGGCGCTCAGGGCAGGGGCTGCTCGCAGGCAGCAGTGGCGCGGGGGGCAGGGGCTGCTCGCAAGCAGCAGGGGCGCGCGAGGCAGGGGCTGCACGCGGGCAGCAGGGGCGCGCGGGGCAGGGGCTGCTTGCGGGCAGCAGGGGCGCGCGTGACAGTAGGGCAGCGCGCTAGGGCAAGCAGTGCGAGTAGCTGCAGGGCAGCGTGACACTGTGCGAGAGGGCCGGACAGCGTAAGGGCACTTCGGGCAGGAGCTAGCGGAACGATCGGTGGGCCCTAAAAACCTAACAGGTTTCCTGCTCTGAATACCATGTCAGAATCAACTGTGCAGGAGTGATTGGATTAACAAGAGTTGGGGTACAAGTACTAACCCTATAAGTGCTGTACCCCATAAGGAGTGCCCCACTATAGCCTACAAGTAAGATTGTACTTTGACACCGAACTCAGCAGAGTGGTCAAGCGAGTCAAAACTTGCTACAGCGAGGAATGAAGGGGGGTGTTACGAATAGTGAAATGAGAAGTCGCATAGTGCATTCCTGCCTGTAGCAAGAACGGAGAACACAGAAAGGAGTACGAAGGCGAAAGGTTGGGTCCGAATTTGAATTTGAATAAGGGAATTTACCCCTTAGTTAGAGTACATGGCTAGCTAGGACGATTGGTATTCCCCTTGTATTGATATTTATACGTTTGTATTTGCGTGCTATAATCATCTCAATCATTTTACATTCTCTGATTTGAGGTCAAGGGCCCACCACTACCACACTCTGTGCGAACCTTCTCGAGATGATCCTGGCTACGATCTACTCTTTCTGATCGCAGCAATAACCATCGTGTGTCATCATTGTCACGTATGGCCTTTTTGCATTATCTTTATCAAAATGCACATTTCATACCGTAGCAGAATCTGTAGGTAGTAGTAGCTATTACCAAGTGGTTTTGCACACCCCATCCGCTTCACAAAAATATGCAAATGTATGCTGAAGCTTTAAGAGCACACACACACACATACACACACATGTAGAGCCACAGGTATGTACACGAGCCAAGTTAGATTCCTAACATCGGCTGATTATGTTAGAAATTGTAAATTTCTTATAACTGCCTGCTAGTGTAGCTACTGTGTAGTGTTACTGTTATTGTTGGTGGTGCACCATCTTGCCCACCCTTTCTCCTACTTGTACCTTCCTTTCTAATCAATCATCCTCTTTTGCCAAACCTTCCTCTCCATACTCACGTTTCCTAGCCAAAACCCTAGATTAAGAAAGCTTGCTTTTTGGTTCTTGCAAGGCAACGTGCTTCATTTAAATTGGTTAATTACAACATTCTCGTCCCACTGAAACATTACATTACATAGTTATCAACTAGGGGTGGGTCGGGGGGAAGCAGAACTGTAAAGTTCCGAAAATGAAGACGTGGGTGGAGGCCAAATGGCCTCCATCCCTCATTATGTACTTGGGAATAGGCATTCGAAGTTGCCCTGCTTCGATACAGTCAGTGCGCTTTCATAATACATATTTTTAGAAAGTGTTACACACTTTCAAGAAAAATCATATTAAGAAAGCTTGCTTTTTGGTTCTTGCAAGGCAACGTGCTTCATTTAAATTGGGTCTTCTGAGACATGTGCGTATGTTGACAAAGTGCAGATTGCAGGGCCGGTTGAGGGCGATGTCAAGTAATAGCGATTGTTGGTGTCAGTTGTTGTGCTCCAAGTTGAGGTGGTTATGGAGGTTGTTGCCTACTTAGGTAGATGACTGTGCCGATGGTTGTTGTTGGAGTGGAAGACGGTTCAAAATAAATGCTGCGCTGGCATGTGAGGTAGAGAAGATAGTTGTTAAAGACGATCCATGTGCTAGTTCAGAAGCTGACGGTGTTGCGCAAAGACTGATGCCGTGATTTCCGTGCTTCTTAGTGAATTGTGGGGTATAGGGCCACCTACGAATGACGTGTTAGCAAGAGTGCATGCTCCTCCATATGTGACATGCATAGGGCAAGCTTGAGTTTGAAAGTGGAGAGGAAGGTCCAAGATCAAGGACTTTATTGGAGGAACGGATGTCATTTGGCTGCGTTAATGCTGGTGGGCTTGCCAAAGAATGTTAAGCGATCTTCTAAAAGGTGCGTCATGACTTTTTATGACTAAGGGCGTGTAAGTTGCAGACGAACATTGGATAAACGGGACGTTGTCGTAATGAGTGACCGCAAGTGCACCAAGTTCGAAGTTTCCAAGACCGGGACGGTATTGAATGATGATAGCCGCATTCGCAAGATTCGTAGATCCAATGGGGATGCCAGTATTCGTTCGTAAAGAAATAATGTCGCACAACAGTACGTATATGTGGAAGAGCGTGATGAGGTGCCTCGAAGCACGGGCTACCGGCCCATCGGTTGCTCATCTGTTGGCCTATCAGTTGCTCATCTCTTAGCCCATCTGTTGCTCCTTCCTTGGCCTATCAGTTGCTCATCTCTTGGCCAACCGATTGCTCATCTCTTGGCCCATCGGTTGCTCATCTTTTGGCCCATCGGTTGCTCATCTCTTGTCACATCGGTTGCCCATCTCTTGGCCCATCTGTTGCTCGTCTCTTGGCCCATCGGTTGCTAATCTCTTGGCCCATCAGTTGCTTATGTTTAGGCCCATCGGTTGCTCATCACGTGGCCCATCCATCGCGCATCTCTTGGCCCATCGGTTGCTCATCTCTTGGCCCATCGATATCTCATCTCTTGGCTTGGCGTATCGGTTGCTCATCTCTTGGCCCGTCGGCTCCTCATCTCGTGGCCCATCCGCTGGTCATCTCTTGGCCCCTCGGTTGCTCATCTCTTTGGCCCATCAGTTGCTCATCTCTTGGCCCATCGATATCTCATCTCTTGGCTTGGCCCATCGGTTGCTCGTCTCTTGGCCCATCAGTTGCTCATCTCTTGGCCCGTCGATATCTCATCTCTTGGCTTGGCCCGTCGGTTGCTCATCTCTTGGCCCATCAGTTGCTCCTCTCTTGGCCCATTGATATCTCATCTCTTGGCTTGGCCCGTCGGTTGCTCATCTCTTGGCCCATCAGTTGCTCATCTCTTGGCCCATCAGTATCTCATCTCGTGGCTTGGCCCATCGGTTCCTCATCTTGTGGCCCATCCGCTGGTCATCTCTTGGCCCCTTGGTTGCTCATCTTTTGGCCCCTCAGTTGGTAATCTCTTGGCCCCTCGGTTGCTCGTCTCTTGGTCTCTCGGTTGCTCATCCGTATGTGGTATTACGGTATGATTGCGAGACAGGAAAACGACAACAAGTGCGCTGCCTGCCACCCATGTTAGTTCCGTAGTCCTCTCAACACATTGCCTGTAAATTGCCGAAGTGCGAACAATTACTGTACTCGGGTAATGAAGTGCAAGTTGCATAGATGTTTGGTACCGTACATGATTATATTTCCCTTATTTTGTCAAGCGTGACGACACGGAGGTGCGGTAAAAGTGAATGCAGTGATGGATAAGAGACGTATTTCTCTCCATGCAGCCCTCGTTTGAGAACTTGAGTGCGTGTAGGTGAGTGAAAAATCAGATCCAATATCTATCATTGCCACTGGTAGTTGCACACTACCAACCTTACCCCGGTAAGTCAAATCATAGCTTGTGGTGTGGCGTGGCTCCAACATCCAACTACAGCAAGGACTGCTCATGTTTTTTTTTTTTTTTTAATCATTCATGTCTTTGAACATAATAGCCATGGATACAGCATATCCACATGCACAATACCAGTGTGGTTTTCCCAATCTCCGCTTTTGTCCATTTTCTTCCCCTCCCTAAGGCAGTGGCGCTCTGGCAAGCGTATCTTCATACCCTTCCTTCCCCCTCTGGAAAGATTTTATTCAGGCCGACATCGAAAGACACTGACCTCGGTTCCCTCCCCCCCTGGGGGACGGCTCTCAGGCTAGCATGGGAACCCTCGGTCCCCTCCCCCCCTGGGGGACGGCTCTCGGGCCAGCATGGGAACCCTCGGTCCCCTCCCCCCCTGGGGGACGGCTCTCGGGCCAGCATGGGGACCCTCGGTCCCTTCCCCCCCTGGGGGGCGGCTCTCAGGCCAGCATGGGGACCCTCGGTCCCCTCCCCCCCTGGGGGACGGCTCTCGGGCCAGCATGGGGACCCTCGGTCCCTTCCCCCCCTGGGGGACGGCTCTCAGGCCAGCATGGAGACCCTCGGTCCCCTCCCCCCCTGGGGGACGGCTCTCAGGCCAGCATGGGGACCCTCGGTCCCCTCCTCCCCTGGGGGACGGCTCTCAGGCCAACATGGGGACCCTCGGTCCCCTACCCCCTTGGGGATGGCTCTCAGGCCAGCATGGGGACCCTCGGTCCCCTCCCCCCCTGGGGACGGCTCTCGGGGCAACGTTGCGACTCGCGGTCCCCTCCCCCCCCTGGGGACGGCTCTTAGGGCAACGTTGCGACTCGCGGTCCTCGAGTTTATCGAGGAAAGTCGTTGGGTGCGTGTGGAGTAGGTCCGGTAATCGTTGCGATTTCCTGCACGAGTGGTGGAGTTTGGTGCGCGTCCCTTCACCATCGACATCACGCGCCCGTTTTTCTGCCACCAAGGAATTAAAATTATATCGGAATTAGTCAGAGATGAAAGAAACAGCAGAAAAATAACGAAAAAATAATGAGGAAAAATCAGAAGAAGAATTGGAGCATATGCATCGCAACGCAATGTATACGTGAGGAGACAAGGTACGCAGGTGGGTGACGCTGCAGTCAATGGCACAGGCGCTTGAGTGGCAGTTTAGTCACTGCCGCGCCTGTGTCCCTTTCGTCCCTGACGCGCTAGTGGCAATGTCGCCACTGGCGCAAGTGGCGATTTCGCCACAGGCGCGCGTGTGGCGATTTCGTCACTGACGCGCGCCACTGGCGCCAGTGGCGATTTCGTCTCTGGCGCATGCCACTGGCGCAAGTGGCGATTTCGTCTCTGGCGCGCCAGTGGCCGTTTCGTCCGGCGCACTTCAGTCTCAGTTGAGCGTACGCAAAGTACAATCACGGGCGCTATCATGTGGCCCTTCAGCGTTAACACCATAGCTACTTGAAAATATGTGTGGGTGGTTGTTTCTGAAATTGGTAAGGACGGGAACATTGCGAGTGGTTGGACGAGAATGAAGCGGAACTGTTAAGTTCCGAAAATGAAGACGTGAATGGAGGCCAAATGGCCTCCATCCCTCATTATGTACTTGGGAATAGGCATTCGCAGTTGCCTTGCCTCGATACAGTCAGCTGCGCTTTCATAATACATATTTTTAGGAAGTGTTACACACTTTCAAGAAAATTCATGTAATTAAGCAGTGAGTTATTAGCCTAATTTGACAGATCATACACCTAAAAAAACTACAGCAGCTCCTACTGTAACTTGAGTCTACTACAGGAC
Organism: Closterium sp. Naga37s-1; assembly: GCA_947471745.1. Classification (NCBI taxonomy): domain Eukaryota; kingdom Viridiplantae; phylum Streptophyta; class Zygnematophyceae; order Desmidiales; family Closteriaceae; genus Closterium; species Closterium sp. Naga37s-1. The sequence goes on from CANJKZ010000006.1 coordinate 4,348,084, forward strand.
TTGAGGGACCTTGTAAAGAGCAGCTGCAGCGCTCAAATTCGAGCAAATCCTTTGCTGGCTAACTGCAGCATAAGTTGGTACAGAAGACCTCGGGAGACTAAGGAAATGGACTAGTCTCGACAGGAGAAAGAGCAGCAGCGGCGGAACCAACAGCAGAAGGGGCTGTAACTGCTGCAGGAAAGGCAGCAGCAGTGGAGATGCTAGCGATGGCGGCAGCAGCAGCAGCAGCAGCAGCAGCAGCAGCAGAAGCGGAAACAGCAGGAGATTGCCACGTCTCATCGTGCTTACCCGCCCCCCACCACACCCCCCCACTCCATATCATGCTCCCAACTGCATACGAAAGCACAGCAGCCAGTGCAGCCGCCACTTGATCCCCTGCCATCCTGCTATTGCTGCCGCTGCCGCTGCCGCCACCGTCGTCGCCGCCGCCGCCGCTGCTGCTGCCGAAAAGAGCAGCAGGATCAAAGCATGAGCTGCAAGGCAGATCAAGATACTCTTGCCCGAGCAACGAGGGGGTTGGTTGGACGCTGCTGGCATTCGCTGCATGAGAAGGAAGGGAGGCAGTCTCAGAAGGCGGCAAGGTGTCCTTTGCTTGATCACGGTACACGAGATGAGTGCCCTGCCCCTCTGTCTCTACCGGATTACCACTGCTACGTCTACCGCTGTTACTAGCGTCACTGTCTTTTTCTGCGGAAGCACGTGCACTGCATATGGCAGCATCACACTCCCATTCGTCACCTGCGTTCATATCCCTTTCACATTTGCGCTGCTCCTGCGGCTCCTGCTTTTCCTCCTCCACCTCCCCCTCATCCTCCTTCTCGACCTGCTGCTGCTCCTGCTGCTGATGCTCGCGCTGCTGCTGCTGCTGACGGTGCTGCTTCTCCTGCCGAACTACTGGTATTGTGGGGCGGGAATGGAGCATCCAGGGAGGAAGAGACGAGGGCAGCGAGCTAGCAGCAGGAAAGGGGGGACCACCAACCTCACCTACCACAGCAGCGTCAGCAGCTGCTGCACGTCCCGAACCTTCACCAACAGAACCTGCTGGTGCCACATCAGCAGCAGAAGGAGCAGCAGCACCACCACTGCTGTTGCTTCCCCTACTCCATCTGCTTTCCCCTGCCCCCGTACCCTTGCCTCCTTCCTTGCCTCTTGCCTTGCCACCCACACTCATCCCATTCCCTCGGCACGGCCTCAGTGGTGCTTCTTCAGCAGAGCTCGTAGCACCTGGTGCAACGAGCGTACCTGCTGCAACCTCAGCAATTCTGGAGCCCTTTGCGCCCTCTGCTAACTCTGCCCGCCCTGCCTGCTCTGCACACTCTCCCTGCTTCCCCCGCGCTCCACCCTCCCCACCCTCTGCTGCACCCCCCTCGGCCTCTGCACCCCACCCAGTATCTCTTACTGCTGCCGCTTTACCCCCGCCCTCCTTGCCTGCAAAGCTCTTGGGAGCAGCAGGGGCAATGGGCACATGGTGCAATCGCCTGTTCGCCTGCTGCTGCTGCTGCTGCTGCTGCTGCTGCTGCTGCTGCTGCTGCTGCTGCTGCTGCTGCTGCTGCTGCTGCTGCTGCTGCTGCCACACTGCTTGCTGGCTGGGCATAGCTGAAGCGGGCACGGCAGAAGCGGGCAGGGCGGAAGCAGGGACGGCGGAAGATTGCACAGCGCAACGAAACGCTGCTGCCGCAGCAGCAGACGGGAAGGGATGGATCGCAGGAAGGGGCATGAACCCGGGGAGAGCACTGGGCGGCTGCGGGCGCGGGAGCGGGGCGCCAGCAGCAGAATACATGCCCATGCTTCCGCCGCTGCTGCTACCACTGCCGCTGAGCGGATGGAAATACGGTGGCTGCTCAAACATACCTCCCGTACCCATCACCACATCTCCCGCATGCGACACAGGCGGGAGCGACGGGAGAGTGGGGCCGAGAGGGGACGCGAGAGGGGCGTAAAAGGAAGTGTGTGGTGGGGGGGGAAGCCAGGGAAGGGAGGGGAGATGAGCCGACGGGAAGCAGTGCTGGGGGGTGTGGGAGTGTGACAGTAGCGACGGGTCTTGCGGCGGTGGCAGAACGGAATGCGCGTATGGCGGAAGGAAGGCCTCGTGGAACGACGCTGCTGCGCCTATACCTCCTGCTCCTGCGCCCCCTCCGCCTCCCCCGCTTCCGCCTCCCCCTCCGCCTCCGCCTCCGCCTCCGCCTCCGCCCGGCATGTCTGCCGGTATGCAATAATAGTCATTCGCGACGCGTGCTCCTGCGACGGCTGCAGCAGCGGCCCTAGCGGCTGCAACTGCTGCGGAGGACGTGCCTGCAGGCATGCTTGCTGCTACCATGCTCTGCAGCATCTGCTGTTGCTGTTGCTGCTGCTGCTGCTGCTGCTGCTGCTGCTGCTGCTGCTGCTGCTGCTGCTGCTGCTGCTGCTGCTGCTGCTGCTGCTGCTGCTGCTGCTGCTGATGCTGATGCTGTTGCTGCTGCTGGCGAAATTGATGCTGCTGCTGTTGCTGAAACTGCTGAAAATGCTGCTGGTGCTGCTGCTGTTGAAACAGCGCGTCCTGTGCTGCCCGTCCCACGCTGCTCAGTCGCGCAGCAGCATCGAAGTCATACGGAGGAGGAGGAGGCGGCGGCGAAACCAACGGCATGCCAGGAGTAAACCACCTATCACCACCGGGACCGCCCTGACCCCCAGCGCCCCCCGCTTCGTGAGCCGCACTGATTTCACGGTCGCCGGCGTGGGGCATGCGCGTGTCACCACACGCTCCGATTGGATTCCCTGACGCGGGAAGGATCTGCGCCTGCGGCCACGCACGCTGCGCTTGCCGCGGCGGCTCTTCCCCCGCGGGAAGCTTCCCGTCCCGCGCCACCTCCCCCTCAGGCGACTTCCGCTTCCGCTGCGCCCTTCCACGCTGCTGCTGCTTCTGCTGCTGCTGTCGCGGCGGCGACGCCTCCGGAGCTGCCGGCAGCACGTGCGCCTTCCCGTTCCGCGGACTGCCGGATCCCGCGCCACTCCGCGGAGTCTCACATTGGAGGGGCTCACTCCGTTGCTCCCGTTGCCGCCCCTTGCCCGCCGCATGCCTCCCCGCGTCCGCCTCGTTGGGGTTGCTTGCGGGCGACCCGCTGGTGTCAGATCCGTTATGCGAAGGAGACGACTGCCCCTGATGCGTCAGATCGCTCGGCTCGCTCTGCAGACTGCGTTTCACCGCCGTCGGCGCGGCTGCTGCCGCCGCCCCCGCCGCCGTAGCCGCCGTCGCCGTCGCTGCTGCGACCGTCGCTGCCGCTGCTGTGCCAGACGCGTCGTGCAAATTAAAAGTTAGCAACGGATTTCGCTCACGGCGGGTATCAGCGCGTGGTACGGATGGCTGCGCCTGTTGTTCCTGCCAGGGAGCTTCCGCGGGAGGCGGCGGCGAACGCGCAATGCGCGAAGCGTCTCGTTTTGACGACATACGTTCAGTTGACGTTATCCCTGATATCCTCGCCTTGCCGCGATTCCAGCTCCAATCAGACGGATTCAGATCCCAGATCCCTCCCCCTGCCGCGGCGATTGCTCCTTTCCGCACGCTGCGCTCCTCTCCCTCGCCGCCTTTCACGCTACCGTTATCGCTGCCTTTCGCACTGCTGTTGTCACTGCCTTGCATGCAGCATGACTTGTTCTCCCCATCTTCGCGAGACGGTTCCCCCGTTGCCTGATCTGCTGCGGTTGTGCATACGACTGAATTAGATGCAGTAGCACCGACTGTGGAAGTATCAGCGTGAGTAGGTTCTGTGGAGCCCACCGGTACACCAGCAGCCGCTGGAAAATAGCAAGGAGCGAGAGAGAGAAAGAGAGGGAGTGAGAGGGACTGAGTGAGTGAGTGTGTGTGTGTGTGTGTGTGTGTGTGTGTGTGTGTGTGTGTGAGAGAGAGAGAGAGAGAGAGAGAGAGATAGAGTGAGAGAGTGAGAGAGTGAGAGAGCGAGAGAGTGAGAGAGCGAGAGAGCGAGAGAGAGAGAGAGAGAGAGAGAGAGAGAGAGAGAGAGAGAGAGAGAGAGAGAGAGAGAGAGAGAGAGAGAGAGAGAGAGAGAGAGTGAGAGTGAGAGAGAGAAAGAGGAAGAAAGAGGAAGAAAGAGAAGAGAATGCAGGTTCAGGGAAGTGATTGAAAGAGTGCGAGAAACGTACATTGGATTAAAGCGCGAGTGGAGGGCCTAATCCATGAAGTTTTCAAATCGACGAAGAATTAGGGAGAAAAAACAGCAAACTCCACGTGATCAAATTTGCGTACCGTGTAGAAATCCCTCTGCTTGAAGCTTGGCAGCTGCGATTTGGAAAGCAAGACTACAAGGGCCGACACCGCAACTACTCCCGACTTCCATCTCCGCACTAGCTGTGGAATTCTCCATTGGCGAACCGAACGGTCGATGGCAAGCCAGCTGACCTCGCTGCTTGCAGAGATGAAAATCCAAGGAAAAGACGACGCGAATCCAGCTTACTGTTTCTCAAAACGGATCACTAGTGTAGGTTAGCTTGTTGGCTAATTGGTAACCGGGGATGAGGTGACTGGGATAAGCCGAACAGCATCACTTCTGGTCAGCACGAGCTTGCTCGTAGGGGGAGTTGGTAGGGAAGGAGGGAGATCACCACGCCAGTGTTTCGTTTTGTTTTGGCAAGCCCCCTTGGGATGATCATCCTAGGCTCGTCTCGATTCCATACCAATGCTGCCGAAAGGGTGTCGGGAGTCGGGACGGGAACTGCCCGTGTAATCATGTTTCATCTCATGACTAATGCGCACGATTGGCATGGGGGCACTGGGCACCGAACAGCTGAGCAAAGAGGAACTAGTCTGAAGGAGGAGGACTGGATAAAAATTATTTCGGAACGACACGCACGCATGGAGAGCGGAAAATCGGACCGCATGGATGGATCGCCCCAAGAAATTGCCATGACACGTAAGACATGGGGTTTCACCCTCAGAGCCAGCGAGGATTTGTGACGCGCGTGGATGCTGGGAGCCATTTCTATCGACGGCTATCCGCCCTGCAAATGAGCTGGCTGTTGAACTTGAACCCAATGGCTGTGTGCCACGTGATACCCCTATCACTTCTCTCTGGGACACCACACCCAACACTCGCGTCGCTAATGGCCCTGGCTAATTTGAACGACCAGTTCCTTCCCTGGCGGGCACATTTGTAGGAGCCGCCACACGACGACTCGGAGAACGGACCCAACACCAATCCTGCCCAGTCCTGCTTCGTCACGTCAGACCGAAGTGCCAATAGGCCGACAAATACGACCAACCCATTGTGAACATGTCAGCATGGCAAAATACCTGATGGCCACACCAGCACTTGTGAATCCATTTGCATTTCGCAATGCCTAGCTCTCCACATCAGCTTTTGAGAATCTCCAGTACACTAATCTCACACGTCGACCCCACGTGTGATATACAGAGCGAATCCTGGCGCTCCAAAAAATTGAAAGCGTAGAACACGGAACCCAATCTGGGCCCATCCAACATGAAAGTGGTTGATTCAGAACCTTACATTCTTCATGAACAAATACAGTAATACGTTTCCACATGTTATGGGTAGTAAGTAACAGAGGGGGAGCTAAATTATACATCCTTGAGTGAACTGACTGAACGTATGCATCAAACAAATGCCGCAGATAGATATCAAGGGACCTTGAAAGGTGAGTTTTGGCACAAATTAGGGTGCATGAAGACAGACTACAATGGATAGCCTCGGGGTCCAAAGAATCGGGTCGGACAGCAGTCTTGAGAGTAGGGGTTTATGATGGATGCTGTGATGTTAAGGCTAATGAGAGTAAAAACTTTTGTAATTGTGTCAGAAGCATTACTAGCGAGGATGCAGGGCTTGTTGTAACACCAAACCTGGATAGCCTACTGGTTTGGGGTGGCTTGACCCCTCTTGTCTACACGGTGCCATTGTTCATCTCATCTGTCCCCGAAGCACATGTTTGTGTGTTTGAAAATGCCTAGTCAGCCAATTGAAGGAGAAGTGGGTACCAAAAAGGGCAGCCCATCTGTTGGGAGGAGCTCGCATTCGCCATCGAAACCCTAGATTTTATTGCTCGCTGCCCCGCGTGGCCATGGCATGTTTTCCGCGCTTGCGAGTTTCGCTCAAGATATCGGGGCCACATTAATCCTTCGTCGGCCACTCAGACACTGTCCTTGAGCCCATGTAGGTTTCACGAGAGTAAGATCTTTTGGTGAAACTTTCCACCAACCAACAAATGCTGGCTGAGGCTGTTTTACCGCAGGAGACGGACGAAACCCCTACCATCTGAAACTGTTTGGGCCATTTTCAAGTGTAATCTACTCTTGCTAGGAAATGTACTCATGTGCGATCCAGGTTACTGTGCAGATACAACCACCATATTCATTGTAAAGGAATTTCTGTCGATAATTCCTTTTCATACGATATCCGATTCGAAACAACACAAACAGTCTGAATCAAAAGCGATTTCGGATCACGCCAAGCATAATTTGAATGGTCACGTCATATTTGCCCAATTAATTCTTATGCGGACTGTTTGGTTGCGCTCCCCATTCGCCTAGAACCTTGGTGCTTTCCTTTTCTTCCCTCTCCTTAGTGGACAAGGCTGACTGGCGTCACCACCGCACTTTTCCCCAACCAATCAATGAGAGCTAGACAGCATCGAGGGTTCCAACCTCCCTGTCCAAGCCTTCCTAGGTAATAAGCAGAAGTTATGGAGTTCCTTGGCTCTGCAATGCACTACCGTTGTACCAACGGGTTATCGCCAGCTTTTTGCTTGTTTTTCGTTCCAATTTCAGTACGATAAATGTTGAGATTAAAAAGTTAGCGCCTTGACTCCTAGTAACTTTCGTGTTTATGCGATGGTCGGCGTTTTCGAATGCATGGCAGGTCATCCATATTTTCACGGTCGACCTTGTCTTTGGGAGCACGGGTGAACGGTTGGAGCTTCTTTATCTACAGACATGACGTCGAATCCAGGTAATTTTTTTTTACCAGACCTCGCCATTTTTGTAACCTGCCCCTCTTTCTTTAGGGGCTTGAACTCCAAATAAGCCGTGCCGTTTCGTTAGAACTGTCAGTAATACTGATTGCTATTATCTTATTACGCAGTCTCTTCGCTTCGTTTATTTCGGAAAAGAGTTGCTTTGGCCTTTCAACAACGGTGCGACAGGGTTAAGAACCCAAGGTTTCTTTCTTCCCGTTTTGTAATCTCCGTGCTGCTTCTCGTCTTGACACTTCTTGCTGCACCAGGTGGGGTTATGGCCGTATCAGCACTCGATGAACACCAAAATCTGGCCGTAGCTGCTGCAGCTGCAGCTGCCGCTGCCGCAGCTACTGGCCCAATGATGCCTACTACGGCTCCGACTGAGTATATGACGATTCCACATGCAACGATCGATCTTGGTTCGGGACCCATTGTAAGGATTGTTTTGCTTTTGTCATCGTCTGGTAAGTCCAGGGTGGCGGTCCGAGTAATGGATGGCTGTAATATTTACGATAAACGACTAGGCGGTAATGAGGGTTGGCGTTTTTATAATACCTTATTGACAGGTTACAGGAAAACATTTCATTCCTTACTTTCCATTTCTGTTGTTTCGCCTGCTCTGTCCCAATCATATCTGTAGGCGGCTCAACATGTAGCTTACCCTTACGCGACGGACCCTTATTATGGCAATATCGTCACGTTCGGCTCTCAGGCACTGGTAAGAGTTTCCATTCCAGATTAGTATGAACCTTACCTCCTATGTGTTTTTATCTGGCCTGCTGAGTATTTCAAACTGCTCTGTTTGTCATCAGATGGCTCCACTAGTGGGATTACAGCAACAGACACGAATGCCATTACCGTCGGAGATTGTGGAGGAAGAGCCTGTTTATGTCAACGCAAAGCAGTATCATGGTATTTTGCGTCGCCGTCAAGCTCGTGCTAAAGCAGAAGCCGAGAATCGTTTGGTGAAGGCTCGAAAGGTATGCTATGTTTATGCTTAGGCCGCGCCCTCTTTTCCCCTTCCTTTTCTCAGATTTTGCGCACCACTTATTCACTCGCTTGTCTGTGCAGCCTTACTTGCATGAGTCTCGACACAAGCATGCACTTAGACGGGCCAGAGGTTGTGGTGGACGATTTCTCAACACTAAGCAGCTCGAGGAAGCTGCAAAGGCACAGGCACAGTCAGGCCAAGGATCAGGAGAGCAGCTGGGAAATGGTGACGATAAAAAGGTGGACCAAGAGCAGAACGGAGGAACGAGTGGAAATCCTGGCAGTGAGGGTGATGCCCACAGGGTTTCAGCTAGCAGCGAAGAGGAGCAAGGATCGGACACTGGCAAGGGAGTTGAGGGGTCGGATATTGTTCGTCAGTTAGTCGCGGCTGGACACAACACCAGTGGAACTGGCTTGCAAACTGCCGAGGGCACAACTGTTCTTGGTGAAGCTGGAGAAGCCAAGCATGCTGGGAACGGCACCACTGCACCAAATACTATTTCTAATAACATGCAACCTCAGCATGGTGATCAGCAGCAACAGCAGCAGCTTCAAGTGCATGGTTTTGATTTTGGATTCAGTAACCCCCATGGATTTTTCCAGTTTGGTGGCGTCAACGGCCTAACTGCTCCTTCGCCAGCATTTCACCACAGTGCTCCATCCTTCCACCCCAGTGGGACTCCTGCATTTCACCACCCATCTGCATTTCACCCCATCACATCAGCTGTTGCTGAAGCCAACACCGCGTTTGCCAGAGGTTCATCTGCTGTTGCTGCTGGTGGCCCAGCTTCTGCCGGCTTCCTGCATGGGGACTCCAAAGTCTCAGCTCAATAAAATCCCACCATGGGCTCTACCTGTTGCCTCAGCCATCCCCTCACTGGCTTCTGTTGCAGCTCAATGATTCAGCATGAAGTTTGGGTTGGCGGCCGCTGTATAGTTCTACATGGACCTTTGTTGTTTGTCATGTTTTTCTTTTGCTAGTGAAATAATTGCTTTGTATGGTAGTATGTATGACTAAAAGGGTCAATGGCTTTGTTGTTAGCCCTGATTTGTGCTCTACTGCTTTGAACACCCACAACGCCCAAGCACAAGGTCAATAGCCTTTCATACGTCAGCTGTTTGACATATGTCAAGCCCATTACAGCCTCTCCATCTTGCAGGGAGGAGAAATGATCGCAGGAAAATCGTTTTGCAACTCCATCTTTTGAGAAGAACGAGTCTAACGTGTGCTGAGGTTTTAAATATCGAGGAGGGAGTTCCAAATACCTTCATCCAACCGTTTGTGCTCATTCTCGCTCTGTCGAATTTCCTTACTCCCTTCGAAACATCTAGAATCATATCCAAGAACGCTGGCATCAGGCCGTGGAGGCACTAATTCGAAGACGGATTCTGTTAATCACTCCGTTCGCGCTCGCCCGCGCAACCGTCTCCCCATGTCCGACTGGGCCGCGCTCTCTTTGGACGAGTCCAATCGCCGTCCGCTCGGCTATCTCCGCGATCCGCGCAACCGTCGCACCATCCTCATGGGTGCCGCAATCGTCGGCGTCGTGCTGGTCGGAGCGCTTCTCATCTTCGCCTCCACCTCGGCCGCGTCCAGCGGGAATGGCGGCGCTCTTTCCGGCGAGCTAGCGAACGCCCTGCGCGATGTCGTGGAGCCGTTTCAACAGGAGGTGGATTTGGTCGTCTCGTTCAGCGGCCGGCAGCTTCTTGACGGCGTGCGGGTATCTCAGTCGGAAGGCGCCGTGCAGCCGGCTGTGGTGATTTCGGCGCGTCCCAACACGGAGCTTGATCCGAGCAGCCATTACACCCTTGTGAGTCAAATCTCCATTCGCCGTTTTCTTGTTTTATGGGCTTGTAATAGCAAAATTAAAAATAAAAATCCCGCACCTATGCTTGTTAGGTTTTGGTGCCTGTTGCCAATCATTGCGACCGCTTTCTCTAGTTTCATGATAGTTTCGATCCCTGCGACCTGCTGCGTGCACGGGCGCGATAAATTTCCTTTATAAAAAGCGGAATATCCGTGAGGACTCTGCTTCTCGTGCGCGCTCCGCCCACCGCGCATTTCCGCCCGCCTCTCATCTCTGCCTACCGCGCATCTCCGCCCACCCCGGCGCTTCCGCCCGCCGCGTGCGCCATGCAGGTGCTCGTGGACCCTGACGCGCCCAGCCCCTCCAATCCGACCGCGCGCGAGTGGCTGCACTGGTGAGTGGGGCGTGCTTCTTGACGGGTGACTGCACAACTTGACGGCCGCGCCGGCCGCGTCGCGCAACTTGACGGTTGGCCGTTTGGGCTGGGATGGTGATTTTACATCTTAGCCAGGGCAATATCATCAAGCCTAGCCATGCCACGCGTCATGCCATACCATGCCCTCCGATTCCATGCCGTGCCATGCTATCCCATGCCATGTATCCCATGCCATGTATCCCGTGCCATGTATCCTGTGCCATGTATCCTGTGCCATGTATCCTGTGCCATGTATCCTGTGCCATGTATCCTGTGCCATGTATCCTGTGCCATGTATCCTGTGCCATGTATCCTGTGCCATGTATCCTGTGCCATGTATCCTGTGCCATGTATCCTGTGCCATGTATCCTGTGCCATGTATCCTGTGCCATGTATCCTGTGCCATGTATCCTGTGCCATGTATCCTGTGCCATGTATCCTGTGCCATGTATCCTGTGCCATGTATCCTGTGCCATGTTTAGTTTCGTGGGACCGTAACAGGGCGGGCACTAATTTATCTCGTCTCTCTTCCATCCCGTTGCACCACCACCACCACCACCACCACCACCACCACCACCACCACCACCACCACCACCACCACCACCACCACCACCACCACCACCACCACCACCACCACCACCACCACCACCATCACCATCACCATCACCATCACCATCACCATCAGGATCGTTGTGGATATTCCGGTCGACGGCAGTGGGGGTACAGGTGCGTGCAAGCATCGGTGTGCGCTCATGCAAGCATTAGTGTGTGCGCTCATCATGCACGCACGCACCACACATGCCTGTTTACCTGACTCTTTTCCCCTCTTTCACAGGCATAACCTCTTCTCGTGTTGCAAATATATCTCGTTTTTTTGCACCCCCCCGCCCCCTCAACACCCCCCCCCTCCCCCCGCCTTTCCACCCTCGCACTGTCACATTCCCAACCTTCGCTCCCACTTCCCACCCTCCCGCCTCTCACCCTCCCTACCTTCCACACTGCTCCTCGTCCCTCCTTCTCTTCCCTCCGTTTCGTTTTGTTAAACTTCCTTCCACCCCTCCTTCGCCCCTCTCTTCCCTCTCCCCTCTGCCCTCTGCCCTCTTCCCTCTTCCCTCTTCCCTCTTCCCTCTGCCCTCTGCCCTCTTCCCTCTGCCCTCTGCCCTCTGCCCTCTGCCCTCTGCCCTCTGCCCTCTGCCCTCTGCCCTCTGCCCTCTGCCCTCTGCCCTCTGCCCTCTGCCCTCTGCCCTCTGCCCTCTTCCCTCTGCCCTCTGCCCTCTGCCCTCTGCCCTCCCCCCTCGTTTCCTCCCCCTCCCCCCAGGCCGTGTGGTGACGCCGTACAACGGCCCCACCCCCCCAGAGGGCACGCACCGCTACATCTTCCTGCTCTTCAGGCAGCCCACCGCACAGCTCGAGGTCAGTGCCGTCATGGGCGTGAGGGGGGTGTGGGCTGTGGGGGGGGTGTGTGGCGTGAGCGGGGTGTGCGAGGGGTGGGAGTGTGGCGTGAGGGGCGTGCGGGGGGGTGGGGAATGATAGGGGTGAAAGGGCTGCTCCACCCTCCCAGAGGGCACGCACCGCTACATTCTCCTGCTCTTCAGGTAGCCGTCCCCACAGGTAGCCGTCCCCACAGGTCGAGGTCAGTGCCGTTATGGGCGTGAGGGGGGTGTGGGCTGTGGGTGGGGTGGTTGGGTGTGGGGCGTGGGTGCGGGGCGTGAGGGGCGTGAGGGGCATGAGGGGCGTGAGGGGCGTGAGGTGAATGATGATGTGATGGGCCGGGCCCACCCTCCCTCACCCCTCAGGAGGGCTGTCACCGCTGCATCCTCCTGCTCTTCTGGTGAGGGGCGTGAAGAAGCTCAGGGGTGGGGGTGCGAGGTGGGTGTGGGGTGTGAGTGTGGTGAGGGGTGTGAGCGGGGTGTGCGAGGGGCATGTGGCGGGTGTGTGTGGGGAGGCCTTCTTTCCTCCCTCTTCTCCTCTCCCACCCCCCACTCTCCGTTCCCTCATCCCCCCCACTCTTCTCTCCCCTCTCTCCTCTCCCTCGTCCCTTCTCTCCTCCTGTACCTCCATACCCTCCCTCCTTTCCTCTCTCCTCCTCTCTCCTCCTCTCTCCTCCTCTCTCCTCCCCTCCACTCATCCCCTCTCTCCACCCCCTCCCTCTTCCCCTCCCCCCCTCCCTCCCCTCCGTCCCCTCCCCCCTCCCTCCCATCAGGTCTCAGCACTGGATGAGAGAGCCAACTTCCATGCAGCACAGTTTTCAGCGGACCATGGCCTGGGAGTCCCAGTGGCCGCACTTTTCTTTACTCCTCCCCCACTCATCTCCTCCCTCATTCCCACCCTTCGCCCTTCTCTCCCATCAGGTTTCAGCACCGGAGGAGAGAGCCAACTTCCATGCAGCACAGTTTGCAGCGGACCATGGGCTGGGAGCCCCAGTGGCCGCACTCTTCTTTACCTGCGAGGCAGGAGAGACTTAAGTGGGGACCTTGTTCTTATACGACTTCTGAGGCGCCTTTTGAGGCGCCTCAAAAGGAGCATTGTTCTTCTTTCTACGGTGCTTCAGCGCTAGAAGAAGGAAGGGGGCTCACAAAAGGAACAGCTGTTTTATTAAGGAGAGGTCGGTCGGTGGGAGCCTGAATTCAGAGGCGCCTCAGAAAGCCTTTGTTTTCTTTTTAATGCTGGGGTGGGGATGCGTAGGTGGGTGGGTGGGTGGGTGGGTGTGACCCTGCAATGTCTTGATGCAGTTGGTTTGTCAAATGTAAATGTACCTGTTTGTTTGTGAGGATATGTTGGTGTGTGAGGGGTTGTGGGAGGTGAGGAGGGATTGGGTGACTACATTTTGTAAGTAGGTACTGCACGGTAGTTCAGTGCTCTCCCTGTGGGTTGAGTGTTGGTTGGCATGTTCCTACTCTCTTATCAGGCAAATTTCTTGTCAGACCTGCCTAGTAAAATTCGTGAAGGTTTCGGGGTTTAGGGAAATTTCCGTGTGCTTTGACGCGAGCCTGATAAGAGGCTGGCCTGTGATAAGGGGCAATAGGGACATTCCCTGCGTGTCTTGTTGACATCTCTGGATTGTGGTTGCATTTCATAGGTAATCCCCAAGTTTTGCTAGCACAATTTCATTCTACGTTGCATTGCATTGGGGGTTCATTCCATAACAGCATATTCAGACACCTGAGTAGACTAGTATCACGCCAGACATATTCACACTGAAATATGAACACCTAAAGCTACCTACCTAGCTGATACTACTTCACAGCAGGTCTAACCTTATTCCATCTACTGAACTAGCTACAATCGCATGAAACTACGGTAATTGGCCACCTAGAGCATCTTCGACACTCAACACATACACTCGTTTGGTGACCCTGCCACCTGCCAAGCTCGGAAACACCTTCAGCATTGTGTACAGTGTACACGCATCTATGCTCCAAATGCCGTATAAAGTGGATGACGTGGTATGGCACGGCATGGCATGGCATGGAACAGCACACGCCATTGCCTTATTCCATCTTACGGTATTTGTGCCATACCTCTTGTCGCATCCACATCGCGTGGATGGCAGGTTACCTACCTACTTGTGTTGCCTTCCAAGTGACACCTCAACTAGCCTGGTAAGGCTGCTTGGGATGGCGTAAGGTAAGGGAGAAAGCGAGCGAGCACGAGAGCAACTGTGTGTTCTCACTCCAGCTCACACTGTCACGTGCTCACATGCTCACATGCTCGCTCGCTCACATGCCCACGCATCCCCATCACGCAGCATTTGCTCTTGCATGCCGATCTATGCACATGCCTCGACCGCCCCTGGATCCAGGTCATTCATTACGATTCCCAGAAGTCACTGAAAGCACCGCACACATGATGTTGCTGCTGCTGGTGCTGCTGCTGCTGCTGCTGCTGGTGCATTTCGCACGCGGGACAGCCGTGCACGGAGTGGTTGGGGCCAAAGTCAGCACACGTGATGGAGAGAGGACCGTGAGGTGTGAAGAGACGTGCAATGAGAGGGTGACGAGCCTTGTTGCGCCTGAGGGGAGGGGGGTGGCAAAAGGGAAGTGTGGGAAATCGGGGTTGGTAGGGAAGGTGAGGAGGGGATGTGAGGAGGGGAGTGGAGCAAGGGAGGTGGGTCGGGAATGAAAATAGCGTTGGTATGAACTGTTGTGCTCACCTGTCATGCGTGCCACATGGCTGCGTTGGAGGCAAGTGGGTTGTGCTTGTATCACGTTTTGAGAACTGAACTGTCAAACGTGAGCCCCGAAGTGCCGAGCTCACCTGTCATGCTTGCCGATGTGCAGTGTTGGGGGCAAGTGACGGCGACCGGAGGGGGCGAAGTAGAGCTTCAGCATGCAGCCAGGGGGGAGACGGACGGAGGAAGCGACAGAGAACGGCAGAGCAGTAGATGAGAGCGAGGACGGAGAGACCGCAGGGGGTGGGGTACCGGGTGGGGAGGAGGGTGGGGATGGTTGGGAGGGTGCGGAGGGTGCGGAGGTTGGGGAGGATGGGGAGGAGGAGGGGCTTTTAGCAGGTGAGGAACTGGGATCTCGGTTCTTGTTTCTCCCAGTGGTGCCGATCCCTTGTGCGTCGTTGCTCTCTCCCTCATCGCTGCTGCAGTCACCATCGCTGCTGCTGCTGCTGCTGCTTCCGCTGCTGCTGCTGCTGCTGCTTCCGCTGCTGCTGCTGCTGCTGCTTCCGCTGCTGCTGCTGCTTCTGCTGGTGATGATGATATTGTGGCCGCCGTCGCTGCTGCTGCTGCTCATGCTGCTGGTGCTGCTGCTGTCGCAGACCTCCTTGTCATTCTCCTTCTTCTCGTCGTCCTCCTCCTCCTCCTCCTCCTCTTCTTCCCTCCCCTCCTCCTCATCCTTGCTCCCAATGTTCTTCTCTTTCTCCTGTTGTTCCTGCTGCACCTTCCGCACTTGCTGCCCTCCCCCATGCATTTGTTCAAACTCCAAAGAGCTAGGATGAGGCGAGTACACCCCTCTCACCTCACCATACGGCTGTAGGGCCTGAAGAGGGTGAAAGGGAGGGGAAGAGGCGGGTGGGGAGTTTAAGACTTCACCAAAAAATAGGACACAATCACCTGCTTGACCATGCGCAGAGTGACTTTGCAAGGACAATCCCTGAAGCGCAACACCTGCGACGTTTTTTTCTGCGCCCCTTGAAGTGCCTCAGTGCGTGCAATCAATCACCTGCTTGATCAGCGGCAGAGCGTCGGCGAGTGGGATGACGGAGGGGAAGGAGAGCCCCACCCAGAAGAGCGCCCGGATATCGTCCTCCGTGCACGCCCGCACTGCCACCACCTGCCTGCCTCGCCTCCCTGCTGCTGCTGCTGCTGATCCTGGTGCTGTTGCTTGTGTTGGTGCTGTTGCTTGTATCGCTGCTGTCGCTGGTGTAGTTGTTGATAAAGTCTCCAGGTAGGCTTGCCACCCGCTCTTGCTGCCGGCAGGAGCAGCAGTGGCACCAGCAGCGGAAGCAGCAGCAGCGGGTGTGGCGCAAGGGGAGTCCCAGTGCAAGGGCGCGCGTTGGAGTGCTTTCATCATCGCAACGTGCGATACGAACTCAATAACTGGAAAAGGGGGGGTTGTGCGGCGAGAGATGAAGCGGAGGGAGGGAGGGAGAGACATGAGAGTGAGACGGGGAAGGGGAAACAGCCAGGGACAAGGATAGGTAGGGAGAGTAGAACAGGGCAATGAAGAGTGAACTCAATGAAGTGGGTGCATCTCCCCCCCCATCATCTCCCTCTCACCCTCCCGCCCCTCCCTCTCTCGCTTTCTCTCCCTTGCATCCTGTCCAACTCTCGAGCCCCTCCCGCTTCTCACGCATCAGCACCTGCATCCCCAAAATCTTAGGCGCCTCAAAAATCACCTGCATCCCCGGCATGAGTGAACTCGATATGGCGTATGGGGTAGGGACATATGCGGTACGACAAGTGCTGGTCCAGCCAGCGCGTCTTCTCTAGCGGGGATACCTTGTCCTGGAGAGGGGAGAATGGAGGGAGAATGGGGGAGGGACAGCGGACGGGGACGGGTCGGGAGGAGATTTGATTCAGGATACAGATACAGACACAGATAGAGGTACAGCTATAGCTACAGATACAGATACAGAGTCAGATACAGATATTATTTCACAGCAAATAAAAGACCTTTGGTTCACACATGGAGTCATTTTATGCGGGAAACCATCAGCACCACCAGACCTTTGGAAACCATCACGGATGTTCCCCGTGCTCGCTGCAGCACGCACCTTGATTCTTGACGTCAGCACCACCACCTGCACCTCCGGCCGGAAATAAAGCGTGGAATAGTAGCTAGGGTCCTCATAGTCGCAGAGAGCGCCCGGGATATGCGGGGCGTGCGGCGCGTGCTGCCGCACGTGCATCATGCCGCGAGAGCCGCCGACGCCGCCGCGCTCTGCCGCCGCGAACGCCGCCGCGTGCAACGGCGGCGGGCGCTGCATCATCATAGAACCGTGGTGGATGTAAGGCGGCGGAAGATGCGGCGCAAAGTGCGGCGGGTGAGGCAACGGTTGGTGAGAATGATGGAAGTACGGCTGGTGATGCTGCTGCTGGTGTTGCTGCTGCTGTCGATTTCCCTTCCGCTGATAGCCCGTCGTGATAGGCGGTGCCTCGAAGAAGGAAGCAGGAGGAGAAGGCGGCGCGTTACCCATCATCATTGGAACCATCACCATGTCGTACGTCGCCGCATCGTACGCCACGTCATACACCGCATCGTACGCCGCTTCGTACGCCGGATCATACGCCGCGTCGTACGGCGTGTCAAACGGCGGGTGGAACGGAAGATGGCCGGCGCCGGACGCGGCAGGATTCCCCCCTCGTGGCGACACATGCGGCGGCATTTGCGGTGGGTAGAATCCATCGAGAGGCGGCGGGGAAGGAAAGAGCGGTCCGTCAGAGGAATTAAACATCGTGACCGTCCGTTTTGACGAGCGGTTATCTCCGCGAGTCTGCGGCGACTCGCAAAGTCGATGGTCGCACAGAGGCGGCCGCAGAGCTATCGCGACAGGCGCCTGCGATGGATGATGCGCGATAGAAGTTGTTGGTGGACTCTGAAAAGGGGAATATCACTCTTGATATCACTAAGATGATAACTACCAATGCTGCGCCTACTACCAGTGCGTACTGCTGATAATGGCTGAAGGAGCTAAAGCAGGGGACAAGGACCGCGCAATATAGTATGGCAAGTGCGACTGCGTCTGCACTCCAGCGGCGATAGGTATCGATGATGACGGAGAAGATAAAAGGTAAGCTGGGGGGCGGCGCACGAGAAATTGAAGAGTCTACTTCTGGAATGAGGATGTGACGCCTTATGAGGCGCCTCAAAAATGGGAATGGGGGACGACGCCGGTGAAAGTAGTAGAGCTGGTTTCGAGTCCGATAAACTGCGAGGTTAGCTCAAGGGTCAAAGAGCCGTTGGAGCGTTTTAAGGTCGTAGCGTGGGTCGTGTTGGCTCACACGCGCACGGCGGAACGTGCTCCATCCGCGTTCTCGGAAGACTGTCGCGTTCCGGCGTGCGTGCGCGATTCGGGATTGGGGAGAGAAGAGGGCCAAGAGAGAGGACGGGAGTGCGGAAGCAGTTCGGGCTCCCTGAATACAGACCGGATTTCTATCAGCTCGACGCGGGATAAAAATAGATAAGGAGAGTTTTCTGGATAAAGGTGGTTGAGGTCCCGTCTCTTTCCGCATGAGTCATGCGCGGCTGGTCAATCAACCCTTGGCGTATGGGAGGAGGTTGTCATAGTCTGAGGTCGAATTTGGACGGGTGTTGCGCTGGGATGAGAAGGAATAGGGACAGGGGGAGGAAAAACGCACATGTTTGGCTGTTTGGTGAAGAGTAAAGTTGAGTGGAGACTAGGGAGCGAAGTGGTGGGGCTGATTACATCAAATTTGCTCGTGGGACGAGTCACGAGTTGGAAGAGAGAAATTTGATGTGATGCGGCAGGAATGAGATGGGGCGTTTGTTGGATGGGATGGGCTGTTGTGTAACGCATTTTTGGGTGGGTGGGTGGGTGTGTGTGTGTGTGGAGGGGGGGATGTGTGTGCGGATGTGGGATGAGATAAGAGATGCGAGAAGGACATTTTGGATGAGCAGACGCGACGCGATGCTTCTTGAGAGGGGGTGAAGTGAAGGACGGGAAGAGGGGGGGCGTGAGGAGGTGAGGAGAGGATGGGTTTGAGAAGAGAACAAGCAGCGGATGTTGCGGAGGAGAAACGAATGGGGTGACAACGGACGGGTGGGTGGTTGTGACGCGATCCGTGTTGCCGATATATTTTTTATTTCGGTGTGCTCCGACCTGGTTGTTGGGTCGAATTCCTAGTAGTGGTTTGAACACTCCTCCTCACCCCCACCCACCCACCCTGCCCCCCTTCCATATTCTGTTTTGGTATACGGCAAAACTATAAAACATGGTTGCCTAAGAAACGGCTTGATCCCTGAGTAAGTGTTTTGACGAGTACATATATCACAAACTCGTAGCTGAG
Organism: Closterium sp. Naga37s-1; assembly: GCA_947471745.1. Taxonomy (NCBI): domain Eukaryota; kingdom Viridiplantae; phylum Streptophyta; class Zygnematophyceae; order Desmidiales; family Closteriaceae; genus Closterium; species Closterium sp. Naga37s-1. The sequence goes on from CANJKZ010000006.1 coordinate 4,366,733, forward strand.
GCGGTTGCAAAGCAAGACGACTGGCGTGTCGTTATTGGAATGCAAAGGACAAAACTGGGCGGCAGGCAGGCACGTGGTTGGATGACGTGACCAAGATGAGTCGCAAAACTGCAATGAAGTCGTCTCAGGTGTCGCATATAGGAAGACGAACAGTCGGTGGTGAGTCGCAGCGACTCGCAAAAGGCAGCGAGTGGGCTGCCGACAGTTATGGTAACTGCATACGACTCGCTCGCTAGTGTTTTACTCCACGAGGTTACAATTCTAGACGAGCACGGCGTCGCGTAATTCCTGGCTTGCTGTTTTCTGAAATGCGCTGCCACCCTCAGGCTTGCCAGCGACACGCCATGTCTAATTGGAAATAGGCGGGCATGGCGCCATTTCCATTCCCGGTTGCAGCCGTCGTCACTGATTGGGCTCCAGGAATTCAAATTCTCAGGTCTGGTAACGAAAGCAGTTGTCCTTGCCGTCACTGGCACCACCGTACCGGCCCACCACGCCCGGTGAACGAACCACATGTACCTTTCTTGCTCCATCGTGACATGCGATACTAGTACGATTCTGTTGACGACGACTGCTAGCGACTGCAGCTTGACCTGCAGCAATGTGCAAATTGTCGGCACAATACAATGCAGTAAACAAGGGTAGTTTCCCTGGACGAGAGATCTACTACAGTTCTGTAGTCCATTTGTGAGCCCGGCCAGGATTCGGGAAAGTTGGTTCACAGTATGGTACACCTGGTTTCTCGCCACGGGAAACCGCGTACATCTGGTTTTGTTCGGGCAGATTTTGAACTGTTTTCATTCCCTGAGGTGACGTGAGCTGGGCATTATGGCTTTCAGGACATCTTACAGCGAGTACAGTTGACAATACATCTGAACGGATGTACCAAGACGGAGGACAAGAGCATTTCTGTTACGAGCAAGAATTGCACTATCGAAGACGGAGGACAAGAGCATTTCTGTTACGAGCAAGAATTGCACTATCGAAGCAAAACAGTACAATGAGCGAAGGAATGAGCGAGTACTAAATAGCGAAGGCCACAGTGGTAACGGTAACGGACAGTGTTGGAGGTCGAGTGTGTTCAAAGAAAACGGTGGTGGGGTAGTTGTATGCCCCCAACCCACCGAATGTGTTTCTTCTAGTGCCCACGAGTTGCGTGAGCTGCAGGGAGTGGATTGACTTCAGAAGACCCACTCAATGGGTGCCACATGGCAACACAAGAAGAGTCGAGATTGAAGAAGAATTCGGTTCGGTGAAATTCGGGTGCTGAATTTCACCCCTTTGATTTTTTACATGAATGTTACATGCGCGACCCGATGTGTTGAGTAGCTATAAATGTGTTTGCCTTGTTTGCATGTTTTCATACTGAAACCGATAATCACTTTGTATGTGATACATTCGACTGCAAAATCCAGAGAGCTCCTCTCCTTGATTCCAAGGGCACTACCTAGCACATAAACGCATATATCTCGCTCGATACTCGGGCGATCTGCGGAGTTTTACTCTACAACGGTGGTGAGCTAGACTACGGGGGTTGGCACGACCTACTAGGAGTGATCTTCGCTTTGCCTAGTTCCTTCGTGCTTGCACAATCACGGGAGAAAAAACGGCAAGAGTTTCACTAGCAAAGTTGGAATTACGTAATTGTTCAAACAGGCAATGACAAGAATGACTACATCAGGCACCTAGCAACTCTGCAGCTTGCCTGGTCGACTGACAGCACAGCATGGTCGACCGCCTGCCAGCGTTGCGTAGATGAGCCGTGCCAGCACTGCAGAAAGGCGACCTGCCAACGCATCAGGTCGACGGTGTGCCAATGCTGCAGTAAAGCGGCTGTCCAACGTTGCCCCGTAGTAGATAGCAGTGCGCACGCTTGCAGATGGGCGCAGACGATTGGTCGGACTTGCACCGTTGTGCATTCGTCGGCTGTTGTCTGCGCCTGACGAGCCACATCGACTTCGGGATACCAACCCGAAGTCGCCTTCGCCATCGCGACCTCGACGACGTTTGCGTGCCTCCGCAGAACTCGCCGAGTAGGTTACCCGGTCGACCTGGGCGACCACCAGGTGCCCCTGGTCGACCACAGCTCCCGTCGAGCTACCCCTGGTCGACGGACCCCCTCCGTCGATCAGGATTGTCAGCTGTTGTCGCTGAGCTCCCCTCGTCGACCGCTTCTCCACTGTCAGGTCGACGGACTGCTCCGTCGACCTCCCGGTCGAACTGCTCCTCCTCGTCGACAGCACACCCGTCGCCCAGACCAGTCAGTTGCGGCTGTCGACTTCCCTGGTCGACAGCAACACCACAGTGGTCCCCTGCGGCTCAACGAAGCCTGTCGAGCAGCTCTTCTACTGTGAACGATCAGCTGCTACTTCCGTACATCCGACCAAGTCGTCGGCGTTACCCAAGCGAGGGCGGGGCCAACACTCCATTCCTGTTAACACTCCCCTGCCGCGCTCACGCTTGGGCCTCCAGCCCACACGGCAGCATACTACGGAGAAAACCCGTTCTCAGCGTGCACCCCACACACAGCACGCCGTCACCGCACCAGCCGTGCAGAAGGGCATGGCACCTACTGCTGCGCATCATCGTCGCCGTCGCCGACGTCGGCCATACGAACTTGGCCGATGGCGACAGAGCACCGGTTGAAAGCCAGAAAATGCAGCGCCTTCGTCAGGAAGTCTGTCGGCTGGTCGGTGGTCGGGATGTACCTCAGTACGAACTTCCCGCGCCTTACCATGTGCTGCAGCCAGGCATAGCGTCGCTCCACGTGCTTGAGATTGCCTGTCAACCCCAAGCCCTCAGCGACCGTGATTGCCGACTTGTTGTCGACGCGGAGGATGGTCGGCTTCCCAGCGTCGAGTAGCTTGAATTCCGCAAGAAGGAAACGAAGTCGGCGTCCCTCCTTACATGCATCCGTGACCGCCATGTACTCCGACTCTGTCGATGACAATGTCACGCACTTGATGCGGGAGCTCGACCAGGAGACGGCGACCCCTCCGTAGACAAACACGTAGCCTCCCGTGCTCGTCCGGTTCTGCTTGTTGCCCGCGTCGTCGGCGTCCACGTAGCCGATCAGCTCCAGTGACTCTGGTCCATCGCCAAATTCCAGGGCGGTGTCGCGGGTGTCGGCGAGGTAGGCGAGGCAGCGGTCGACCTCGCGCCAATGCTGGTCGCTCCTCATCGTGAGGCCGCTCCCCAGCTTGCTGCAGGCAAACGCAATGTCCGGCCTCGTCGTCGTCGCTGCGAAATGCAGCGAGCCAACCATCTGCCGGTACTCCTCCTCCTCGCGCTTCTGGGCCTCCTCGTCATCGAATGTCAGCTCGGCATAGGCATCGACCGAGACCGGCGTCTTCGGGACTCGACCACCCTGCTCCTTGTCGATGAAGCGCCTACGCAGCTTATTGGGGTAGCCCTGCTGGTGAAGCCACAGCTTCCTCGCTGGCCTGTCGCGCACAATCTCCAGCCCGAGGTACTTGACGACCGGCGAGATCTCGCGCAGCTCAAAGGCAGCCTCTAACAGCCCCTTTAGCTCCTTCAGCATTGCGGGGCTGCTGCTGGCGGCGAGCAGATCGTCAACGTAGACCAGCACCCAGCAGGTCACCCCGTCATCATTGGCCTTGAAGTAGAGCGCCTCGTCAACCTGGCTCTTCTTCCAGCCAGCGCCCAGCAGTACTCCGTCGAGTGCCCTGTACCACAGCAGCGGCGACTTCTTCAGCCCGTAGAGGCTCTTCAGCAGCTTACACACCCGGCCGGTCCCATCGTCGAAGTAGTCCGCCTGGTACACGTAGAGCACCCTGTCGAGCTTGCTCTGCAGGAAAGCGTTCTTCATGTCGAGTTGCATCAGATTGAGGTCGAGGACAGCGACGATGCTGAGGAAGATCCTCAACGTGACGTAGCTGCTCACCGGTGCGTACGTTTCGTCGTAGTCGGCACCGCACACCTGCGTGAAGCCCTTTTCGACCGGCCTCGCCTTCTCGCGCTCGACTGTGTCGTCGATGCGGTACTTGGTTGTCAGCACCCATCGGTTCTTCATGATGTTTACCCCGCGCGGGCGTTCAACCAGCTCCCAAGTGCCCATGCCGGTGAGGCTGCGAATCTCTTCTTCCATGGCGGCCTTCATCGCCTCACCCTTCCAACTTGCCAGCGCCTCCTTCACTGTCATCGTGGCGATGTCCCGGCGGTGCTCGGGGTCGGCATGCACGTCGGGGTCGAGCTCTGGCAGTTCTTCATCCTCCTTGGCGTCGTCGTACAACAGGTCGTCGTCGATCTCGTCGTACACAGTGGTGAAGGCAGCTGGTGGTAGGCAGGTGTGGAAGCTCAGCCGCTCCGGCGGCCGTCGAGCTCGACCAGTGCGTCGCAGCTCAGGCTTCGTGATCGGCACCTCCACCACGTCGCTGTCGATGGACTCTTCTCCTGCCGACAGCTCCCCTTCTTCGTCGACGGCCAAGTCTTCTGCTAACTTCGTCAGCTCCCCTGTCGATTGCACCCTTGGTGATGCCTCTTGTTCGACCGGCTCCCCTGTCTGATGCTCCCCTGCCGTCGACGGCTTTTCATCCTGGTCGACGACCTTGGCGCCTTGTCGATCGCCGGCGATGCTACTGGCTGGCGCCACAGGCGACGCCTCAAGGCTCCCCTCATCGCCGGTGGCCGACACAGGTGTCGACGTAGGCCGATCTGCGACGGAGAAGGGAGGAGCAAGAACAGGGGGAGGTAGAAGCACCTCCACAATATCCTCGTCAGCAGGGTCATCGACTTCGGTGAGCAAGGGAACCGTCGCTGTCGTGGTGTCCGTCGGCGGGTGTGCCTGCGTTCGCCCCGACGCAGGCCCAAACGTGGCCTTCCACACTTCCAGCGACATCGTCTCGTAGAAGATCACCTCGACCGACGTGACCACCTTGTCGTCGGTCAGGTCGAGCACCTCCCAGCCTTTACTAGCTGGTGACCTGCCCAGGTGAAGCCCCCAGCGAGCTTTCGGCGCCAGCTTCCCACCGCGCTGCTGCTCAGGGACCATGAACTGCACCATGCAGCCCCACACCCGTGCCAGCATGAGATCGGGCTTCTTCCCGGTCAACAGCTGGTACGGAGTCGTCCCCGGCGGCGTCGTCGACCGCTCCAAGCAGTTGCGCACCCACACCGCTTGTCGTAGGGCGAGGTGCCACCAGTGGTGCTGTACGCCCATGTGCAGCAGCATTGTCCTTACGGACTCGACGGCTGTGCGCATCTCCCGCTCAGCCATGCCGTTCTGCTGCGGAGTGTAAGGGCATGTCAGGTCGTGGACGATGCCCTTGCCGTCGACGAAGTCGGTGAACTCCTTCCCGAGGAACTCCCCTCCCCGGTCTGAGCGGAGCGTCAGCACCGATTGCTTCGTCTGCCATTCCACTAGCACCAACCACTTATGAAACTCCCGCAGCACGTTGCTCTTCTTAGCGACCGGCATCACCCATACAAATCGAGTGTGGCGATCCTTCAGCAGCAGGAAGTACAAGCTGCCATCCTTGGCAGCAACCCGAAATGGCCCGCACAAGTCAATGTGCACGACAGCCAGCGCCTCCTTGGCGTTTGAGCCTTTGTCGGGGAAGGTGTGCCGCGCCAGCTTTCCTCCGACGCACGAGACACATGGCGGGTCTGTTCCGGTCGACGAAGTGATGTCGAGCCCAGTAGCAACTTCATGCAGTGCCGAGCTCTTGATCGTGTCGACGCTAACATGCGCGAGCCTCGCATGCAACCGGTCAGGGGTGGACTTCGTCGCCGAGACGATCATTCGCAGAGCCACGACCCCGGTCGACTGCGACCGCGTTGAGAAGGGGCGAAGGTCAGTGCAGAGGACTCGTCCGGTGTGGCGTGCTCGACCGAGCACCCCCCCGGTCGCGGCGATGAGCAGTATCTCATCGCCGTCGCCCTTCAGCTGCACTCCGCTCTCCTTCAGCTGACCAGTAGATAGCAGGTTCGCCTGTACGCCCGGAACGTAGAGTACGTCGGGGATGAGGACCCGCTTCCCAGCTGCCCCTTGCAGAGCGACGGTTCCGCGACCCTCAACAGGCTGTAGTGCCCCGTTAAATCCACGAACGTGCTTCACGCCGTCGCTCGGAGCCATGTCGACGAAGACTGCCTTCGTCCCCATCAGGTGTTGGGAGCAGCCGCTGTCGAGCAGCACCGCCATCGGGTTGGCTTGCACAGCTGCCGCCACCGCCGAGAAGTCCTCGCCAGCATCCGGCGCCAGTGAGACCATCGGCTCCACTACGCCGACCATCGAGCACGACGCCTCCCTGTCGCCTCAGCTCTTGCCGCTGGAGTTGTCAACGTCCTTCGTCGACGACGTCTTCCTCGACGTCTGCTTCTCCTTGTGCGGCTTCGCATCTCCATGAGGGCGACGGCTGGTCGATCGACTGCTGCCACCCTTGGTGTCATCCTCGTCGCTGTCATCGCGGTCGGGACACTCATAGGAAAGGTGGTCAGAGTCGTGGCAGATCCAACACTCCCGCCGTCGACCATCACCTCCACGGCCCTTGTCCCGCGTCGATCTCCTCTCGTCGACGTCCTTCATCGATCGCCCACTCCTGCTACCACCTCCGCCCGGCTTCCTGCGCTGCCCTTGCTGCTGATTCAGCTTCGTCGGTGCAGCGTAGTTTGCATGAGGGAGGAGCTCCGTGGGCTGTTCGGCCTCCTGCATCGCCTCATCTTGAAGGATGTAGCTGGTGATGGAGTCCTCGTCGAGGGACTCACGCGTCCCAGGTACCATCATCATCCTCTTCATGAGGTTGTATCCGCGCGGCAGGCCCTTGACGGGATGGGAGATATAGGACGCTGTCGAGTATTCGGCGCCTGCCATCCACATCTCAGCCAGGATTCGTCGAGCACGGTTGCAGTAGTCCGTCGCCGACTCCTGCTCACCCATCCGAATGTGAGTCATCTTCTCCTCCAGCTGTGCGATGTACAGGTCGTCCCTGACCTGGTACGTCGACGAGATGAAGTGCCATGCCTGGTGACCGGCATCCAGTCGCTCTCGACAGCTCCTGAGTGCCAGCTGCACCACCGGCGAGCAGCACCTCGAGATGACCATGAAGGTGAGCAAGTGAGCCACACGAAACTCCCCGCGTAGCCCGACATCGTCCACGGGTGGAATTGGCACTGTGCCATTGACGAAGCCCTTCAGCCCGGCGACCTCCAGCTGGGGTTCTATCGACTCCATCCAGGTGATGAGGTCCCGTCGACCTTGAAGCGGTGCGACGGTAATTCGGTCCGGTGAGAACTTGAAGTAGCCGTACGTCGGTGCAATCCCACCTGCCGTCACATGCGTCGCCGCCGAGAGCCCTCCACCGCTTCGTAGGGGAGAGTGACGTCGACCATCGCCGTCAGCGCACGAGCTGCCTGCAGTCGCCGTCGACCGCTGCACTCGCGCCTGATTCCTGTCGACACCATCGTCGACCTTGAATACTCCTCTCTGCTTCATGCCATCGTCGACGCTAACTCGTACACCGCCGTCAACCTCATCGTCGATGACACCTTCGTTTCGCACCGGTCGAGGAGAAATTGGACGGGAAGGGTGTTCCGTCGCCCACTGCGACCGGATGCCCAACTCGACGATCAGCAAGGGGATCGTCCCGTACTCGCCATCCACGTGGCGTTTCCTTGCATCAGCCAAGCGTGCCTCCAAGGTGTCTGCTACGCCCGCATTAGCTATGGGGTCGACCATGGTGACTATCGCTGCTGCCGGGCTACGAACGACTTAGTAGGTGCAAAAGTCGGCTCCTATCTGAAGGTCGCGTGTTCGATCCACGCTCACCGCACCATGCGGAGTTTTACTCTACAATGGTGGTGAGCTAGACTACGGGGGTTGGCACGACCTACTAGGAGTGATCTTCGCTTTGCCTAGTTCCTTAGTGCTTGCACAATCACGGGAGAAAAAACGGCAAGAGTTTCACTAGCAAAGTTGGAATTACAGAATTGTTCAAACAGGCAATGACAAGAATGACTACATCAGGCACCTAGCAACTCTGCAGCTAGCTTGGTCGACTGACAGCACAGCATGGTCGACCGCCTGCCAGCATTGCGTAGATGAGCCGTGCCAGCACTGCAGAAAGGCGACCTGCCAACGCAGCAGGTCGACGGTGTGCCAATGCTGCAGTAAAGCGGCTGTCCAACGTTGCCCCGTAGTAGATAGCAGTGCGCACGCTTGCAGATGGGCGCAGACGATTGGCCGGACTTGCACCGTTGTGCATTCGTCGGCTGTTGTCTGCGCCTGACGAGCCACATCGACATCGGGATACCAACCCAAAGTCGCCTTCGCCATCGCGACCTCGACGACGTTTGCGTGCCTCCGCAGAACTCGCCGAGTAGGTTACTCGGTCGACCTTGGCGACCACCAGGTGCCCCTGGTCGACCACAGCTCCCGTCGAGCTACCCCTGGTCGACGGAACCCCTCCGTTGATCAGGATTGTCAGCTGTTGTCGCTGAGCTCCCCTTGTCGACCGCTACTCCCCTGTCAGGTCAACGGACTGCTCCGTCGACCTCCTGGTCGAACTGCTCCTCCTGGTCGACGGCACACCCGTCGCCCAGACCAGTCAGTTGTGGCTGTCGACTTCCCTGGTCGACAGCAACACCATAGTGGTCCCCTGCAGTTCAACAAAGCTTGTCGAGCAGCTCTTCCACTGTGAACGATCGGCTGCTACTTCCGTACATCTGACCAAGTCGTCGGCGTTACCCAAGCGAGGGCGGGGCCAACACTCCATTCCTATTAACACGATCGAGGTGATCTATGGCTCGTTGGAAAGCTAACAGAGTGCTCTACTGTTTAGTTTAAATCCCAGTTCCTGCCAAAAAGAGGGGATTCCTCTACAACAGACTGTGGTTGACGCGCGACGGGCCTGTGACTTAGGTCGGGACTGAGGTTGGGAAAGTGTCGAAGCGGAGGCCCAAAGCGCGGGTTACCAGCCGAGCCGGGAGGCTGGGTTGCGACGTGCGAAGTGGCGGGAAGAATGTCGAAGCGAGGGTCGCGAGTGGTAACGGTGCCAAGTGTGGTGAGAACAGTAATGTACGCATTACGCAGGGATGCGGCGTAAAGAAAAGGAAATTTCCTTACACTACCCCCCCCCCTAAGGAGGCCCTCCTTACGAGAGTGCGTGTACATCTAAGAAATTGCGGTTGTGCAGATACTCGGTGAGGACGGGGTGGTTTTTGATTCTGTCCAGGGGTACCCAATTGTCTTCGGTGGCCGTGCGGTCTTTCCAACGTATCAGGAACTCGATCCTGCGAGCTCCACGTGGGTCTCGAACTCGGTGACTCTGGATCTTCTCGGGTGTGATGATGGGCTCGGTGGGTGGTCGGGTCATGCTTGCTGGGCGGTTGCGGGGCAGGTGGCTCGTGGATGGTACGTAGGGGCGGATTAAACTGACGTGGAAGGACGGGCTGACGTACCAGTCAGCGGGAAGGAGGAGGTGGGTGGTGACGGGTGTGATCATGTGGCTGATGCGAAATGGCCCGCAATAGCGGGGGCGAAGTTTTGGGGTGATGGGTAGGCGGAGGTTTTGGGTGTCGAGAAAAACTAGGTCGTTGGGCTGATAAGTAACAGGTCGGCGGTGGTGGTCGGCGTTGCGTTTAGCGATGATATTGGCTTTTTCAATCACGTTTGTTGCCCGGGTCCGTGCTGCCTGTAAAATTTCCGCAAACTGCTGTGCGCGAGGTACGGGGTTGTCGGGATTCGGGGTCATGGGTACTGTAGGGTCTTTACGTAGTTCAGGTAAAACGGTGATTGTTGGGTCGTGGCGGATGGCGAATAGTTGTACGCGAACTCAATGAGTGGCAATTGTTGTTCCCACGTGGTGGGGTCGTCGCACGTGGCTCGGATCAGTTGCTTCATGGTCTGGTTTGTCCGTTTTGTCTGTCCGTCGGTTTCGGGGTGGTACGATGAACTAAACTGTAGTCGTGTGTCGATCGCTGATGATGGCTTCTGGTATCCCGTGCAGCCAAACGACAGTGGTGATAAAGAGCCGAGCTGTTTCTTCGGCCGAGATTGATTTCTTACATGCTACGAAATATGCCATTTTCGTGAGTCGGTCGACGACGACCAGGATTGCGTCGTTCCCACTTGCCCCACCCGGTAACCCCGTGACGAAGTCCATTGTCACCTGCTGCCAAGCACACTCTGGGGGTGGTATCGGCTGCAACTGTCCCGCGGGCCGCTCCCGTGATGACTTCATGATTTGGTAGGTGGGGCACGATGCCACGTGTCGTTGCACGTCGGTCAACATTTCTGGCCAGTAGTAATACCGCTGCAACTGCTGCCGAGTCTTTTCTACCCCGAAGTGATCCGAGGTAATTCCGTCGTGTGCCTCCTGTAATAGCAGCTCCCTTGGTAAAGTGTACCCCGGAACCCAGATGCGGTCGGTGCGGAATTTTACGTAATAAATCCCTTTTGCTGCTGCGAACTGCTGCGAATTTCCGCCTGTGAAGAATGGGTCTGTTTGATATCCATGGGTAAATAGTCCTGTCATTAGCGGGCTGGTCTGGGCGAATAGTGCTGCATGGACTTGGGCAGTGGGGCGGGTCAGTGCGTCGGCGATATTCGATGCCCCTTTCTTGTAGGTGACCGTTTAATGAAAAATCGACTCGAGGAAATCGAGCCAGCGGACCTGTCGTGGGTTGAGGTGGGGCTGCGCGCGGAGGTACTGTATAGATTTATGGCATGTCCGTACTGTCACGTCTGCGCCAGTCAAGTAACAGCGCTAGACTTTGAGTGCATGCACGATCGCGAGCATTTCGCGGTCGTGTATTGGGTGCTTCTTCTCGGGCGGATGTCGTTTTCGTGATTCACATGCGATGGGTTGTAGGCCGTTGCCGAAGTCCTGTAACAGTATAGCTCCGATGGCGATGTCGCTTGCGTCCGTAACGACTTCGAAAGGGCGGTGGGGGTCGGCAATGCACAGTACGGGCGGTGTACAGAGAACATTTTTTAGGGCAGAGAAGGCAGCATGCTCTTTCTCCCCCCATGTAAACCCTGCTCCCTTCCGCAGTAGGTCAATCAACGGGGCAGTTAATGGCGCCATATCGGGGACGAACCGACGAACGTAATTAACAATCCCTAAAAACCTCTGCAGTTCAGTGAGATTCGTCGGGGGTCGCCACACTTTTACTGTGTCTAGCTTCTTCGGGTCAATTTCGACTCTAGCCTCCGAAATGACGTGCCCAAAAAACTCTAGCCTGTCTGGGAAAAACTAACACTTGGAACCCTTGGTCAGTAGGCGGTTTTCATCTAAAATCTTAAACACTGCTTCTAAGTCCATAAAAATGCTACTGCTTGTCGCGGCTGTAAACGAGGATGTCGTCGAGGTATACTATTACGCATTTATCTAAAAGCGGTCCAAAAGCCTCGTTCATGGTCATCTGAAAAGTGGCGGGGGCGTTGGCCAGTCCGAAGAGCATGACGGTGTACTCGAAAGATCCGTATCTAGTTCTAAAAGTTGTCTTGGCGCAGTCTGACGGTTCGACTCGAATCTAGTGGTAGCCGCCCCGTAGGTCAATCTTCGAGAATACTCGAGCTGTTCGCAGTTGATCTATTAGTTCGTCAGCGCGGGGAATCAGGTATCGTGATTTTATGGTTACTCGATTCAATGCTCGGTAGTCAATACACATGCGAAACCCTCTGTCTTTTTTCGGTGTGAATAGTATCGGTGCAGCGAACGGTGAGAGCTCGGTTGGATGAACTGCTTCTCTAACAGGTAATCTAACTGCTTCCTTAGTTCGTCAAGTTCGGGCTGTGAGCCGTACAGTTGGCTGTGCCCCCGGTTCTAACTCTATCTTGTGGTCGTGTGCGCGTTGAGGTGGCAGTCCTTCCGGTAAGTCATCCGGGAAAATCCCCGGGTACCGTTTCAACAGTTCCTGTAGTTCGGGCGGCACAGCTTCGAGTAGTTTATGAAAATCACTCGGCGCCTCTGCCGCTTCCACTACTGCAATGTCTACTGCGTACACGTCAGCTCCAGCGGCGACAGCCCGTTTCATCATGATGGCGACTGCCAGCAAGGTAGTTCGACCCAGTTATCGCTACTTCGCACCGTGCAGTTGCCTGTCGTCCAGTCAATTCGCGGATTGTAGCGTCGCAGCCAATCACGTCCCAGTAAAATGTCGTGCCCATCCAGTGTCGTCGCGAGCATTTCCTGTGTAAACCCAAAGTTACCCCCGCAGCGGACTTTCACTCTCTCCACTTTCTCCTGTATGGCCAGAGGCGTGCCATCGACTAGGCGTGCGTCTATCTCCGGTAAGCAGCGGTTAAGTATCACTTGAAGTTTTGGGGCGGTCGCGGTGTTAACTAAGTTGTGACTTGCTCCTCCGTCGATAAAAATCTTGACTGCTATTCCCAATATTTTCCCGTAGATCAATATTGGGCAATCCGTCGCAATACCCTCCTTATTCATCCGAGCCTGATCGATAGCATGAATCGGTACTGTGACTCAGTGAGGGTCGGTGAGGTTGGGCGAGCAGGCTGTCTCTTCAGTAGTTGGCCCAACTTCTACTGACTGCTGGCGTTTCCCTGCCTCTGAGACTCCCTCCCCTGCTCTGCTCCCCGACGCCTTAGTTCCTCAGGGCATTCGCTCTTGCGATGTCCCGACCTGTTGCAAGCAAAGCAGCGCCCCTTAAATGGCGCAGCAGCTGCATTCGCCGCAATGGCGTGTACGGTGGCGTGCTCGACCGGCCCTCGAGGGCGATGTCCGTAGTAGGACCCCGGTCTCGGTCGGCGTAGGATATCGATTTTCTCGGCGAGCGCTAGGATTTCGTTGAAGTTTGATAGCCCTCGAAGCATATTCTCGTGCGAGATGTCCGGCTTCAGCCCTCTGACGTAACGGTCCATCCGCTCCGCCTCGTGCATATAGCCGACCTGCTCGCACAGAGCGAGAAAACCGCTGGTGTAGTCTTGAACCGGCCTGAGCTGTCGCCAAGTGCATAGTTTCTGGCGCGCCGAAATCGAACCCGCGATAGGTTCGAAACGCGCCCGTAGTCCTGCGCACCACGCATCCCACGTGCTGTACTGGGCTCTTTCGCAGAACGAACGCGTGGTATCGGCTGGCCCCATGGGCTCTTCCTCTCGCGACGGTGGCTCGTAGGCGTGCAGAGAGGTAACGATCACTCGCCACTAGTCCATGGCGGGGCCCCGTAGCAACGAAACTGCATATCGAATCTTCGCTGCGTCCGAGATGACGGAATTAGCGTCAAAGAACACGTTCATCGTGAAAATCCACGATTGAACCGTCGGACTCCCGCGTTGGCTAGGATCGAAACAGGGCGGGCGTTGCGGCTTGAGCGGCATCGGCTCGTAAATGTCGTCGTTGCCTGCTGGTTCCGTAAATTCGATGTGACGGCGCGTTTCGCGCGTCGGATTCACGGTCGGAATGGCCCTGGTCCTCGTCATGCCAGGCATTGACTGGGCGGTGCCATCACCGGCTACGCCTAAGCGGTGTTGTCAAACATCATATGTTTATCTTTCTCTAGACTCTAGTGGGTTTAGCCTTAGAGGGTACACAATATCTCTCGACATTGTACTTGTACCCCTCCCTCAACCTAATCGACCACCTCTTCTCTCTACTCTAGTCACCTAGCCTAGGGTAGGATTCTAACATGGTATCAGAGCGAAGGTCTCGGGTTCGAATCCCAGTGTGTGCACTTCGGGCATCCCAGTGCGGGGGGGTGTCAGAGGTCCACTTGTGATCCTCGATTGATCCTAGAGAAGTGTTTGTCAAACTTATATGCTATAGTCTATCTAGGCTGTAGTGGGGTAGTTCATATAAGGAACATCACTTTTAGGTTTCCTACTTGTACCCACCTGCTTGCTAGTTCACTCATTCATTCGTTCACTATTCTAACATGGTATTCTGAGCAGGTTCCCTCGTGGGAACGTTTTTTTTTTTAGGGCCCACCACGAAAATTTTTCCTGCCCTGCCCGAAGCGCGCCTCGCGCCTGCCCTACCTGCGCCGTCGCGCGCCCTTCCCTAGCTGGCCCGTCGCGGCCCTGCCTTAGACGCCCGTCGCTGGCCCATGCCGGACCGTCCTGGCTTGTAGCCGCCCGTCGCTGGCCCGTCGCCACGCGTCGCGGCCCTGCCTTAGCCGCCAACTGCGGCCCTGTCCTGCCGTTCGCCGCCAGTCGCTGGCCCGTCCCGGCCCGACCCGGCCCGTCCCGGCCTGTCGCCGGCCCGTCCCCGCCTGTCGCCGCCCGTCGCTGGCCCATTCCAGTCGCGGCCCTGCCTTCGTCGCCCGACGCGGCCTCTGACCTGCAGCCGCCCTATCGCGGCCTCTGCCCTGCAGCCGCCCTGTCGCGGCCTTGCCCTGCTGCCGCCCCAGTCGCGGCCTCTGCCCTGCAGCCGCCCCAGTCGCGGCCCTGCCCTGCAGCCGCCCCTATCGCGGCCCTGCCCTGCTGCCGCCCCAGTCGCGGCCCTGCCTTAGCCGCCCGTTGCGGCCCTGCCCTACTGCCACCCCAGTCGCGGCCTCTGCCCTGTAGCCGCCCTGTCGCGGCCCTGCCCTACTGCCGCCCCAGTCACGGCCCTGCCCTGCAGCCGCCCCTGTCGCGGTCCTGCCCTGCTGCCGCCCTATCGCGGCCCTAACCTAATCCGCCAACTGCGGCCCTGCCCTGCACCCGCCCCTGGTAAGCACCCGTGCAGCCCTGCCGCGCCGCGCCGACTGCTGCCGTGCTGCGCTGCTAGGAACCGAGCCGCGCCGCCCTGCCGAGCCGCGCCGCCCAGCCGAGCCGCGCCGCTCCACCGAGCCGCGCCGCACAGCCGAGCCGCGCCGCACTACCGAGCCGCGCTGCCCTCTTGCTTGCACTGCTCCTACTGCTACTGCTGCTTCTGCTGCCTCTGCTGCTACTGCTGCTACTGCTGCTACTGCTGCTACTGCTGCTACTGCTGCTACTGCTGCTACTGCTACTATGGCTGGCCCTACTGTTCTCACCTTTGATGCTGAGGGGCGTGCAGTTGACTTTGACGTGTGGGTTGACGATCTGCAGCTCTTTCTTCAGTGTGACTCTAGGGATGGGGTATCCCTTTTCGATCACACGTCCGGTGTCTCTACTGCACCTGCTGCCACTGCTGACAGTACGGTTCGCTCGCAGTGGACCACTCGTGACGCTGTTGCTCGCCTTGCTATTCGTAGTCACCTGCCGCTTGCTGAGCGCGCGCACTTTGGCCAGTACAAGACTGCTAAGTCTTTGTACGACGCTGTAGTAGCGCGCTACTCCTCCCCTGCCACTGCTGCCCTTAGCCGCCTCATGCTGCCGTACCTTTTCCCTGACCTTGCCGCCTTTGCCACAGTCGCTGACCTCATTACTCACCTCCGCACTAGTGACGCCCGCTACCGTGCTGCGCTTCCCACCGAGTTCTGTGCCAAGAAGCCCCCCCCCATGTACATCACCCTTTACTACCTAGTCACCCGCCTCCCTGACTCCCTTGCTTCAGTCAGGGACCACTTTCTCTCCCTTTGCCCCACCGAGCTCACTGTCGACCTGCTAGAGGAGCGCCTCGCTGCAGCTGAGAAGAGTATCTTAGCTGTAGGTGCTTCTCACAGCGACCGTCGCACCCCTTTCTTTGAGGGGTGTTCCCCTGTCCCCCTTCTCCCCTCTGTTGCTTCTGCTGCTACTGTCGATCTCGTTGGCACTGAGGAGGTCGGGGCTGCGTCTGCTCCTAGTGGGAGGCGCTGCAACAGCAAGGGCAAGGGGAGCAAGGGTGGTGGAGGGGACGGCGGGGGCTGCGGCGGAGGCTGTGGAGGAGGCGGAGGGGGTGGCGGTGGAGGTGGGGGTGGTGCCGGGAGTGGGGGCTTCAGTGACGGCAGTGGAGGTGGTGGCGGCTGCGGCAGGGGTGGTGGAGGCAGCGGCAACGGTGGTGGAGGTGGCGGCGGCGGTGGTGCTGGTCGAGGTGGAGCCGCGCAGCGTGGAGGCTTTGGTGGTAGCCAGCGCCAGCAGCAGCCGCGTTCCCAAGAAACCCCGTCGGCCCAGCAGCTTCGTGAGTGGTATGCTGGGCGTGGGAGGTCTGGGGGTGCTGGTCCCTGCACTTACGTTCTTCGCACAGGCGGGCGTCATGGGGAGACGTGCGGGCTGCCGGACACTGTGCAGCGCTGCTTCGGTCGTCTGACTGACGCCTGGCGTGCCCAGTTTCCTGACGCTGTTGAGCTCCCTCGCTGGGGTGATCTGCTTAAGCAGAATGTTGCTATCTTTGTTCTTGATTTCGATGCTATCCTTGCTGCCATGTATGCTGTGACTGATAGTGCTGAAGGTGACTGTTACCTGAGTGTTCCGCCTGACCCGGGCATTGAGGCTGCTGCTCTAGGTGCTAGTGCGTCTGCTGCTCCAGGTGCTGATGAGTCTGCTCTCTCTGATACTGCACCTACTGAGGCCTTGCACACTTTCACACTTGACTCTGGTGCTTCGCGCTCTTTCTTTCTTTCGTGACAGCACCACACTCATGCCGCTCAGTCGGCCTGTCGCAGTCTCCCTGGCTGACCCCTCTGGGGGCCCAGTCCTTGCGCACTCTTCCACGGTTCTACCGTGTCCTGCGGCCCCGTCGGGCTTGTTGTCGGGACTCCACCTCCCCTCGTTCTCTACGAACTTGGTGAGTGGAGCTGACCTCCAGGACGCGTGGGTTGACCAGTTCACCCCTGGAGGTCAGCGTGTGACCCACTGCACTTGCTCTCGGACGGGCCGCCACCTGGCCACGTTCACCCGTCGGCCTGGGTCGAGTCTGCACACACTGACTACTGCGTCTCCTCTGGTCACTGCGTCTGGTCAGGTAGCCGCGTCTAGTAAGGTGTTTGCTGCCGCGTCCAGGTCTAGTCCAGCGTCTCCCCCCTGCTCGTGTCGTCCTCTCTCGCACGAGACTCTGCTTTGGCACCACCGCCTTGGTCACCCCTCCCTGCCTCGTCTTCGAGGTATGGCCTCCCGTACCCTTGTCTCGGGTATCCCCCGGTCCCTCCCTCCCCTTCCTTCGGGGCCTGCCCCTACCTGTGTTCCTTGTGTCGAGGGCCGGCAGCGCGCCGCTCCTCACTCCTCCACGTTCCCGCCGACAGAGGCTCCCCTGCAGACTCTTCACATGGACGTGTGGGGCCCAGCCCGCGTCCGTGGACAGGGTCACGAGCGCTACTTCCTGCTGGTCGTTGACGATTACTCTCGTTACACCACAGTCTTCCCCTTGCGCAGCAAGGGTGAGGTCACTGAGGTGTTGATCCACTGGATCCGCGGTACCCGTCGCCAGCTCAGCGAGCGTTTCGGCTCGGACCTTCCTGTTCTGCGTCTGCACTCAGATAGAGGTGGTGAGTTTTCCTTCGACCTTCTGAGGGCCTTCTATCGTGCGGAGGGCATCCGCCAGACGTTCACGCTTCCGACCTCCCCACAGAAAAATGGGATTGCTGAGCGCCGCATTGGCATGGTCATGGACGTCGCTCGTACGTCCATGATTCATGCGGCTTCTCCCCATTTTCTGTGGCCGTTCGCAGTTCAGTACGCTGCGCATCAGATCAACCTTCAGCCTCGTGTCTCCTTGCCGGAGACCACACCTACTCTGCGGTGGACGGGGAAGGTTGGCGATGCGTCTGTGTTCCGTGTCTGGGGATCTTGAGCTTTTGTCCGCGATACTTCAGCGGACAAGCTATCCTCCCGTGCCGTTCCCTGCGTCTTCCTTGGCTTCCCCCCTGACGCACCCGGGTGGCAGTTCTACCACCCCACTTCGCGTCGTGTTCTGTCCTCTCAGGACGTCACGTTTGACGAGTCGGTGTCTTAATACCGTCTCTTTCCCTACCACACTGCCTCTCTCCCCCCCCCCGCCACTCTTCCTAGCACCAGGTACTCCTCAGGTAGACCCCCTCCCCCCTCAGGGTCCTGCCCCCTCAGGTGTGTCCCAGGTAGACCTTGCCGAGCCGGTCGAGGTAGCTGTCGACTCAGGTGCTGCTAGGGGTGCTGAGCCTGCGGGTGCGGGGACTGGGGGTGCTGAGCCTGGGGTTTCTGTGTCTGGGGGTGCGGAGCCTGGGGGTGCTGAGCCTGAGCGTGTGGAGCCTGGGGGTGCTGAGTCTGGGAGTGCTGAGCCTGGGGGTACTGAGCCTGAGCGTGTGGAGCCTGGGGGTGCTGAGCCTGGGGGTACTGCGTCTGGGGGTGCTGAGCCTGAGCGTGCTGAGTCTGGAGGTCCTCCGGGTGTCCCGTCGCGGCGGTAGCCCCTCTCTCCGCAGCAGCTTCGTGAGTGGTACGCTCGGCGCTGTCGCAGTGCTGCTGGTGCTGCTGGTGCTGCTGTTGCTGGAGGTGCTGCTGGAGCTGCTGGAGGTGCTGCTGGTGCTGGAGCTAATGGAGGTGCTTCTTGAGCTGCAAGAGGTGCTGCTGGTGCTGGAGCTGCTGGAGTTGCTGCTGGAGGTACTGGTGCTGTTGGAGGTCCTGCTGGTGTTGGAGCTGCTATAGGTGCTGGAGCAGCTGGTCCTGGAGGTACTCGTACTGGAGGTACAGGAGCTGTTGGGGCTGGTGGTGCTGCAGGAGTTGGAGCTGCAGGTGCTGGAGCTGTTGCTACTGGAGGTGCTTCTGGAGCTGTTGGAGGTACTGGAGCTGGTGGTGCTGCGGGAGTTGTAGCTGGAGACCCTAGAGCTGAGGGCAGTGGTGTTGTCTCTGCTGTTTCTGGAGGCGCTGCGTGGCCGCGGCCGTACTACGTTCCGCTCCTTCAGCAGGTTCTTGGTCTCCCGCCTTCTACTGGTCCTAATCCTCCTTTACTGAGTCCACCGCCTGTCCAGTCACAGTCGCAGCTACAGCCGGCCTCTCCACTGCCTGGTCCTTCTCCTTACTCTGGACCGACTAGAGGTCTTACGGAGCGTTGTGAGCCTGAGTCGCGTCCTGTGTCGCCTGAGTCTCGTCCTGCGTCACCTGAGTCTCGTTCTGCGTCGCCTGTTCGCACTGTTCGCGCTGGTCGTCGTGTTTCGCGTCCGCGTCCTCCTCCTATCCCTGGAACTCACTCTATGACACTGCGTCCTTCCACTGCTCCACAGCGTGTCCCTTTGCCGTCTCCTCCTGCGTCCTCTCTTCCTGACGGTCCAGACCCGGAGTCTGACTCCCTTCGTGCTGCTAGTCCTACTGTCACGCGCTTTCTGGCCACTGCTGTCACTGACCCTTTGTTTGAGTCCACTGCTGCGTCTGCTCTCGTTGCTGAGCTTGTTGACTTTGCTGCAGCCTGTCGCCTAGACTACGCCACTAGTCTTGTTGCTGAGTTTGCGGCTGCGTATGTCTGTCCTCCGTCCGTCGGGGGTGAGTGTGCTCTTGGCACGGACGTTCTTGAGGACAGATAGGAGGAGTTTGAGTGCTTTGCCGCTGCTGTACCTCATCTCGTGTCCATGCTGCTTGCCCCTGAGGGAGACCCGGATGCACCAGACATCCCGACCCCGCGCTCTTACGCAGAGGCGATAGAGGGTCCCTGCTCCTCTCAGTGGCAGGCAGCCATGGACGCCGAGATGGCTTCCTGGAAGTCCACACTCACCTACGTCGACGAGGTTCCCCCGCCTGGGGCGAACATCATCAGTGGCATGTGGATCTTCAGGGTGAAGCGGTCGCCGGGTTCTCTGCCTGTCTTCAAGGCGCGTTACGTTGCACGTGGCTTCAGTCAGCGACAGGGAGTTGACTTCTTCCAGACCTTCTCCCCTACCCCGAAGATGACCACTCTTCGGGTACTGCTGCACATCACCGCTCAGCGTGACTACGAGCTCCACTCGCTTGACTTCAGCACAGCCTTCCTACAGGGCAGCCTGCACGAGGAGATCTGGCTGCGCCGCCCACCTGGCTTCACTGGGTCGTTTCCTGCTGGTACCCAGTGGAGCCTCCGGCGGCCAGTCTACGGTCTCCGCCAGGCACCCCGTGAGTGGCACGACACACTCAGGACGACTCTTGCTGCTCTTGGTTTTGCTCCTTCCACTGCTGACCCGTCGCTGTTTTTACGCACTGACACCACTCTGCCGCCGTTCTACGTTCGCGTGTACGTAGACGACTTGGTCTTTGCTACTGCTGACACTGAGGCACTCGCCCACGTGAAGTCCGAGCTGCAGAAGAGACACACGTGCACAGACCTGGGTGAGCTGACAAGCTATCTTGGCTTGCGGATCACCCGGGACAGAGCACAGCGCACCATTACGTTGACTCAGTCACACATGGCGCAGCAGGTCCTTCAGCGCTTCGGCTTCACGTACTCCTCGCCACAGTCCACTCCTCTGCCTACCGGTCACTCGCTCTCAGCTCCACCTTCGGACGAGTCCGTAGAGCCGAGTGGCCCGTATCCAGAGCTTGTGGGTTGCCTCATGTACCTGATGACTTGCACACGACCTAACCTCGCATACCCTCTCAGCCTTCTGGCTCGCTACGTGGCTCCCGGTAGGCACCGAAAGGTGCACTGGGATGCTGCGAAGAGGGTGTTGCGCTACCTGTGCAGTACGTCGGGCATGGGGCTCGTGCTTGGAGGACGGGCTCGAGTTATCCTCACTGGTCACGCAGACGCTTCATGGGTTGACGACTTGACTACGCAGCGGTCGTCACAGGGTTACACCTTCAGTCTTGGCTCCGGTTCTGTCTCTTGGCGGTCTACCCGCTCGTCGTCTGTTCTCAGCTCCAGTTGTGAGGCTGAGATCTACGCTGGGGCCATGGCTGCACAGGAGTTACGCTGGCTCACCTACCTGCTGACCGACTTGGGAGAGGTGCCTCGTTCTCCTCCAGTTCTGTACGTCGACAACAAGGCCATGCTTGCCTTGTGTCAGGAGCACAGACTGGAGCACAGAACGAAGCACATTGCTCTGCGCTACTTCCTTGCTCGAGAGTTGCAGCAGCGTGGTCAGCTTCGTCTTGTTTACGTGGCCTCTCGGGCCAACACTGCTGATGTTTTCACCAAGGCACTTCAGCCTTGTGATCATCAGCGTTTCTGTACTGTTCTAGGCCTTGTACCTACTGTGCCTCACTTGCTTACTTCTTGACTCTGCTTGTACTGTACTTTCTATACATATACCTGCATGCTTACACTTGCTAGGTTGAGTTCACTGTATTGTTTGTTCTCCTTTGTATAACTCTGCATTGTCAGAACATTATATAGCTTATGCTGTTGTGTAGGCTATAGTGGGGTATCCCATAAGGGGTACAACCCAATTAGGTTTTCCTATATGTACTCACTTCATTCATAGTTCATTCATTCGCGTTCTCCTTTTCACATGGAATCAGAGCAGGTCCCCTCCTAGGGACTGTTTCTAGGGCCCACCGAAGCGCGCCCCGAGGCGCGCTTTCCTTTTTTTTAGCGACCCTCCGTGTCGCCCCTAGCGGCCCGTTGCGCCGCCCTTACCTACGCGAGCCCGCCGCCCTTACGTCGCGGCCCAGCCGCCCTCACGTCGCGGCCCCGCCGCCCTCACCTACGCGGCCCCGCCCCCCTTAAGTCGCGGCCCCGCCGCCCTCACGTCGCGGCCCCGCCGCCCTCACGTCGCGGCCCCGTCGCCCTTGCCTACGCGGCCCCGCCGCCCTCACGTCGCGGCCCCGCCGCCCTCACGTCGCGGCCCCGCCGCCCTCACCTACGCGGCCCCGCCGCCCATAAGTCGCGGCCCCGCCGCCCTCACGTCGCGGCCCCGCCGCCCTCACGTCGCGGCCCCACCGCCCTTGCCTACGCGGCCCCCCCGCCCTCACCTACGCGGCCCCGCCGCCCTCACGTCGCGGCCCCGCCGCCCTCACGTCGCGGCCTCGCCGCCCTTGCCTACGCGGCCCCGCCGCCCTCACCTTCGCGGCCCCGCCGCCCTCACGTCGCGGCCCCGCCGCCCTCACTTCGCGGCCCCGCCGCCCTCACCTACGCGGCCCCGCCGCCCCACTTCGCGGCCCCGCCGCCTACGGTACCGGCCCCGCCGCCTATCCTCACCGGCCCCGCCGCCTACGACCGCCGAGCCGCCCTGCCGCCGAGCCGCCCAGCAGCCGAGCCGCCCGGGAGCCGAGCCGCCCTGCCGCCGAGCCGCCCTGCCGCCGAGCCGCCCGGGAGCCGAGCCGCCGAGCCGCCCTGCCGCCGAGCCGCCCTGCCGCCGAGCCGCCCTGCCGCCGAGCCGCCCGGGAGCCGAGCCGCCCAGCAGCCGAGCCGCCCAGCCGCCCAGCCGCCGGGCCGCCCTACTGCCGAGCCGCCCGACCTGCCCTGCCTGGTGAGCACAGCACCACTGTTACTGCGTGCCCTTCCCCTACTGCTTGCACTACTACACTGTCGTCGTCATGGCTACCCCTAGTGTCCTCGCTTTTGACGCTGAGGGTCGAGCCATTGACTTTGAGGTCTGGGTCGACGACCTGCAGCTGTTCTTACAGTGCGATAGGGCGGACGGTCTTTCCCTCTTTGACCTCACCTCTGGCGCCTCTCCTGCCCCTGCTGCTGATGCTGACCCCACTGTTCGCTCTCAGTGGGCCACCCGCGATGCTGCTGCACGTCTTGCTGTGCGTCGCCACCTGCCTACCACTGAGCGCGCGCACTTTAGTCAGTACAAGAGTGCTCAGACCTTGTACGACGCTGTAGTTGCGCGCTACTCTTCCCCTGCCACTGCTGCCCTGAGCCGCCTCATGCTACCGTACCTCTTTCCTGACCTTGCTGCCTTTCCCACTGTCGCTGACCTCATTACGCACCTCCGCACTAGTGACACTCGCTACCGCGCCGCCCTTCCTGCTGAGTTCTGCGCAAAGAACCCCCCCCCCATGTACATCACTCTCTATTACATAGTCACACGCCTCCTTGACTCCCTTCACGTAGTCAGGGACCACTTCCTCTCAGTCTGTCCCACCACTCTCACTGTCGACCTCCTCGAGAAGTCCCTCCTGGCGGCGGAGAAGAGCATCATCGCTGTAGGAGCCTCTCGTGGTGACCCTCGCACCCCCATCTTTGAGGGGTGTTCTCCTTCCCCCCTGCTGCCCTCTGTTGCCTCTGCTGCTGCTGCCGACCTGCTTGGTCTTGAGTCGGTCTGCGCGGCGTCTGCCCCTAGCGGGAGACGCCGCCCTGGCAGGGGCAAGGGGGGCAAGGGCGCGGGTGGAACTGGCGGGGGCGGTGGAGGTGGCGGTGGAGGCGGCGGAGGGAGTGGGGGTGGCGGTGGGAGTGGTGGCGGGGGCGGTGGTGGCGGTGGCAGCAGCGGAGGAGGAGGCGGTGGTGGCGGCAGCGGTGGGAGCGGAGGCAGCGGTGGTGGTGGAGGTGGAGGCGGCGGTGGCGGAGGGGGTGGAGCTGGTCGGGGTGGTGCCCCGCAGCGTAGCGGCTCTGGTGGTGGCCAGCGTCAGCAGCAGCAGCAGCAGCAGCAGCGTTCGCGGGACATCCCCCCGCCCCAGCAGCTCCGTGAGTGGTACACGCAGCGTCAGCGGGGTGGGGATTTTGGTCCGTGCACCTACGTCCTTCGTTCCGGCGACCGCGCGGGTGAGCAGTGTGGGGGTGCCCACCCCACCCAGCGCTGCTTTGGCCGCCTGACGGACGCTTGGCGTCAGCAGTTCCCCGAGGCTAGTGAGATTCCCCGTTGGGGAGAGCTGTCTAGGGCTGGCGTAGCTATCTTTGATCTTGACTTTGATGCTATCCTTGCTGCCATGTATGCTGTGACTATTAGTGAGGAGGGTGACTGTTACCGGTGTTTCCCGCCCGACCCGGGCATTGGTACTGCTGCGCTAGGTACTTCTGCGGCTGCTGCTCTAGGTGCCAGTGCGTCTGCACTCTCAGGTACTGGTGAGGCTGCGCTCTCAGGTACTGCGTCGGCTTCGGCCTCCCTCACCTTCACGCTTGACTCAGGGGCTTCTCGCTCCTTCTTTCGAGACCGCACCACACTCACGCCGCTTGGCCGGCCGGTTGCAGTCTCCCTGGCTGACCCCTCTGGGGGTCCTGTCCTCTCTCACTTCTCCACTGTCCTCCCGTGTCCGGCTGCCCCCTCGGGCACCTTGTCTGGTCTGTACCTCCCCTCGTTCTCGACGAACTTGGTGAGTGGTGCTGACCTGCAGGATGCGGGGGTTCACCAGTTTACTCCTGCGAGTCAGCGGGTGACCCACTGCTCGGACGCCCGCACAGGCCGACACCTGGCCACGTTTTCGCGTCGGCCGGGGTCGAGTCTCTACACCCTGACCACTGAGTCTCCTCCTGTCCCTGCGTCTGGCCAGGTAGCTGCGTCGGGTCAGGTGTTTGCTGCTGCGTCCAGGTCTGGTCCTGAGTCTGCCCCCTGCTCGTGTCGCCGCCTGTCTCAGGAGACCCTCCTGTGGCACCACCGTCTTGGCCACCCCTCCTTGCCTCGTCTTCGGGGCATGGCTTCCCGTGTCCTTGTCTCTGGCCTTCCCCGGTCTCTCCCTCCCCTTCCTTCGGGACCCGGACCTTCCTGTGTCCCCTGTGTCGAGGGGCGGCTCCGGGCTGCCCCTCACTCCTCCCAGTTTCCCCCGACAGAGGCTCCTCTGCAGACGCTTCACATGGACGTGTGGGGCCCGGCCCGCGTCCGTGGGCAGGGTCACGAGCGCTACTTCCTGCTGGTGGTTGACGACTACTCGCGTTACACCACAGTCTTCCCCTTGCGCAGCAAGGGTGATGTCACTGAGGTGTTGATCGACTGGATCCGCGCAGCTCGTCTCCAGCTCAGGAGGAGCTTCGGCTCGGACTTTCCTGTTCTGCGTCTGCACTCTGACCGAGGTGGAGAGTTCTCCTCTGGCCTTCTGCGAGCCTACTGTCATGCACGAGGCATCCGCCAGACCTTTACGCTTCCGGACTCTCCACAGCAAAATGGGATTGCTGAGCGCCGCATTGGCATGGTCATGGACGTCGCTCGTACGTCCATGATGCATGCGGCTGCCCCCCATTTTCTGTGGCCGTTTGCGGTTCGGTACGCGGCGCATCAGATCAACCTTCACCCCAGGGTCTCCCGGCCGGAGACCTCCCCAGCTCTGCTGTAGACGGGGAAGGTCGGCGATGCGTCTGCGTTCCGTGTCTGGGGATCTCGGGCGTTTGTCCGCGACTTGTCTGCGGACAAGCTGTCCCCTCGTGCTGCTCCCTGTGTCTTCCTCGGCTTCCCCCCTGACGCCCCAGGGTGGCAGTTCTACCACCCCTCCTCTCGTCGTGTTCTGTTCTCCCAGGACGTCACGTTCGACGAGTCAGTCCCCTTCTACCGCCTCTTCCCCTACCGCACTCCTTCCCTCCCCCCGCCACCGCACTTCCTTGTGCCAGGTCCCCCCCCGGTAGACCCCCTTCCCCCTCAGGGTCCTGCCCCTTCAGGTGTGTCCCAGGTAGACGCAGTCGAGCCGGTCGAGGTTGCTGGTGACTCTGGTCCTGCTGCGGGTGCTGAGCCTGGGGGTGCTGACTCTGGGGGTGCTACGCGCGTGGGTGCTGAGCCTGGGGGTACTGAGCCTGGGGGTGCTGAGTCTGGGGGTGCTGAGCCTGGGGGTACTGCGACTGGGGGTGCTGAGCCTGGGGGTGCGGAGTCTGGGGGTGCTGAGCCTGGGGGTGCTGCGACTGGGGGTGCTGAGCCAGGGGGTGCTGCGTCTGGAGCTGCTGAGCCTGGAGCTGCGGAGCGTGCGGCCACTGGACCTCCCCTTGTGGCGTCTGGCGGTGCGGGACCTGGCGGTTCTCCGGGTGCTTCGCCTCGGCGGGAGCCCCTCTCTCCACAGGAGCTGCGCGAGTGGTTTGCTCGCCGCTGGAGACGTACTGCTGGAGCTGGAGCTCCTTCGGCTGCTGAGGGTACCTGTGCCGCTGGTCCCGGAGCTGCTGGGCCCTCGGGTCCGCCTGGAGCTGGAGCTGCTGCGGGTGTTGGTGCTGAGATTGCTGCTGTCCTTCCTGGCGGTGGTCCTGCTGCGGGTGCTGCTGGTGCTGCTGGAGGTCCTGCCGCTGGAGGTGCTGTTGGCGCTGGTGCTGCTGCTGAGGGTGCTGTCCCTGCTGTGTCTGGAGTCGCCGCGCGGCCTCGGCCGTACTTCGTTCCACTCCTACAGCAGGTTCTTGGTCTTTCTCCTCCTGCAGCGTGTCCACCGCCTGTTCAGTCACAGTCCCAGTTAGAGCCCGCCTCCCCACTTCCTGCTCCCTCTCCTTACACTGGTCCCACTGGAGGTCTTGCTGAGCGTCGTGAGCCTGCGTCTCGTCCTGCGTCGCCTGTTCGTGCTGCTCGCGCTAGTGGTCGCGGTTCGCGTCAGCGTCCTCCTCCTGTCCCTGGCACGCACCGGATGTCTTTGCGTCCGTCCACTACTCCTCTGCGTGCCCCTTTGCCTTCTCCTCCTGAGTCCTCCCTTCCTGCACTTACCGACCCAGAGTCCGACTCTCTTCGTGCTGCTAGTCCTACTGTCACACGTCTCCTTGCTACTGTCGTCACTGACCCCTCTTTTGAGTCCACTGCTGCGTCTTCGCTTGTTGCTGAGCTCGTCGACTTTGCTGCTCGCTGTCGTCTAGACTACGCTGCCGGTATTGTTGCTGAGTCTGCGTCTGTCTGTCCTCCGTCCGTCGGGGGTGAGTGTGCTCTTGGCACGGACGTCCTTGAGGACAGGCAGGAGGAGTTCCAGTGTCTGGCTGCTGCTTCACCTCATCTCGCGTCCGTACTACTTGCCCCTGAGGGAGACCCGGATGCACTAGACATCCCGACTCCGCGCTCTTACGCGGAGGCCGTAGAGGGTCCCTACTCCTCTCAGTGGCAGGCAGCTATGGATGCAGAGATGGCGTCCTGGAAGTCCACAGGCACCTACGTTGACGCGGTGCCCCCTCCTGGGGCGAACATCGTCAGTGGCATGTGGATCTTCAGGGTGAAGCGGCCGCCGGGCTCTCCACCTGTCTTCAAGGCGCGGTACGTCGCTCGTGGCTTCAGTCAGCGGCAGGGAGTTGACTACTTTCAGACCTTCTCTCCCACCCCGAAGATGACCACTCTTCGGGTGCTGCTGCACATAGCCGCTCAGCGCGACTACGAGCTCCACTCTCTTGACTTCAGCACTGCTTTCTTGCAGGGTAGCCTGCACGAGGAGATCTGGCTGCGCCGTCCACCTGGCTTCACTGGGACTTTCCCTCCTGGCACCCAGTGGAGCCTCCGACGGCCTGTCTACGGTCTCCGCCAGGCACCGCGTGAGTGGCACGACACACTGAGGACTACGCTTGCGGCTCTTGGGTTTGCTCCCTCTACTGCTGACCCGTCGTTGTTTCTGCGCACCGACACTTCTTTGCCGCCGTTCTACATCCTCGTGTACGTCGACGACTTGGTCTTTGCCACAGCTGACACTGCTGGACTAGCCTACGTGAAGTCCGAGCTGCAGAAGAGACACACGTGCACAGACCTGGGTGAACTGCGCAGCTACCTTGGCTTGCAGATCACTCGGGACAGAGCACGCCGCACCATTACCTTGACTCAGTCACACATGGTGCAGCAGGTCCTTCAGCGCTTCGGCTTCACGTACTCCTCGCCTCAGGCCACTCCTCTGTCTACTCGCCACTCGCTCTCAGCTCTGCCTTCGGATGAGTCCGTAGAGTCGAGTGGCCCGTACCCAGAGCTTGTTGGCTGCCTCATGTACCTGATGACCTGCACACGACCTGACCTTGCATACCCTCTTAGCATTCTTGCACGCTATGTTGCTCCTGGGAGACACCGACCAGAGCACATGGCTGCAGCGAAGAGGGTGTTGCGCTACTTGTGCAGTACGTCGGGCATGGGGCTAGTGCTTGGAGGGCGGAGTCCAGTGGTCCTCACTGGGCACGCGGACGCTTCTTGGGCTGACGACGAGGCTACGCAGCGGTCGTCGCAGGGTTACACCTTCAGTCTTGGTTCCGGCTCTGTCTCGTGGCGGGCTACTCGCTCGTCCTCTGTTCTCGGCTCCAGTTGTGAGGCTGAGATCTACGCCGGGGCCATGGCTGCACAGGAGCTTCGCTGGCTCACCTACCTGCTGACTGACCTTGGAGAGCAGCCTCGTTCTCCTCCAGTGCTGTACGTAGACAACAAGGCCATGCTGGCCTTGTGTCGAGAGCAGCGCTTGGAGCACAGAACGAAGCACATTGCTCTCCGTTACTTTCTTGCTCGTGAGCTGCAGCAGCGTGGTCAGTTGCGACTTGCGTACGTGGCCTCTGAGGCCAACACTGCTGATGTGTTCACCAAGGCACTTGCGCCTTGTGACCATCAGCGCTTCTACACTCAGTTGGGTCTTGTACCTGTCTTGCCTCACTTGCTCTCCTCTTGACCTTGCTTGTACTGTCACATATATATACCTGCTCTTGCTTGTCTAGCTTTATATATATATGTGTCCTCCTGCATGTGAACTGGCCTTGTGGCCTTGTCGTTGTGCTCGGACTGTGTGGTGACTTTGTGATCCACCCTGAGCTTGCTGTGCTTTGCGTGACTGGTCTTGTGACCCCTTGTTCTCCCCCACTTTGCCTATGGGGGTGTGTCAGAACATTATATAGCTTATGCTGTTGTGTAGGCTATAGTGGGGTATCCCATAAGGGGTACAACCCAATTAGGTTTTCCTATATGTACTCACTTCATTCATAGTTCATTCATTCGCGTTCTCCTTTTCACATGCATGTGAACTGGCCTTGTGACCATTTGCTTGTGCTCAGACTGCGTGGTGACTTTGTGATCCACCCTGAGCTTGCTTTGCCTTTCTTGACTGGTCTTGTGACCACTTGTTCTCCCCCACTTTGCCTATGGGGGTGTGTCAAACTTATATGCTATAGTCTATCTAGGCTGTAGTGGGGTAGTTCATATAGGGTACAACACTTTTATGTTTCCTACGTGTACCCACCTGCTTGCTAGTTCACGCATTCATTCGTTCACTATTCTAACAGGGTTACAGGCTCGTTGTCCTGGGGGGTTATGGGCGCACTGACCCGCTACTCAACAAGCCCTTTTATCCCAATGGTGTAGTGGTTGGGATTCTGACAGGTGTCCTACGCTGTCGTGCTGCGACGGTGTGCCGGACGAAATGACGATCGGCTCGTCCGTTTGTGCAGGTACATTTGCAGGTGTTGGTGTTGGTGCATGTGCGTTTGTTGCTGACTGTCGGCGGGCGGCGTCGAGTTCCGCCGTGAGCGTCGAGCCTTCGAGAGCCGAATTCTCGAGTTGGCTCATGAGGCGGTTGAGCTGCTCCTGCATAAATGTCGCGACATTATATTCAGCCATGGCGGGGGTGTCGGGCAAGCTCAGCGGGAGCATGCTTACGAGAGAGCACTTCGAGCGGCGGTGCTTGTTCGCTGAGAGACGTCTAACACCCCCCCCCCCCCCCCCCCCCCCCCTTTTTTTTTTTTTTTTTTTTTTTTGAGATAGTGGGGAAGCGAAGGTGTGGGTGCGGTCCGAGAGAAGATCGTAGGCTCTGAATACCAAGTGTCACGAGTGCAATCGAGCAAGCGAGCGATAATTGCACTATCGAAGCAAAACAATACAATGA
Source organism: Closterium sp. Naga37s-1 (assembly GCA_947471745.1). Classification (NCBI taxonomy): domain Eukaryota; kingdom Viridiplantae; phylum Streptophyta; class Zygnematophyceae; order Desmidiales; family Closteriaceae; genus Closterium; species Closterium sp. Naga37s-1. The sequence continues at coordinate 4,396,065 of CANJKZ010000006.1, forward strand.
GCGAATGAATGAGCGAGAACTAAATAGCGAAGGCCACAGTGGTTATGGTAACAGACTGTGGTTGACGCGCGACGGGCCTGTGAATGAGGTCGGGACTGAGGTTGGGAAAGTGTCGAAGCAGAGGCCCGAAGCGCGGGTTACCAGCCGAGCCGGGAGGCTAGGTTGCGACGTGCGAAGTGGCGGGAAGATTGTCGAAGCGAGGGTCGCGAGTGGTAACGATGCCGAGTGTGGTGAGAACAGTAATGTACGCATTACGCAAAGATGCGACGTAAGGAAAAGGAAATTTCCTTACAATTTCAAACAATTAACTGTACTTGTACACCTCCAGAGTTCACATCATAGGAAAACAATACCTACACCGTACACATTGGCAAGGTTTTTAGGAAAAGGTTGCACCAGTATTTCTCCTAGCCTTTTCCTTCCAGTATTGACGGGTCACATTAATCAGCTTGTCATACAATTTTTGGGTCCCAATTGCCTTGCCCAAGTTTGTAGCAACAAGCCCAATGTTAAAGGAAAGGGACCCCAACTGCTAAAAATGGCACTATCATTAACATGCATGTAATGCTGGTTTCCAAGGAAGAAGGCTGTCAGCATTCTCTTATAACAAACTACTAGAATGTGTTGTTGGCTGGTACCAGGGCCTATTTTATCAGTTTTTTTTTTTTTTTTTTTTTTTTTTTTTGGAATTGCAGTAAGCATTAAAGAGGACAATGCATACAACAATAGCAGTCGTAACTGAGCGTGAAGGCAGACACCATGCGCTGCCCAGCGAGACGACTAGGGCGGAAGGAGCCTATTTTATCAGTGTAAATCACATTGCTATACTGATGAGAAGGGTGAAATTTAGGGCCTACACTGATGTGTTTGGGAATTTTTTTTTGGGATTAGTGTTACACTGATTTGACAGTGAAACGATTTAGGCCACACTGATGCTCTGGGGTAAATTTTACCTTAGCGAAGATTACCCTTAAGGGCGTACAGGGCACCCCCCCCTCGAAACTCTACTTATCGAGACGAAGTTTCCTAGAAATTTCGTAGCGATACACTCAATTTCGTAATGATGCATTACGACGCCAGCACGTGAGTACTGACAACCGACACCGCGTCACTCCATGTCTGCGTGCAACCTACTGTAGAGGCGATGCAACCTGATTGGTCAAATCTGCACTCACTGCAAAAACTTTAACTTTCTTGACTCGGAAATTTGGGACTCGAGGTCCCCAAACCCACGTTCCCCCCCTGAAGCTTGCTGACTCGGCGAAAAAACAAGTGTTGCAGCGAAACCAGACAAGCCACTGCGCTCAACTTTTGAGTTCACAACCCCCACCCACCAGCGCCCAATTTGGGCCTCGAGCCTGGTTGCTGCCAGCACATACTGAGCTGCCTACATTACAATCAGGGTAAAAAATATACCATCTATTCCCGGATATAAGACCCGGGGGACTTTATAAAAATTCAATCTAAAATGGTTGGGTGAACATCATGGTGGTTGGAAATAGAAAAGACCCTTAAACACTTAGATAACGCTGAACATTGATTTACAATGCCTATTTAAATGGTCGGGGGGGTCTCTTATTTGGAAAAAACGTGGTCTTACGTCGAGGATGCGCGAAATCGCTGAGTCACGCAGAAGTGCCTCGATGTGCACATCTTGCACATCTCACTACGAGGCGTTCGGCCTTATCGCCTGCCAGCACGATGCAGGCACCTCCCACAGTCACGACCCGTCATACAGTCGCTAGCCTCTAACCAGCGCCACGAGAAGTGCCTCTGGGTGTAGAGTCGTGGTGTGGTGACCTTCTCCTCCACGTCTCTCATCAGTCAGGAATCAACGGGGTACGAGTCTCATCTTCTGCTCTGCATTTCACTCACCGGTTTCGTAGCCTTAAAACCAGCCATCTATATGGCAATCACTCATAGCAAACCCACGAGCAGTTGGCACCATGTCATCGTTGAACATTCTCATGCAGTCCCGTGCCAGAGGTAGTACCGGTAGGCCAAGATCACCGCGTCCGAACCCTGCCCTTCATGCGATCCCTCTCGTTATATCACCGCCAGCTCCGCCCGCGCCACCAGCGCCACCTGCACCGCCGACTCCTCCGGCGCCTCCAGCGCCTCCAGCGCCTCCAGCGCCCCCTGTTGTAATTCTGCCCTTCTTCGAGCCTGTCAACGATGACGATCTTGCTGGCGATGAACCGCTAACGCCTTCGGAGTCTAACCCTGCTCCGAACTACCCTCTTCCCCGTTTCCCAGATGATCTCGTTCATAACGAGGAGAGCCCCGCAGGCAATCGTGAAGCACTTCCGCCGTCGCCTCGCCACCGTGTTACGCAACACAAACGGAAAGCACGCACGATGGCGGAAAAGCTGGGATTCCTGATGCGGATGAAGGACGAGCAGCTCACAATTCGAGCAACCGCTCGCCTCGCCAGCGTCCAACCGATTAGTGTGCGTCGTTGGATCAAGAGCGCCGATTAGATGAAGACGGCGGCAGGGTGCCGCCGGCGGCTCGTCGGCGGCGGGAGGCATGCTATATTCCCTAACATGGAGCTTAGCGGGTACCGCAGCTTCCTCTCCTTCAGATCCCGCGGCCTAGCCGTTCCCAACCGTCTCCTCCAGACGTGGAGCTCCACGTACATGAAGCGTCACCACCCCGACGTGGATTGGCGTGCGTCGATTCGCTGGTGCATGCGGTTCCGTGGGCGGTGGGGCCTTACGATGAGAGTGAAGACCAAAGTCGGTCAGAGGCTTGCAAAAGGTGAGCCACTTACGAGATTTCTTTAGTACTTCGGTCTCAACACACCGTTCTTACTCGCAACCATGTTCTATGAGCAGACTGCAAGGACAAATGCAAGAGCTTCTGGGCGTTTGTCCGGAAGCAAGTGACATGCCACGGGATTGATCCGTGGAACATCGTCAACGCGGACCAGACACCCGTGTTCTTGGAGATGCCACAGGAGAGGACTCTTCACCACCGCGGCGAGAAGACCGTCCACATTCGCAGTGCGGGATACGAGAAGGAGAGACTTACCGTGATGCTGGGGGTGTCGGGCATGGGCGCGAAGTTGAAGCCGATGGCGATTTTTAAGCGCAAGACGGTGCCCAACATCCGGATTCTGGAAGGTAAGTCTTGTCTCTCATTCAAACTGTTTACCCCCTGTGAGGCTATGTCTTGCTAACGCCCCTATCGTTGTTCGCGTGTGCAGGCATCCTTGTCCGTGCACAACAGCGTGGGTGGATGGATGCCGCCCTTGTGCAGGACTGGGTGCAGCACGTTCTGCTCCCATTTGTGCGCCCCCCCGCAGGTATCAACCGGAGCCGCTCGCTTCTCGTGCTTGACTCCTACAGGGGTCACCTTACCGATGCTGTGCTGGGGTTGTTGCGCTGGAACGGCGTGACGCCTGCCATCATTCCAGGCGGCTGCACACCGTTGGTGCAGCCGCTCGACGTGAGCATCAACCGGAGCTTCAAGGCCGGCATGCGCAAACGCTACAACGAGTGGTTTGCAAGTGAGGGAATCAACTCCCTCACCCCTAAAGGTACACCTCGTAGACGGCAGGCGTTTTTTTATGTTCGTGTGAATGTTTGTGTTGATGTCATGCAAGCACTCACGACTGCTTCTCTATCACCCTGTCCACCCCGATCACCGCAGGAAATCTCCGCAAGCCACCGGCTGAGCTCATCCTCCAGTGGATCGCGGATTCCTGGGCTGCGGTGCCAGAGGGTCTCATTGTGAGGGCCTTCAAAACGTGTGGCATCACAAACAGCCCCGACGGCCGCGAGGACCACCTCATCCTCGCCCACATGCGTGATGCGGCGGAGGTCGAGGTGGCGGACGACGTGAATGCAGCTGCAGAGGTGGAAGAGTGGATCAACCCACTCTACGCCGCCCCGCAGCCCGACCCTATGGAGGCTGCCGATGCATCTGATGTTGATGAGGAAGGCGAGGCATCTGAGGATGACCCCACAGCCCACGATGAGTGGGATGATTAGTCTGGTAGCGGTAGCTTGAACAGAATGTGCAGTCACAACTTGTGGGGAGCTACCGGTATGTAGTACTGAATCTGGCGTTCGTAGGTTAACATGAATGTGATTTGTCACCTACCCTAAATCTTGGTCCTTGCTGAAATGTATTACCGGTACAAAAAAACCGTCATAACCAGTAATTCGGGACCTAGGGGGGTCTTATAATCGCTGGGGTGAAAAGGGGGGTCCTCACAGATTCGACCATATTAAGCGTACACCCCCCCGCATATAAGCCCCATGGGACTTTTATTCCGGAGGGTCTTATATCCGGGAATAGACGGTACCTACACTGATGCCTCTGGGTAAAGTTTTCAAAAGTTCAAGTTACACTGATCCATCAGTGTTTCCAAAAGAGCACACTGCTCAGAAGGGTTTTGAAAAAGGCTACACTGCTAATCGTGAGTAGCAAAAAACCAAACATAGGCCCTGGCTGGTACCGTAAGCCCCCGGATATAAGCGCAGGCCTCGGATAAGCGCCGACGCTTATAAAAGGATGACAGCGCTTATAAGCCCACCCCTGAAGGCTTACGGATTATAAGCGCCACCCTCTGTTTGCTTTTGCTATAATTGTGCTGAAATCGTTGTAACGAAACTCACATTTTCCATTCCCACATTATTGAACTTCGATGCCCTTCACCTCGCTCGGCTCATTGCCTGCGCGTCCAGTCAGAATGAGCTGTCGGCAGCGTAAGTTGACTCATTCTGACTGTGTGTGTTGGCAGGAAATCACTCCCTGCCAACTGGCGCGAGATTCTCAATTCCAGCCCTGTATAGTTTCGACTCGATTCAAATTGCAAGAACGTGATCTACAATTTGGTGTAAGAAATACGCATTTCATAAATGTCATTATATAAGCGCCGGCGCTTATAAAAATCCTCGATTATAAGCGCACCCCCTAAAAAACATTGTTTTTTTATACCCCGATGGGTGCTTCTATCCGGGGGCTGACGGTAACCTGGAAGTAGCTCTTCACCATGTAATGCGAGGCAGAATGGGGGGTTAGCATGTGAGAAAGGGACAACTTGCAGAAACCAGAGGGGTGGAACACGGGGTCTGAAAGTTGCTGGTTCCCTGCCACATGTTGGTGGGAATATTGCGATGGGGATGGTGATCGTGGTGGTGGTGATAATAATCATGAGTAGGTATGATGATAATCATTCACATGGTGAATCGTGATGATGCTTATGATCACGATGATTGACAATTACATGATGCTTTTGACAGTAACGACCACGATGGTTATAATGGTGATGATTCTGCTCCTTGATAGAGTCAGTCTCTTCTCCATCCCAACCACCCCAACCACCCCACCCTCCATTCCTCTACTCACCATCCATTCAACAACTATAAAATCATATGCCCCTCACCCACCCATCCAACCCTCATCCGCTGACCCTTCATCCACTCACCCTTTATATGGCTATGTGCCATTCTCCTGAACTACCACTGCTGGTGCTGCCTCCTTGCCTCCTCCGCTGCTGTGCTTGTCCTTCTGCTCTTGCAACGATACATACAGCACATACAGTAACACAGCGTCACGAGTCACAAACAGTCAAACACAATCACATAGTCACATACAGTTAGATACAGTCACATACAGTCACACATAGTCAAACATTCACACACAGCCACCAACAGTCACATGCAGTCGCACACAGTCACACAGAAACACACACACACTAACAACTTACGCTTGTGCAGATAGTGAGACATGCCAAAAGAAACACACAAGAAACCACACAATTACATGCACAGTAACACAGGCAACGCAGAAACACCCACCTACAACGAAACACCAAGAATCACAGCAATTAGAAATTAGAGACGTCTAACTCAATGCACAGGAACACAACATCATTCCATTGTCTTCACATAAGGCTGCTAACCCTCCTCCACATCTTCTCCCCTTGCTCCACCCCTCCTCACCCCCGTTCACCCCTCATCACCTTCTTCTTGTGCTTCTTGTCTGAGCCAGGCTTCTCCGGCTCGCCATCCCTCTTCCGCTTCTGAGCGAGCAGTTGCGAGAAGATGCAGCGGGGAAGAGATGAGGGAGGCGAATGAGGAAGGACAAGGACAAGTGAGGGCCGACGGGGGACAAGTGAGGGCCGACGGGGGACAAGTGAGGGCCGACGGGGGACAAGTGAGGGCCGACGGGGGACAAGTGAGGGCCAACGGGGGACAAGTGAGGGCCGACGGGGGACAAGTGAGGGCCGACGGGGGACAAGTGAGGGCCGACGGGGGACAAGTGAGGGCCGACGGGGGACAAGTGAGGGCCGACGGGGGACAAGTGAGGGCCGACGGGGGAGAAGTGAGGGCCAACGGGGGACAAGTGAGGGCCGACGGGGGACAAGTGAGGGCCGACGGGGGACAAGTGAGGGCCGACGGGGGACAAGTGAGGGCCGACGGGGGACAAGTGAGGGCCGACGGGGGACAAGTGAGGGCCGACGCGGGACAAGTGAGGGCCGACGGGGGACAAGTGAGGGCCGACGGGGGACAAGTGAGGGCCGACGGGGGACAAGTGAGGGCCGACGGGGGACAAGTGAGGGCCGACGGGGGACAAGTGAGGGCCGATGGGGGACAAATGGAGTGACGGTTAAGGGAGAGCCAAAGAGGATTGGATGAGGGGGGGGCGGATGAGGGGATGAGGGGATGAGGAAGGAATGCGGAGGGAGGAGAATGAGGGGGGACTTGCACGGCAGCATATGGCGACTTTTGTGGCGGCTCAAAAGGATGTACGAGTAGTGGAAGGAAGATGCGAGCACGCGGAATGAAAGGGAGGGGATGGCACCACGAGTGGTGGACAAGAATGCCGCAGAGACACAACTCGCTGAGGGGAAAGGCAAGGATGCAACTCAGCACATGCACACAGGGCATTGGGCATGGTCGATGGCATGGGTAGCATGGCGGCATGGCAGTATGGCAGGATATGGAAAACTGACCTTCTTTTTCAGCTTCTTTGGATCCACGCCCTCCCCTCCTGCTGCTGCTGCAGCTAATCCTGCTGCTCCTGCTGCTGGCATTCCACCAGCACCACCACCACCAAGACCTGCACCAGCAGCACCAGCAGCAGCAGAAGCACCAGCTCCAGAACCAGCAGCAGCTGCAGCAGCAGCAGCAGCAGCAGCAGCAGCAGCTCCTTCCACTGATTTCTCCATTCGCTGTTTGCCTGCTTCCCTGATCTTCTCAACCTCCTTCTCCTTCCTCTCTTTCTCCTTCACTCTCTCACGGTCCCGTTCCCTCTCCTTCTCTTTTTCTCTCTCCCTTTCTTTTGCACGTTCTTTCTCCTTTTCCTCCCGTACCTTCCTCTCCCTCTCCTCCTTCTCCTTACCCTCCCGCTCCTCCCTCTCCTTTCTCTCCCGCTCTTCTCTCTCCCTCTTTTCCCTCGCTTCCCTCTCCTTCCTCTCCCTCTCATCCCCTTTCACCCTCACCCCTTCTGCTTTCTCCTTCTCCCTCCTCTCCGCCTCCTCCCTCTCCTTCCTCTCCCTCCTCTCCCTCTCCTTCTTCTCCTTATCCTTCCTATCCTTCTCCTTCTTCTCCCTATCCTTCTCTTTATGCCGCCTCTCCCCGTCTCTCGACTTGTCTTTACTCCTGTGTCTACTGGAGTCCCTTTCTCGCTCTCTCTCCCTCTCCTTGCCGCCAGCGCCTCTACTGCCATTTGCACCCCGCCAATTGCTACTCACCGTCGCCTTCCCTCGTTCCGTCTGTACGAATCCCAACCGCATACAAGAGAGCAAGGAAAGCGCAGGGAGGAAGGGAAGCAGACGAAGCAGCAAGGGAAGCAGCGGGAGCAGCAAGGGAAGCAGAGAGAGCAGCAAGGGAAGCAGAGAGAGCAGCAAGGGAAGCAGAAGGAGCAGCAAGGGAGGAACATGGCTCGGAGAGGTGGGTTCTCAGTAAAGCAGCCATTGAAGATAAGGCAAGGCAAAAGAAGATAAGGCAAGGCACCAACTCTGCCCCCACCCCCGTCATACTCCCCCTTCATCCCAGCATTGCCCTCAACCCTTTTAGCAGCAAACAGTCCGCCTCCGCCCACCTCCGCCCACCTCCGCCCACCTCCGCCCACCTCCGCCCACTGCCTTTCCGCTCCTTCCCCACTTGCCCAACTCGCGCACTCAATGCCCCGCCGTACGCCTAATTTGCCCAAGGCAATCACCCGCTTACCACTTAGCACCCTCGGCACTCGGCATGCACCGCACTACGCCACACCCAACCGCAACTCACATCGGGCAGAGCGATTGCTGCTTTGTCACTGAACGAGAATGCGCGCAGCAGCATATCCACTGCTAGCGGTTGCAGCAGCGACAAACCCTCCCCAGCTCCCCCCCCGCCACCCTCCCCCGCGCCGTCGTCCGCGGGGCGGCCGATCGAGTCTAGCACTTCCGCCAGCTCCATCCGCGGGCCTTGGCGGATGTCCACCTCCCCGGGGATCCGCGCAAGGCACCCCGATTCCACCGCGGACGGCGCAAGCGCGCGCTCGCATAGCACCTGGTAGGGCCCCTCCAGCCCCGCCTGGCGGAGAATGTCCGCGGACCCGGATATCTCCTTGCGGCCTGGCGGAAAGGATGGGGGCAGAAGGGCGCGGGGGAAGGGCACATACATTGCATAATGCTGAACCTTATGTGGAAGGGACGATATGCGGCCAGGTCTGGCTGGTTTGAAGAGGAAGAGGAGGTGATTTGACAAGTGGCGGACACCCTAATGGAGTGACACGTGGAGGCAGCTTAGAAGGCGATTCAGAAGGCGACACGGGACTGTAGACCGCGACACGGGACTGTAGACCGCGACACGGGACTGTAGACCGCGACACGTGCTGACGCGTACGAACATTTGGCTGGGCAGAAAGAGGCATTTAAGAATTTTCAGCCACGAGCAGGGACTAGACGCTAAGCCAGGTAAAGCCAAGTCTATAGAGCCTCGGAAGAATGGACCATGATGATCTAGCCATACGTACGTGGATGCACTTGCAGCAGTCGAAACGTCGGCTTCGCCTTCTCGATTTTTGCAGCGCCGCTCATCGCGACGGCGGAGAGGAAAACAAAACCTAGAAGCGATCTCTTACAAAAAGGATAAGGATAAGAACTAAAACAAAAAAATTTTGTAATCCGCGGTCCAGTTAGTAGCAGGCTCACAACTTCAATTCACTGAACCACCACTCCCTACAATGCGGAAACACCACTTAGCAGAACTAATCCAGCGACGCACTATTCAGGGTGGCTACTGATGACCTTCAAACAAGCGGGACGCAAGTCTGAAGTCCTCCTAGGAGACAACCTGTCAGAAAAATGCCAATCGATGGGATACAACGATGAAGCGATTTGGTGATCCTGCTGTGCTTTATGTTCGGCGCGCATAGTGGCAGGCGGAAGCGGAAAGGAAGGAAGAATGCCGCGGTGTGGGGAGAGCGAAGCGAGGGGTTTGGGGAGGCAGGCAATGGCAGAAGATCCCTTGAGTTCGCCGCGGGCGGGAGAGCAGCGGGAGAAACCTGATTGGTTGAAAGGCCACTTCCAGAATAGCGTTTCACACCTAGTGTTCCCATACGAACATAGCTTCATAAGTAGTTCACTGGCAAGTAGTTCACTTGTTGTAGAGGCAAAAAGTGTTCCCATACGAACATAGCTTCAAACGAACATAGTAGTCTACAACAAGTGCAAAGTGGTAAGAGGCAACCGTCTACATCCAACTCCAATCACTAGCACCACCTCACCGGTCAACCAAGTTAGCATTGCATGTGTCTCAGGCAGGAATCACCAAAAACGAACATAACAAGGCACTCCAAGCAACTCAAAAGTCCCCATAAACAACGTAAGCCACTCCCTAGAGAAGTCGTCAAGTCATAACAAAACTTTTACTAGTGAGGAGCACTAGGCTCCCTTTGCTGCAGAATCGTCACCTTCTCTCCTTCCTCCTCTCCATCCCCCTCACCCTCCCCATGCCCCTCCCCATTCAACATCGATACCTCCTCCCCCGACCCACCCTGCACCTTCCCACTCCCAAACACACCCACCTTCCCACCCTTCCCACTCTCTCCATCCCCTTCCATATCCCCGTTCCCAGGATCATTTCCCTTCCCATCAATGTTACTAGCCAAACCTTCTTCCTCGTCTACTTCATCCACCCTTGCACTGATTCCATCCGATCGCTTTCTGCAGCAGTAGCACCCAAGTAGCACCAGCAGGAGAAGCAGCACCAGCGCAAAAGCCCCCACTCCCACCCAGACGAAAGGGGAGCTGCGATGTTTGGAAGACGAGCGGGGAAGAAAGTAAAAAGTGGTAGGAAAAGGGAGCGAATATGAAAGAAGAACGAAAAAGAGGGGGTGTTAGTGAAAAGAGGATATTTGGAAGACGAGCGGGGAAGAAACGAGGATGTGAGACCGAGTTTACCACCCCTTTCCGCTTCCTCCTTGTCAACTCTGTGAATCTCCCATTGTAGAAGTTCACACAACAAAGCCTCTCCATACCTCCCTCCACGCAACCACCCATCCTGTCAAAATGTTATCATGCTTATATTGTGTAGGCTGTAGTGGGGTAGCCCATAAGGGGTACAACCCAATTAGGGTTAATTCTTGTACCAACTTTCTGTTCAATGCATTCATTCTCGTTCAGTATTCTGACACATCCATCCATCCTCTCTCATCCACCCATGCCTTTGTTCCTCCCATGCGGCCTCTCACCTGGACGTATCAGGAGCACTGAGCACGACTTGCACACGTAGCACTGTGACTGATCCAAACACATCCCTGATGGCCATGGGACTCTGCAGCACGTTCACCACTCGCTGCACAGAGGAGCAGTCGCCAAAGGGAGAGAGAGTTGTGAATATGGGATGAGAGACGGGACGGTGTGAGAAGGTTAGGGACAAGCACATACGACATGGTTTCAGGTACCTAAAGCATTTTCACTGCAGTGGGCGAGAAGTGAGGGGAAAGAGAGAGCGAGCAAGGAGAGAAAGGGGTGGGAGAGTGGGGTGGAAGCGCAAGGGAAAAGGAGGGGAAGGGTGCTGTATAACATCTGGTTCACTGATGGCAGACAGACAGCACGGAGGTACGTGGCACAAACACATGGGGCACTCACTTGCACCGAATTGCACTCCTTTGCACTCTCTCACGCTCACTTGCACTGCCCCCTCACCAAGCACCACATGAGATAAGATTAGCCCATCCCACCTGCAGCAGTCTACCGCTCTGCACCACTTCAATACACACCTGCACCGTGTCTTTGGCGAGCACGAGATCAGGTGGAGAGGGCAGGATGGTCACATTCACACGCGTGCTCTCCACGCCCGTTGCTGCCTCGCCGCCTGCTTTGGCACTCCCATCCGCCCCCCCTTGCTGCTGCTGGGTCGCACTTTGCCCCTCGTGAAAGCTCACCACAGTCACCTGGAAGGAGTGCAGGTGAAGCGGAGAGCGAAACGGGGAAAGAAACATAAATCTCGAGGAACCCCAGCTCCCACGAGAGGTCCCGACAAAGGAGGGGTGTAGACAACCCAAACGGCACGAGAGTTTGGTTGAGAATTCAAAGAAAAACACGTACCTGCGCCTCCAGCAGCTCTGATTCCCGCGAGAGGTCATGCACGACGGGATTGACGAGCGGCATGACATCGACTTTTTAGTGTACTAGAGGAGAAACTTACCTGAGCTTCCAGCAGTCCGAGTTCGCACCAAGTGCCGCGCACTAAGGGGTTGCTGAGTGGCATGACATGAATTTTGGCTAGGTATACTAGAAGAGAAACGTACCTGAGCTTCCAGCAGTCCTAGTTCCCGTGAGAGGTCGTGCACGAAGGGGTTGACGAGCGGGGCAAAGCGCAGCAGCGGCAGCCCCACCAGCAGGTCCGCCACAATGCTGCCCGCGCAGCCATCACACGATGCTGCAGGTAGGGAGGTACAGGTGGGGGAGGGGGGGTAAGGGCGAGAGCAGCAGCGGCAGCCCCGCCAGCAGATCCGCCATAATGTTTCCTGCACATCCGTCACACGGCGCTGCAGGGCCGACAGGGCGATAGGGGTCGTGGGGACAGGTGCGAGAGGGGAGGGTAACGGGAAGAGCCCAGCAGCAGCAGCAGCCCCACCAGCAGATCCGTTACAATGCTGCCTGCACAGCCGTCACACGACGCTGCAGGGCCAACAGGGCGATAGGGGTGGTAGAGAGGGACAGTTGGGGAAGTGGGAGGTTGAGGGCGAGTACAGAGCGGGTACAGGGGGGGGACTGGTATACAGGGCAGCAGAGCTTAGCGAAACCAGGTGGAGGGTCGCTGCATATTCATCTAAAAGATTAGGAAGAGCTCCTATCATAATCCCATGCTTAGCACAACTGGACCGTTCTGAACCCATCTCCATCGTCACCCCAATCCCCCCATACCCCCCCCACACCCCCCCCATCCCCATCCCCATCCCCATCCCCACCCCCATGTCCATGCACATCCCACTGAGACTCACAAGCAACAGACGGCGCTGCAGGAGCACCTTCAGACGAACTGCCCCCACCATTATCTCCACCATCACCACCACCTGTACCCGCACCTGCATCCGCATCCTCATCCTCCCCACCCGCTCCTCCTCCCTCCTCCTCCCCTCCTCCACCCCCCTCGCCTTCCTCTGCCCCTCCACTCCCACCATCTCCACCCCTCCCAGCCCCTTGATGGGCAGAATCCGGCAAGGGGGGCGGTTCAGATAGAAGATACTCGGGGAGAGGGGCGGGATTGGCCCCTTGCTCTGTGTATATCTGCTGTAGCTCCTGGTATAGGTTTCGGCAGTTGGTCTTAAGCATGCCTATGCGGCTCTTCATTCGGTCGTATGTCACCAGTGTGTTGCGCATGATAATCCCTGGGAGAGGGGGAAAGGGAAGATGGAAGGGGGGGAAGCGGGGTGGGGAGACGAAGGGCAAAAGGAAAGCGTAGGGGGAAGGCAGTGTTAAGAAGCACCCCTCCCGTATAAACCGCAGTTAGCGAACAAACGTACGAAAAGAAAACTTTGGACTTTCTACTGTGGGGAGAGGAATTGGAAGGGAACGCATGTGGGGGTCTGGGGAGTGGGAGGAGAGTGGGGAACAGGAGGAAATGGATTGACAAACCGACCTGAGATGAGAACAAACCGACCTCCAATGGGAGTTTCTGAGAATTCTAAAATCCGACCTACCTCCAATGAGCGTTCCCCTGTCGTTGTTCTTGAACAGGCCTAGGCAGTAGGATCCTGGCACCTTCACATGCTGCAGTGCAGGTGGAGGGGAGCGCAGGCGGACAGGCAAGCAGAGCAGGGAAAGAACAAGATATTTCAAAGAATGCACTCGACAGCGATCAAAACCCTTCAGGAGCCGTCTCCTCAGAACCGGACTGAAAAACAACTGAAAACGTTCCAAGGTACAACAAATGCATGTCACGCATACAAGGGGTGCATGTACGCACTCGGAAGAGGTAGTTCTCGGGCGTGAGCTCGTAGACCAAGTCGCCATCAAAGGTGAGGGAGACGGTGGGGAAGTAGTTGGAGAGCTCCTCTATCTTGCTGTTGGGGGCGTGGGCACACAGGGATGGCGGGCACACACATGCACACAGGGATTGTGGGGACACACACACACACACACACACACACACACACACACACACACACACACACACACGTAGGAAGGTGAGAGATGGCTTTTGAGTCGACTCACGGTGGGGAAGTAATTGGAGAGCTCCTCTATCTTGCTGTTGGGAGCGTGGGCACGGGGTTCACGGGCACACACACACGTGGGCAGGCAGGCGGGCGGGCAGGTAGGCAGGACGGCAGAAGGAGGGGCGGGCGGGCGGGGGTCAGGATTCACAGGTGTGCATGTGAGTGCGTGTGAGTGTGTGTGTGTGTGTGCGTGTGTGTGTGTGTGTGTGTGTGTGTGTGTAGGCACATGCGTGGGTAAGGGCATGTCTATGTGTGTGTGGCCACGTGTGTGCCTGTGTGTTTGCCTCACCCGGTTTACACCCTGCTCTCTCCATCAATACACGGATCACATGAAAATTAGCAGAAACAAAGGTGGGGCCACAGGGGGGTGGGTAGGGTTTGGAATGAGAAGGGGATGGGGACGGAAGGAGGGGAAGGAGACTCGTAAGGCACGACTTACTTGGAGGCGCCGCCGTAGCACACGTCCTGATACACTGAATCTGCACCGGGAACGCTCTGCACGCCCGTCACTGATGCATCCACCTGCAACACACACACACACACGCACGCACGCACGCACGCACGCACGCACACACACACGCACACACACACACACACACACACACACACACACACACACACACACACGCCGAAAGGAACAGCACCAATGTTATGGTACTTGAAAGCAGGAGACAAAAAACGAAAACCGCAGCATGCCCCAGAGAAACACATGCGTACCAGCTACCTACTAAGTCACACTCCTGCCCAGCCCAGCTCATCTCAACCCATCTCACGCCATCTCAACCCATCTCACTCCATCTCTCAACCAGCAAGCCAGATCTTGCACTCACAGCGGCTTTGAAGGCTTCAAAGGCCTTGCGGGGGAGGTAGGAGAAGGTGGTGCCACTGTCCATCACCACGCCGTACCCGACCGTGATGCTGCTCAGAATCGCATTGCATCCCAACATGCATACCAACCACCTACTACATCGCCTTCTCACACTTGCACCCTTTCTGCCCACCCCAGCCCAGCCCAGCCCAGCCCGGTCCAGCCCAGCCCATCTCAAACCTATCTCACACATTTCAAAGCACCTCAGCCCACTTCACCCCGGTGCTTGCACTCACAGCAGCTTTAAATGCCTCAAAGGCCTTGCGGGGGAGGTAGGAGAAGGTGGTGCCGCTGTCCATGACCACACCGTACCCCGACCGTGATGCTCCTCACAACCACGTTGCATCCCATCTCAACCCATTTCAACAGGGTGCCTGGACTCACAGCGGCTTTGAAGGCCTCAAAGGCCTTGCGGGGGAGGTAGGAGAAGGTGGTACCGCTGTCCATGACCACCCCGTACCCCGACCGGAACACCGACATGTCCAGAGGCAGCGGCTTGCCAGCCACCGTGATGGCGTTCAGAATCACGTTGTAGTACGTGCCGCCACTGCAATGCAGGAAGGAGAGGGGGAAAGGTTTCGAGGCGCCTCTTAAAGGGCTTGTCGGCCACTGTGATGGCGTTCAAAATCACGTTGTAGTACGTGCCGCCACTGCGGTGCAGGGGGGAGGGGTGCGTCGGACGAGGGGGGAAAGGCTTTTGCGGTGCCTTAGAAGATGCTTGCCGGCCACCGTGATGGCGTTGGGAATCACGTTGTAGTACGTGCCGCCACTGCGGTGCAGGGGGGAGGGAGAGGGGGAGGCTAATTTTTTGAGTCGAATCAAGAGGCTTGCCGTCCATCTTGAATCGTGATTGATGGCCTTCAGAATCACGTTGTAGTAGGTGGGACCACTGCGGTACAGGGGGACAAGGGGGAGGAAGAGGGATACGGGACGGGAGTGGGGAGTGAATGCGTGGGAGATTCAGCTCCTTGATTGGTGCTGTCACTGCAGTACGGAGGTGAGAGGGAGGGAAGGGGCGGAGGGGGAGGGGTCGGTAGGAAGAGGGGGAATGGGAGGAGGGGATATGGGACAGGAGTATGGAAAGTATATCTAGGCCCTTCAGCCCCACTTGTTCGCTACTAGCGTCAAATTCACTCGTCCCTAACGTCTCGTGTTTTGTGGGGATGAAACACACGACGGAGAGGGAGAGCGGGGGGAGGGGAGGGTGAGGGTGGGGGTGAGGTGAGTGTGAGGATAAGGGTGAGGGAAAGGGAGAGGATAAGGGTGAGGATGAGAAAAAGGGGAAAATCCGAGAAAAACAGAAAACCAGACACAATCAAGCACCACCCACACCCACCTGCGCATATCCATCCGGGTAAACTTCATCCCAGCAGGCGGCTGAATCACCCCCATGATCATCGCCCCGCCGCCGCCCTCCGACCCGCCATAACACAGCGAAAATTGCTCGTCCATAACCTTCCCCGCTCCCACCGACAGTTGGCTCACAATCCCAAGCTCCCCGCGCCCCATGCCCATAATCCCATCCGCCTTCTGCGTGTAAATGTCGCCCGTTTCGGCCAGCTCACACCCAAAGAGGATCCGCGCAGGCGGAAGCGTGGACGCGTTTCCGAAGGTGACGACGTCTGAGACGATTAGCCCGCTGCTGCTGCTGTTCTCCGCGTAGTGCCGGTCGTACGAGCACTCGTCTGAGTTGTCCTGGCAGTCGTGGTACGGGCACTGATCCGACGAGCACGGTACGAACTGGTACGTCGACGATTGCTGCGGATCGAACGGCAGGTCCTGCGGGTCGCGGTGGAGGGAGGTGGAGAGTGGTTGGACGGGGGGGGCGTGCGGGAGGGAGGAGGCGGGAGTTGGGGGGAGGAGGGAACGAAGGGAACATGGGACGAAGGGAGATTCCATGTCTGTGGTTCCAGAACACAGAACCTGTGATCATCATATTATCATCAGGCCCAACAGGGACGGAACTAAGTGGCCGGTGAAGGGGGAGCTATTGGTAGAAGGTCATTCGAGAACAACGAACGGCAAGAGGAGGAGAAATTAGAGGAGAAGTGACAAAACCAGGAAAGGAAGGGCAGCGCGAAAAAGGGACTCAGGGTTTCTGTTGACATTTCCGGATATCAGATCTGAACGCAACCTCTCAGGTTCAGTTACTTGACCCGATTTGCGACCCTTGGCATCATAACCACAACCCTGAATTCCAAAACCGAGTTATGAGGATTATCAATACCTGGTGGTGGCTACCGCACTCGCTGCACGAGGCACACGGCACGTAGGTAACGGTGCTGCCCGTATCCACGATCACCGCGAAGCGACGCCCGGGCGTGCCGAACCACAGGTTAGCGTAATAGTAGCTGTAAACCGAGCCGTGGAGATGCGAGATTAGAACGTGAAAAGGAGGAAGAAAAAACACGGCGGAAGGAGGAAAAATTGGACACGCGTTGCAATGAGAATTCGCTATGGAAGGACAACCCAGCGTGGGTTGTGGGTCAACCATGCATCGGATGTCCTTGATTCGTGAAAAAAAACAAAGACGCGGGATGTACGTTCGTGTCTTCGGCGGCCGAACATGAGCGGCAAAGACGACGAAGGACTTACCCTTGTGTCAGCACGTGACCGTAAAGCCACATCCGCGCTTCGACCAGATTTCGCCGTGCAGGGGATGCAGAGATTCGTGTGAAAGACGGCTTGAAGTAGCCATAGTTCATTTCCGCAATAAAAGGAAGGTTTCGCTTGGTGATGCTGTCAGATTCAGTCCCACTGACTTCCAGGATCGACCGGCCAATCCCTGGGGAAACATTGCTGGCCGGTTTATTGGCTGTAGCTGCGCTAGGTTGTAGAACGACTAAGAAAAGTAGGAATGCAAGTGGCGTAAAACAGGTGGTTGTTCGGAGACGACGATTTTGAGCACGATTCATAACCGCCGAGAGTGATCGATGAAGGAAATTCATGGCTCCTGGCGAGACGATGACCAACGACGATCGTCGAAGTTCGAAATGGCAATATTCTAACCTTTACAGGTCGTCAAATTCATCTTAATTAAGCCGTCTAGGAGAAGGCAATCGTTATCAAACCTAGGTACTGCCCTGAAACCGAGAAGCTGTAGCCACTTCTCGGTCAGGAAGCAGGCAACGGCAGGCGATCGAGACTCAAATCGTCGCATCCAAAGCAGAAGCCATGCAACCTCTTGAATACACTACCTTGCGTGGAGTGGAATGTGCAGCAACAACGGATGGAAGTAGAGGGAGTGGTGATGGGGATGGGGGGAGGGGAGAGAGGAGGGAGGGGAGGGGAGAAAGGAGGAAGGTTGGGGAAGAGGGAGGTTGAGGAAGACTCGAGGGAGTTTAGGTGGTGGGGGGAAATCATTTGTGTCCTCCAAATTTGAGGCACGGCAAAAATGAAATAATCGAGGTTGGCTTTGTGATTGGTTGGGAAGATGGACTGCTCCCGAGCCGGGCACCAGAGGAACGTTATGGCTCGCATGGTTTGGTTCGTCCCAGACTTTCAGTTCTTACAAAGATCGAAGGGAAAATATGCCGTTCGTAACCATCATGGGACTCGAAAACATTTTTGGTAAAAAAAAAAAAAAAGGGTACGGTCACTGCAAAGGGTGTTTTCACGCGACTGATAAAGCGTTTCACGAAATCAGTCACAATCAGCTGGTAAAAAAAAACGCGAATGGTCACAGATGAAACTCCCGCCAAAACAAAATGAAACCTATAAAGAACCTGGATGCATTTTCGGATGATCAAACCTAAACACGTAACTCGCCAGGTGTTTAGGGTTGATCCGTTCCCAAACCGCATCCGATTCCGATTGGGTTTTAATTTTTTTACAAGTTCGTAGATTGGTTGGGCGCGAGCGGGAATTTTGTTGAGTTTCAAGTTTTTTTGGCGGGAGTTACATGTGTGACCATTCGCGTGATTTTTTACCTGTTGTTAGTGACTGAATCCGTGACCCCGCTTACCAAACCCGTCAGAAAATCCGATACAGTGACCGTACGCGTTTTTTTGGGTTGCGTAGCAACCTTATACATTCGTTTTCACTTTTCGGTTGGCTGATATGAACAGTGAATTTCTTTTATAAAATTTGAAAGAAATCACTGTTCACATAGCTTCCCCAAAAAAATGAAAACAAATGTTTCCAATCATTCCATAATCGTCGATAACTACGGCGAATGGAACAATTGGAGAATCGTTTTAGCACTAAAGATGATACGGTACCCAATGATTGGGTTGCGTAACAACCTTATACATTCGTTTTCACTTTTCGGTTGGCTGATATGAACAGTGAATTTCTTTTATAAAATTTGAAAGAAATCACTGTTCATATAGCTTCCCCAAAAAAATGAAAACAAATGTTTCCAATCATTCCATAATCGTCGATAACTACGGCGAATGGAACAATTGGAGAATCGTTTTAGCACTAAAGATGATACGGTACCCAATGACACAGGAACACAAAGGACAAGACAAAAAATACAACAGTACCACCGAGAGACAGACATACACAAATGACTACAAAAACGATGGTATACAAGAACCGTCTTACATGTTTTGAAGGGAATACTAAATGCATCTATGCAACAACTGAGACTGATATGGTACGGAAGAGGCGAGCAAAGCTGCCCCACCGACGATCACAATCCCAGTTGCATACACAAGACACTTAGCACCACACCCCCAAAACAAGCACAGACGATAACACATAAATGATTACTAAAACGCAAGACAACGTTTAAGAAAGTTTCAAAGCGAATGCTAAATGCATCACTGCTGCAACTGAGATTGATATGGTACGGAAGAGGCTAGCAAAGCTGCCCCACCGACGATCACAATCCGAGTTGCATTCAGGAGGCACTTAGCACCATACCCTGAAGCACGCACAACACACATATGCACATGTACGCACTCACACACATACAGGCTCACACATATACAGAGACACAACGCAAAAACATACAGCTACTGTAATAAGCATGCAAGCATAATGAATGAATTTCAGCCTTGTATAAATTATCACTATCCTGTCCCCCGTTCCCCTCCCTCCCTCCCTCATTTCCCTCATCTCCCTTCTCCCCATCCCTTTTCTCCGCAAGAAACAAAGGCTGCAGCTTGAACTCCCTGCACAGGAAAGAAAAATCAGGGAATGCAACTCACTCCCTGCACAAACAATAACAAAATCAGAGAATACAACTTGCATTAATAGCACAAGAAAACAAAATCAGAGAATTCAGCTTCCTTGATGCACTAAAAAACAAAGTAAGCGCAACAGAAATTCACGCGCAAACTCCCACGTTCTCTCACGCGCTCCCTCATGCGCAAACTCGTGCGCTCTATCGCGCGCACTCTCCCACGCGCTCTTTTGCACACACTCTTGCGCGCTCTCTCTTGCGCACTCTCACGCGCTCTCTCGTGCACTCTCTCGCGCACTCTCTCGCGCACTCTCTCACACACTCTCACGCGCTCCCTCACGCGCTCTCTCACGCAATCTCTCATTCGCACTCTCACGCGCACTCTCACTTACGCGCTCCCTCGCACGCTCTCTCAGGCGCGCTCGCTCTCACGGGCTCTAACACGCACTGTCACGCACTGTCACGCGCTCTCTCACGCGCTCTTTCACGAGGAGAGCAAAAAACAAACAAACAAAAGAAGAAGAAGAAGAAGAAGAAAGTTTTTTCAGGGACACAAGGGGGAGCGGTACTTCCTGACCAGAGTGGATGATGTGAGCATATCCGCTGAAGCAAAAGGACCCCGCCGCCTCTACGATACGGGAAGATTGGCTGCCGTTCGTTGAGAAGCAAGCGGAGTGTGTGGTGAAGCGGATTAGGACAGACCGGGATGGTGAGTTCCTTGGAGCTGAGATGACGGCCTGGCTTAAGAAGCAAGGCATTCAGAGGGAGCTGACCACGGCTTACACCCCACAGTCCAACGGTGTAGCAGAACGGGCGAACCGGACCATTCTGGAGACAGCTAGGACGCTGCTCATAGAATCAAGGGTGGGCAATTCCATGTGGCCCCATGCTGTCCGGCACCCAACCGTGGCTAGGAACAGGGTGCTCACTAAGGTTGGTGATGACTCGTGGGTGCCGTTGGAGAGGTGGCTTGGGTGGAAGCCGCCGGTGGACATGCTGAGAGTGTTCGGTTGCATGGCAGTCGCACACGTCCCCAAAGTCTATCGAAGTAAGTTGGGGGCAAGTGTAATCTGGTGTGTGCATTTGGGGCTGGCTGCTGAGAGCAAGGGATGGCTGCTGTGGGAACCATCCAAGGGTGTGTTGTTTGACAGCAGGGATGTGAAGTTTGTTGAGGGCATGATGTATGGGAGCTGGGAGAAACAGCCGGAGGCCAGGGTATCCCAGCAGATGGAGCAGATCACCATGCAGCTGGTCCTGACTCCTAGTGTGTGGGAGGAGGGAGAGGAGGCAGCTGCAGAGGGTGGTGATGGAGAGAAGGTGCAGGAGGCACCTGCTGGTGGAGGAGATGATGTGGAGACTTGTAAAAGCACCAGGGAAGCTGCTGGATCTGAGGGAGGAGAAGAACAGAAGGGCAAAGCTAAGGTGCCTAAGCTACCACAAAGGAGGAAGCTGAAGGGTGTCGTTATGAAGGAATGGGAGACACCCGTGTCTATGCCAGGACGTACCCGTATGGCCACTATGAAGCTGACTGCAGGAGCTGATGTAGCAGAGCAGCAGCTTGGGAATGAGGAGGCATTGCTGATTCTACCGCATGGCTATGACCCGGATGAGGAGGATGAACCTGCCTACTGTTTTCTTGCCCCTGCACTAGAGGAACCAGCTAGCATGGAGGAGGCATTAGGTGGACCAGATAGGGAGAAGTGGCTGGTTTCCAGGGATGCTGAGTACCATAGCCTGCTAGAAAATGGGACATGGGATCTAGTGGTGCTACCTGAGGGGAAGAATGGCGTACAGTGCAAGTGGGTGCTAAGGATCAAGACCGATGACAAGGGACAGGTCACCATCTACAAGAGTAGGCTGGTGGCTAACGGGTTTATGCAGAAGGAGAAGCAGGACTTCAATGAGATCTTTGCTCCCACTGCCAAACCCCCTACCCTCCGTGTCTTGTTGGCGGATGCAGCCGTTAGTGGGAAATTCATCATTCAGATGGATATATCAACGGCATTCCTCAATGGTATTTTAGAGGAGGATGTGTACATGACGCAGCCGCCTAGGTATGAGGATGGTACGGGAAGGGTGTGCAAGCTGGAAAGGTCCATCTACAGATTGAAGCAAGCGCCACGCTGCTGGTACCAGAAGTTGGCAGCTGTTTTAGAGGAGATGGGATTCAGGACCAGCAGCTGCGATGAGAGCCTCTTTCTCAAGAGGGAGAAGGAGAAGCTGGTGATGTTTCTGGTCTACGTGGACGACATTCTTCTCTTCAGCAGTAGCATGAAGGAGATCCAGAAAGTGCAGCAGCAGCTGATGGAGAACTTCAAGTGCAAGAACCTTGGGGAGGTAAAGTACTACCTCGGGATGCACGTGGAGAGGGATCCAGATCACAGGTGGTTGAAGCTGCACCAGGATAAGTTCATCAAGGAGCTGGGGGAGAAGTATGGGATTGAGAATGAGCGCAAGATTGCAACTCCCCTGCCAGCAGAATTCAAGCTTGTGAAGGCTGCAGAGGATGAAGGGGTTGAAGCCGAGGAGCAGCAGCAATTTCAGTCCTTGGTGGGCAGCCTC
The DNA here is from genome assembly GCA_947471745.1 of Closterium sp. Naga37s-1. NCBI lineage: Eukaryota > Viridiplantae > Streptophyta > Zygnematophyceae > Desmidiales > Closteriaceae > Closterium > Closterium sp. Naga37s-1. Next base: position 4,418,294 of record CANJKZ010000006.1, read on the forward strand.
TTGTATGCAGCGGTTCACACAAGGCCCGACATCTCTTTCTCTGTTGGGCAACTAGCAAGGGTGGTGCAGAATCCATCAGAGGAGCAGGTGGATGCAGCTGAGCGTGTGGTGAAGTACCTGAACTCTCACCCAAGCATTGGAGTTCAATACTCCGCATCTGCACAGGTGAAGCAGAAAGGGGTTGAGGTGCTGAAAAGGAAGGGGGAGCGGCTTGGAGAAGGCAAGCTCTTTCTCACTTGCATTACCGATGCTACGTGGGCTTCTGAGAAGGAGGATTCCTCATCTGTGGGAGGATACATCTGCGTAGTTGGGGGAGGACCTGTTAGTTGGAGGTCAAAGAAGCAGACGGAGACGGCACTCTCTTCCGTGGAATCAGAGTACATGGCGATGTTCCATGGGGTGAAGGAGGTGATTTGGCTGAGGAGGCTGTTAGAGGAGATTGGTCAGGAGCAGAAGGTTGCTACACCGCTGTTTTGTGATAGCAAGGGGGCTCTTGGGATGGCCAGGAACGCTGTGCTTCATGGGCTGAACAAGCACATGCGTATCAAGTGGCACTGGCTGCGTAAGGAGGTGAAGAGGGGGACGGTGAATCCGATCTACATCAAGACTCACCAGCAGCCAGCAGACTTCCTCACCAAGAGGCTTGCGGGTGTGCCTCATTGGCGTTGTGTGCGCATGAGTGGAATGAGCATGAACTAGCATGGAATGATGGGGATGCAGCCGGCAGGCTGAGGGGGAGTGTGTTGGGTGCAAATTCACATTGCACGACATCCTGCCGTCTGTTTGTACGAGTATCCGTGTGCGAATGCATTAAGTGAAAGTGCGTTACTTCCCCAAATGGTTGGTACCAAGAGTAAGGGCGTTATTTACCCATATGCTTGGTACTAAGAGTAAATGCGTTACTTACCCATGTGGATGGTACTAAGAGTAGGTGCGTTACTTACTCATATGGTTGGTACTAAAATTAGTGCGGTACTTATCCATATGCTTGGTACTAAGAGTACGTGCGTTACTTACCCATGTGGTTGGTACTAAGATTAAGTGCGCTACTTGTTGGTGTAAGGGCCAAATAAACTCAGTCTATTATGACTTAATCAAACTTAAAACCTCTCCTCGGGGTCACCTCCAAGGGTCCTTGGGTGCCTGGTACAAGACCAGCCCCAATCCTCGGGTCCGAATTTGTAGAGAGAGGAGTCAAGAATGACTTAGCCAAATTAACAAGAGTACCTTGTTCGTCGCGCAGCGTATCGTATCGTTTCTCTTAGTAATGCATTCGCACACGCATACTCGTACAAACAGACGGCAGGATGTCGTGCAATGTAAATTTTCACCCAACACTTACTAATATCGTTGGAACTAAGTGAAGGTGCGTTACTTACCCATATCGTTGGTACTAAGAGTAAGTGCGTTACTTACCGATATGGTTGGTACTAAGTGAAAGTGCGTTATTTACCCATGTGGTTGGTACTAAGAATAAGTGTGTTACTTACCCATATCGTTGGTACTAACAGTAAGTGGGCTAATTACCATATGGTTGGTTTTAAGTGAAAGTGCGTTACTTACCAATATCGTTGGTACTAAGTGAAAGTGCGTTACTTACCCATATCGTTGGTACTAAGAGAAAGTGCGGTACTTACCCATATGCTTGGTACTAAGAGTAAGTACGTTACTTATCCATGTGGTTGGTACTAAGATTAAGTGCGTTACTTACCCATATGGTTGGTACTAATAGAACGTGCGCGACTTACCCATATCGTTGGTACTAAGACGATATGGCGGAGGTCCAATATGAGTCTCCTGTTTTAAGGCTGGACGTTCACGTTCAATGGGCTAATGCATATAAGTGGCGGTGATGAACGTAACATAAAGTGCAAACATGAAGTGCAAACATGAAGCGCAGGAGGGAGGATGAAAGAACCGGGAACGCACCAGATAACCACGGTAACTCAGAAAACAGCCCGGGCTCGCGCACCAATCCGCGCTCGCGCACCAACTCACGCTTGCGCTCGTGCACCTGTCGCCGGAGGCGACGGCGGGGAGGAGGAAGAGGCGACGGCGGGGAGGAGGGAGAGGCGACGGCGGGGAGGAGGGAGCGGCGACGGCGGGGAGGAGGGAGAGGCAACCGCGTGGAGGGAGAGGGGACGGCGGGGAGGAGGGAGAGGCGACGGCGGGGAGGAAGGAGCGGCGACGGCGGGGAGGATGGAGCGGCGACGGCGGGGAGGAGGGAGAGGCGACGGCGGGGAGGAGGGAGAGGCGACGACGGGGAGAAGGGAGAGGCGACGGCAGGGAGGAGGGAGAGGCGACGGCGGGGAGGAGGGAGAGGCGACGACGGGGAGGAGGGAGAGGCGACGGCGGGGAGGAGGGAGAGGCGACGGCGGGGAGGAGGGAGAGGCGACGGCGGGGAGGAGGGAGAGGCGACGGCGGGGAGGAGGGAGAGGCGACGGCGGGGAGGAGGGAGAGGCGACGGCGGGAAGGAGGGAGAGGCGACGGCGGGGAGGAGGGAGAGGCGACGGCGGGGAGGAGGGAGAGGCAACGGCGGAGAGGAGGGAGAGGCGACGGCGGGGAGGAGGGAGAGGCGACGGCGGGGAGGAGGGAGAGGCGACGACGGGGAGGAGGGAGATGCGACGACGGGGAGGAGGGAGAGGCGACGACGGGGAGGAGGGAGAGGCGACGACGGGGAGGAGGGAGAGGCGACGACGGGGAAGTAAGGAAGAGGAGATCGCGGTGTGGGTCTGAGTGACTGTGAGGTGAATAGGAGAGGTGAAGGCGGGTAGTGAGGGAGAGGATACGGCAGGATGGGAGCGAGAGCGACGGCTGGGTGGGAGAACTGGCGAGAAATTGGGGTGGGGGGAAGGAAGAGGAATAAGAGCAGAGCAGGTGTGCTTGTCGAGTCGAGAGGAACCAGAACAAAAGAACCAAGAAAAGAGCGCAGAAATTGAGTTGACAGCTGTGAAAGGGACGGATGCCAGCGCAGAGATAAAATTTATGCCAGCGCAGAATGAGAATTTCTGCCAGCGCAGAACAAGACAATTTCTGCCACCGCAGAACGATACAATTTCTGCCAGCGCAAAACGAAGCACCATATACGGTGTCCTGTTTTAAGTTAAAATGAAAAACTTAATTAATTGCTTCTTTAAGCAAAATATGATTATATTGTACTCTTTCATAATGTTCCTTATACACGGAATACAGCTCTACGCAACCCTTCCAACGTCAACGTCGAGTCTTGTTTACCATTCACGTTATCGAGTCCCAAGTTGGTTACTTGTGGCATATTTTCCCAAGATCGAAGCCCAATATTTTGGTGCGATATCTGGTTTGACAGGTCTGTAGAAATCACAGTGGTGTGGGAACTCTGATACAGTCCCCAGCCTCGGGTGGCAGGCTCGACATGACTGGCTCCCGCGAGGCTGACGGAAAGACCAACGACCGACCGACATCTGACGAGGACAGCGGAGTAAGCGGAGCGGACGACCAGACTCATGCAGATAAACTGAAGCTGTCTATGTCCCCCCCAACCCCAAACTTGCACAACTAATACCTGCCCGCCATGTTGCGCGGCACGAATTGCTGGAACGCACTTGATCTGGGGTGGTGGCTGATGAGCTTCTTCTGCCGCCAATAATGCGCCTTTGATTCGAAGGCCCTGCTGGCAAGTTGAACTGATTGGTTGGCGCAGGCAACGGCAGGCACCATCCTGCTGGCAAGGTGTTACATAATTATAACCCTTATAGGGCTGTACATTTGATACACCAAGCGATTGAATAGTTACTACAATAATAAATAATGAAATTATTTCTAAATGAACAATGTTTATATTATATGAATCTATCACAGGATATATCACATCACATGGATCCATGATGGATTATAACGGAATGCAGCAATTGCTTATTGTAATGTAAGCAGATGAAAGGATATGTTTCTGTTACAGGTTGTGATTTTTACTGCATTAATTCTAGACATCTCTGCCAAATAGACAACCCCTTTTTACCCCCAAATTGCATCTTGCACGTGGACTCCGCGCTGTGGGAGCGAATGTTTTCTTGGCGCCCCTCCCGTTGTGCCTTTTTTGTAAACCGCCTTCAAGCTATGGCCGTTTTGGGCTGGCACTCGAGTCGTCAAGCGTGTGGTTCACCCCTAGTCCGAGTCGCAAGGACATTGCGCCGTCATTGAAGCTTCAGAGCAAGCAACGTTGGAGACACTACGTACGACAAGCTCGTCATTCGAAATGTTTTGGAAAGGAAGGTCGGTTAAAGCCCGCGTCCCAAATTGCGGGCCGCGAGGGTCAAGTCTTTAAAACTTGACGAAGTTGAGTGTCCAAGCTTTTGAAAGTCATGCACTTGCAATTTGGGACTTTCGAAGACAGATTCACTCACCAGGGGGAAAACCGAGGGTTGGCTGGGTCTCGCGAAAAAAACGAACCTAGACGAAATCGGAAACTCTCGCCAAAGCCCACACCAGAAAAACTCCCTCTGGTCAACTTTTAAAAGCATGAACAATTTGGGCCGCCGGCTTTAAAAAACATCTGACCCATTCGCCAAACCAGCATTTTCAGTGAAGGTCGGCTCCTTTGCGAAATCCAGTCACCCGTCGCGACGATTCCCGAGTCGGCCATCAGCACCCAGAACTGTGGCAAGCGTCAAAGTGGCGACGCTGACGACAAAAGCCGACGCCAGCTGTGGTTTCTGACGGGGTCACACGACTTACGAAGGCGCTTCTTTTCGCAACAGCCCACTTCGCCAATGACCTGATTTCCACGGCGCAGTCTGCTTCGGCATCCCGCGCGACGCATGACCCATCAAGGAATCCATCAACGCGACGCGACGCGACTTACCTAGCAAAGTTCCGGAATTGCACCAAGTGTATCTTCTGGTGTTCCATCCCCCTAAACTCCAAATCCTCGCATTCCACTCGAATTCCCATGATACTTCAAACTTCTCTCGAATCTCCATAAGTCCCTCAGCTTTCCTGTGACTCCGTCACTCCTTTGCCTTGACTTCCAAAGCTCAGCACGGTGAAATTGCGTGCGTGGCTGCACAGCCACTCGAAAATGGCGCACGATACGGATCCTAACAACCGCCATTGTGAGACTCATAACGTATTCCATTTCGACGCGCCTAAATCAATGTGGAACCGTATGGGCAACGGAATCAGCGTCGGAGGCGTTCCGCAGAACCAATCAGGAGGATCTACTCCTGCTGCACAGAGTTCACGCGGGAATAACGCTTCGACCAGTACCTTTCCTGTGGATTCGTGTCCCGCGAACATTGCCGTCTCACGCATTCGCCCATCCGTCCTCTCACTGCCATCACAAGTCGTCGAACCCTCCTCTGCGTGCCCCCATCGGACGCCCCACAATGTCCCACCCGCGTCGCCGTTCTCTCCTTTCCCAGCGTTTCCGACGCTGCCGATTCCCCGCACCAGCAGCCACTCGCTGCTCTCCGCGTCTGGCGGCGCCGATGACGCTTCCAGCCTTAGATCCGGCGCGAGCGCGCAAGCTGAGACTGGTTGTACCTTGAGAGGCGACTCCCCCCTTGACTCTCCGCATACCCCGGTGTGCGCAACGACTCCCGCTTTCTCTGCTTCCGGAGAATCCGGTTATCGAGACCGGGAGTCCAGCTCACTAAGTAAGCCCGCGCGAGTCCGAAGCGCGAAGCTGGTGACGTGGCTGTTGTGGCTCCGGGCTCAGCGCGCGGCGGGAATTTTCCGGTGGATGACGTCGGGCTTCCTGTCGCTGACGTCAGCCGTGCATGAACGGTTGTTGGCGCGCCAAGGGACTGAGAGTGGCGATCCGGCAATGGACGGCGTAGATGAATTCGACTACGACGAAGACGACGACGGGTACTATTCCGATTACGACGAGAGCCAGAGTCCTCTCGCCGGCGGCAAGTCTCGATTCACCGGTTCCGGCGGAGGCGGGAAGGGGATTCTGCTGGGCCTCCGGGTTTTGCTGCTGGTTTCCGTGTTGCTGCTGATAGTGGAAGTGTGCGCGCACAGCGGCGAGTTGCAGTGGGAGTGGTATCACTGGCTGTACCACGGGCGGGAAAGAACCGTGACGCGATTGGAGGTGTGGGCCGCGGAGATGTACGGGCACTGGCTGAGTTTCCGGTAAGGAGTGACTCGGTAATAGACTGCCGGACGGGCTGTTTCTAGATTGCTAATGCGGGATGTTCTTTCTTGCTTGATTCTCTCTTCGCGCTTTCCCCTCGTTTCGTCACCCTCTTTCCTATCGTCGCCCTCTTCCTGTCGTCGCCGTCGCAGGGCGATATGGATCGGTCGCCCGCTGCAGTGGGCGACGGATTTCTGCATCTACCTCTTCCTTCTGCAATCCGTCGACCGTCTCGTGCTTGCGTTGGGTGGCTTGTACCTTTTCCTCACCCGTTACCGTCCGCAACCCAAGGGACGTTACGAAACAGATGCAGTAGCCGACCCCGAGCGTCCCGCATCCGACTGTTTCCCCATGGTTCTAGTCCAGATTCCGATGTGTAACGAGCGTGAGGTTTACGACCAGTCGATTGCTGCCGCGTGTCAGCTCGACTGGCCGGCTAGCCGGTTCCTGGTGCAGGTTTTAGACGACAGCAGTGACGAGGAGACGGCGGATATGATTCGCGCGGAGGTGGAAGCGTGGGCGGCGCGAGGCGCGCCGATCGTGTACCGGCACAGGACGGACCGCAAGGGTTACAAAGCGGGTAACCTGGCGAGCGCGATGGCGTGCGACTACGTGCGAAAGTACGAGTTCGTCGCCATTTTCGACGCGGATTTCCAGCCGCGCCCGGATTTCCTGCGCCGGACCGTCCCGCATTTCAAGGACCAGCCCGACGTGGCACTAGTCCAGGCGCGCTGGAGCTTCGTCAACCGCGAGGAGAACCTCCTAACGCGGCTCCAGCACGTGAACCTCGCGTTTCACTTCGAGATCGAGCAGCAGGTCAACGGCGCGTTTCTCGGCTTCTTCGGGTTCAACGGCACCGCGGGCGTGTGGCGAATCGCGGCGCTGGAGGATAGCGGCGGGTGGCTGGATCGCACGACGGTGGAGGATATGGATCTAGCGGTGCGCGCGCATCTCAAGGGGTGGCGCTTCGTGTTCCTGAACGACGTGGAGGTGCAGTGCGAGCTGCCGCAGTCGTACGAGGCGTACCGCAAGCAGCAGCATCGCTGGCACTCGGGCCCCATGCAGCTGTTCCGGCTGTGCCTCGGGGATATTCTCGCCGCTAAGGTGGGTGGGTTGTCCGTTGTGATTGCGTGTGCGTAGTTGTGCGTGTGTGGCTGCTAATGCCCGTTGTGTCTCGCTGGATTCACTGCGCCGTTTTTCACGCGATGTTCTTCCTCCTCACTCGCTCCCTCCCTCCCTCCCTCGCTCCCTCCCTCCCTCCCTCCCTCCCTCCCTCCCTCCCTCCCTCCCTCCCTCCCTCCCTCCCTCCCTCCCTCCCTCCCTCCCTCCCTCCCTCCCTCCCTCCCTCCCTCCCTCCCTCCCTCCCTCCCGTCCGCCCCTTCCCCAACCGCCCTCCCGCCTCCCTCCCCTCCCCTTTCTCCCCAACCGCAGATCTCCCTGTGGAAGAAGTTTCACCTCATCTTCCTCTTCTTCCTGCTCCGCAAGATGGTCCTGCCCTTCTACTCCTTCCTGCTCTTCTGCGTGCTACTCCCGCTCACCATCTTCGTACCGGAAGCCGCGCTGCCGCTCTGGGTCGTCTGCTACGTCCCCGGCATCATGTCTCTGCTCAACGTGCTGCCGTCGCCGCGATCGCTCCCCTTCACCATCCCGTATCTGCTCTTCGAGAACACCATGTCTGTTACTAAGTTCCACGCCATGGTTGCCGGGCTCTTCCAGCTCAAGAGCGCGCACGAGTGGGTCGTCACTAAGAAGACCGGCGGCGCGCGCGCCTTGGGAGCGAATGCGGGAGGGAACTCGGGAGGAAACGTGGGGAATGCGGAAGGGAACGAGCACCTTGCACCAGTGGCCACAACAGCTGCTGGTGGTGGTACTGACGGTGGTGATTCCGGTGCTGCAGCCGCCGCTGCTGCCACTGCTGCCAGTGCTGATGCAGCTGCTGGTGTGGGTGCTGCTAACGCAACACCAGTGAATGGCAAACCAGCGACCACTCCGGTACGCCTGCGTCCCTGCATTGCTATCCCACACCAGTTCCCTTTCTTCCGTCGTCTACTCCTTTCTATTGCTCCTCGACTCTTTCAACTGCGCGGTCGTCTGCTTGGCTTACACTATTTCTCTCCCCTACTCTCTCTCTCTCTCTCTCTCTCTCCATTCTCTCTCTCTCTCTATTCTCTCACTCTCTCTCTCTCTCTCACTCTCACTCTCACTCTCACTCTCTCTCTCTCTCTCTCTCTCTCTCTCTCTCTCTCTCTCTCTCTCTCTCTCTCTCTCTCTCTCTCTCTCTCTCTCTCTCTCTCTCTATATATATATATATATTCTCTCTATTCTCTCTCTCTCTCCTGCTGCATGCAGAAGCGATCAGTGCTGGGAGCTCTATCCAGCAACGTTCTTGCACGGGACACCGTTATCTCAGACCAAACTCCACATAAAGCCAAGACATCTCCTAACGATGACTCTAACAACCACCACAGCCACAGCCACAGCCACAGTTACAACTACAATTACAGTAGCACGACCACTCCGCTGCTCCGCCCCACCCCTCCCTCCCACCAACTGAACTCCTGGCGAACAACGCCCAACCCCACAGCACCGCACACAGCTCTTGCTGTCGCCCCTGTTGCTGCTGATGCTGCTGGAAAGGGTTCTAAGTTTCAAAGTGAAGCAGCTTCAGCAGCAGCAGTGGTACCGAAGGCCAAGGTGACCCGCAGGTAAGAAATTAAGCGTAAAAGCATCTCTCATTGGGCTATGCCCTGCTCTGCTCTGCCCTGCTCTGCTCCGCTCTGCTCTGCTCTGTGGAAACAGAGATTTTATGGCCCTTACCATGCAGATAATCAGCTCTCCTCTCAAATGGTCCTCGAATGATCAGCTCTCCGGTCCTTTCCTGCTCTCATCCCCCCCTCTCTTCTCTCTGCCACTCTCACCATCCCCCACCTTGCTCTACCCCTCAGGATCTACCCCAAGGAGCTGGCGCTAGCGGCACTGCTGGTGACAGCAGCAGCTCGCAGCCTGCTGTCAGCGCACGGGCTGCACTTCTACTTCCTGCTCTTCCAAGGGCTTGCCTTCCTCATTGTCGGCCTCGACGTGCTCTCAGACCCGTGAAGGACCGTGGAATATGTGACTAAGGAGTTGAATTCACACTGAGGAATGTGCAGTGTGGTGCAGCTGTTCCCAGCATGTGCATAGCCGCCCTTGCTTGCCTGCCTGCTGCCGCTGCAGCTGTTGGCTTGGCGGTGGCTCCTCTTAGGCTAAGTTATGAGCAGAATGATTGATGCTGCGTGGGAGGCAGCTTAACCTGTCTTATGGACATGACCAAGACCAGCCAGGCCACTAGGGTAGGAGAGGAGGGAGGATGGTTAGTGGAACTGACTGTCTCAGTGGTGCGGGTTTGACAGCTCCTGGCTGACCCCTGCTGCACTTCCTGAACTAATAATTGCATAAAGCATTTTCAGACGATTTGTAAAGCGCACTTCCTGAACTAATAATTTAGATTACAATAAGGATTGTATTGGTTCGAAGAATGAAACGTTACAAGTCAAGTCCGCCCCGAACTGTTCTGAGAAAATCTTTCCCCGTCTGTTATGTCGTGACCACTAAAATACTAGCGGACATGCACAATACCCTTACAATACGGCAGCCACCAATCCACAAGCCCTGTACAAGGGAGATTTCATTTTCAAGGCTCAACACTTCCAAATGCACCTCCCTAAACACTCCACAAATGCCAGTTTCGGCCATGGCCACGGCACAGCACATGGTACCCACAAACCCTAACAATCGGTCTCAGCTGTCAGGACCGCCAGTAAACGCACTGCTGCTGGAAAACTTCCTGTTCCCGCCGCCACTGCCACCGCGAGTCCTCCCCGGCAGCGGGAAATTGGTGGAAGGGGTTCCTCCGCCGCCTGAGTCGTCGCGATTGAGACACGAGGCGAAGAAGAGAGCGAGCCAGAGACCTGCTGCTGTGCTGATGCGGATCCAACGGAGGCCATAGGTGAACGGATCTGATATGGGAGGCGGGGGGGGAGCGTTGAGAAACGGCGGGATTCAAATGATGCCTTAAGAGAGGATGATAAGGAGGAGATAGTAGAGGCGGGCAGAGCGAGGCGGAGAGAGATGAGGACAAAGACGAGAAAGGGGGGGGGAGATACTGCGAGAGAGTGAGGGAGGAAGAGAAAGGAAAAGGGAGGCGGGTTGAACGCTCTACACGGACCTGTTTGCCCGTCGGAACGTGGCGATATTGCTGTTTCGCCTTTCTTGGACGGCCTGTCCTCACCGCCTCCTTCCCGTGCCCTGCCAGACTGTCGGTCCGGCTTTTCTGCTTCTCCACCATTGTTCAAGTGCTCGCCGTCGAGATCAGATCCAGCGGCCGAAAACGCGGGAACCTTGACATCCCTTAGAGTTTCTTTGGCGAGCTGGGAAGCAGGTAAGAAAGTTGACGAATGTAGTGATGTCTTTTCTCGGAGGCGGAGGAATGCGGGACTTGGGTCAACGGTGGGTCGGAGCTTTGCAGGAAGGTGTCTATGAGATTCAACACAAGAACGGGCCTTAGAAGTTGGTGATTTCAATAAAGCCGCATGAAGTGAGGCTCCAGAGAAGCTTAGAGCATTGGAAACCATAGCGGAAAAGCGCAGCAGCCTCTAATACGAATATCACGTACGCCAGCCAGTAACGATTGGACGACTAGATCGCGACAGGACAGCGGCTCGGCTTCCTTAGGAGTAGAATCAGAGTTACACGGGACGAAAAGTTTCCCGGAACCAGGTAGGAGCGGTATCTCAGCTGTGTGATGACTATGACACACTAAGCAACGATGGCCTCAGTGACGCAGCAAAGCGAGAAGTTTATGGTCACGTTCAACATGCAAACAATCGGGGCCAGGCACATCAATGGAGGCGGTACTGATACGTTTCAACTAAATCCATCTTGCACAATAATCTGGGGTGGACGCTGATGATCCGAGGGACGAGACGAGACGAGTCACAAGACGAGACGGAGAGATGCGAGGTCTGGAGACAGTGAACTGAAACGTGGTGGATGAAGCGAGGCTCGGCTCGGCTCGGTTCGGACAGAGATCTGTCGAGCCTAGACCTCTTGCCTTTGCCCATGAGCCGTCAGATTGACTGTCTCTGATTTCATTGGTGTTTGGCGGGTGGCTGTGGTTGACACAGGGAGGAGGTTGGTGTGCTGGTTGACGAAAGTAGCGAGTTCGTGGTCACTTGCGATTGGTTAATTTAAATTCAAGGAAGGCTCGGTGGGGTTGACATGACGTCAGTGGAGGGAATTGCCAGGAGGGCGAACACAGATTCGACCACTTTGCTGATATCCAGGGTGGACCGAAATATTCGTTTTAGGCGGTCGCAGCGACCACTGAGAGTGTCAACTGGAAAACCACATCTCTGACATATCTTGCACACGTATATTTCAAAGCCTCACCGTTACTAGAGGCGGAGAAACGCAATGCCCAAATAAAGACGTTGCTAAACCCTGCGTGGATAAGCCCCCGAACTTACGAACTCAAAATACTCCGCACGAGATTCACTGCACTCCCCGCAGCTGTCAGCACCAGCCACAGACCTTGAGGGACATGGTGTTCAGGTGACTCTTGCACTCCACTCCACGCAACTCAACTCTCTTCAACCTCTTCCAACCGCTTCCGATTCCTCCATCCTCCCTCCCCTTCGCTCTTGCCTCTTCCCCCTTCCACATGTCTCCCTCCGCACTCAACCCCGTCCTCCCCAAGCAGCAAAATTTCAGCCTGCACTTTTTGGAAAATAGGAGGTTGAACTTATCCTTTTTCGCGTCGGGAAATACTGTCACGTAGCACTTTCTCCCCCGTTCCCTAGGCGTCTCGAGCACTTAGTTCCTTCAACTTATTAACCCGCCGCCTAATCCCTCTTCGTCGTTTCTTGCAAATTCGCCACCATGCCTCCCAAAATGGATCCCACGGCGATTGTCGACGTGTTCGTCCGCGTGACGGGCGGCGAGGTCGGCGCCGCGTCCTCCCTCGCTCCTAAGATCGGTCCGCTCGGTCTGTCTCCTAAGAAGATCGGAGAAGATATCGCTAAGGAGACTGCCAAGGAATGGAAGGGTCTTCGCGTGACCGTTAAGCTGACAGTGCAGAATCGCCAGGCTAAGGTCTCAGTCGTTCCTAGTGCCGCGGCGCTGGTGATTAAAGCGCTCAAGGAGCCGGAACGCGACCGCAAGAAGACGAAGAACATCAAGCACAACGGTAACATCTCCATGGATGACGTCATCGAGGTCGCTCGCGTGATGCGGCCGCGATCAATTGCGAAGGAACTCACCGGCACCGTGAAGGAGATTCTGGGAACGTGCGTGTCGGTAGGATGCACGGTGGACGGCAAGAGCCCTAAGGACGTGCAGCAAGAGATTGACGACGGCGAAATTGAGATTCCCGCCAACTAGAACGGTGAACCGCGCCGCTGTCATAGTAGTCCTCTTGGGAGTCGCTCGATTTATCCTGGTTTGGTCAGATTTCGTTCCCTGGATTGGGTTGGATGCGACCGGACACGTGGCATGCTGGGCTGTGCTGCGCTGTGCTGAGCTGTGCCGAGTCTGCTTGGCGCTGGAGTAACGTCGGAGTTATGGTGAAGGCAATTGGGGTGTAGAAGCTATTGTGTGGAGGGTGGTAGCTGCTGCTGCTTCTGCCTGCTTCTACTGCGGCTGGTGCGAGGACATTGCTAGTACCTGCTGCTCTGCTTTGGGATGAAAGCGGGTTCTTGGAGGTGCGGTGTTTGGAGCTAGGCTTGCTCTCGTCCCATCAGTGGCATTAGTGGCAGTAGTGGCAGTATTTGCAGTAGCATCCTTGCTGGCAGTAGCAGCAGTAGTTGTGCTGGAAAGGAATGGGATGGAGGCAGGCAATAGTTGGCGCAAAGGGACTTGTCCTGGCTTGAGCTGCGGTGCAGCGCTCACCACGTGTCATGTGCAGATTGGGTAATGAGCTTCTCTTTACTGGCTATACACTTCACTCTTCGTGTGTGCGTTCAGGCTCGTTTGCTTCCCCTCCGGTGCGCCTGTGCGCGCGCGTGCGCGTGTGTGTCTGTTTGTGCGTGTGCATGTGCCTGTGCGTGTGTCCATGTGGTTGATTATCATCGTGCATTTCCTCTCTCCGTGGTGCATCGTTTGCATCGTGTGCTTGCTCGTGTGGTGTGTTCGTCCGTGGCGGTGCAAGTGTGTGTGGAAGCGCAATGAATCCCAAACAATGAAATTTCACCCTTACCTCTTTACTACATGGCCTTTAACAACCCAACCAATCAGCACTTTCACACGGCTCTCTTGTCCCTCCCACACCTCCCTTCCTCGTTCTTTACCTCCCTCACCCCCTTCGCTTCCTCTCGTCGCTTCCCCCCTCCCCTTCCTCCCCACTTGTTCCTCCGTATTATCGTTCCGTCGCTCCTCCTAGACGTCCTCTCCCCCAACCTATTCCGTCCCCTCGCATTTCCTCTTCCGTGTGCGCATCCTTTCTTTTTGTGCGAGTCCCCGCTCTGTGTCTCGTCCTACCCCGTTTCTCCCGTTTCCGCTGTCATATCGCATACGTCATCCATAGTTTTGGGGGGGCTTGAAAAGGGGAAGGGGAAGCGGGGAAGGGGAGGAGCAGAGGGCCAAGGGGGGTTGAATGGAGGAGGTGAAGACGGGAGGAGCAGGGGGTGAAGAGTGCTTAGGGCAGGTTACAGAGGGGTGAAGGGTGGCGGAGAGATTTGCCTGGGAAGATTGGTAAGGGGGTTCATAAGGGGGAGGGAGATGAGGAGTATTGGAGAACGTTGGGGCGTTCGGGGATCATGCGATTGCTATGCGACTTCTATGCGATTTCTATGGCGATTGCTCGGTGCGAGTCCCCGCTCTAGTGCTCGAGCCGTCAGGCGTAGTGCGTGAGATAGCAGGAGACGGGGTAGGGGATGCGGGAGGCTCAGGTTCAGAGCACTGAGTCTGGAGCTTTGCGTGCGATAGCGACGTGTAGCGTCGCCCGTAATCGAGGAACGAGGTAGAGAGGCGAGGAACGAGGTGGAGAGGCGAGGAATGAGGTGGAGAGGCGAGGATCGAGGTGGAGAGGCGAGGATCGAGCATGGCGTGTAGAGTCTAGGTTGAGGTGCGGAGTATGTGCACGGGAGGGATGTGCTGCCGTTTGGCGCAGAAACTCACGCTGTTACGCTGCAGGGGCTTAACCCTCTAAGTCGCCTGTATGTCGCCTGTAACTCGCCTGTAACTCGCCTGTAACTCGCCTGTAACTCGCTTGTAACTTGCAGTGGCTTGCATGAGGTATTACGGAGAGGAAAAGATCTAGGTTGTTGGCAATGCGCGTGTGGAGAGGGAAGGACCAGTTAGGATGAGGTGATGAGTGCAGGTGGGGGGAGTGCGGGTGGGGTGACTGGGTGGGGTGAGTGCGGGAGGGTTGAGTGCGGGTTGGGGTGGGTGAGTGCGGGTGGGGTGAGTGCGGGTTGGGGTGGGTGAGTGCGGGTGGGTTGAGTGCGGGTAGGGTGAGTGCGGGTGGGTTGAGTGCGGGTGGGTTGAGTGCGATAGTGTGCATCTGACGAGTTGCAATGCTAGCAGGCAGGGTTTGAATGGGGGTGCTTACGGTACTGTTGGTTACTGGTGTTGAACCAGTCGGGACTCGGGTGATGATGGGTAACGTTTGAGTTGAGGCATTGTGTGCATTCTGTGTGCAGCATTGTGTTGTGATCTCATCAGGCTCAGAGCAAGCCTCCCATCATTCTCGTGTAAACCTCCTCCGCCATCCCATCCCATCCCATCCCATCCCATCCTGTCCATCCATCCATGTATGTCAGCCCATCCATGCGTTGTCGTACCTTCCTGACCCTTCGTTTTGTGTCATCCACATAACACTTGTGCAACCTGGTTTCACGTCGTGTTCAATTCATGTGCTCTCGTCGTGTTTCCAATCTCCGTATCCTCTTGAGTCCCTCCCTCCACCTGCACCTGCACCTGCACCTGCACCTGCACCTGCACCTCAGAACTTTCAAACTTCTGTCAAGACGATCCATTGTAGCAAAGGCATTCGCATCTCCATTGAGACTTGAGGCCCCGCTCCGCTGCATCCAAAGACCGAGGCCCATATTGCAAGCCGCGGTTATAAAGATAACTAATCTTGGTGACCTAGATGTTGCCCTTCGACACTTATCAATCCAGCAGGCCCAAAACTAACTTGAAGGACTGTGTGCTGCAATTTGGGACTAACAGCACAAGCACAGGCAAAGACAACAGTGCTGGAGACCCCTCATGGGCTTTTAGTGTCAACTAGGCAGGCTGTGGAACAATTTTCTGTCATGGGTTGGCAAAACCGATGTACCCTAGTTGCCTGTGCTAGATGTTGGAATAACCGAAAGGTTAACGGAACATTCCCGAAGGATCTCCACTCACGCGTCACTTCATAACAAAGCAACGCGTCTGTAGCAGTACAGCAATAGCTCAAATAGAGCATGCGGAAGATCGAGAGTCACCCGTGTCAAACATATGTATATCTATGTTATATTTTGGGTAGGCTTAGTGGGGTACACACTGTGGGGTACAACCCCTTAGGTTCTTTTTTTCTTGTACCAACCTTCTCGATAGTCGACATCACTCATGCCTAGCTTCTAAGATGGTATCTAGAGCATAGGTCTTTAGGACCTAAGATTAGGGCCCACCGATTACTGCATTACCTGCTGCGCGCGCGCGCCTCGGCTGCACGCGCGTGGCCCTTTTTTTTTCCCGTGCGCGCCACTTAAAGCAGCCCGCGCGCAGCCCGTTTTCGGCCCCGCGTGCCACGTCAGTCACCCGCGCAGCCTGCCGCCGGCCCGCGCGCCGTGTAAGCCGCCCGTGCGCAACCCGCTTAGGCCCTGCGCGCCGCGTCCGTGTAGCCCGTTTTAGGCCCCACGCGCCGCGCCAGCCGCCCATGCAGCCTGCCGCCAGCCCGCGCGTCGCCACGAGCAGCCCGCAGCTGCGCGCGCTGCCCGTAGCCACGTGCAACCTGCAGCCTCGTGCCTGCTGCTGCCTGCCTGCTTGCTGCCTACTGCCGCCTGCCTGCAGCCTGCCTACTGCCTGCCTGCTGCCGCCTGCCTGCTTGCTGCCTACTGCCGCCTGCCAACTTGCTGCCTGCTGCCTGCCTGCTACTTGCTGCCTGCTGCCGCCTGCCTGCCGCCTGCCCGCAGCCTGCCTGCCGCCTGCCTACTGCCTGCCTGCCAGCCTGCTTGCTGCCTGCTGCCGCCTGCCTGCCGCCTGCCTGCAACCTGCCTGCTGCCTGCCTGCTGCCGCCTGCCTGCTTGCTGCCTGCAGCCTGCCTGCCTGCCTGCTTGTTGCCTGCTACAGCCTGCCTGCAGCCTGCCTGCTGCCCGCCTGCCTGCCGCCTGCCTGCAGCCTGCCTGCTGCCTGCCTGCTGCCGCCTGCCTGCTTGCTGCCTGCAGCCTGCCTGCCTGCCTGCTTGCTGCCTGCTGCAGCCTGCCTGCAGCCTGCCTGCTGCCTGCCTGCTGCCTGCCTGCTCCTTGCTGCCTGCTGCCGCCTGCCTGCTTGCTGCCTGCTGCCGCCTGCCTGCAGCTTGCCTGCTGCCTGCCTGCTGCTTGCTGCCCCTGCCTCCTGCTGTCAACATATATTTTATATGTTTAGTTTTTGTTAGTCTAGGTGTACCATTTCATATTCCTAGGGTTAGCTATATCCTCTTGTATCTCGTTTCCCTTAGTCAATCTTTTCACCCGTTCTAGTCTCGACATGGTATAGAGCT
Source organism: Closterium sp. Naga37s-1 (assembly GCA_947471745.1). Classification (NCBI taxonomy): domain Eukaryota; kingdom Viridiplantae; phylum Streptophyta; class Zygnematophyceae; order Desmidiales; family Closteriaceae; genus Closterium; species Closterium sp. Naga37s-1. The sequence continues at coordinate 4,435,129 of CANJKZ010000006.1, forward strand.
AGTCGACCCTATGGGCCCACCGCCCCGTGCCCCGACCTAGGAACGTAGCCACTTAATACCCGAAGCGCCCTGCTACCCCCCCTTAGCTCGCGCGTCACCCGTAGTGCCCTGAGCGCGTCATCCGTTTAGCCCAGAGCGTCACCCGTTTTTTTTTTTTCACCCGCGCCTCACCCGTTTTCTGCCCCGTGCGTAGCTCGCCAGCCCGCTAGCGCGCAGCAGGCCCATGCGCACGTGCAGTCGTAGCCGCACATGCGACCGCGCGCACGCGCAGCATTAGCCGCACGCACGTGCAGCATTAGCCGTACGCACGCGCGGCATTAGGAGCACGCACGCGCGGCATTAGCAGCATGCACGCGCGGCCATAGCTGCACGCACGCGCAGCAATAGCCGCACGCACGCACAGCCCGCCAGCTGCGGTACCGTCTCACCTGTCCCCGCTGACCCACCTGGTGCCCGCTGTACCACCCGTCCCAGCCGCCCCACCAGTTACTCTCCCCCGCCCAGAACCGTACAGCACCGCGTAGAAACGCACAGAACCGTGCGACACCGCCCAGAACCTTACCTGCTGACCCATCCGCACCAGCCAGAGCTGCTACCCCACCCCGTACTCTCCACCGCACTGAACCGTGCAGAACCGCGCAGAACCGGGCAGAACCGCACTGAACCGTGCAGAACCGCGCAGAACCGGGCAGAACCGCACAGAACTGCGCAGAACAGCACAGAATCGTGCGGCGCCGCCCAGAACCTTACCTGCTGACCCACCCACACTAGCCAGAGCTGCTACCCCACCCGTTACTCTCCCTCGCACAGAACCGTGCAGCACCGCACTGAACAGGGCAGAACTGCACAGAACCACGCAGCACCGCACAGAACTGCACCCACTGCCCCACCTGTACCAGCCAGAGCTGCTGCCCCACCCGTTCCCGTCACCACACCAGTAACCAGCCGCTATCCACCTCACTGAACCACCTGGTACCGCTCTCAAACGTACTAGACCCCACCCGAGCGTGCCCGTTCATTGCCCTCGCGCCAGGGCCTCCTCCCATGGCCACTTCTCGTATTCTCACGTTTGATCCTGAGGGTAGGCCGGTAGACTTCCCAGGATGGCTCCGCAAACTCAAGCTTTTCCTAGGGAGTAGGATCGAGAACGACGTTCGCCTTCTGGACCATGCCACGGGCAAACTCGTAGCCCCGAAGGAACCCGACCCCTTAGGTTCCTCCCCGTCGGACGAAGAGGAAGCTCGCTTTGAGAAGCTGCAGCTGGCGGCCAGTCGGTGGGCGGCGCGGGACGACGCCACAGTGCTCGCCATCACCGATCTCCTGCCCCTGACAGAGCAGCAGCACTTCGAGCAGGAGGTGACGGCCAAGGGCCTGTTTGATGCTGTCGTCAAACGTTATTCCACCCCAACCACTGCTTCCCTCGGTCGGCTTGTACTGCCCTTCCTATTTCCTGACCTGCCCTTGTTTCACCGCGTCCCTGACCTTGTGCTGCACTTGCGCTCGCTTGATGCCCAGCTCCGTTCTGCTGCCCCTGATGATGCCCTACTTGCCGCCAACCCCCCCCCGATGTGGATGACACTGTACCTGCTGTCCACCCGCCTCCCTGACCGTTTTGCTACAGCCCGTGACCACTTTCTCACTGTTAACCCCATGTCCCTCACCATTGACCTCTTTGAGAAGAGGCTCACTGCTGTTGAGGACCTTGCCCGTTCCCTTGCTGCTGCCTCCGGTACTGCCCTCCCCCCCATCTTTGAGGGATGTGCTCCGTCCTTCCTAGCTTCCCCTGTCGATTCGGCGTCTGTTGCCACTGTACCAGAGGTGGCAGCCGTTGCCTTTGGCAACAAAGGGGGCAAGAAGGGGGGTAAGAAGGGAGGAGGTGGTGGCAGTGGTGGGGGTGGCGGAGGGGGCGGTGGTGGGGGTGGCGGAGGGGGCGGTGGTGGAGGTGGCGTAGGGGGTGGTGGTGGAGGAGGTGGAGGGGGTGGGAGTGGTGGAGGAGGCGGAGGAGGAGGCAGTGGAGGTGGAGGTAGTGGGGCCCCCCAACAGCAGCAGCCTCACCAGCAGCAGCCGCAGCAGCCGCAGCCACAGCAGCAGCGGCAGCAGCAGTTCCAGGGCCAGCGCCAGCAGACGCCGCAGCAGCAGTGGAGGTCCCCTGGACCCGGGAGCTCTGTCAGCAGCAGCGGCCCGCCCAGCTGGACGTCGCGTGGTCCAGCCCAGCACCCCCCCTGCCAGTATAGGGTGCTGACTGGGCCGCGTGGAGGCTACCCTTGTGGCCGCTTCCACCCCCCGGGTCAGTGCTTTGCACAGCTCACTGACCGCTACCGTGCGCAGTTTGGCCCCACCCGCACTGTCCCCGATTGGGCCTCACTGGCTCGTTCTGTTGGCCCGCAGTTGTATAGCATGACTGCACCTCAGTTAGATGAGGCTGTGCGTTCTATGTCTGTGATGTATGCCGATGACTCTATTGTTGATGATTTTGTGTACTATTCCTGTTTCTCTAGCTTAGGTGCTGTAGAGGTTGCTAGTGCTTTCCCTGCTAGCGTAGCTTGTCCAGGTTCGACCACCGAGACTGCGTCCCTGTCGTTCACACTCGACTCTGGGGCGTCCAGCTGTTTCTTTCGTGACCGCGCCGACCTCACACCACTACGCACCCCCGTCACTGTTGCCTTGGCCGACCCCTCTGTGGGACCTGTGGTTGCTCGCAGCACCACCACTCTCCCGTGTCCGGCTGCTCCCTCTGGGGTCCTTACAGGTTACTACACCCCCTCGTTCTCTAGGAACCTGGTGGGTGTCAGCCACCTCCACGACCTCGGAGTAGTCACCACTTTTCCCTTAGAGGAGTCAGTTGCCTCCTGCACAGTCGGTACCACTGGGGCCCCTCTGGCCACCTTTCGCAGGGAGCCGGGCTCTGGTCTGTACTCACTACACACCGGGTCCCACCACACTGGGTCAGGTCTGGTCAGGTCAGGTCAGGTAGCCGCTGTGTCGTGTGACTGTCGGTCCCAGCAGCGGGTGCAGCTGCAGTCGCAGCAGGAGAGGGCAGAGGCGGAGCCACAGGAGCAGCAGCAGGGGCCGGTACCGTCGCAGCAGACGCCAGAGGAGGCGGAGCAGCACCGACTGCGACTACGCGACCTCCCCGACCCATCACCTGCACGCTTTGTTCGTGGTCCCCTACCGTCCCCTCCTGTTCCCCCTGTTGAGTCCCTTTCCTCGTCCCAGTGGACTCGTCGTTCTCCCCTCAGTCGTGCTGTGTCCCCTGAGCGTCGTCGGTCCCGTTACCGTGCAGACGGTCCGTTCCACCTCGTTCTTCGCTCTCGTGTTCCACCTCCTCCCGTCCTTCCACAGCCCCCTGAGTCGTCCCTCACTGTGCTTCACGACCCGTTGTCCGACTACCTTCGTGCCTCCCGTCCTGTTGTCTCCCGTGTTTTGTCCGCGTTGGTCACTCACCCGACTGCACCCTTGTCGTCTGTCTCAGCACTTGTTACCACTGTCGCTGACTTTGCCTCTTCCCACCGCCTTGACTACGCCGCTCACCTGGTGAGTGGCGCTGCTCGTTCTCCGTCCTCTGGGGGTGCTCCTGTCTTTCCCTTGGAGGTCCTGGAGGACAGGCAGTTTGAGCTTGGTTTCCTTGCGGCCGCTGTTCCTCATCTCTGCGCCATGCTGCTTGCCCCTGAGGGGGATCCAGACGCTCTTGACATTCCGATCCCTCGCACTCACGCTGAGGCGGTCTCGGGACCTTGGGCCTCGTACTGGATAGCAGCTGAGGAGGCAGAGATGGCATCTTATAGGTCCACAGGCACTTACGTCGACGCAGTCCCACCACCTGGGACGAACGTCGTCAGTGGCCGATGGCTCTACAAGGTGAAGCGGCCGCCTGGATCACCACCAGTGTTCAAGGCGCGCTATGTGGCGAGAGGCTTCAGTCAGCGAGCGGGGGTGGACTTCTTCCAGACCTTCGCTCCCACCCCGAAGATGAGTACTCTTCGGGTGTTGCTGCACATTGCAGCCCAGCGCGACTACGAGTTGCACTCTCTAGACTTTTCCACCGCGTTCCTTCAGGGGAGCCTGCACGAGCAGATCTGGCTGCGTCGCCCGCCTGGCTTCACTGGCTCTTTCCCACCTGGGACCCAGTGGCAGCTGCGTCGACCAGTCTACGGCCTGCGTCAGGCTCCACGTGAGTGGCACGACACACTTCGCTCGACCCTTGCAGCGCTTGACTTCTTTCCGTCGTCTGCCGACCCGTCACTGTTCGTCCGCCGTGGCTCGACCCCGTTCTTTGTTCTTGTTTACGTTGACGACCTGGTCTTCGCCACTCCCGACCGACACGCACTGGCCTCCGTGAAGGAGGAACTGCAGAGGAGACACACTTGCACTGACCTTGGTGAGCTGCAGCACTACCTTGGCCTGCAGATCACTAGGGACAGGGCAGCTCGCACCATTACGCTGACGCAGTCGCATATGGTCGAGCAGATCCTCACGCGGTTTCGCTTCCCGTTCTCCAAGGTACAGCTCACCCCTCTTGGTGTGGATCATGGGCTCACGGCTCCACCTTCGGACGAGTCATTTGAGCCCAGTGGTCCATATCCTGAGCTGGTGGGTTGTCTCATGTACCTGATGACATGTACTCGCCCAAACCTAGCTTACCCTCTTAGCGTCCTTGCGCGCTTTGTTGCGCCTGGGAGACACCGACCGTCCCACTGGTACGCTGCTAAGAGGGTGGCGAAGTATGTGGCGAGTACATCAGGCATGGGACTTGTCCTTGGAGGGAAGCAGCCAGTTACACTCACAGGTTACTCGGACTCGTCGTGGGCCGACGACGCGGAGACGCGTCGGTCTACACAGGGGTACTCCTTTAGCCTCGGGACAGGTGCTGTTTCGTGGCGGTCGACTCGGGCGTCGTCCGTCTCCGGTTCCAGCTGTGAGGCAGAGGTGTACGCTGCGGCCATGGCCGCTCAGGAGCTTCGCTGGCTGTCTTTCCTTCTCACCGACCTTGGTGAGCGGCCTCGCTCTCCCCCAGTCTTGTTCGTCGACAACAGGTCTGCTGTCCTGTTGTGTGAGGAGCCCCGACTGGTTGGGAAGTCGAAGCACATCCAGCTTCGTTACTTCCTTCTGCGTGAGTTGCAGCAGCGTGGCCAGGCACTCGTACGACGCGTGGTCTCTGAGGCCAACACGGCAGATATCTTCACCAAGGCGTTGCCGCCTTGTGACCACCAGCGTTTCTGCACCCAGCTTGGCCTTGTGCCTGCCCGTCCTCACTTGCTTACGTAGAGATGCTTTGTCCTGCTTGTCTTGTACTCTTGCATCTCATTATATTTGCTATATACCTGCATGTGGACTGGCCTTGTGGCCTCTTGCTTGCTCTCGGAGTGTGTGGTGACTTTGAGCTCCACCCTGAGATTTGTCTTGTTCTTGTGGATTGGTCTTGTGACCCTTGCTTGTTCTTGCTGACCGGTCACGTGACCCTTGCTTGCTCTCAGAATGTGTGTGTCCTTGAGACCCACCCTGAGATTTGTGTTGCTTTCCACAGGACTGCCGTCACCTAGACTATGGGGGTGTGTCAACATATATTTTATATGTTTAGTTTTTGTTAGTCTAGGTGTACCATTTCATATTCCTAGGGTTAGCTATATCCTCTTGTATCTCGTTTCCCTTAGTCAATCTTTTCACCCGTTCTAGCCACGTGCAACCTGCAGCCTCGTGCCTGCTGCTGCCTGCCTGCTTGCTGCCTACTGCCGCCTGCCTGCAGCCTGCCTACTGCCTGCCTGCTGCCGCCTGCCTGCTTGCTGCCTACTGCCGCCTGCCAACTTGCTGCCTGCTGCCTGCCTGCTACTTGCTGCCTGCTGCCGCCTGCCTGCCGCCTGCCCGCAGCCTGCCTGCCGCCTGCCTACTGCCTGCCTGCCAGCCTGCTTGCTGCCTGCTGCCGCCTGCCTGCCGCCTGCCTGCAACCTGCCTGCTGCCTGCCTGCTGCCGCCTGCCTGCTTGCTGCCTGCAGCCTGCCTGCCTGCCTGCTTGTTGCCTGCTGCAGCCTGCCTGCAGCCTGCCTGCTGCCCGCCTGCCTGCCGCCTGCCTGCAGCCTGCCTGCTGCCTGCCTGCTGCCGCCTGCCTGCTTGCTGCCTGCAGCCTGCCTGCCTGCCTGCTTGCTGCCTGCTGCAGCCTGCCTGCAGCCTGCCTGCTGCCTGCCTGCTGCCTGCCTGCTCCTTGCTGCCTGCTGCCGCCTGCCTGCTTGCTGCCTGCTGCCGCCTGCCTGCAGCTTGCCTGCTGCCTGCCTGCTGCTTGCTGCCCCTGCCTCCTGCCTCTGCCTCCTGCCTCCTACCTGGTGCCTGCTGCCTCTGCCTGCTGCCTGCTGCCGCCTGCCTTAAGCCAATATGGCGACGCCTAACGTTCTAGCGTTCGAGCCTGACGGTCGTCCCATCGAGTTCACTGTGTGGTTAGACGATCTCCAGCTGTTCCTTCTGACTGATGCCAAAGAGGGTGTCTCACTGTTCGATTACGTCTCTGGCACTGCCGTTACTCCTGCTGCTGATGCTCCTGCTTTAGAACGCTCCCAGTGGCAGACTCGTGATGCTCCAGCACGCCTAGCTATTAGGAACCACCTGCCGATTACTGAGCGAGCGCATTTCAGCCAGCACAGAACTGCTAAGACACTGTACGACGCTGTAGTTGCGCGCTACTCCTCCCCGGCCACTGCAGCCATAGGTCGACTCATGCTACCGTACCTGTTCCCCGATCTTTCCTCGTTCACCACTGCTGAGGACCTAGTTTCTCACCTACGCGCTACTGACTCTCGCTTTCGTGCCGCCCTTTCAGCCGAGTTCTGCGCCGCAAACCCCCCCCCCCCCGATGTACTTCACTCTCTATTTCCTCGTCACCCGCCTCTCTGACACTCTTAGCTCAGTCAGGGACCACTTCCTAGCGCTAGACCCCACCACTCTCACTGTTGACGACTTCGAGAAGCACCTCCTCGCAGCAGAGAAGAACATCCTCGCTGTAGGTGCTGCTCGTGGCACTCCTCGCTCTCCCCTCTTTGAGGGGTGCTCCCCCTCCCCTCTCACCCCCTCCTACGCCTCCGCAGCTGCTGCTCACGACTACCTTGGTGCTGAGGGGGTCGGAGCTGCTTCCGCTCCTAGTGGGAAGCGTCGCAACGGCAGGGGCGGCAGGGGTGGCAGGGGCGGTGGGGGTGGCGGTGGAGGTGGCGGTGGTGCAGGCGGCGGGGGAGGTGGAGGTGGTGGGGGTGGTCGTGGGGGTGGAGGCGGTGGAGGTGGTGGTGGGGGCGGCGGAGGCACTGGGAGCGGTGGAGGGGGCAGCAGCGGCGGTGGGGGAGGAGGGAGCGGTAGTGGCATTGGTGGTCAGGGCCGGCAGCAGCCGCAGCAGCAGCAGCAGCAGCAGCAGCAGCATCAGCGTCAGCGCCAGACCCCCACTTCCCAGCAGCTTCTTGACTGGTATGCCGGGCGTGGGGCTTCTGGGGGTCCTGGTCGCTGCCCCTATATCATCCGCACAGGTCCCCGCGCTGGTCGCCAGTGCACAGGTTTTCACACTGAGCAGCGCTGCTTCGCTCGGCTTAGCGACGCCTGACGCGCCAAGTTTCCTGATGCTCCTGAGTTCCCAACTGGGCAGAATTGCTTAGGCGTGATGTACCTATCTTTGATCTTGACTATGAGGCAATTCTTGCTGCTATGTATGCCTTGTCTGTTAGTGCTGAGGGTGACTGCTACTTGTGTGTGCCGCCGGATCCTGGTATAGCCCCTGGTATAGCCCCTGCAGCACTAGGTGCTTGTGAGTCTGCTTCCCTTGGTACTGCGCCTGCACTGGCTTTGCACACCTTTACACTTGACTCTGGTGCTTCCTGCTGTTTCTTTCGCGACAGTACCACAGTCACTCCCCTCCCTGCACCTGTTCCTGTCTCACTGGCTGACCCCTCTGGGGGCCCGGTGCTTGCACGGTCTTCCACTGTGCTTCCGTGTCCGGCGGTCCCGTCTGGTGAGCTGTCTGGTCTCCACCTCCCCTCGTTCTCTACGAACTTGGTGAGTAACGCTGTCCTCCAGGATGCGGGGGTTGACACCTTCACCCCTGGCCGGCAGCGTGTGGCGATTTGCACGTGCTCCCAGACTGGTCGCCACCTGGCCACGTTCGCTCGTGCGCCAGGGTCCAGTCTCTACACCCTCACCACTGCGTCACGCTCCACCCCTTTGTCTCCCCAGTTGCACGCGTCTGCTCAGGTAGCTACACAGTGTGAGTGTCGCCGGCTGTCGCACGACACTCTTCTGTGGCACCACCGCCTTGGTCACCCCTCCCTGCCTCGCCTACGCAGCATGCACTCCCGCGTCCTGGTTTCTGGTCTCCCCAGGTCTCTGCCTCACCTCCCTCCCTCGCCTGCGCCGCCCTGCATTCCCTGCATCGAGGGGCGGCAGCGCGCCGCTCCTCACTCCTCCTCGTTCCCTCCCACGGAGGCTCCACTGCAGACTCTCCACCTGGACGTGTGGGGCCCAGCCCGCGTCCGTGGACAGGGCCACGAGCGGTACTTCCTGCTGGTTGTCGACGACTACACGCGCTACACCACGGTCTTCCCCTTGCAGCGCAAGGGGGATGTCCCTGATGTTTTGATCCCCTGGATCCGCGCTACTCGTCTCCAGCTCCGCGAGCGGTTCCAGTCGGACTTTCCTGTCCTGCGTCTGCACTCTGACAGAGGTGGTGAGTTCTCCTCAGACCTCTTGGCAGCCTTCTGTGCGGAGCACGGCATCCGCCAGACTTTCACGCTTCCGGCCTCTCCGCAGCAGAATGGGGTTGCTGAGCGCCGCATTGGCTTAGTCATGGAGGTCGCTCGTACCTCCATGATCCATGTGGCTGCCCCCCATTTTCTGTGGCCGTTTGCGGTCCGGTACGCCGCGCATCAGCTCAACCTTTGGCCCCGTGTCTCCTTGCCGGAGACCTCGCCCACACTGCTGTGGACGGGGAAGGTTGGCGACGCGTCCCGTTTCCGGGTCTGGGGTGCTCGTGCCTTTGTCCGCGATACCACCGCAGACAAGCTCTCCCCTCGCGCCATTCCTTGCGTCTTCCTTGGCTGTTTCCCTGACGCGCCTAGCTGGCAGTTTTACGACCCCGCCTCGCGCCGTGTCTTTGCGTCTCAGGACGTCACCTTTGACGAGTCGGTCCCCTTTTACCGCCTCTTCCCCTACCGCACTGCTCCTCGCCCCCCCCCGCCGCTCTTTCTCGCACCAGGTCCTCCCCTGGTAGACCCCCTCCCCGCGCCAGGTCCTGCTCCTTCAGGTGTCTCTCAGGTAGACCCCCCCTGCGCCTGCGCCTGTTGAGGTCACTGGTGACTCCGGTCCTGCTGGGAGTGGTGCTGTCCCTGGGGGTGCGGAGCTTGGGGGTGCTGAGTCTGGGGACGCTGAGCGTGTGGAGCCTGGAGGTGCCTCGTCTCGGGGTACTGCGTCTGGAGGTGCTGCGTCTGGGGGTGCTGAGCCTGTGTGTGCTGAGCCTGGGAGTGCTGCGTCTGGGGGTGAGTTGCCTGAGGGTTCTGAGACTGCTGTTACGCGGTCTCCTTGGAGTAGCCGTCTTCGTCCGCGTGTGCCCCTCACCTCCCAGCAGCTGCACGACTGGTACGGTCGCCGTCGGCTTCCCACTTCTACACCTCAGGGCTCTCCTACTGGTGGTTCTTCTCCTGGTGTCGCTGGTCCCGGAGGTGCTCGTACTGGGAGTACTGGAGCTGCTGGGGCTGGTGGTGGTGCTGCTGGAGGTCCTGGAGGTGCTGGAGGTGCTGGAGCTGCTGGAGGTGCTGGAGCTGCTGGAGGTGCTGGAGCCGTTGGAGGTGCTGGAGCTGCTGGGGGTGCTGGAGCTGCTGGAGGTGCTGGAGTTGCTGGTGGCACTGCTCAGCCGCGCCTGTTCTTTGCTCCGCCGTCTCCGTCGTCTCAGCCACCACCTGACTCTGCACTTCGCCAGGTTCTCAGTCTTCCCTCGTCTACTGGTCTTCCGTTACAGCCTGGCTCACCACTGCCTGCTCCTTCTCCGTACACAGAGCAGCCTGGTGGCCTTGTAGAGCGTCGTGAGCTTGTGTCGCGGCCTGCCTCCCCTGTCAGTTCCGGTCGTCGTGTTCCTCGTCAGTGCCAGCCGGCTGTCTCCGGCCCTCCCCTTATAGTTCGTCGTCCTTCCTCTCCTTCCCCGCGTGTTCCTCTGCCGCCTCCCCCTGCGTCCTCTCTGCCTGTCGTTGCTGACCCTGCGTCTGACCGGTTTCGTGCTGAGCACTCTACTGTCACGCGTCTGCTTGCCACTGTTGTCACTGACCCGTCGTTTGAGTCTGCTGCTGCGTCTGCCTTAGTCACTGAGCTTGTTGCCTTTGCTGCTCACTGTCGTCTAGACTACGCCGCCAGTCTTGTTGCTGGGTCTACGTCTGTCTGTCCTCCGTCCGTCGGGGGTGAGTGTGATCTTGGCACGGACGTCCTTGAGGACAGGCAGGAGGACCTTGAGTGTCTTGCAGCTGCTGCGCCTCATCTCGTATCCATGCTGCTCGCCCCTGAGGGAGACCCGGATGCACCAGACATCCCAACCCCGCGCTCTTACGCTAAGGCGATCGCGGGTGAGTACTCCTCTCAGTGGCAAACAACCATGGACGCAGAGATGGCATCCTGGAAGTCCACAGGCACCTACGTCGACGAGGTTCCCCCTCCTGGGGCGAACATTGTCAGTGGCATGTGGATTTTCAGGGTGAAGCGGCCGCCAGGTTCTCCGCCTGTCTTCAAGGCTCGTTACGTGGCTCGAGGCTTCAGTCAGCGAGAGGGAGTTGACTTCTTCCAGACCTTCTCCCCCACCCCAAAGATGACCACTCTTCGGGTGCTGCTGCACGTTGCCGCTCAGCGTGACTACGAGCTTCACTCTCTTGACTTCAGCACAGCCTTCTTACAGGGCAGCCTGCACGAGGAGATTTGGATGCGCCGCCCTCCTGGCTTCACTGGGTCGTTACCTCCTGGTACCCAGTGGAGCCTCCGGCGGCCGGTCTACGGTCTCCGCCAGGCGCCACGTGAGTGGCACGACACACTGAGGACGACACTTGCGGCTCTTGGGTTTGCTCCGTCGACTGCTGACCCGTCGCTGTTTTTGCGCACCGACACTTCGCTGCCGCCATTCTACGTTCTCGTGTACGTCGACGACTTGGTCTTTGCCACTGCTGACACTGAGGCTCTCGCCCTGGTGAAGTCGGAGCTGCAGAAGAGACACACGTGCACAGACCTGGGTGAACTGCGCAGCTACCTTGGCTTGCAGATCACCCGGGACAGAGCACGCCGTACCATCACACTGACTCAGTCACACATGGTGCAGCAGGTCCTTCAGCGCTTCCATTTCACCTGGTCCTCAGCACAGGCCACTCCTCTGGCTACAGGTCACTCGCTCTCAGCTCCACCTTCGGACGAGTCCGTAGAGTCGAGTGGTCCTTACCCAGAGTTAGTGGGCTGCCTCATGTACCTGATGACTTGCACTCGTCCTGACCTTGCGTACCCTCTTGGCCTTCTGGCTCGCTACGTGGCTCCTGGTCGGCACCGAAAGGTGCACATGGATGCTGCCAAGAGGGTACTACGCTACTTGTGCAGTACATCGGGCATGGGGCTCGTGCTTGGAGGACGGGGTGACGTTGTCCTCACTGGTCACTCGGACGCTTCTTGGGTTGACGACCAGGCTACGCAGCGGTCGTCACAGGGTTACACCTTCAGCCTTGGCTCTGGTTCAGTTTCTTGGCGTTCTACACGCTCGTCTTCAGTTCTCGGCTCCAGTTGTGAGGCTGAGATCTACGCCACAGCCATGGCTGCACAGGAGCTTCGCTGGCTCACCTACCTGCTGACTGACTTGGGAGAGCGGCCTCGTTCTCCTCCAGTGCTGTACGTCGACAACAAGGCCGCCATTGCCTTGTGTCAGGAGCACAGACTGGAGCACAGAACGAAGCACATCGCTCTCCGTTACTTTCTTGCTCGAGAGCTGCAGCAGCGTGGCCAGCTTCGTCTTACCTACGTGGCCACTCGGGCCAACACTGCTGATATATTCACCAAGGCACTTCCGCCTGGTGATCATCAGCGTTTCTGCACTTTGTTAGGCCTTGTGCCCACTCTTCCTCACTTGCTGTAGGCTTTGTTTGTACCACGATTTATATGTATTTCTGCATGCTTGTTCTTGTAAGTAGATTTCACTGTACTGTTGTTGTTACATATATATCTCTGCATGTGAACTGGCCTTGTGGCCTTCTTGCTTGTCCTCAGACTGCGTGGTGACGTTGTGATCCACCCTGAGCTTGCTTTGCACTTCCTGCCTGGTCTTGTGACCCTCTGTTCTCCCCCACTCTGCCTATGGGGGTGTGTCAAACATATGTATATCTATGTTATATTTTGGGTAGGCTTAGTGGGGTACACACTGTGGGGTACAACCCCTTAGGTTCTTTTTTTCTTGTACCAACCTTCTCGATAGTCGACATCACTCATGCCTAGCTTCTAAGAACCCGAAGGTCAACAGTCGAAGACAGTCAACGGTCATGACTCTTGACCGACCAGTAACCGCACTTGGTAGTTACGCGATGCAACTTGGTAACTGTCGAGAAGAGCAATAGTCGTGATTACTATAGCAATGCAATTCAGTTAATAAGGGAATGTACCCCTCAGAGTACATGGCTAGCTATGATTGCTATTTATATCTTTTGTACCACTATCCTTGAATCATCTTGCTCTCTTTCAACTTATTAACAAGGTCATTACAAAGACTTCATTGTCTTCTCTCAGACTTGACAGACTTATCCTATCCACTACGATCCTTCACTTATAACAACATGGTATGAGAGCGAGAGTGGATTATATGGCCTGTTAAGCTCTTGTTCTTTCTAGAACAACTTCTTTATAAATTACTCGTTAAACTATTACAAACTCTGCATCTCTATGGCTCCCAAAGGAAAGGCCACTGCAGATTCTCCGGGCCCACCACCAGCAACACCTACTGCACCATCAGCGGTGACCTCCGTCAGCGCCGCTCTCGTCGAGCAGCTTGGTCGCTCGCATCAACACTCTTGAGAGCCATCAAGCTATGAGCATCGATGGCTCAAGCTACGCACGTGGAGTTGCTGGACTCCCTCTCCCTGGAGAAGACCGCCGCGTCAACTCTGAGAGGTCATTTACCTTCGACAACCGTCAAGCTTCAGCTCCTGCGCAAGACAGTCAACATCGCACACAATCAGAAATAATTGTGACAATGCAAACAAAGTTCGTTCTGACTTCAAAGTTGAAGACATCAGTTCCTTTCGACGGCAAGGACTTCTACACATGGAGCTTCGAGTTCGAGCTCCTCGCGACAACTGCGCAAATCTGGATGTACTACGATGGAAGCTTAGCGTTTCCGACGGAGGGCACCATCCAAGAGTAGAACCAGTACTACCATGAGTCTCTTCTCGCGTACACCACTCTTCTCCGAAACCTCTCCCCCTCCGAGCAGGTTGGCATTCGCTCCTACAAGTCAGAGTGGGCACCCGCGCACGCTTCTTGGGAGCACCTTCGCAACTCATACATGGCAACAGATCCTGTTACAACGAGTCGCCTACTCAGCCAACTTACATCGGTTAAAATGCAACAAGGGGAGAAAGCGGGACCGAATTGTCAAAATGTTGTATAGCTTATATTGTGTAGGCTATAGTGGGGTAGCCCATAAGGGGTACAACCCAATTGGGGTTATACTTGTACCCAAATCTTTCCTAGTTCATTCATTCTCGTTCATCATTCTGACATGGAATCAGAGCAGGTCCTCTGCTAGGACCGTTTTCCTTGGGCCCACCACAGCGCTACCCCGCTAACCACCCACTGCAGCCCTCGAGCTGCCCCTACTGCCTGTCGCGACCCTTAGGCCCCTAGGCCCGTCGCCCTCGGCCCGTCGCCCCGCGCCCCCCCCCCCCCCTTCGTTCCTGGCCCCACGGCCCATCGCCCCTAGGCCACTCGGCCCCTTCGCTCCGCGGCCCGTCGCCCTAGGCCCCGTCGCCCCGCGGCCTGTCGCCTTAGGCCCCGTCGCCCTGCGGCCCCCGTCGCCCTAGGCCCCGTCGCCCCGCGGCCCCCGTCGCCCTAGGCCCCGTCGCCCCGCAGCCCCCGTCACCCTAGGCCACATCGCCCTCGGCCCAGTCGCCCTAGGCCCGTCGCCCTAGACCCCGTTGCCCCGCAGCCCCGGGCCTTCGTTTCTGGCCCCGCGGCCCTTCGTTTCTGGCCCCGCGGCCTGACGCCCCTAGGCCCCCGGCCCCTCGGCCCTTCGTTTTTTGCCCCGCGCCCCCCCCCCCCTCGCTTCTGGCCCCGCGGCCCCCGTCGTCCCTAGGCCCCCGACCCCTCGGCCCCCCTCCTCCCTTCGTTCCTGGCCCCGCGGCCTGTCGCCCCTAGGCCCCCAGCCCCTCGGCCCCCTTTGTTTCTGGCCCCGCGGCCCGTCGCCCCTAGGCCCCAGGCCCCTTGGCCCCTTTGTTCCTGGCCCCGCGACCCGTCGCCCCTAGGCCCCCGGCCCCTCGCCCCCCCCCCTTCGTTCCTGGCCCCGCGGCCCGTCGCCCCTAGGCCCCCCCGGCCCCTTGGCCCGTTGCTCCTGGCCCCACGGCCCGTAGCCTCTAGGCCCCCTGGCCCCTCGGCCCGTTGCTCCTAGCCCCGCGGCCCGTCGCCCCTAGGCCCCCGGCCCCTCGGCCCCCCTTCGTTCCTGGCCCTGCGGCCCGTCTCCCCTAGGCCCCCCCCGGCCCGTCGCCCCTAGTCCCCCCGGCCCCTCGGCCCGTTGCTCCTGGCCCCCCGGCCCCTCGGCCCCTCTGCTGCTGCTACAGCTACTACTGCTGCTACTGCTGCTACTGCTGCTGCTGCTGCTGCTGCTGCCTGCCCTGTGCTCTTTGCTCCCCGCTCTGCGTGCTGCGCCGCTATGGCTTAGCTTCGAGTTCTTGCTTTCGATCATGAGGGCAGACCGATTCAGTTTGACACGTGGCTCGACGACCTGCAGCTGTACCTACTGAGCGATTCTAAGGACAGTGTTTCGCTGTTTGACCTCGCGTAAGGTGCCGCTACCGCCCCTCCCGCCACAGCTGACAGTGCGATATGCTTACAGTGGCTTACTCGCGACGCTGCTGCCCGCTTAGCCATTCGCAACCACCTTCCGTTAGCTGAATGCGCTCAATTTGGACAGCACAGGACAGCACAGGCCCTGTACGACGCTGTAGTCGCTCGCTACTCCTCGCCTGCCACTACTGCTCAAGGCCGCCTCCTCCTGCCCTACCTGTTCCCCGAGCTGTCCGCCTTTGCCACAGTCGAGGACCTGGTTTCCCACCTTCGCGCTAGCGACGCTCGCTACCGCGCTGCCCTCCCAGCAGAGTTTCTTGACAGGAACCCTCCCCCGTTGTACATCACTCTCTACTTTATCGTCACCTGCCTCCTTGACTCTCTGCGCTCTGTCAGGGACCACTTCCTCTCCCTTGACCCCACCTCCCTCACTGTTGACCTCCTCGAGCAGCACCTCGCAGCTGAGACTAGTGCAGTAGTTGTAGGTGCTGCTCGTGGCACTCCGCGCACGCCCTTCTTTGAGGGTTGCTCCCCTTCCCCCCTTGCCCCCTCCTACGCCTCTGCTGCTTCTATGGACGTCCTTAGTACTGAGGATGTCGGGGCTGCTGCTGCTAGTGCGAAGCGCCGCAGCAGCAAGGGCAAGGGTGGCAGGTGTGGTGGAGGGGGCAGCGGGGGTGGTGGTGGGGGCAGCAGTGGAGACGGTGGCGGCAGTGGAGGTGGTGGCAGCGGTGGGAGTGGTGGAGGGAGTGGGGGCGTTGGTGGCGGCGGTGGAGGCGCACACGCAGCACCGCTGCTTCTCCCGTCTCGACGACGCTTGGCGAGCTGAGTTTGGTGACGAGGTCGAGCGCCCCCACTGGGCAGAGCTGCTTAGGTCTGGTGTTGCGATCTTTGACCTAGACTATAATGCTATTATTTCTGATATGTATGCTTTGTCTGCTAGTGCTGAGGGTGACTGTTACCGGTGTGTGCTGCCTGACCTAGGTATAGACGCTGCTGCTCTAGGTGCTAGTGAGTCTGTTCTCCCTGGTACTGCGCCTGCTCAAGCCTTGCACACCTTCACGCTGGACTCAGGTGCCTCACGCTGTTTCTTTCGTGACAGCACCACTCTCACTCCTCTCCCTGCACCTGTCCCGGTCCGACTGGCTGACCCCTTCGGGGGCCCGGTCGGTGCCCGTTCCTCCACTGTTCTCTCGTGTCCGGCGGTTCCGTCCGGCTCACTGTCAGGCCTTCACCTCCCCTCGTTCTCTACGAAATTGGCGAGTACCGCTGCCCTCCAGGATGCGATGGTCACTACCACCACTCCTGGGGGTCAGCGTGTGTTGATCTGCACGTGTACACGGACGGGTCTTCACCTGGCCACGTTCACTCGTCGGCCAGGGTCGAGTCTGTACACACTGGCTATCGAGCCTCCTCAGGTAGCTACGTCTGCTCAGGTGTCCGCGTCAGGTCAGGTAGCACCCCCTTGCTCGTGTCGCCTCCTGTCGCACCAAACTCTTCTTTGGCACCACCGCCTGTCTCACCCCTCCCTGCCACGCCTTCGTGGAATGCACTCCCGTCTCCTTGTCTGTGGTCTTCCCAGGTCTCTTCCTCCCCTCCCGCCCTCGCCTGCCTCGCCCTGCCTTCCTTGCGTCGAGGGGCGGCAACGCGCCGCTCCTCACTCCTCATTTCCCCCGACGACTGCTCCCCTGCAGACTCTCCACATGGACGTGTGGGGCCCAGCCCGCGTCAACGGACAGGGCCGCGAGCGCTACTTTCTGCTGGTTGTTGACGACTACACGCGGTACACCACTGTCTTCCCCTTGCGCAGCAAGGGTCAGGTCGTTGATGTCTTGATCCCTTGGATCCGCGCAATCCGTCTCTAGCTCCGCGAACGGTTCTGTGCGGACCTTCCTGTCCTGCGTCTGCACTCTGACAGAGGTGGTGAGTTCTCCTCCGACCTCTTACGGGACTTTTGTCATGGGGAGGGCATTCTCTAGTCGTTCACGCTTCCGGACTCCCCTCAGCAAAATGGGATTGCTGAGCGCCGCATTGGCTTAGTCATGGAGGTGGCTCGTACCTCCATGATCCATGCGACTGCTCCCCATTTTTTGTGGCCGTTTGCGGTCCAGTACGCTGCGCATCAGCTCAACCTCTGGCCCCGTGTCTCCTTCCCGGAGACCTCGCCTACACTTTGTTGGACGGGGAAGGTTGGCGATGCGTCGGTGTTCCGGGACTGGGGTTCTCGTGCCTTTGTTTGCGATATGTCCGCGGACAAGCTCTCCGCCCGCGCTATTCCCTGCGTCTTCCTTGGCTTTACCCCTGACGCGCCTGGCTGGCAGTTTTACAACCCCACCTCGCGCCGTGTCTTTCCCTCTCAGGACGTCACTTTTGACGAGTCGGTTCCCTTTTGCCGTCTCTTCCCCTACCGCTCTGCCCTCCCCTGCCCCCGCCACTCTTCCTTGCTCCAGGTCCCCCTCCGAAAGACCCCCTCCCCCCCCAGGGTCCTGCTCCCCCAGGTGTGTCTCAGGTAGACCCTCTCCCTAGTACTGCGCCTATTGAGGTTGCTGTCGGCTCAGGTGCTGCTCGAGGTGCTGCGTCTGGGGGTGCTGCGTCCGGGGGTGTGGAGCCGGGGGTTGCGGAATCTGAGGGTGCTGGGTCTGGGGGTGCTGAGCCTGCGGGTGAGGAACCTGGGAGTGCTGAGCGTGCGGGTGTAGAGCCTGGGGGTGCTGAGCCTGAGGGTATTGAGCCTGGGGGTGCTGAGTCGGAGGGTGCGGAGTCCGGGGGTGCTGAGCCTCAAGGTGCTGCTTCGTCTGGAGGTCCTGCTGGTGCTTCGCCGAGACTGTCTCTGCAGCAGCTGCGTGAGTGGATTTTTCGGCGCGCACGCATTCGGAGTGGAAATACCAGAGCTGGAGGCGCTGGAGCCGCAGGAGCTGGAGGTGCAGGAGTTACTGCTGGAGCTGTTGGAGCTGGAGGCTCTGGCGCTGGTGGCGCTAAAGTTGGAGGAGCTGGAGCTGGTGGCACTAGCGCTGGTGGCGCTGGAGCTGGAGGAACTGGAGCTGGTGGCACTGGAGTTGGAGGCGCTGGAGCTGGAGGAGCTGGAGTTGGAGGCACTGGCGCCGGAGGCGCTGGAGCAGGTGGCACTGACGCTGGAGGCGTTGGAGTTAGAGGCACTGGCGCGGGAGGCGCTGGAGCTGGAGGAGCTGGAGCTGTTGACCCTGGAGGCACTATGCGGCCGTGACCGTACTTCGTTCCCCTTCTTCAGCAAGTTCTTGGTGTCCCGTCTTCTACTAGCCTTCCTCCTCCCCTCCCGTGTCCACCGCCTGACCAGTCGCAGCTGCCGTTACAGCCGGCCTCCCCACTGCCTGCTCCTTCTCCTTACACTGAGCAGTCATGTGGTCTTTTAGAGTGTCGTGAGCCTGCGTCTTGTCCTGTCTTGCCTGTACGCACTGCTCGTTGCGTTCCTCGTTCGTGTCCTCCTCCTGTCCCCGGCACGCACGCTATGGCACTTCGTCCTTCCTCTGTTCCACTGCGTGTTCCTCTGCCTGCTCCTCCCGAGTCCTCTCTTCCTGCGGTCCCTGACCCTGATTTTGACCGCGCTCGTGCTACCAGTCTTACTGTCTCTCGTGTCCTCGCCACTGCTGTTATTGACCCTTCCTTTGAGCCTGCTGCTGCGTCTGCCCTAGTTGCTGAGCTACTTGACTTAGCTGCTGCCTGTCGTCCAGACTACGCCACTACACTTGTTGCTGAGTCTGCGTATACCAGTCCTCCGTCCGTTGGGGGTGAGTGTGCTCTTGGCACGGACGTCCTTGAGGACAGGCAGGAGGACATTGAGTGTCTTGCAGCTGCTGTACCTCGTTTCGCTTCCATGCTGCTTGCCCTTGAGGGAGACTCGGATGCACCAGACATCCCGACCCCGCGCTCTTACGCAAAGGCAATTACGGGTCCTTACTCCTCTCAGTGGCAGGCAGCCATGGATGCCGAGATGGCATCCTGGAAGTCCACAGCACCTGCGTCGACGAGGTTCCCCCACCTAGGGCAAACATAGTCGATGGCATGTGGATTTTCAGGGTGAAGCGGCCGCCGGGTTCTCCGCCTGCCTTCAAGGCGCGTTACGTTGCTCGAGGCTTCAGTCAGCGACAGGGGGTCGACTACTTTCAGACCTTCTCTCCCACCCCGAAGATGACTACTCTTCGGGTGTTGCTGCACGTCGCTGCTCAGCGTGACTACGAGTTGCACTCTCTGGACTTCAGTACAGCTTTCTTGTAGGGCAGCATGCACGAGGAGATCTGGCTGCGTCGCCCACCTGGCTTCACTGGGTTGTTTCCTGCAGGTACCCAGTGGAGCCTCCAGCGGCCAGTCTACGGTCTTTGCCAGGCGCCTCGCGAGTGGCATGACACACTGAGGACTACACTTGCGGCTCTTGGGTTTGCTCCTTCTACTGCTGACCCATCGCTGTTTCTACGCACCGACACCTCGCTGCCGCCGTTCTACGTCCTCGTCTACGTCGACGACCCCGTCTTTGCCACTGCTGACACTGAGGCACTGACCCTTGTGAAGTCGGAGCTGCAAAAGAGACACACCTGCATTGACCTGGGTGAACTGCGCAGCTATCTTGGCTTGCAGATCACCCGGGACAGAGCACGGAGCACCATCACACTGACTCAGTCACACATGGTGCACCAGGTCCTTCAGCGCTTCGGCTTCCAGTTCTCCTCGCCACAGCCCACTCCTCTGTCTACCGGGCACTCGCTCTCAGCTCCACCTTCGGACGAGTTCGTAGAGCCGAGTGGTCCGTACACAAAGCTTGTGGGTTGCCTCATGTACCTGATGACGTGCACACGACCTGACCTCGCGTACCCTCTCAGCCTTCTGGCTCGCTACGTGGCTCCCATTAGGCACCGAATGGTGCACTGGGATGCTGCGAAGAGGGTACTGCGTTACTTGTTCCGTACGTCGGGCATGGGGCTCGTGCTTGGAGGATGGGGTCCAGTTGTCCTCACTGGTCACGCAAACGCTTCTTGGGTTGATGACTTAGCTACGCTGCGGTCATCACAGGGTTACACCTTCAGCCTTGGTTCCGGCTCTGTTTCCTGGCGGTCTACTCGCTCGTCTTCGGTTCTCATTTCCAGTTGTGAGGCTGAGATCTACGCAGGGGCCATGGCTGCACAGGAGCTACACTGGCTCACCTACCTGCTGATTGACTTGGGAGAGCAGCCTCGTTCGCCTCCTGTTCTGTACGTAGACAACAAGGCCATGATTGCCTTGTGTCATGAGCACAAACTGGAGCACAGAACGAAGCACATCGCTCTGCGATACTTCCTTGCTTGAGAGTTGCAGCAGCGTGGCCAGCTTCGTCTTTCGTACGTGGTCACTAGGGCCAACACTGCTGATATATTCACCAAGGCACTTCCGCCTGGTGATCATCAGCGCTTCTCTACTGTGTTAGGCCTTGTGCCTACTTTGCCTCACTTGCTCACTGCTTGACTCTGCTTGTACTGTGATCTATATATGTACCTGCATGCTTACACTTGCTAGGGTATGATCACTGTATTGCTTGTTCTCTTTTATATAACTCTGCATGTGAACTGGCCGTGTGGCAGTTTGCTTGTGTTCGGACTGTGTGGTGACTTTGTGATCCACCCCGAGCTTGCTTTGCTTTTCTTGACTGGTCTTGTGACCACTTGTTCTCCCCCACTTTGCCTATGGGGGTGTGTCAAAATGTTGTATAGCTTACTTTGTGTAGGCTATAGTGGGGTAGCCCATAAGGGATACAACCCAATTAGGGTTATACTTGTACCCAACTCTTTCCTAGTTCATTCATTCTCGTTCATCATTCTGACACTTATACCAATCGGTGTTGCAATCTGCGTGACCACATTAAGAAGTGCGGCGGAACCGTTCTCGGCGACATGTTAGTCTCCATGGTTCTTTCCGGCCTTGGACTCGATTAGCGACAGTGCCAATCATTGCTCCGCGCTCGAGCAACCATATCCGAGTCTGCTCTGTGCGCCACGCTTCTCTCCTAGTAGAAGGAGATCAACCTGTACAATGAGAAGAACAACAAACGGGAGAAATTAGTGTTCTTCACTGGAGCGACTGAAGGGGAGCAGCATGGAAAGAAGGGGACATTCTGCAAATACTGCAAGAAGCCCAAGCACACTATCGATCGGTGCTACAAGCGTAAGGCCGCAGACGAAAGGTCATTACAAAGGCTTCATTTTCTTCTCTCAGACTTGACAGACTTATCCTATCCACTACGATTCTTCACTTATAACAACACTCGATTCAGAAACTTGTACAGTGTACACCAACATGCAAGAATCATGGACTAGAAGCATGAGATGAGTACAAGTACTAGGTCTAACCCTAAAGTGTTGTACTCCGTAGAGGCTACCTCACTACAGCCTACAGATATACCAACACAGTTTGACACATCCCCAGAGTAGGCACAAGGTCTAGAGCAGTGCAGAAACGCTGATGATCACTAGACCCAAGGGCCTTGGTGAACACATCAGCAGTGTTGGCCCGAGAGGCCACATAAGCAAGGCGCAGCTGACCATGCTACTACAGCTCCCGAGAAAGAAAGTTACGAAGAGAAATGTGCTTTATTCTCTGCTCCAGTCTCTGCTCATGACACAAGGCAATCATGGCCTTGTTGTCGACAAACAAAATTGGAGGAGAACGAGGCCGCTCACCCAAGTCGGTCAGCAGGAAGGTCAACCAACGTAACTCCTGTGCAGCCATAGCCCCAGCGTAGATCTTGGCCTCACACCTGGAACCAAGCACAGAGGACAAATGAGTGGACCTTCACGAGACAGAACTGGAGCCGAGACTGAAAGAGTAACCCTGTGATGACCGCTGAGTCGCCTGGTCGTCGGCTGAAGAAGAGTCGGAGTGTCCTGTAAGTACCATTGGACCCCGTCCTCCAAGCACGACCCCCATGCCCAATGTACTGCACAAGTAACAAATTACCCTCCTAGCAGCCCGCCAGTGATCTGGTTGATGTCTCTTGAGCGCAACATTACGCGCCAGGATGCTGAGAGGGTAAGCGAGGTCAGGTCGAGTGCAAGTCATCAGGTACATGAGGCAGCCCACAAGCTCTAGATACTGACCACTCGACTCTACGGACTCGTACGAAGGTGGAGCCGAGAGCGAGTGGCCTGTAGGAAAAGGAATGGATTGTGGCGAGGAGAACTTGAAGCTGAAGCGCTGAAGGACCTCCTGCACCATGTGTGACTACTGAGTCACAGTGATGGTGCGCCTTGCTCTGTCCTAAGCAAGGGTGATGGTGATCTGCAAGCCAAGATAGCTACGCAACTCACCCAGGTCAGTGGTGTGTCTCTTATGCAGCTCTGCCTTCACAAGGGTCAGCGCCTCAGTGTCGGCAGTAGCAAAGACCAAGTCGTCGACATACACGAGGATGTAGAACGGTGGCAGAGAAGGGTCGGTGCACAAAAACAGCGACGGGTCAGCTGTAGAAGGAGCAAACCCAAGAGCCGCAAGTGTAGTCCTTAGTGTGTCATGCCACTCGCGGGGCGCTTGGCAGAGACCGTAGACTGGCCGTCGGAGGCTCTACTGGGTACCCTCAAGAATCAACCCAGTGAAGCCAGGTGGGCAGCGCAGCCAGATCTCCTCGTGAAGGTTGCCCTGCAAGAAAGCTGTGGAGATGTCGAGGGAGTGCAGTTCGTAGTTATGCTGTGCTGCAACGTGCAGTAACACCCAAAGAGTGGTCATCTTCGAGGTGGGGGAGAAGGTCTGGAAGAAGTCGACCCCCTGTCGCTGTCTGAAGCCTCGAGCAACGTAACGCGCCTTGAAAGCAGGCGGAGAACCCGGCGGCTGCTTCACTCTGAAAATCCACATGCCATCGACTATGTTTGCCCCAGGAGGGGGAACCTCGTCAACGTAGGTGCCTGTGGACTTCCAGGAAGCCATCTCTGCGTCCATGGCTGCCTGCCACTGAGAGGAGTACTCACCTGTGATCACCTCTGCGTAAGAGCGCCGGGTAGGGATGTCAAGTGCATCTGGGTCTCCCTCAGGGCAAAGCAACATGGATGCGAAATGAGGTAAAGCGGCCGCAAGACACTCGAGCTCAAACTGCTTGTCCTCAAGGACGTCACTGCTAAGGGCAAGCTCACCCCCGACGGACGGAGGAAAGACAGACTCAGACTCAGTAACAAGATTCGCGACGTAGTCGAGACGACGGGTAACAGCAAAGTCGGCTAGCTCAGTGACTAGGGCAGACGCAATAGTAGACTCAAAGGAAGGGTCAGTGATGACAGTGGCTAGGAGACGAGTGACAATAGGACTAGCAGTACAAGCAAGGTCAGACTCAGGGTCAGGAACGTCACGAAGAGAGGACGCTGGAGGAGTTGGCAGGGCAACACGCTGTGGAACAAAGGAAGGGTGAAGTGCCATCGTGTGCATGCCAATGACAGGTGGAGGACGAGGACGACGAGCACGGCTGATAGTGTGAACAGGGGAGGCAGGATGAGACTTAGGCTCACGATGCTCTGCCAGGGATCCTGTCTGTGCAGGGTAAGGAGAAGGAGCATGCAGTGGGGAGCCAGGCAGTAACGGTGGTTGTGACTAGTCAGGCAGAGGACACAGGAGAGGCGGAGTAAGGCCAGTGGAAGACGGAAGTTTAAGAACCTGACAAAGTGCCGAGTCAGGCGGTGGCAGGGACGACTGCGGCTGCGGATAGAAAAAAGGTCGGCGCGGCGCAATGTCACAATATTGTAGTGCTTACATTGTGTAGGCTGTAGTGGGGTAGCCCATAAGGGTTACAACCCAATTAGGGTTAGTACTTGTACCCAACTCATTCATAGTTCATTCATTCTCGTTCAGTATTCTGACATGGTTTCAAAGCAGGTCCTGTTCTAGGACCGATTTTTTTAGGGCCCACCACAGAGCGCTGCCCCACTAGTCGCGTCGCCCAGCCCTGCCTGACGCTTTGCTCTGCTGGCTGTCGCGTCGCCCTGCCCTGCCCGTCGCGTCGCCCTGCCTGCTGACGCGTCGCCCTGCCCTGTCAGTCGCGTCGCTCTGCTGGCCGTCGCGTCGCCCTGCTGCCCGCGCGCCGCATTGCTGCCTGCACGTCGCCCTGCCCTGCCCGCGCTGAGCCGCCCTGCTGCCCGCACCGCCCTGCTGCGCGCCACCCTGCTGCTCGCGTCGCCCTGCTGCGCGCAGCCCTGCTGGCCAGCGCCCTACTGCCTGCGCGCCGCCCTTCTGGTAGCACCACAGCTGCCCACACCGCCCTGCCCGCGCCGCCCTGCTGCTGCCCGCCCTGCTGTGCGCAGCCCTGCTGGCCGACGCCCTGCTGCCCGCGCGCCGCCCTGCTGGCAGCCACACCGCTGCCCGCACCGCCCTGCCTGCGACGCCCTGCTGTGCGCCGCCTTGCTGGCCGGCACCCTGCTGCCCGCACAGCCCTGCTGCGCGCCGATCTGCTGCTGCGCGCAGCCCTACTGGCCGGCGCCCTACTGCCCGCGCGCCGCCCTGCTAGCAGCCGCATAGCTGCCCACACCGCCCTTCCCGCGCCGCCCTGCTGCTGCCCGCCCTGCTGTGCGCCGCCCTGCTGGTCAACGCCCTGCTGCCCGCGCGCTGCCCTGTTGCCAGCCGCACCGCCCGGCCCTGCCCATGCGCCGCCCTGCTGGACGCCGCCCTGCCCTACCCTGGCTGCACGCCACTCTTCCCTAGCCATGCGCCACCTCTCCCTGCTCTGCGCGCTTCTCTAGTGCTCACCCGCCGCCCTGCCTGCATGCTGCCCTACTGGTTGCGCACGATCCTACTCTGCCCACTATGGCTTCTCTCAGTGTACTCACCTTTGATCATGAGGGCCGTCCGATCCAGTTCGATACGTGGCTCGACGACTTACAGCTGTACCTACTGAGCGATTCTAGAGACAGCGTTTCGTTATTTGACCACACGTCTGGCGCCTCTCTCGCCCCTCCCGCCACAGCTGACAGTGCGACTTGCTCACAGTGGCTTACCAGTGACGCTGCTGCTCGCTTAGCCTTTTGCCACCACCTGCTGTTAGCCAAACGAGCTCACTTTGGCCAGCACAAGACCGCTAAGGCCCTGTACGACGCTGTAGACGCTCTCGATGTAGTCACTTTCACTCTCTACTTCATAGTCACCTGCCTCCCCAACTCTCTTCGCGCAGTCAGGGACCACTTTCTCGCACTTGACCCGACATACCTCACTATTGACCTGCTCGAGAAGCACCTCCTTGTAGCTAAGACTAGCGTAGTCGCTGTACGTGCTGCTCGTGGCACTCCTCGCACACCCTTCTTTGAGGTGTGTTCCCCCTCCCCCCTTGCCCCCTCCTATGCTTCTGTTGCTGCTGTTGACATCCTTGGTGCTGAGGATGTCGGGGCTGCTTCTGCTCTTAGTGGGAAGCGCCGCAGCAGCAAGTGCAAGGGTGGCAAGAGTGGTGGCAGTGGCAGCGGGGGTGGTGGTGGTGGAGGCAGTGGAGGCCGTGGAGGTGGCGAATGTGGTGCAGGTGGCGGAGGTGGTGGCAGCGGTGGGAGTGGTGGCGGGAGTGGGGGCTTCATTGGCGGCGGTGGTGGCAGCGGTGGGGGTGGGGGTGGCAGGGGTGGCGGCAGTGGGAGTGGTGGCGGTGGCAGTGGTGGCAGTCGGGGTGGAGCTGTTCAGAGGGGAGGTTCTGGCGGTGGCCAAAGGCAGCAGCAGCAGCGTCGGAGTGAGACCCCTACGCCTCAGCAGCTTCGTGAGTGGTTTGCTCCGCGTGGGGCGTCTAGGGGTAGTGTTCGCTGCCCGTATGTCTTTCGCACAGGTGACCACGCTGGTCAGACATGCGGGAAGCTTCACACTCTGCACTGCTGCTTCTCCCGCCTTGACGACGCTTGGCACGAAGAGTTTGGTGACGAGGCTGAGCGCCCCCGCTGGCTAGAGCTGCTTAGGTCTGGAGTTAATATCTTTGCTCTTGACTATGATGCTATCCTTGTTGCCATGTATGCCTTATCTGTTAGTGCTGAGGGTGACTGTTACCTGTGTGTGCCGCCCGACCAAGGTATAGAGGCTGCTGCTCTAGGTGCTAGTGAGTCTGCTCTCCCTGGAATTGCGCCTGCTGAGGCCTTGCACACCTTCATGCTTGACTCAGGTGCTTCCCGCTGTTTCTTTTGCAAAAGTACCACCCTCACTCCACTCCCTGCACCTGTTCCGGTCAGACTGGCTGACCCCTCAGGGGGCCCTTTCTTGCCCGTTCCTCCACTGTTCTCCCGTGTCCGGCGGTTCCGTCTGGCTCACTCTCAGGTCTTCACCTCCCCTCGTTCTCTACGAACTTGGTGAGTACCGCTGCCCTCTAGGATGCGATGGTCACTACCACCACTCCTGGGGGTCAGCGTGTGTCGATCTGCACGTGTACACGTACGGGCCGTCACCTGGCCACGTTCACCCGTCGGCCTGGCTCGAGTCTGTACACACTGACTACTGAGCTTCCTCAGGTAGCTGCGTCTGCTCAGGTGTCCGCGTCAATTTCGGTAGCACCCCCATGCTCGTGTCGCCTCCTGTCGCACCAGAATCTCCTGTGGCACCACCGCCTTGGTCACCCCTCCCTGCCACGCCTTCGTGGCATGCACTCCCCCCACCTCCTTATTTCTGGTCTTCCCAGGTCTTTGCCTCCCCTCCCGCCCTCGCCTGCCCCGCCCTGCCTTCCTTGCGTGGAGGGGCGGCAGCGCGCCGCTCCTCACTCCTCCTCGTTTCCCCCGACGACTGCTCCCCTGCAGACTCTCCACATGGACGTGTGGGGCCCAGCCCGCGTCAGTGGACAGGGCCGCGAGCGCTACTTCCTACTGGTTGTTGACGACTACATGTGTTACACCACGGTCTTCCTCTTGCGCAGCAAGGGTGAGGTCCTTGATGTCTTGATCCCTTGGATCCGCGCAGTCTGTCTCCAGCTCCGCGAGCGGTTCCGCGAGGACCTTCCTCTCCTGCGTCTGCACTCTTACAGAGGTGGTGAGTTCTCCTCCGACCTCTTGCGGGACTTTTGTCATGGGGAGGGCATTCTCCAGTCGTTCACGCTTCCGGCCTCCCCGCAGAAAAATGGGGTTGCTGAGCGCCTCCATGGCTTAGTCATGGAGGTGGCTCGTACCTCCATGATCCATGCGGCTGCTCCCCATTTTTTGTGGCCGTTTGCAGTCCGCTACGCTGCGCATCAGCTCAACCTCTGGCCCCGTTTCTCCTTGCAGGAGACCTCACCTACACTGCGTTGGACGGGGAAGGTTGGCGATGCGTCGGTGTTCCAGGTCTTGGGCCTTTGTTCGCGATACTTCCGCGGACAAGCTCTCCGCCCGCGCTATTCCCTGCGTCTTCCTTGGCTTTCCCCCTGACGCGCCTGGCTCGCAGTTTTACCACCCCACCTCGCGCTGTGTCCTCCCCTCTCATGATGTCACGTTTGACGAGTCGGTTCCCTTTTACCGTCTCTTCCCCTACTGCACTGCTTCTCTCCCCCCCCCGCCGCTCTTCCTTGCTCTAGGTCCCCCTCCGGTAGACCCCCTCCCCCCTCAGGATCCTGCTCCCTCAGGTGTGTCTCAGGTAGACCCACTCCCCGGGACTGTGCCTGTCAAGGTCGCTGTAGACTCAGGTGCTACTAGAAATGCTGCGTCTGGGGGTGCTACGTTTGGGGGTAGTGCGGAGCCTGGGGGTGCTGAGCCTGCGAGTGAGGAGCCTGAAGGTGCGGAGCCTGGGGGTGCAGAGTCTGAGGGTGCGGGGTCTGGGGGTGCTGAGCCTGGGGGTGTGGAGCCTTGGGGTACAGAGCCTGAGGGTGCGGAGCCTGGGGGTACTGAGTCTGAGGGTGCGGAGTCTGGGGGTGCTGAGCCTAGGGGTACTGCGTCTGCCGGAGGTCTTGCGGTGCCTCGCCACGACTGTCTCCTCGGCGGGAGCCTCTCTCACCAAAGGAGCTGCGCAAGTGGTTTGCTCATCGCACACGCCTTAGGAGTGGCGTTGCAGGAGTTGGAGGCTCTACCGCTGGAGGCACTGGAGCTGGAGGTACTAGAGCTACTAGTCTTGCAGGTGCTGGAGTTACTGCTGGAGCTGGAGGTACCGGAGGTGCTGGAGCTGCTGGTCCTAGAGGTGCTCGTACTAGAGGTACTGGAGCTGCCAGAGCTGTTGGTGTTGGAGGCGCTGGAGTTAGAGACCCTAAAGCTGGAGACCCTGGCACTGGAGGCGCAAGAGCTGGCAGAACTGGCACTAGAGGCGCTAGAGCTGGAGGCACTGGATCTGGAGACTCTGGAGCTGGAGGCACTAGTGCTGGAGGCGCTCGAGCTGGAGGTGCTGGAGCTGGAGGAGGTGGAGCTAGAGACCCTGGCGCTGGAGGCACTGGCGCTGGAGGCGATGGAGCTGGAGGCGCTGGAGCTAGAGACCCCGGAGCTGGAGGTGCTGGCGCTGGGGGTGCTGGAGCTAGCGGTCCTGGTACTGGAGGCACTGTGCAGTGGCGCTTGTTTTTCGTTCCGCCACTGTCGTCGTCTCTGCCGCCACCTGACTCGGTCCTTCGCCAGGTTCTTAGTCTCCAGTCTTCTACTAGCCTTAGTCCTAGCTTGCTGTGTCCATTGCCTCACCAGACGCAGCCACTGTTACAACCAGACTCCCCACTGCCTGCTCCTTCTCCTTACGCTGAGCAGATAGACTGTTTTACAGAGCGTCGTGAGCCTGATTCTTGTCCTGCCTCGCCTGTTTGCGCTGTTCGCACTAGTCGTCGTGTTCCTCGTCCGCGTCCTCCTCCTGTCCCCTGTACTCACGTTATGGCACTTAGTCATTCCTCTGTTCCACTACGAGTTCCCCTGTCGTCTCCTCCTGTGTCCTCTCTTCCTGACGTTCCTGACCCTTAGTTTGACTTAGCTCGTGCTGCCAGTCCTACGGTCCCTCGTCTTCTTGCCACTATTGTCATTGACCCTTCGTTTGAGTCCACTGCTGCGTCTGCCCCAGTTGCTGAGCTTGTCGACTTTGCTGCCGCCTGTCGTCTCGACTACGCCACTAGTCTTGTTGCTGAGTCTGGGTCTGAGTGTCCTCCATCCATCGAGGGTGAGTGTTCTCTTCGCACGGACGTCCTTGGGGACTTTGAGTGTCTTGCAGCTGCTATGCCATGCTGCTTGCACCTGAGGGAGACCCGGATGCACCAGACATCCCAACCCCGCGCTCTTACGCAGAGGCGATTACGGGTCCCTACTCCTCTCAATGGCAGATAGCCATGGACGCGGAGATGGCATCCTGGAAGTCCACAGGCACCTACGTCGATGCAGTTCCCCCTTCTGGGGCGAACATAGTCGATGGCATGTGGAATTTCAGGGTGAAGCGGCCACCGCATTCTCCGCCTGTCTTCAAGGCTCGTTACGTTGCACGAGGCTTCAATCAGCGACAAGGAGTTGACTTCTTCCAGACCTTCTCCCCTACCCCAAAGATGACCACTCTTCTGGTTCTGCTGCACGTTGCCGCTCAGCGTGACTACGAGCTGCACTCTCTTGACTTCGGCACAGCTTTCTTACAGGGCAGCCTACACAAGGAGATCTGGCTGCGCTGCCCACCTGGCTTCACTGGTTCGTTTCCTGCAGGTACCCAGTGGAACCTCCGGCGGCCAGTCTACGGTCTCCACTAGACGCCTCGCGAGTGGCACGACATGCTGAGGACTACACTTGCGGCTCTTGGGTTTGCTCCTTCTACTGCTGACCCGTCGCTGTTTCTGCGCACCGACACTTCGCTACCACCGTTCTACGTCCTTGTGTGCGTCGACGACTTGGTCCTTGCCACTGCTGACACTGAGGCACTGACCCTTGTGAAGTCGGAGCTGCAGAAGAGTCACACGTGCACTGACCTGGGTGAGCTGCGCAACTATCTTGGCTTGCAGATCACCCGGGACAGAGCACGGCGCACCATCACTCTGACTCAGTCACACATGGTGCACTAGGTCCTTCAGCGCTTCGGCTTCACGTACTCCTCGCCACAGTCCACTCCTCTGCTTACCGGTCACTCGCTCTCAGCTCCACCTTCGGACGAGTCCGTAGAGCCGAGTGGCCCGTATCCAGAGCTTGTGGGTTGCCTCATGTACCTGATGACCTGTACTCGACCTGACCTTGCCTACCCTCTTAGCATCCTGGCACGCTATGTTGCGCCTAGGAGACACCAACCAGAGCACTGGGAGGCCGCTAAGAGGGTGTTGCGCTACTTGTGCAGTACATCGGGCATGGGGCTCGTGCTTGGAGGACGGGGTCTAGTTGTCCTCACTGGTCACGCAGACGCTTCTTGGGTTGACGACTTGGCTACGCAGCGGTTGTCACAGGGTTACACTTTCAGCCTTGGCTCCGGCTCTGTTTCTTGGCGGTCTACCCGCTCGTCTTCGGTTCTCATTTCCATTTGTGAGGCTGAGATCTATGCAGGGGCCATGGCTGCACAGGAGTTACGCTGGCTCACCTACCTGCTGACCAACTTGGGAGAGAAGCCTTGTTCTTCTCCGGTTCTGTACGTAGACAACAAGGCCATGATTGCCTTGTGTCAGGAGCACTGACTGGAGCACAGAACGAAGCACATCGCTCTGCGATACTTCCTTGCTCGAGAGTTGCAGCAGCGTGGTCAGCTTCGTCTTGCTTACGTGGCCACTTGGGCCAACACTACTGATATATTCACCAAGGCACTTCAGTCTGGTGATCATCAGCGTTCCTGTACTGTTTTAGGCCTTGTGCCTACTTTGCCTCACTTGCTCATGTCAGAATCCCAACCACTAGACCATTGGGATAAAAGGGCTTGTTAAGTAGCGGGTCAGTGCGCCCATAACCCCCCAGGACAGCGAGCCTGTAACCCTTCCCTAGGATCAATCGGGGATCACCAGTGGACCTCTGACACCCCCCCCGCACTGGGATGCCCGAAGTGCACACACTTGGATTCGAACCCGAGACCGCTCTGATACCATGTAAGAATCCCAACCACTAGACCATTGGGATAAAAGGGCTTGTTAAGTAGCGGGTCAGTGCGCCCATAACCCCCCAGGCCAACATGCCTATAACCCTTCCCTAGGATCAATCGGGGATCACCAGTGGACCTCTGACATCTCACTGCGTGACTTTGCTTGTACTGTGATCTCTATGTATAGCTGCAGGCTTACACTTGCTAGGGTATGATCACTATATTGATTGTTCTCATTTATATAACTCTGCATGTGAACTGGCCTTGTGGCCATTTGCTTGTGCTCAGAATGTGTGGGGAGGCTTGGAAGCGTGAATGACTAGGCGATGCCCTCCGCACGACAAAATTCCTGAAGGAGGCAGGAGGAAAAATCACCACCTCTGTAAGAGTGCAGTCGCATGACCTGAAGGTTTTGCTGAAACCGCGCGCTCATCTGGCGTCGAACAGTGATGATCCAGTCGATCAAAACACCACGGACATACGTCTTGCTCCGCAAGGGGAACACCGTGGTGTAGCGCGTTTATTCATCAACAACCAGCAGAAAGTAGCGCTCCTGGTCCTGTCCACGGACGCAGGCTGGGCCCCACACGTCCATGTGGGGAGTCTGCAGAGGAGTAGTGGTCGGCAGAAACGAGGAGTGAGGAGCGGCGCGCTGCCGCCCCTCGACGCAGGGAAGGCACGGCGGTGCAAGCGATCGTGGGAGCGAGGGCATGGACCTAAAGATGCCAGAGACAAGGAGACGCGAGTGCATGCCACGCAGGCGCGACAGGAGGGGTGACCAAGACGGTGGTGCCAGAGGAGAGTCTGGTGCGAGAGTAGCTGACACAAACAAGACGCAGCTAACTGACTCGACGTAGCTACCTGACCCGACGCAGCTACCTGTGCAGACTAAGTGGTCAGTGTGTACAGGCTAGACCCGGGGCTCCGAGTGAAAGTGGCGAGGTGCTCGCCAGTGCGTGAGTCCGTACAGATCGCCACAAGCTCACCCCCAGGAGTAGTCACAGTGACAAACTAGTCTTGGAGGACAGCGTTACTCACCAGGTTCTTAGAGAACGAGGGGAGGTGGAAACATGTGAGGGAGCCTGAGGGGGTTGCTGGACACGGGAGAACGGTGGAGGTGCGTGCTATGACCGGGCCCCCAGAGGGGTCAGCCAGAGAGACCGGGATAGGTGCAGTGAGTGGTGTGAATGTGGTGCAGTCGCGGAAGAAGTAGCGAGTCACGCCTGAGTCAAGCGTGAAGGTGTGCAAAGCCTCCACAGAAGCTGTACCTGTGCTACCATGCTCACTGGCACCTAGACTAGTAGCCTCTGCACTACTAAGGACACGTCGCTGAGAAACTTACTCGCGAAGCTGCTGTGGCGAGAGGGTCTCCTGCTGACGCTGCTGCCGCTGCTGTCCAGTACCTCCAGCACCATAACCTTTACCACCAGGACGGCTTCGCTGAATAACCCACTCACGAAGGTGCTGTGGCGAGAGAGTCTCCTGGCGACGAGACTGCCGCTGCTGTCCAGTACCTCCAGCATTTACAAAATCCCAAGCTCCAGCACCAGAGCGGCCTCACCGAATAACCCACTCGCGAAGCTGCTACGGCGATAGAGTCTCTGGCTGATGCTGCTGCTGCTTCTGTTCACCGCCAGACGCTGCTACAGCCGTGATAGTGGCCATGACAGGCAGTGGCAGTCAGTAGCAGCGGCACAAGGGCATCAGAAGCGAATGCTGTAGCTGCAGCTGTAGGAGTAGCGGTAGGCGCTGTAGTGGCAAGTGTTGAAGCTGCAACAGCAGTAGCGACTGTTGGAGTAGGGTGCGTGGGCAGCAAGGCGCGCAGGGCGCGGGCAGCGCAGGCACGCGGGCGGCAGGGCAGCGCGGGCTGCAGAGCGTGCGGGCAGCAGGGCAGGGCAGCGCGTGGGCTGCAGGGCAGGGCGGCGCGCGGGCGGCAGGGCGGAGCGCGGGCTGCAGGGCTGCGCAGGCAGGGCAGCGCGCAGGCTGCAGGGCAGGGCAGCGCAGGCACGCGGGCGGCAGGGCAACGCGGGCTGCAGGGCGTGCGGGCAGCAGGGCAGGGCAGCGCGCGGGCTGCCGAGCAGGGTGGCGCGCGGGCTGTAGGGCAGGGTGGCGCGAGGGCTGCAGGGAAGGGCAGCAAGCGGGCAGTTCGCGGGTAGTTGCGCGTGCGGGTAGCGCCTATGGTAGCGCGCAAGCCAGGGCAGGGCAGCGTGCAGGTCGCTGTGAGGGTAGGGCCGTTACGTACGGTTGGTTGGCCCTAACGGGACTATCCTATGGAGGGACCTGCTTTGAATACCATGTCAGAAATAGCAGGATGAATCAAGGACTAGAAGCATGAGATGAGTACAAGTACTAGGTCTAACCCTAAAGTGTTGTACTCAGTAGAGGCTACCCCACTACAGCCTACAGATATACAAATACAATTTGACAACAATTGAGTGTGAACCTAGTACACTATGATTGCCAGTCAAAGTCACCTTTGCTCTCACTCAACGGACAAACAAATGGCAAGTAGAGGATTGCTGTGCAGTAGAGTCCTTCGTTGCTCATGTTTGATGTCATGCCACTGGGCAGGCCACAGTACAGAGAACTTGGTGCAATGGTGCAAATTAGTCCTTGTGTTCGAGTAAGCGGGAATTAGATTAAGCATTCCCGAAGGTGCAGCTGTATCGCAACCGCTACTACCGAAGCAACAACAGCAGACGTATCGGATCAGCCCATACGGGGCAGGAAGGTCAACAGTCGCAAAAGGTCAACTGTCGCGACTCTTGACCATATGGACTAAACGGTTACACGCGAAGAATGGCAACAGGCATAACTGTCTGTACAGTTACATGCAGCAACCCGATAACAAGAGAAGTGCAAGAGTCAGGGTTACTGTAGTAATGCATGTAAAACGGTTATAATAAGGGAATGTACTCGTTAGAGTATATGGCTAGCTGGATCTATTTGTTCGTTGTAATTTCTTCCTTTAATCAATCTTGTCATCTATATTCAATATGCACAAGGTTCTCACTACATTAAAGACTTCCGCAACCAATCTCTAAGGCATCCTATCTACTCCAAGATCCTTATTATAACACCTTGGTACCACACATCCAGCCTACCTCAAAGAATATGCATGCAGGTGTCAGCAACAAGACTAGTGGCATAGTCGAGACGACAGGCGGCAGCAAAGTCAACAAGCTCAGCAACTAGGGAAGACGAAGTAGTGGACTCAAACGAAGGGTCAGTGACAACAGTGGCTAGAAGACGAGGGACAGTAGGACTCGCAGCACGAGCTAAGTCAGACTCAAGGTCAGGAACGGCAGGAAGAGAGGACGCAGGAGGAGGCGGCAAGAGAACTCGCAGTGGAACAGAGGAAGGACGAAGTGCCATAATGTGAGTGCTGAGGACAGGAGGAGGACGCGGACGAGGAACACGACGACCAAAGCGAACAGCGCAAACAGGCGAGGCAGGACGAGACTCAGGCTCACGTCGCTCTGTAAAAGAGTCTGTCTGTTCAGCGTAAGGAGAAGGAGCAGGCAGTAAGGAGTCTGGCTGTAACTGTGGCTGCGACTAGTGAGGTGGTGGACTCAGTAAGCTAGGAGGAAAGCCAGTAGAAGATGGGAGACTAAGAACCTGGCGAAGGACCGAGTGAGGTGGCGGCAGAGACGACGGTGGCGACGGAACGAAAAACGGTCGCTGCTGCAAAATGCCTCCAGCACTAGTACCGCCAGCTCCAGCACCCCCAGCGCCAGCACCTCCTGCTCCAAGGTCTCCAGCTCCAGCGCCTCCAGATCTAGCGCCTACAGCGTCAGCGCCAGTGTCTCCAGCTCCAGCACCTCCAGCTCCAGCTCCTCTAGCTCCAGGGTCTCCAGCTCCAGTGCCTCCAGCTCCAGGGTCTCTAGCTCCAGCGCCTCCAACACCACTAGCTCCGGCAGCTCCGGTACCCCTAGTACGAGCACCTCGAGGACCAGCAGCTCCAGCACCTATGGTACCTCTAGCTCTAGCAGTAACTCCAGCACCTCCAGGACTAGAAGCTCCTGCGCCTCCAGCTCCAGTGCCTCCAGCTCCAGCGCCTCCATCACCAGTGCCTCCAGCTCCACGGTCTCCAGCTCCAGCTCCTCCAACTCCAGCACCTCCAACGCCAGTGCCTCCAGCTCCAAGGTCTCCAGCTCTAGAGTCTCCAACACCACCAGCTCTGGCAGCTCCAGTACCTCTAGTACGAGCACCTCCAGGACCAGCAGCTCCAGCACCTGCGGTACCTCCAGCTCCAGCACTAACTCCAGCACCTCCAAGACTAACAGCTCCAGCACCTCCAGCTTTAGTGCCTCCAGCGACAGAGCCTCCAGCTCCTGCAGCTCCACTACAAAGACGTGTGCGCTGAGCGAACCACTCGCGCAGCTGCTGCGGTGAGAGAGGCTCCCGCCGGGAAGACAGTCGTGGCGAGGCACCCACAGGACCTCCAACAGACGCAGCACCCCAAGGCTCAGCACCCCCAGACTCCGTAACCTCAGGCTCAGTACACCCAGGCTCCGCACCCCCAGGCTCAGCACCCCCAAACTCCGCACCCTCAGGCTGAGCACCCCCCGGCTCTGCACTCGCAGGCTCAGCACCCCCACACGCAGCACCCCCAAACGCAGAACCCTCAGACGCAACAACCCGAGACGCAGCACCTCTAGCAGCACCTGAGTCTACAACGACCTCGACAGGCACAGTCCCGGGGAGTGGGTCTACCTGAGACACACATGAGGGAGGAGGACCCTGAGGGGGGAGGGGGTCTACCGGAGGGGGACCTGGAGCAAGGAAGAGCGGCGGGGGGGGGAGAGGGGCAGTGTGGTAGGGGAAGAGACGATAAAAGGGAACCGGCTCGTCAAACGTGACATCCTGAGAGGGGAGGACACAGCGCGAGGTGGGGTGGTAAAACTGCCAGCCAGGCGCGTCAGGGGGAAAGTCAAGGAAGACGCAAGGAATAGCGCGGGAGGAGAGCTTGTCCGCGGAAGTATCGCGGACAAAGGCACGAGAGCCCAAGACCTGGAACACCGACGCATCACCAACCTTCCCCGTCCAACGCAGTGTAGGCGAGATCTCCGGCAAGGAGACACGGGGCCAGAGGTTGAGCTGATGCGCAGCATACCAGACCGCAAACGGCCACAGAAAATGGGGAGCAGCCACATGGATCATGGAGGTACGAGCCACCTCCATGACTAAGCCAATGCGGCGCTCAGCAACCCCATTTTGCTGCAGGGGGGCCGGGAGCGTGAACGACTGGAGGATGCCCTCCCTACGACAAAAGTCCCGCAAGAGGTCGGAGGAGAACTCACCACCTCTGTCAAAGTGCAGACGCAGGATAGGAAGGTCCTCGCGGAACCGCTTGCGGAGCTGGAGACGAACTGCGTGGATCCAAGGGATCAAGACATCAGGGACCTCACCCTTGATGCGCAACGGGAAGTCCGTAGTGTAACGCGTGTAATCGTCAACAACCAGCAGAAAGTAGTGCTCGCGGTTCTGTCCACTGACGCGGCCTGGGCCCCACACGTCCATGTGGAGAGTCTGCAGGGGAGCAGTCGTCGGGGGAAATGAGGAGGAGTGAGGAGCGGCGCGATGCCACCCCTTGACGCAAGGAAGGCAGGGCGGGGCACGCGAGGGCGGGAGGGGAGGCAGAGACCTAGGAAGACAAGAAACAAGGAGGGGTCAGGATGTCTGGTGCATCCGAGTCTCCCTCAGGGGCAAGCAGCATGGACACGAGATGAGGTAAAGCAGCAGCAAAACACTGGAACTCCTCCTGCCTGTCCTCAAGGACGTCCATCCTAAGAGCACACTCACCCCCGACGGACGGAGG
Organism: Closterium sp. Naga37s-1; assembly: GCA_947471745.1. Classification (NCBI taxonomy): domain Eukaryota; kingdom Viridiplantae; phylum Streptophyta; class Zygnematophyceae; order Desmidiales; family Closteriaceae; genus Closterium; species Closterium sp. Naga37s-1. The sequence continues at coordinate 4,471,852 of CANJKZ010000006.1, forward strand.
ACAGACAGACGCAGACGCAGACTCAGCAACAAGACTAGTGGCGTAGTCTAGTCGACAGGCTGCAGCAAAGCCAACAAGCTCAGCAACGAGAGCAGACGCAGCAGTGGACTCAAAGGAAGGGTCAGTGACAACAGTGGCAAGGAGACGCGTGACAGTAGGACTAGCAGCACGAAGGGAGTCAGACTCCGGGTTAGCAAGTGCAGGAAGAGAGGACTCAGGAGGAGACGGCAGAGGGACACGCTGCGGAGCAGTGGAAGGACGCAGAGCCATCTGATGTGTGCCAGGGACAGGAGGAGGACGCTGACGCGAACCACGACGACCAGTGCGAGCAGCACGAACAGGCAACGCAGGACGAGACTCAGGCTCACGACGCTCCGTAAGACCTCCTTTCGGACCAGTGTAAGGAGAAGGAGCAGGCAGTGGGGAGGCCGGCTGTAACTGTGACTCGGACTGGACAGGCTGTGGACACTCTAAGGAAGGAGCAGGACCAGTAGAAGGCGGAGACCAAGAACCTGCTCAAGGAGCGGAACGAAGTACGGCCGCGGCCGCGCAGCGCCTCCAGAACCAGCAGGAACAGCACCAGCACCCCCAGCGTCAGCTCCAACTCCAGTAGCACCACCAGCTCCACCAACACCTCCAGCAGCTCCAGTAGCGCCAACTCCAGCACCCCCAGGAGCACCGGCTCTAGCAGCACCTCCAGCTCCAGCACCTCCAGGAGCTCCAGCTCCAGCAGGACCACCAAAAGCCCCAGCAGCACAAGCAGCGCCAGGGCCAGCACCTCCAGTAGCACCGCGTCCAGTAGTACCGCCAGCTCCAGCACCTCCAGCACCTCCAGTAGCAGCAGGACCTTCAGCGCCCGTAGCACCACCGGCTCCAGCAGCACGGCTCCAGCGGCGAGCAAACCACTCGCGCAACTGCTGTGGAGAGAGTGGCTCCCGCCGGGACGAAGCACCCGAAGGACCTCCAGACGCAGCACCTCCAGACTCCACACGCGCAGGCTCAGCACCCTCAGGCTCCGCACCCCCAGACTCAGCAACCCCAGGCTCAACACCCCCAGACTCAGCACCCCCAAACTCAGCATCCCCAGGCTCCGCACGCTCAGGCTCAGCACCCCTGTTGGTGCAACCCTACGGTTTGCACTCGGCTTGTTGTCCGTGTGCGTGAATGTGTGTGTGTATGGAATGGTATGAGGGCATGGGATAATATATATTTCATGCTTATAATTGTGTGTGAATGTTGAGTCATGATGTCGAGTGTGTGTGTCGAGTCAATAGCGAGTTATCGCTAGACGCGTGTTACGCGGTCGTTTGTGTCTCGCGCGCGGTTTCTATTTTATCGTGCGCGGTTTCTATTTTGTCCTGTGTCGAACGTTCGGCGTGTCGCAGGTGTGTGCAGCAGACCCATCAAGAACTCAAGGATGAGTTTGTGATGAAGAGCCCGAGCCTTGGTGTCAAGCCTCAAGTGATTTCGAAGCTTGCCAAAAGGGTACACCTCAAGATATTGAAGATAGTTACATTACTTTGTGTAGTGTAACATTTCACTTGGTGTAGGCCCTAGTGAAGGGTAGTTTCGAGACCCTTCGTGGTTGGGGACAGTGTGGCACTGTTCCACATCACTGTACCTCGGCTCTTGGGGTTTGTAGGAGCTGGGAGTCATTCCCAACTCGTAACTCTTCCTATCTTGTGTTCTAAGACTATAGTGGCTGCCATAGTACCGTTCGTTCAAACCGACGCTGTGTCGTCAATTCTTTATCAAATCGTGCAACCTAAATTGCTAATTGTAGACGACGTGAAGACGCTCCAGATCCAATTTGAATCAAGTCATTTGCAGCTGTGAGCAGAACGCTATCAACGTTTGAAGCCGCTGTGCAGAAATCCGTCTGTGCTCTCTATCTTTCGTTTTAGGCACATTCAAGCCTATTGTGACTATAACAAGTGGTATCAGAGCCAGGTTGGAGCAGTTTCGACAATGTCTGGACCTGAGGAAAGGGGTGGCAGAGGTGCTGGTGGCAGTGGAGAAGCTCAAGCTCAAGGCCAACCCCGTGATTCAGCCATGGCGCCCATGCAACCAAGTCTTGGCCCACCTAGGGATGAGCCTAGGGTGTTTGGGCTTGACAAGTTCAACGGTGACAACTTTGCTGAATGGTCCTTCAAGATGGAGAACATCTTTGACCACTATGACCTGCTGGAGGTGATGGAAGGAACGGAGAAGCGCCCCGAGAACGACCCGGAGAAGAGCCCGTGGGTGCGGAAGAGCGCACAAGGCTATCTCTTACTTGGGCAAGCGTTGGGGAGCAGTCAGATCCGTCACATCAAGCCATTCCAGCGTGAACCAGAGAAAGGACCAAAGGCATGGGCTGCTCTCAAGGGTGTACATGCTCCTGCAACAGCGGCGGTAGCGGTGGTGTTGGAACGGCAAATGGCGGCACTACGAATTGAAGAAGACGAAGCGGTTGAAGAAGGGGGTGCAGAAATTCTTCGACTTGTTGACGCGGCTTGAGGGAGCTGATTTGAACTACAGTGAGCTCCAAAAGAAGACCAAGTTGCTGGCCTTACTCCCAGAGTCATGGTCCTCGCTCATCATCAACCTTAATCGCGACTTGCCCCGCCTCTCGCTTGAAGACGTGAAGCGAGCTATCCTTCAAGAGGATTTCCGCCGCCGTGAGTTGGCGAGTGCGGATGGCGCTGGGGCAGCGAGCATCGGCCGTGGATATGGTCGAGGAAGAGGCAGAGGACGAGGGGGAGGAAGGTTTGGTGGCAGCAACTTCGGCGGAGGCCGCAGGAGTGGCGGTTACGGCAGCGACGACAAGAGCTACGGACGCGGTCGCGGCCGATTCGACGGCGAGTGTCACTATTGCCACAAGAGCGGACACATGTGGCGCGACTGCTACAAACTCCCTGATGGTTGGACCCCTGCTCAAGGCCAAGAGGGTAGAGGAGCAGGAGGAGGGAGAGGACGAGGCCGTGGAGGCCGTGGCGGTCGCGGTGGCGGAGCTGCAAACATGAAGAGCGGAGACAACGACAAGGACCCGAGCGACGATCGATACCCGGGTCTATTCTACTTCGTGTCGACGCAAGTACCGGCTGGTCCAGAGAAGGATGAAGGCTTTGAGGAGCCAGCAGCTGTGGGGAAGGTGACCCTACACCCCCTGGACTATTGGGTGATTGATAGTGGCGCTACCTATAGCATGACACCTCGCCCGGACTTGCTCACCGAACTCGAGCCGTCACCGGTGAAGCATGTCACATCGGCTTTGGGGCAGCGAGCAGAGGTGAAAGGCATGGGCAAGGCCATGTTCAAGGGTGCTGATGGGAAGATGTTGGGCCTCAAGAACGTGCTTTGGGTGCCCAGCCTTGCTGCAAACCTGATTTCCGTGCGGCGGTTGGCAAAGGCCGGCATGGACACGAACTCGAAGGGAGCCAAGACCTACACCGCAAGGCTTGGCGATCGAATTCTTTGGGACCTTCATGAGGACAGGGATGTCTACAACGAGATGTGGCAGATCCCAGTGGTCCCTATGCCTAAGGAGAGGCAAGTGGCAGCAAGCATCAGCACCAAGGATGGAGCGGTCGGTAGCGACGATGGCGCGAACGGTCGCGCTAAGGAGAATGAGCTCAAGAAGAGCAAACCTGGAGGGACCAGCAAGTTCAGTGAACCTAAGGAGAGTGGTGCAGCAACCAAGGAGCAGCAAAAGGGTGAGGAGAACCCAGAGGCAGCAGCGGAGGAGGACTACGGAGAGAGTATGTGGGGCGCTATTGCGAGCGCGGCATTCTCCAATCCAACTTCGGCTACGGGGGAGTGTGATTGGCTCACCTTGCATCGGCGCATGGGGCATGTGGCCCTGCCCATCTTGCAGCAGCTAGTGAAGAATGAGATGGTTGCTGGCATACGTGTGAAGGGGGAGCCCGATGAGGTGCTTGGCTGCCCGACGTGCATTCAAGCCAAGTTCACCCGGTTTCCGTTCCCTAGTTCGGAGGCAACGGCAAAGGCACCGCTTGATGAGGTGGTGATGGACGTGGTGGGCCCCCTGAAGCTTGGAGCTGCTGGAGCTGAGTATTTTCTCACCATTGTCGACGTCTACACCCGCATGACTTGGGTGTACGTGCTGGCCAAGAAGAGCGACGTGGCTGAAACGTTGAAGACGGATTGGTTCCCGATGGTGGAGCGGCAACAAGACCGTCTAGTCAAGTCAATCCGCACCGATCGAGGGGGAGAGTTCCTGAGCAAGGAGTTTGGGTTGTGGCTGAAGAAGAATGGTATTCGGCACTCCCTCACCATGCCATACTCCCCTGCAATGAACGGCATCGCCGAGCGAGCGAACCGCACAATCACGGAGGCGGCACGCGGGTTGCTCATTGAAGCCGGGCTACCCGACTATTTCTGGCCTGATGCGGTGCGGAGCGCGTGTGTGGCCAAGAACAGAGCCTTGACTCATGTGGGAGCAGACAAATGGGTGCCCTATGTGGAGTGGCTAGGAAGGAAGCCAAAGGTGGATATGCTTCGGGTGTTCGGGTGCATGTGCATGGCGCTCGTGCCTAAGCATCTTCGGCACAACAAGCTTGGTGCCAAGGCGGTGTGGGCCGTGCACTTGGGCATGGCTCAAAACAGCAAGGGATGGCTTCTTTGGGACCCATTCACCAAGAAGTTCTTGGTGAGCAGGGACTGCAAGTTCATGGAGAACTTCATGTACAAGGATTGGAAGGCGGAGAATGAGGCGAAGATAGGCGTGCGGTTTGGGGAGGTGAAGAGTTCCGGTTTGGAGCATGTGGAGCTGCCTTTGGAGCTGAGCAGCGGCAGCACAACCACAAGGCAATCCTCCCTTGTGAATGGGGGAGAGGAGGCCAATGATGCAGAGGAAGAAGAGGAGGAGGTGCAGCAAGTGAGCGAGCGTGCACCGTCACTCCCTTCCCGTACTACGAGTGCTCCACGGATTCGAGCCACACCGCAGCAACGCCAAGGCCTTCAAGTCCCTGCAGTTGAGGAGGAAGGAAGGGGGAAGAGGAGAGTTCAACCCCCTAATAGGCTGACCTATGATGCGCCGGGAAAGCAGGGCAAGACAGCTCTGGCCGGAGCGGCAATGATGGTCGGAGACGACGAGGAGAGTGACTACGAGGAGTGTGCCTTCGCGTTCTTCTCTCCGGTGGAGATGCCGGGAGAACCAGCAACTCTCAAGGAGGCTTTGGAGAGTAGTGATGCTGAGGAGTGGAAGAAGGCCATGGAGAGTGAGCTGAAGAGCATCGAGGAGAATGACACGTTTGAATTGGTGGAGCTACCGGAGGGGCGTACGGCGATAACGTCCAAGTGGCTCTTCAAAATCAAGTCGGATGCCGACGGCAAGATCGAGCGCTACAAGTCTAGGCTTGTAGCCAAGGGGTACCAGCAGAAGGAGAAGGTGGACTTCAACGAGCTGTTTGCCCCTGTGGTGAAGCCGACGACGCTGCGAACCCTATTCGCGGGAGCCGCCATCAAATGATGGGTAGTAAAGCAAATGGACATCGTAACGGCATTCCTTAACGGCATCCTTGAGGAGGAGATTTTTATGGCGCAGCCAGAGGGGTTTGATGATGGTAGTGGCAGAGTGTGGAAGCTGAAGAAGGCCCTCTATGGGCTGAAGCAGGCCCCTAGGCAATGGTACATGAAGCTGCGCGAAGTGTTGGAGGGGATCGGCTTCACTCCCTCAACGGCCGATCACTCCTTGTTCATGCTTGGCGAGGGGGAGCAGAGGAGTTTCATGGTGGTTTATGTGGATGACATCCTCATTTTCTCACCCTCTTCTGACCTTGTGAAGGAGGTGATGCTGAAGCTTCAAGACAAGTTCAAGTGCAAGGCCCTTGGTGACGTGAGCTTCTACCTTGGGCTCCACATCGAACGAGATGTGGAGAAGCGGTGCATGCGGGTGCATCAACGAAAGTACCTGGAGGCATTGGCTGCCAACTTTGGGCAGAGTGAAGGCCATGTGGCTACACCCTTTCCCTCTGGGTTCAAGTGTGTGAAGGGACCAGAGGAGGAGAGCGTTGGTGAAGAGGAGAGGCGCCGATTTCACTCGTTGGTGGGCAGCCTCATGTATGCGGCGGTAAACACCCGACCGGACGTCGCGTTTGCTACCGGGCAGCTGGCTAGGGTTGTGCAATGCCCTAATGAGGAGCAGGTAGCAGCTGGAATGAGGGTGGCCAAGTATCTTGGCCAAACACCGACCGTTGGGCTGCAATACTCGGCGGCGGCACAAAGGCGCCAAAAGGGCGCGGATGGTGTTGAACCCGGGCGTTTGTTCCTCACCGCCTACTCGGATGCTTCATATGCATCAGAACCAGAGGACATGACAAGTGTGGGAGGCTTCATATGCTGTGTTGGTGGAGGCCCAACTGCTTGGGAGAGCAAGAAGCAGGTTGACCAAGCTTTGAGCTCGGTGGAGTCCGAGTACATGGCACTCTTCCGTGCCGTACGGGAGATTGTGTGGCAGCGGCGTTTGTTGGCTGAATTGGGGGAGGAGCAGCAAGGACCTACCCCACTGTACTGTGACAGCCAGGGTGCCATTGCTCTTGCTAAGAACCCTGTGTTGCATGGACTCACGAAGCACATGAGGGTGAAGTGGTATTGGACGAGGAGCATGGTAACCGCGGGTGAAGTTGAGTTGCGCTACGTGAAGACCACGGGGCAGCCGGCTGACATGATGACCAAGAGGCTGGTGGAGCAGCAGCATTGGAAGTGTTGCAAGCTGGCTGGGATGGCTCTGAACTGAGAGAGCAACATATCCTAAGGCCAACAATCCGAGGGGGAGTTTGTTGGTGCAACCCTACGGTTTGCACTCGGCTTGTTGTCCGTGTGCGTGAATGTGTGTGTGTATGGAATGGTATGAGGGCATGGGATACTATATATTTCATGCTTATAATTGTGTGTGAATGTTGAGTCATGATGTCGAGTGTGTGTGTCGAGTCAATAGCGAGTTATCGCTAGACGCGTGTTACGCGGTCGTTTGTGTCTCGCGCGCGGTTTCTATTTTGTCGTGCGCGGTTTCTATTTTGTCCTGTGTCGAACGTTCGGCGTGTCGCAGGTGTGTGCAGCAGACCCATCAAGAACTCAAGGATGAGTTTGTGATGAAGAGCCCGAGCCTTGGTGTCAAGCCTCAAGTGATTTCGAAGCTTGCCAAAAGGGTACACCTCAAGATATTGAAGATAGTTACATTACTTTGTGTAGTGTAACATTTCACTTGGTGTAGGCCCTAGTGAAGGGTAGTTTCGAGACCCTTCGTGGTTGGGGACAGTGTGGCACTGTTCCACATCACTGTACCTCGGCTCTTGGGGTTTGTAGGAGCTGGGAGTCATTCCCAACTCGTAACTCTTCCTATCTTGTGTTCTAAGACTATAGTGGCTGCCATAGTACCGTTCGTTCAAACCGACGCTGTGTCGTCAATTCTTTATCAAATCGTGCAATCTAAATTGCTAATTGTAGACGACGTAAAGACGCTCCAGATCCAATTTGAATCAAGTCATTTGCAGATGTGAGCAGAACGCTATCAACGTTTGAAGCCGCTGTGCAGAAATCCGTCTGTGCTCTCTATCTTTCGTTTTAGGCACATTCAAGCCTATTGTGACTATAACAACCCCCAGACCCGGCACCCGCAGGCTCAGCACCCCTAGCAGCACCAGAGTCAACAGCTACCTCGATAGGCTTGACTGCATCTACATGGGACACACCAAAGGGGGCAGGACCCTGAGGGGGGAGGGGGTCTACCGGGGGAGGACCTGGCGCAAGGAAGAGCGGCGGGGGGGGGGGGAGGGGGGCAGTGCGGTAGGGGAAGAGACGGTAGTAAGGAACCAACTCGTCAAACGTGACATCCTGAGAGGACAGAACACGGCACGAGGTGGGGTGGTAAAACTGCCAACCAGGCGCGTCAGGGGGGAAGCCAAGGAAGACGCAGGGAACAGCACGGGAGGACAGCTTGTCCGCAGACAAGTCGCGGACGAAAGCTCGAGATCCCCAGACACGGAACGTAGATGCATCGCCAACCTTCCCCGTCCACCGCAGAGTAGGTGTGGTCTCCGGCAAGGAGACCCGAGGCTGGAGGTTGATCTGATGCGCCGCGTACTGAACAGCGAACGGCCACAGAAAATGGGGAGTAGCCGCATGGATCATGGACGTACGAGCGACGTCCATGACCATGCCAATGCGGCGCTCAGCAATCCCATTTTGCTGTGGAGAGGCCGGAAGCATGAACGTCTGGCGGATGCCCTCCGCACGACAGAAGGCCCGCAGAAGGTCGGAGGAAAACTCTCCACCTCTGTCGGAGTGCAGACGCAGAACAGGAAGGTCCGAGCCGAAACTCTCGCTGAGCTGACGACGAGCAGCGCGGATCCAGACGATCAGCACCTCAGTGACCTCACCCTTGCGGCGCAAGGGGAAGACTGAGGTGTAACGCGAGTAGTCCTCAACGACCAGCACAAAGTAGCGCTCGTGACCCTGTCCACGGACGCGGGCGGGGCCCCACACGTCCATGTGAACAGTCTGCAGGGGAGCCTCCGTCGGAGGGAACTCGGAGGAGTGAGGAGCGGCACGCTGCCGCCCCTCGACGCAAGGAACGCAGGTAGGGGCAGGCCCTGGGGGGAGGGGAGGGAGAGACCGGGGAAGACCAATGACAAGGACACGGGAAGCCATGCTTCGGAGACGAGGCAGGGAGGGGTGACCAAGGCGGTGGTGCCAGAGGAGAGTCTGGTGAGACAGGAGGCGACACGAGCAGGGGGCAGACTCAGGACCAGACCGGGACGCTGCAGCAAACACCTGACCCGACGCGGCTACCTGACCAGACTCAGCAACCGGAGGAGGCACTGTAGTCAGGGTGTATAGGCTCGACCCAGGCTGACGAGTGAACGTGGCCAGGTGCCGGCCCGTCCGAGTACACGAACAGTGGGTCACCCGCTGACCTCCAGGAGTGAACTGGTCAACCCACGCATCCTGAAGGTCAGCTCCACTCACCAAGTTCGTGGAGAACGAGGGGAGGTGGAGGCCAGACAAAGGGCCAGACGGGACTGCCGGACACGGCAGAACCGTGGAGGAGTGTGCAAGGACCGGACCCCCAGAGGGGTCAGCCAAAGAGACTGCCACCGGCCGACTGAGCGGCGAGAGTGTGGTGCAGTCGCGAAAGAAGGAGCGGGAAGCACCCGAGTCAAGGGTGAAAGTGTGCAAGACCTGAGCCGACGCGGTACCTGAGAGAGCAGCCTCACCAGCACCTTGAGCAGCAGACTCACTAGCACCTAGAGCAGTAGCCTCAATGCCCGGGTCGGGCGGAACACACAGGTAACAGTCACCCTCAGCACTAATAGACACAGCATACATAGCAGCAAGGATAGCATCATAATCAAGATCAAAGATAGCAACCCCCGATTGAAGCAGATCACCCCAGCGAGGGATCTCAGTGGCGTCAGGAAACTGTGTACGCCAGGCGTCAGTCAGGCGGCCGAAACAGCGAAGCGTGGCGTGCGGGCCGCCGCACGTCTCTCCACTGCGGTCGCCAGTGCGGAGAACGTAAGCGCAGGGACCAGCACCCCCAGACCTCCCACGCCCAGTGTACCACTCACGAAGCTGCTGGGGCGACAGGGTCTCACGAGGGCGCTGCTGCTGCTGGCGCCGGCCACCGCCAAAGCCTCCCCGCTGCACAGCGCCACCCCGACCAGCACCACCGCCGCCGCCACCCCCACCGCCTCCGCCGCCGCCGCCGCCACCTCCACCCCCACTGCCGCTGCCTCCGCCGCCTCCACCTCCACCACCGCTACCGAAGCCCCCACTCCCGCCACCACCCTCACCTCCACCCCCACCCCCTCCACCGCCTCCACCGCCACCACCGCCGCCCTCGCCATCCCCTCCAGCACCCTTGCCCCCCTTGCTCCTGCCGCTGCGGCGCCTCCCACTAGAAGCAGACGCAGCTCCGACCGACTCGGTGCCAACGAGGTCGACAGCAGCAGCAGAGGCAACAGAGGGCAAAAGAGGGACGAGGGAGCACCCCTCAAAGAAAGGGGCACGAGGGTCACCACAAGAGGCTCCTACAGCAACTATACTCTTCTCTGCTGCAAGGAGGCACTCCTCGAGGAGGTCAACGGTGAGCGTGGTGGGGCAAAGGGAGAGGAAGTGGTCCCTGACCGAGCGAAGGGAGTCAGGGAGCCGAGTGACGAGGTAGTAGAGAGTGATGTACATAGGGGGGGGGTTCGCGGCGCAGAACTCGGCAGGAAGCGCAGCGCGGTAGTGGGTGTCACTAGTGCGGAGGTGCGTAATGAGGTGAGCGACCGTAGCAAAAGCAGCTAGGTCAGGGAACAGGTACGGCAGCATGAGGCGGCTAAGGGCAGCAGTGGCAGGGGAGGAGTAGCGCGCAACAACAGCGTCGTACAGAGTCCTATCGGTCTTGTACTGGCTAAAGTGCGCGCGCTCAGCAGACGGCAGGTGACTACGGACAGCTAGACGAGTAGCAGCATCGCGTGTGGTCCACTGTGAGCGAACTGTACTGTCACCATTGGCAACAGGGGCAACAACGACGCCGGACGTGTGGTCGAACAGTGAGTCTCCGTCCTTAGAGTCACACTGCAGAAAAAGCTGTAGATCATCGACCCAGACCTCAAAATCGACCGCTCGACCCTCAGCATCGAAGGTAAGGACATTAGGGCTAGCCATGACAGCAGGAGCAGCACCAGTCGCAGCAGGAGCAGCGCGACTTGGCAGGGCGGAGCGGCTCGCAAGGGCGGCGCGGGTGCGGCGGTGCGCTTATCAGGGTAGGGCCGCCAACGACGGCGGTAGGCAGGGCCGCAACAGCGGCAGTAGGCAGGGCCGCGACTGCGGCTGTAGGAAGGGCCGCAGCAGCTGCAGGCAGGTCCGCGACAGCGGCCGAGCAGGGCCACGACAGCTTCAGGCGGGGCCGCGACAGCAGGGCGGCAGGGCCGCGACGGCTCCAGGCAGGGCCGCTACGGCAGGGAGGCAGGGCCGCGACGGCAGGACGGCAGGGCCGCGACGGCAGGGCAGGGCCGTGACGGCGGAAGTCAGGGCCGCGACTGGAGGGCAGCGGAGCCGCGTCAGCAGGGCGGCAGGGCCGTGACGAGATCAGGCAGGGCCGCGACGGCAGTGTCAAACTTATATGCTTTAGTCTGTCTAGGCTGTAGTGGGGTGTTCATACAGGGTACAACACTTTTAGTTTTCCTACTTGTACCCACCTGCTTGCTAGTTCAGTCATTCCTTCCTTCACTATTCTGACATGGTATTCTTAGCAGGTTCCCTCGTTGGAACATTTTTTTTTTAGGGCCCACCACGATCATTTTTTTTTTCCTGCCTTGCCCGAAGCGCGCTTCGCACCTGCCTCGCCTGCGCCGTCGCGCGCCCTGCCCTAGAGCCGCCCATCGCGGCCCTGCCTTCTCGGCCCGTCGCGGCCCTGCCCTAACGGCCCGTCGCGGCCCCTGCCGTCGCGGCCCCTGCCGTCGCAGCCCCTGCTATCGCGGCCCCTGCAGTCGCGGCCCCTGCCGTCGCGGCCCCTGCCGTCGCGGCCCCTGCCGTCGCAGCCCCTGCTATCGCGGCCCCTGCAGTCGCGGCCTCTGCCGTCGCGGCCCCTGCTGTCGCGGCCCCTGCTGTTGCGGCCCCTGCCGTTGCAGCCTCTGCTGTCGCGGCCCCTGCTCTACCGCCGCCAAGTAGCGGCCCTGCCCTGCTGCCGCCCCAGTCGCGGCCCTGACCTAACCGCCAGCTGCGGCCCTGCCCTGCCCTGCACACGCGCCGCCCAGCCGAGCCGCGCCGCCCAGTCGAGCCGCGCCGCCAGGAGCCGAGCCGCGCCGCCCAGCCGAGCCGCGCCGCCCTACCGAGCCGCGCCGCCCTGCCCAGCCGCGCTGCCCTACTGAGCCGCACTGCCCTGCCCGCGCTGCTCCTGCTGCTACTGCTATTTCTGCTGCCACTGCTGCCACTGCTGCTCCTGCTGCTACTGCTCTTTCTGCTGCCACTGCTGCCACTGCTGCTACTACTGCTACTGTTGCTACTGCCGCAATGGCTAGCCCTACTGTTCTTACCTTTGATGCTGAGGGGCGTGCGGTTGACTTTGACGTGTGGGTTGACGACCTGCAGCTCTTTCTTCAGTTTGACTCTAAGGACGGATTATCCCTTTTCGATCACACGTCCGGTGTCTCTCCTGCACCTGCTGCCACTGCTGACAGTACGGTTCACTCGCAGTGGACCACTCGTGACGTTGTTGCTCGCCATGCTGTTCGTAGTCACCTGCCGTCTTCTGAGCGCGCGCACTTTGGCCAGTACAAGACTGCTAAGTCTTTGTATGACGCTGTAGTAGCACGCTACTCCTCCCCTGCCACTGCTGCCCTCAGCCGCCTCATGCTGCCGTACCTGTTCCCTGACCTTGCCGCCTTTGCCACAGTCGCTGACCTCATTACTCACCTCCGCACTAGTGACGCCCGCTACCGCTATGCGCTTCCCACTGAGTTCTGTGCCAAGAACCCTCCCCCCATGTACATCACCCTTTACTACCTAGTCACTCGCCTTCCTGACTCCCTTGCTTCAGTCAGGGACCACTTTCTCTCCCTTTGCCCACCGAGCTCACCGTCGACTTGCTAGAGGAGCGCCTCACTGCAGCTGAGAAGAGTATCTTAGCTGTAGGTGCTTCTCGCGGCGATCCTCGCGCCCCTTTCTTTGAGGGGTGTTCCCGTGTCCCCCTACTCCCCTCTGTTGCTTCTGCTGCTGCTGTCAACCTCATTGGCGCGAAGGTCGGGGCTGCGTCTGCTCCTAGTGGGAGGCGCCGCAACAGCAAGGGCAAGGGGGGCAAGGGTGGTGGAGGGGACGGTGGGGGCGGCGGTGGAGGCGGTGGAGGAGGCGGAGGGGGTGGCGGTGGAGGTGGGGGTGGTGGCGGGAGTGGGGGCTTCGGTGGCGGCGGTGGGGGTGGTGGAGGCAGCGGTGGAGGCAGCGGCAGCGGTGGTGGAGGTGGCGGCGGCGGTGGTGCTGGTCGAGGTGGAGCCGCGCAGCGTGGAGGCTTTGGTGGTAGCCAGCGCCAGAAGCAGTCGCGTTCCCATGAGACCCCGTCGGCCCAGCAGCTTCGTGAGTGGTACGCTGGGCGTGGAAGGTCTGGGGGTGTTGGTCCCTGCACTTACGTTCTTCGCACCGGCGGGCGCCGTAGGGAGACGTGCGGGCTGCCACACACTGCGCAGCGCTGCTTCGGTCGCCTGACTGATGCCTGGCGTGCCCAGTTTCCTGACGCTGTTGAGCTCCCTCGTTGGGGTGATCTGCTTAGGCAGAATGTTGCTATCTTTGATCTTGATTTCGATGCTATCCTTGCTGCCATGTATGATGTGACTGATAGTGCTGAGGGTGGTTGTTACCTGTGTGTTTCGCCCGACCCGGGCATTGAGGCTGCTGCTCTAGGTGCTAGTGCGTCTGCTGCTCCAGGTACTAGTGAGTCTGCTGCTCCACACTGGGGCAGCAGTCGGCTCCAGGGGTGAACTGGTCAATCCACAAGTCCTGAAGGTCAGCTCCAGCTCCACTCCAGGGGTGAACTGCTCCAAGTTCTTTCGCGACAGCACCACACTCACGCCGCTCAGTCGGCCTGTCGCAATCTCCCTGGCTGACCCCTCTGGGGGCCCAGTACTTGCGCACTCTTCCACGATTCTACCATGTCATGCGGCCCCGTCGGGCTTGTTGTCGGGACTCCACCTCCCCTCGTTCTCTACGAACTTGGTGAGTGGAGCTGACCTCCATGACGCGTGGGTTGACCAGTTCACCCCTCGAGGTCAGCATGTGACCCACTGCACTTGCTCTCGGACGGGCCGCCACCTGGCCACGTTCACCCGTCGGCCTGGGTCGGGTCTGTACACACTGACTACTGCGTCTCCTCCGGTTGCTGCGTCTGGTCAGGTAGCCGCGTCTGGTCAGGTGTTTTCTGCCGCGTCCAGGTCTAGTCCAGTGTCTGCGCCCTGCTCGTGTCATCCTCTGTCACACGAGACTCTCCTTTGGCACCACCGCCTTGGTCACCCCTCCCTTCCTCGTCTTCGAGGTATGGCCTCCTGTACCCTTGTCTCTGGTCTCCCCCGGTCCCTCCCTCCCCTTCCTCCGGGGCCTGCCCCTACCTGTGTTCCTTGTGTCGAGGGCCGGCAGCGCGCCGCTCCTCACTCCTCCAAGTTCCCTCCGACAGAGGCTCCCCTGCAGACTCTTCACATGGACGTGTGGGGCCCAGCCCGCGTCTGTGGACAGGGTCACGAGCGTTACTTCCTGCTGGTTGTAGACGACTACTCGCGTTACACCACAGTCTTCCCCTTGCGCAGCAAGGGTGAGGTCACTGAGGTGTTGATCGACCGGATCCACGGTACCCCTCCCCAGCTCAGCGAGACTTTCGGCTCGGACCTTACTGTTCTGCGTCTGCACTCAGACAGAGGTGGTGAGTTTTCCTCCAACCTTCTGAGGGCCTTCTGTCGCGCGGAGGGCATCCGCCAAACGTTCACGCTTCCGGCCTCCCCACAGCAAAATGGGATTGCTGAGCGCAGCATTGGCATGGTCATGGACGTCGCTTGTACGACCATGATCCATGCGGCTGCTCCCCATTTTCTGTGGCCGTTCGCGGTTCAGTACGCCGCGCATCAGATCAACCTTCAGCCTCGTGTCTCCTTGCCGGAGACCACACCTACTCTGCGGTGGACGGGGAAGGTTGGTGATGCGTCTGTGTTCCGTGTCTGGGGATCTCGAGCTTTTGTCCGCGATACTTCCGCGGACAAGCTGTCCTCCCGTGCCGTTCCCTGCGTCTTCCTTGGCTTCCCCCCTGACGCACCCGGGTGGCAGTTCTACCACCCCACCTCGCGTCGTGTTCTGTCCTCTCAGGACGTCACGTTTGATGAGTCGGTGTCTTACTACCGTCTCTTTCCCTACCGCACTGCCTCTCTCCCCCCCTCGCCACTCTTCCTAGCACCAGGTACTCCTCCGGTAGACCCCCTCCCCCCTCAGGGTCCTGCCCCCTCAGGTGTGTCCCAGGTAGACCCTGTCGAGCATGTCGAGGTAGCTGTCGACTCGGGTGCTGCTAGGGGTGCTGAGACTGCGGGTGCGGGGACTGGGGGTGTTGAGCCTGGGGGTGCTGAGCCAGAGCGTGTGGAGCCTGGGGGTGCTGAGCCTGGGGGTGCTGAGTCTGAGAGTGCTGAGCCTGGGGGTGTTGAGCCTGAGCGTGCTGGGTCTGGAGGTCCTCCGGGTGTCCCGTCACGGCGGGAGCCCCTTTCTCCGCAGCAGCTTCGTGAGTGGTACACTTTGCGCTGTCGCCGTGCTACTGGTGCTGGGGCTGCTGGAGGTGCTACTGGTGCTGGAGCTGCTGGAGGTGCTGCTGGAGCTGGAGCTGGTGGAGCTGGAGCTGCTGGAGGTACTGCTGGTGCTGGAGGTACTGGTGATGTTGGAGCTGCTGGAGGTGCTGGAGCAGCTGGTCCCGGAGGTGCTCGTACTGGAGGTACTGGAGCTGCTGGGGCTGGTGGTGCTTCACGAGTTGGAGCTGCAGGTACTGGAGCTGTTGCTACTGGAGGTGCTGCTGGAGCTGGAACTGTTGGAGTTACTGGAGCTGGTGGTGCTACGGGAGTTGTAGCTGGAGACCCTGGAGGTGAGGGTACTGGTGCTGTCTCTGCTGTTTCTGGAGGCGCTGTGCGGCCGTGGACGTACTACGTTCCGCTCCTTCAGCAGGTTCTTGGTCCTCCTCAACCTTTACTGAGTCCATCGCCTGTCCAGTCACAGTCGCAGTTACAGCCGGCCTCTCCACTGCCTGGTCCTTCTCCTTACTCTGGACCGACTAGCGGCCCTACAGAGCGTCGTGAGCCTGAGTCACGTCCTGCGTCACCTGAGTCTCGTTCTGGGTCGCCTGTCCGCGCTGTTCGCACTGGTCGTCATGTTCCGCGTCAGCGTCCTCCTCCTGTCCCCGGCACTCACTCTATGACACTGCGTCCTTCCACTGCTCCACAGCGTGTCCCTCTGCCGTCTCCTCCAGCGTCCTCTCTTCCTGACGGTCCGGACTCGGAGTCTGACTCCCTTCGTGCTGCTAGTCCTACTGTCACGCGCTTTCAGGCCACTGCTGTCAGTGACCCTTTGTTTGAGTCCACTGCTGCGTCTGCTCTCGTTGCTGAGCTTGTTGGCTTTGCTGCAGCCTGTCGACTAGACTACGCCACTAGTCTTGTTGCTGAGTCTGCGTCTGCGTCTGTCTGTCCTCCGTCCGTCGGGGGTGAGTGTGCTCTTGGCACGGACGTTCTTGAGGACAAACAGGAGGAGTTTGACTGCTTTGCCGCTGCTGTACCTCATCTCGTGTCCATGCTGCTTGCCCCTGAGGGAGACCCGGATGCACCAGGCATCCCGACCCCGCGCTCTTACGCAGAGGCGATAGAGGGTCCCTACTCCTCTCAGTGGCAGGCAGCCATGGACGCCGAGATGGCTTCCTGGAAGTCCACAGGCACCTACGTCGACGAGGTTCCCCCGCCTGGGGCGAACATCGTCAGTGGCATGTGGATCTTCAGGGTGAAGCGGCCACCGGGTTCTCCGCCTGTCTTCAAGGCGCGTTACATTGCACGAGGCTTCAGTCAGCGACAGGGAGTTGACTTTCCATACCTTCTCCCCTACCCCGAAGATGACCACTCTTCGGGTGCTGCTGCATGTCGCCGCTCAGCGTGACTACGAGCTACACTCGCTTGACTTCAGCACATCCTTCCTACAGGGCAGCCTGCACGAGGAGATCTGGCTGTGCCGCCCACCTGGCTTCACTGGGTTGTTTCCTGTTTGGTACCCACTGGAGCCTCCGGCGGCCAGTCTACGGTCTCCGCCAGGCACCCCGTGAGTGGCACGACACACTGAGGACGACTCTTGCTGCTCTTGGTTTTGCTCCTTCCACTGCTGACCCGTCGCTGTTTTTACGCACTGACACCACTCTGCCGCCGTTCTACGTTCTCGTGTACGTAGACGACTTGGTCTTTGCTACTGCTGACACTGAGGCACTCGCCCACGTGAAGTCCGAGCTGCAGAAGAGACACACGTGCACAGACCTGGGTGAGCTGACAAGCTATCTTGGCTTGCGGATCACCCGGGACAAAGCACAGCGCACCATTACCTTAACTCAGTCACACATGGTGCAGCAGGTCCTTCAGCGCTTCGGCTTCACGTACTCCTCGCCACAGTCCACTCCTTTGCCTACCGGTCACTCGCTCTCAGCTCCACCTTCGGACGAGTCCGTAGAGCCGAGTGGCCCGTATCCAGAGCTTGTGGGCTGCCTCATGTACCTGAAGACTTGCACACGACCTGACCTTGCATACCCTCTCAGCCTTCTGGCACGCTACGTGGCTCCCGGTAGGCACCGAAAGGTGCACTGGGATGCTGCGAAGACGGTGTTAAGCTACTTGTGCAGTACGTCGGGCATGGGGCTCGTGCTTGGAGGACGGGCTTGAGTTGTCCTCACTGGTCACGCAGACGCTTCCTGGATTGACGACTTGGCTACGCAGCGGTCGTCATAGGGTTACACCTTCAGTCTTGGCTCCGGTTCTATCTCTTAGCTGTCTACCCGCTCTTCTTCTGTTCTCTGCTCCAGTTGTGAGGCTGAGATCTACGCTGGGGCCATGGCTGCACAGGAGCTACGCTGGCTCACCTACCTACTGACCGACTTGGGAGAGGCGCCTCGTTCTCCTCCAATTCTGTACATCGACAACAAGGCCATGCTTGCCTTGTGTTAGGAGCACATACTGGACCACAGAACGAAGCACATTGCTCTGCGCTAATTCCTTGCTCGAGAGTTGCAGCACCGTGGTCAGCTTCGTCTTGCTTAAGTGGCCTCTCAGGCCAACACTGCTGATGTTTTCACCAAGGCACTTCAGCCTTGTGATCATCAGCGTTTCTGTACTGTTCTAGGCCTTGTACCTACTGTGCCTCACTTGCTTACTTCTTGACTCTGCTTGTACTGTACTCTCTATACATATACCTGCATGCTTACACTTGCTAGGTTGTGTTCACTGTATTGTTATTTCTCCTTTATATAACTCTGCATGTGAACTGGCCTTGTGGCCATTTGCTTGTGCTCAGAGTGCGTGGTGACTTTGTGATCCACCCTTAGCTTGCTTTGCTTTTCTTGACTGGTCTTGTGACCTCTTGTTCTCCCCCACTTTGCCTATGGGGGTGTGTCAAACTTATATGCTATAGTCTATCTAGGCTGTAGTGGGGTAGTTCTTATAGGGTACAACACTTTTAGGTTTTCTACTTGTACCCACCTGCTTGCTAGTTCAGTCATTCATTCGTTCACTATTCTAACAACCACCACCACCCCCGCTGCCACCGCCACCACTCCTGCCACCCTTGCCCTTACTGTTGCGGCGCTTCCCACTAACACCAGAAGCAGCCCCGACATCCTCAGCACCAAGGATGTCAACAGCAGCAGCAGAAGCGTAAGAGGGGGCAAGGGGGGAGGGGGAACACCCCTCAAAGAAGGGTGTGTGAGGAGTGCCACGAGCAGCACCTACAGCGACTACACTAGTCTCAGCTACAAGGAGATGCTTCTCGAGCAGGTCGACAGTGAGGTCTGTGGGGTCGAGTGCAAGAAAGTGGTCCCTGACAACGCGAAGAGAGTCAGGGAGGCGTGTGACTATGAATTAGAGAGTGATGTACATTGGGGGCGGGTTCTTGTCAAGGATCTCTGCTGGGAGGGCAGCGCAGTAGCGAGCGTCGCTAGTGCGGAGGTGGGTAACGAGGTCCTCGACTGTGGCAAAGGCTGACAGCTGGGGAAACAGGTAGGGCAGTATAAGGTGGCCTAGAGCGGCAGTGGCAAGGGAAGAGTAACGAGCAACTACAGCGTCGTACAGGGCTTTAGCAGTCTTGTGCTGGCCAAAGTGAGCGCGTTCGGCTAACGGCAGGTGGTTGCAAACGGCTAAGCGAGCAGAAGCGTCACGGGTAAGCCACTGTGAGCGAGTCGCACTGTCAGCTGTGGCGGGAGGGGCGAGAGAGGCTCCAGACGTGTGGTCAAACAACGAAACGCTGTCTCTAGAATCGCTCAGTAGGTACTGCTGTAAGTGGTCGAGCCACGTATCGAACCGGATCGGACGTCCCTCATGATCGAAGGTGAGTACACTTAGAGAAGCCATAGCAGGCAAAGCAGGGTAGCGCGCGGCTAGCAGGGCGGCCCGCAGGCAGGACGGCGCGCGAGCACTAGAGCACTAGAGGAGCGCGCAGGGTAGGGCGGTGCGACTGCCAACAGAGGGGCGCACGCGCAGTAGGGTGGCGCGTGGGCAGTAGGGCGTCGGCCAGCAGGGCGGCGCACAGCAGGGCGGGCAGCAGCAGGGCGGCACGGGCAGGAGGGCGCCGGCCAGCAGGGCTGCGCGCAGCAGGGCGCCGGCCAGCAGGGCTGCGCGCAGCAGGGCGGGCAGCAGCCGGGCGGCGCAAGTAGCAGGGCGGCGCGCAGCAAGGCTGTGCGCGCAGCAGGGCGCCGGCCAGCAGGGCTGCGCGCAGCAGGGCGGGCAGCAGCAGGGCGGCGCGCGGATGCAAAGGGCGGCGCGCAGGCTGCAAGGGGCGGCGTGCGGGCTGCAAAGGGCGGCGCGGCGGGCTGCAAAAGGGCGGCGCGCGGGCTGCAAAAGGCGGCGCGGCGGCCAGCAGGGAGGCGCGCGGGCAAGCCAGGGCGGGCAGCAGCAGGGCGGCGCGCGGGTTGCAAAGGGCAGCGCGCGGGCTGCAAATGGCGGCGCGCGGGCTGCAAAGGGCGGCGCGCGGGCTGCTAAGGGCGGCGCGGCGGCCAGCAGGGCGGCGCGGCAGGCAGGGCAGCGCGACTAGTGGGGCAGCG
This sequence comes from Closterium sp. Naga37s-1, assembly GCA_947471745.1. Lineage (NCBI taxonomy): Eukaryota > Viridiplantae > Streptophyta > Zygnematophyceae > Desmidiales > Closteriaceae > Closterium > Closterium sp. Naga37s-1. The sequence continues at coordinate 4,491,629 of CANJKZ010000006.1, forward strand.
TTCTGTGGTGGGCCCTAACAAAAAATCGGTCCTAGAACAGTACCTGCTCTGAAACCATGTCAGAATGCTGAACGAGAATGAATGATCTATGAATGAGTTTGGTACAAGTACTAACCTTAATTGGGTTGTACCCCTTATGGGCTACCCCACTACAGCCTACATAATGTAAGCACTACAACATTTTGATAGCAAGATATTGGATATAAAATTGATGTTTATACCTTTTTTTTTCGTGCTGCAGTGCGGCCGTAATGATGAGTTTAATGGCTGTAAGGATCTGTTTCAATTCCTTACTGGGTCTCTCCATATGCGTACAACTCCAAACCTTGTCAGAACTAGTAGGCAAGGATGATGGACTAGAAACATGAGATGAGTACAAGTACTAGGTCTAACCCTTAAGTGTTGTACTCAGTATAGGCTACCCCACTACAGCCTACAGACATACAAGCACAGTTTGACAAAATTTTGGAGTTCCAAGCCCGGTCCGACGAGTCAAACGTTAATCACATAGCCTGTCTAGGCTGTAGTGGGGTAGACACTATGGGGTACAGTTTCCTAGGGTTTCATATTTGTACCCAACTCATTTCCTAGTCATTCATTCCTGTTTCTTCACATGGTATAGAGCGGGTTCCCTAGCGGGACCATTCCTTTCTAAGGGCCCACCGTCAAAAAAAAAATTCCTACCTGCCCGAAGCGCGCTTCGCGCTCTGCCCTACCCTCGATCTTCGCGGCCCCCTAGCGGCCTGTCCTGCCCTACGCGCCCCCCCCCCCCTTTGCGGCCCATTAGCGGCCCCCTTCGAGGCCCCGTTGCGACCCCGCCCCGGCCCTGCCCTGTCGCCCAAAGCCGCCGCGTCGCGGCCCGGCCCGTCGCCCCGTCGCCTGGCGCCCCGTCTCCTCGGCCCGGCCCAGCCCGTCGCCCCGTCGTCCCGGCCCGGCCCTGCCCGTCGCCCCGTCGCCCGGCGCTGCCCTGGCCCTGCCCCGTCGCTCGTCGCGGCCCTGTCGCGGCCCGGCCTCTACCCTGCCCCGGCCTCCCCCGGCCCTGTCGCGGCCCTATTCCGGACCTGTCGCAGCCCTGCCCCGACCCTGTCGCGGCCCTGTCCCGGACCTGTCGCGGCCCTGCCCCGGCCCTGTTGCGGCCCTGTCGCGGCTCTGCCCCGGCCCTGTCTTGGCCCTGCCCCGGCCCTGCCCCGACCCTGCCCCGACCCTGCCCCGGCACTGCCCCGGCCCTGCCCTGGACCTGTCGCAACCCTGCCCCGGCCCTACCCCGGACCTGTTGCAGCCCTGCCCCGGCCCTCCCCCGGACCTGTCGAAGCCCTGCCCCGGACCTGTTGCGGCCCTGCCCCGGCCCTCCCCCGGCCCTGCCCCGGCCCTGCCCCTGGTAAGAGCGCCGCCGAGCCGCGCTGCCGGGCCGGCCCGCCCTGCCGAGCCGCGCTGCCTTGCCTAGCCGCGCCGCTTAGCCGAGTCGCACTGCTGCTGCTGCTAGCCTGCTGCTTCTCCTGTCATGGCTAGTCCCAGTGTTCTTACCTTTGATGCTGAGGGTCGAGCGGTTGACTTCGATGTCTGGCTAGATGATCTGCAGCTTTTCCTACAGTGCGATAGCAAGGATGGTCTCTCACTGTTCGATCTCACGCCTGGCGCCTCTACTGCCCCTGCTGCTGATGCTCACAGTACTGCTCGCTCACAGTGGACCACGCGCGATGCTGCTGCCCGCTGTGCTGTGCGTAGTCACCTACCGTCTACTGAGCGCGCGCACTTTAGTCAGTACAAGAGTGCTAAGACTCTGTACGACGCTGTAGTTGCACGCTACTCTTCCCCTGCCACTGCTGCGCTTAGCCGCCTCATGCTACCGTACCTGTTCCCTGACCTCGCCGCTTTTGCCACAGTCACTGACCTCATTACGCACCTCCGCACTAGTGACACCCGCTACCGCACTGCGCTTCCTGCTGAGTTCTGCGCCAAGAACCCCCCCCCCCCCATGTACATCACCCTCTACTACCTAGTCACCCGACTCCCTGACACCCTTCGCTCGGTCAGGGACCACTTCCTCTCTCTTTGCCCTACCACACTCACTGTTGACCTCCTCGAGGAGCGCCTCCTTGCAGCAAAGACTAGTATTACCGTTGTAGGAGCCTCTCGTGGTGACCCCCGTACCCCTTTCTTTGAGGGGTGCTCCCCCGTTCCTCTTTTGCCCTCCGTTGCCTCTGCTGCTGCTGTCGACCTTGTTGGCACCGAGTCGGTCAGCGCTGCGTCTGCTCCTAGCGAGAGGCGCCGTAGCGGCAAGGGCAAGCGGGGCAAGGGTGCTGGAGGAGGTGGCGGGGGAGGCGGTAGTGGCGGTGGAGGCGGAGGAGGGGGTGGGGTGGGGGCTTCGGTGGCAGAGGTGGGGGCTTCGGTGGCAGTGGTGGAGGTGGAGGCAGCGATGGCGGTGGCGGCAGCGGTGGCGGTGGCGGTTGGGGTGGAGGCGGCGGAGGCGGCGGTGGCGGAGGTGGAGCTGGTCGAGGTAGAGCTGTGCAGTGGGGACCTCAGCACCAGCCACGCTCTCGTGAGACCTTGTCGCCCCAGCAGCTTCGTGAGTGGTACGTAGGGCGCCAGGGATCTGGGGGTGCTGGTCCCTGTACCTACGTCCTGCGCTCCAGCGACCGCACTAGAGAGCAGTGTGGCGGCCTGCACGCCACCCAGCGCTGCTTCGGCCGCCTGACAGACGCCTGGCGTACCCAGTTCCCTGACGCCATTGAGATCCCTTGCTGGGGTGATCTGCTCAGGTCGGGTGTAGCTATCTTTGATCTTGATTTTGATGTTATTCTTGCTGCCATGTATGCTGTGTCTATTAGTGCTGAGGGTGACAGTTACGTGTGTGTTCCGCCTGACCCGGGCATTGAGGCTGCTGCTCTAGGTGCTAGTGAGTCTGCTGCTCCAGGTGCTAGTGAGTCTGCTCTCTCAGATACCGCATCGGCTCAGGTTTTGCACACCTTCACCCTCGACTCGGGTGCTTCCCGCTCCTTCTTTCGAGACCGCACCACCCTTACGCTGCTCAGTCGGCCGGTTGCGGTCTCCCTGGCAGACCCCTCTGGGGGTCCTGTCCTTGCTCGCTACTCCACTGTCCTCCCGTGTCCGGCGGCCCCGTCAGGCTCCCTGTCTAGTCTTTACCTCCCCTCGTTCTCTACGAACTTGGTGAGTGGTGCTGACCTTCCGGATGGCGGGGTTGACCAGTTCACTCCTGCGAGTCAGCGAGTGACCCACTGCACGTGTGCTCAGACGGGCCGCCACTTGGCCACGTTTACCCGTCGACCGGGGTCGAGCCTGTACACACTGACCACAGAGTCGCCACCGGTTGCTGCGTCTGGTCATGTAGCTGCGTCGAGTCAGGTGTTTTCTGCAGCGTCTCGGTCAGGTCCTGAGTCTGCCCCCTGCTCGTGTCGCCTCCTGTCCCACCAGACCCTCCTCTGGCACCACCGACTTGGTCACCCCTCCTTGCCTCGTCTCCGAGGGATGGCCTCCCGTGTCCTTGTCTCTGGTCTCCCCCGGTCCCTCCCTCCTCTTCCCCCGGGGCCTGCCCCCACCTGCGTTCCCTGCGTTGAGGGGCGGCAGCGCGCCGCTCCTCACTCCTCCGAGTTTCCTCCGACAGAGGCTCCGCTGCAGACTCTTCACATGGACGTGTGGGGCCCAGCCCGCGTCCGTGGACAGGGTCACGAGCGTTACTTCCTGCTGGTCGTTGACGACTACTCGCGTTACACCACAGTCTTCCCCTTGCGCCGCAAGGATGAGGTCACTGAGGTGTTGATCGACTGGATCCGCGTTGCTCGTCGCCAGCTCAGAGAGCGTTTCGGCTCGGACTTTCCTGTTCTGCGTCTGCACTCCGACAGAGGTGGAGAGTTTTCCTCCGACCTTCTGCGAGCCTTCTGTCGTGCGGAGGGCATCCGCCAGACGTTCACGCTTCCGGCCTCTCCACAGCAAAATGGGATTGCTGAGCGCCGCATTGGCATGGTCATGGACGTCGCTCGTACGTCCATGATCCATGCGGTTGCTCCCCATTTTCTGTGGCCGTTCGCGGTTCAGTACACGGCGCATCAGATCAACCTTCAGCCCCGGGTCTCCATGCCGGAGACCTCCCCTACTCTGCGGTGGACGGGAAAGGTTGGCGATGCGTCTGCGTTCCGTGTCTGGGGATCTCGAGCTTTCATCCGTGACTTGTCTGCGGACAAGCTGTCCTCCCGTGCTGTTCCTTGCGTCTTCCTTGGCTTCCCCCCTGACGCGCCTGGTTGGCAGTTTTACCACCCCACCTCGCGTCGTGTTCTGTCCTCCCAGGACGTCACGTTTGACGAGTCGGTTCCGTACTTCCGTCTCTTCCCCTACCGCGCTGCCCCCCTCCCCCCCCCGCCGCTCTTCCTCACGCCCGGTCCCCCCCCCAGTAGACCCCCTCCCCCCTCAGGGTCCTGCCCCCTCAGGTGTGTCCCAGGTAGATGAAGTCGAGCCTGTCGAGGTAGCTGTTGACTCTGGTACTTCTGGGGGTGCTGAGCCTGAGCGTGTGGAGCCTGGGGGTGCTGGGTCTGGGGGTGCTGAGCCTGAGCGTGCAGAGTCTGGGGGTGCTGGGTCTGGGGGTGCTGAGCCTGAGCGTGCGGAGCCTGGGGGTGCTGGGTCTGGGGGTGCTGAGCCTGGGGTTGCTGAGGGTGGGGGTGCGGAGCCTGCCAGTGCTGGACCTGGCGGTCCTTCGGGTGCTTTGTCCCGGCGGGAGCTCCCCTCTCCACAGGAGCTGCATGAGTGGTTTGCTCGGCGCTGGAGCCGTGCTGCTGGAGCTGGTTGTGCTGCCGGTGATGGAGGTTCTACTGCTGCTGGGGGTGCTGGAGCCACGGGTCCCGGAGGTGCTCGTACTGGAGGTACTGGAGCTGCTGGGCCTGGTGGTGCTACTGGAGCTGGAGCTACTGGCGGAGCTGGAGCTGGTTCTGCTGCTGGAGTGGGTGCTGCTGGAGGTACTGGAGCCGGAGCTACTGAGTCTTCCGGTGGTCCTGCTGGAGCTGGAGCTGTTGGAGGTACTGGAGCTGGAGGTGCTGCTGGAGCCGATGCTCCTGTGGGTGCTGGAGTTGGCGCTCCTGGAGCTGCTGGTGGTACTGCTGGTGCTAGTGGTGCTGCTGGAGTTGGTGCTGACGCTACAGGTGCTGACGCTACAGGTGCTGGTGCTGTCTCTGCTGGTTCTGGAGGTGCTGCACGGCCGCGGCCGTACTTCGTTTCGCTCCTTGAGCAGGTTCTTGGTCTTCCGCCTTCTTCTGGTCCTGCTCCTTCCTTAGAGTGTCCACCGCCTGTCCAGTCCGAGTCACAGTTACAGCTAGCCTCTCCACTACCTGCTCCTTCTCCCTACGCTGGTCCTACTGGAGGTCTTGCTGAGCGTCGTGAGCCTGAGTCGCGTCCTGCGTCACCTGTTCGTACTGCTCGCCCTAGTCGTCGCGTTCCGCGTCCGCGTCCTCCTGCGATCCCTGGCACGCATCAGATGGCACTGCGTCCTTCCACTGCACCACAGCGTATCCCTTTGCCGTCTCCTCCAGAGTCCTCTCTTCCTGCTCTTGCTGACCCGGAGTCTGACTCCCTTCGTGCTGCCAGTCCTACTGTCACGCGTTTCCTAGCCACTGCTGTCACTGACCCTTCCTTTGAGTCCGCTGCTGCGTCTGCCTTAGTTGCCGAGCTTGTCGACTTCGCTGCTCACTGTCGTCTAGACTACGCCACTAGTCTTGTTGCTGAGTCTGCGTCTGTCTGTCCTCCGTCCGTCGGGGGTGAGTGTGCCCTTAGCACGGACGTCCTTGAGGACAGGCAAGAGGAGTTCCAGTGTTTTGCTGCTGCTTTACCTCATCTCGTGTCCATGCTGCTTGCCCCTGATGGAGACCCGGATGCACCAGACATCCCGACCCCGCGCTCTTACGCAGAGGCGATAGAGGGTCCCTACTCCTCTCAGTGGCAGGCAGCCATGGACGCAGAGATGGCTTCTTGGAAGTCCACAGGCACCTACGTCGACGAGGTTCCCCCACCTGGGGCGAACATCGTCAGTGGCATGTGGATTTTCAGGGTGAAGCGGCCGCCGGGTTCTCTGCATGTCTTCAAGGCGCGTTACGTGGCTCGAGGCTTCAGTCAGCGGCAGGGAGTTGACTACTTTCAGACCTTCTCCCCGACCCCGAAGATGACCACTCTTCGGGTTCTACTGCACGTCGCTGCTCAGCGTGACTACGAGCCTCACTCCCTTGACTTCAGCACTGCTTTCCTACAGGGCAGCCTGCACGAGGAGATCTGGCTGCGCCGCCCACCTGGCTTCACTGGGTCGTTTCCTCCTGGTACCCAGTGGAGCCTCCGGCGGCCAGTCTACGGTCTCCGCCAGGCGCCCCGTGAGTGGCACGACACACTGAGGACTACGCTTGCGGCTCTTGGGTTTGCTCCTTCTACTGCTGACCCGTCGCTGTTTCTTCGCACCGACACTTTGCTGCCGGCGTTCTACATCCTCGTGTACGCCGACGACTTGGTGTTTGCTACAGCTGACACTGCTGGACTCGCCCACGTGGAGTCCGAGCTGCAGAAGAGACACACGTGCACAGACCTGGGTGAACTACGCAGCTATCTTGGCTTGCAGATCACCCGGGACAGAGCACGGCGCACCATTACCCTGACTCAGTCACACATGGTGCAGCAGGTCCTTCAGCGCTTCGACTTCACGTACTCCTCGCCTCAGGCCACTCCTCTGTCTACTCGCCACTCGCTCTCAGCTCTGCCTTCGGATGAGTCCGTAGAGCCGAGTGGCCCGTACCCAGAGCTTGTTGGCTGTCTCATGTACCTGATGACCTGCACTCGACCTGACCTGGCATACCCTCTTAGCATTCTGGCACGCTATGTTGCTCTTGGCAGACACCGACCAGAACACATGGTTGCCGCGAAGAGGGTGTTGCGCTACCTGTGCAGTACGTCGGGCATGGGGCTCGTGCTTGGAGGGCGGAGTCCATTAGTCCTCACTGGTCACGCAGACGCGTCTTGGGTGGACGACCTGGCTACTCAGCGGTCGTCCTAGGGTTACACCTTCAGCCTTGATTCCGGTTCTGTTTCGTGGCGGTCTACCCGCTCGTCTTCTGTTCTCAGCTCCAGCTGTGAGGCTGAGATCTACGCAGGAGCCATGGCTGCACAGGAGTTACGCTGACTCACCTACCTGCTGACTGACCTGGGAGAGCCGCCTCGTTCTCCTCCAGTTCTGCACGTAGACAACAAGGCCATGTTGGCCTTGTGTCGGGAGCACAGACTGGAGCACAGAACGAAGCACATTGCTCTTCGCTACTTCCTTGCTCGTGAGCTGCAGCAGCGTGGTCAGCTGCGCCTTGCTTACGTGGCCTCTCAGGCCAACACTGCTGATATCTTCACCAAGGCACTTCAGCCTTGTGATCATCAGCGTTTCTGTACTGTGCTAGGTCTTGTGCCTACTTGGCCTCACTTGCTTACCTCTTGACTTTGCTTGTACTGTGATCTATATATACCTTCACCTGCTTGTTTACCTTTTATATATAATCCTGCATGCGAACTGGCCTTGTGGCCTTTGAACCTGTGCTCGGAATGTGTGGTGACGTTGTGATCCACCCTGAGATTGCTTTGCTTTGCTTTGCTTGACTGGTCTTGTGACCCCTTGTTCTCCCCCACTTTGCCTATGGGGATGTGTCAAACATTAATCACATAGCCTGTCTAGGCTGTAGTGGGATAGACACTATGGGGTACAGTTTCCTAGGGTTTCATATTTGTACCCAACTTATTTCCTAGTCATTCATTCCTGTTTCTTCACACGACGACCTCGCCCTCCAAACGTATCTCGTGTCTCCTTCGGGTTTTGGCAACCCCGAACCAGCACCCAACCATCGCGAATTCGGGGGTTTCGCCTAGCTAGACTTTCGCTATATTTGTGGTAGGCCCCGTTATTTATTCTATAGTTGTAATCACTTCCGCGTTATTACATTCTTTTGCTATCTTCATTGTACAACTCATAACAAATAGTGAAAGTACCCTTTCTTTGACATAACGATGACCTTAGCGCTGTATGTGCAGATGATGATATCTGTATTTTTGAAACTGTTTTTATAAACGCGACTCTCGATAGGAAGTATTGCGATCCAGCACCCGTGGCTCAATAACATGAGAATGTGACTGCTCGCGAGTTCTTATGGCGCAAAGCAAATGAAGGCGAAGTGAGGGGCAATGCAGGACGTGCTTTGGTTTCAAGGCGGTTCGAGAAGGGCCAGACCGCATGTGTTCCCAAACCGAGGAGTAGGCGCAGGTACAGCACCCAACAGTGGTGCATGTGATGGCGGGTGCGGGCAGGAGAACTTACGAAGCTTGGCAATTGAAAAACTTACTGCTAGGTTTAGCGTATGGTTCGGTAGTCAGTCTCATGGCTCTAGCAAATAAGCGTAGACATTCTCCCCGAGCAAGAAGCATCAACTGGTTAGTTTCCCGGCTGCTAGGCTCGCGAGATTTGAGGAGCTCCCCAAGCGCACCAAACCAAGCTTCTCGAAGCGTTATCTACCCAGATTGGCTGAGGTGCACCCTCGTTAGTGAGAGGAAGTCGCGTATACTCGGGCAATCCCAACTTCAGCAAGTCGCGATTCACCTCCTCAAAACCGTCCTCACCCCAAACCTTCGATCTGATTGGTCGTCAACAACCTTGTTTGCCCCCAAGGTGAGTTGAACCTCACGCTCTTCGCCAATCTCGTTTCAAGTTTTCCGAGCCGCATTTCAAAACCTCTAATTTCTCTCATTGCCCATGTTCAATTTGGCCCCCATGCGAAATGGATGCATGCGAGCGAACCACTGCAACCTTGCTCTTGCGCCCCCATCAGCACCCCCACCACTTGCAAGCTCACTGTTGACAAGCCTGAACCTCACCCACCATTCCATTTCCATCAAGTTCTCCCTCCACGCGAGGAAAATGCCCCTTCACACAGCACACTGCCCAAGCAAGGCTTGGGTCAGAAAAAGTAGCTCGTTCTGCCCCTGCCCCTGATTCGCGTTGTCTGTCTTGTCGGATCACCTTGCCCCTGATCATCACATGCCTCGCTCTTGCCCCTCGTTTTTCCTAACCTTGTCTGTAGAGCCTCCTCCTGCAATTCGCCCCGCAGTCAGTCCAATTTCCGTCCATAACGAGATTGTCTCTCGAGTCAACTTACGTAACGATACTTTAACCCTTATCTCGGACTCTGGTTTCTAACGACGGACCAGGCTAGCCACTTACCCTTAGGATTACTAACAGCGCCGCACTTCCCTCGACCGTCCTAATCGTCATCGTGCCTTACAGAATAACAGCTCTCTCTTTGTACAACCGACCTTCAGTTGTCAAATGCCATGACAAAGCAGCCGCCATCAGCAAACTAGTAGCGGTAGCGGCAGCTTCAAAGAAGCTCTCTTCCAGCCCGTTACGACCCGTCCAGTACCGCGGCGATTAGAGAAACGATAAAGAGGAGTCAAGAAAGTCTAGAAGAACCAGGAAAGTTTTGTAACTTCATACTTCTTTAGTCACTGGATAAGAGTTTTCAGAAGGGGGCTTTGCTGGACTAACGTAGCGTTGGTTAGTCAGAGAATAGTGGGGTTTTTGGCGTGTAGATTACCGTGTCAGGCAGCGGCCGTGCGGCGCTGACGCTGAACCGGAAAAACCGTGTGTAGTGCCGATCAGGGCTTGGCGCGAATGCGGAACAAGAAAGTAACCTGAGTGGAGGGGGCGTACGGACCAGTCGCAGACAGCATCAACTGTAGGGCGTTGGAGTAGGAGAGGGAAGCAGCGGAGGACGCGGGGGGAGTGGAGCAAGGGAGCAACGGTCTCGCGGGGAACACACGATGAGCTCTTACGTGGAGGCGCCTTATTTCTCTTCTCCAAGTAAGCCACCCTAGGAACATTGTTCACGAAGACGAGCACAGGAGCTACACAGGGTGGGGTCAGAGCAGGGGAATCGCACGGTGGTCGCCCGCCGTGGTTACATGCAATCACGTGCGGTGGTGAGCTTGTGCCGCTGAGGTGCTGAGCCTGTGCCGCGGTGCAAATGCTGGAAAAAGACCACCCCGCGCGTTGTCTGGGAGAGGGCCGTTGCAACTTGCGAGTTTCCGTCTCTGATCGCCGACTATCAAGGCGTTTCATTCCCGCCCGCGCTGTTCCCACCATCACCCCGAAGAACTTCGTTCTCTCTGCCAATCCCGTTGCTGCATTTCCCGTGACTCCTAATATTTACGTTCTCTTTGCCATCCGCCCTTTTACATCCTCCCGTCCATGGCAGGCCCGCCGTCACTGAGCAGCGCCGTGCTGCGCGCCATAGCCAAGAGCGAAAGCCTCGACCCCACGCCGTCGGCGCTGCCGCCGGAAAGTAACGAGGTGAGCAGCTGATTGATCCGTCGCAGGGGCGGGGTAACCCGTGGTAGATGATAGCGCCGTAGGTGACCCGTGGTAGATGATAGCGCCGACGTGATGTCGCAAGCTCTTGTCCATCGACTGTGGTCTGTACAATGCTGCGTCATTTTGGTGCAAATACGGGGCTCGTCACGCCGTCTAAGACGTCTAAGCGCCCCATAGGAAAGCAAGTTGATCTATCCGTCTTCGTTCCCTATTTCCTTCTCTTTTGCGCCGTTGCTTCCCTTTCCCTACCATGCGCTCCGGCCGCCAGGCACCTGACGTGCCGTTAACTCCAAAACGCACGTCCGTCTACATTCGACGACTCTTAGGTCTCGGAAGCACATCATCGAGCCGCGCTGTTTCTTCCACGTCGAAATGGGAGGACATTAGCGACTCGGACACCGTCTCTTCCAAACACTCCGCCTCAACCGCCGCGATCAACGGCCGCGATCATGCCACGTCGACTTCTGCGGGACTTGCTAGAGGCTCAGCTGCCGCCGCCGCCGCCGCCGCTGCCGCTGCTGTCGCAGCAGCAGGGGGGCCTAGCGGGCTTAAGGGGAGGTCGCGGCGGGAGCGCAGCGTCTCCCCCGTTCCGCAAGGAAGCCGCCTATTCGCGCCCACCCAGGCTTCTATGGCAAAGGCGCGCGCCGCCGATAGAGTCAGCGCCGCCGCCGCCGCCACCGCCGCAATGGGCGCCGGAAAGAAGGTGTACGATGGCGGTGCCGCAGCCACCGCTGCTTCTGCTGCCGCCGCTGCCGCAGCCGCCGCTGTCGGCGCCGCCGCGACGGGCGGGAACTCCAGCCGCGTTGTCCCGAGCAGCTTGCTAGGGCTGGACGGCAAGTCGACTGACGAACTGCTGACGGTTATGCCGGCGGAGTTGACGTCCGTGAAGGCGCAAGCGCTGTCAGGCGGGAAAAGTCGCGGCAGCCGCGGGGACAATGCGGGTAACTCCGCGGCAGGCGGAGCAGGCGCAGCAGCAGGCAGCGTTTCCGCCATCCCCACCCGTTCGCTCTCGACCGGTTCGGTTTCTACCGCCATCAATGCGGGAAGCGCGGGGAAAGGGGGAAAGGACGGCGCTTCCGCTTCCGCTTCCGCCAGTCGTCGCGGAAGATCGACCGGACCAGCTGACCGGGAAGACAGTAGAGCAAGCGCAGGCGGAGGCGCAGGCGCAAACCCGCGCGGCCTCCGCGCGCCCGTCCCGAGCGGAAAGGAGCGCTTCCTCCCGCACCGCTCCCCCACCCACCCTCCGTCCTCTGTGCCTTCCGCGCTTTCCCCCCAGTCGCGCTTTGCGCACGCGGAAGAAAGCCGCACCCCCGGCGGTTCGGGGAAGCTCTACGGGTTCTCCCCGCCCCTGGGATCTTCCGCCAGTCTGCGCGCGGAAGCGGATGTCCGCGGAGGAGCTGGCGCCATCGGCGGAAGCGGAAGCGGGGGAGGGAAGCGTCCGGGGAGCGGAATCGGAAGCTACGCCTTACTCACCACGTCGAGCTCTCTCGAACTGCCTTCCGGTGGCGCGAAACCCGCCGGCAATCGCGGCAGACCGGCGGATAGAATCGATGGCGCTGACGTGTCGTCGCCCGACATGATTGCTGCGATTGGCTCGCCTGCACGGAGCGCGGCTACGGCCGCCAAAGCGCGGCTGTCCGCAAAAGGTGGCGGTGGGAGTGGCGGAAACCGGATCGGCGCGGGCGCGGACGACAAACCCGCGGAGATGTTTTCCCCCGCGCTGTCGTCCTCCCCTTCGCGCATACCTCTTCCGCGCAAGGCGCAGGCACAGGCGCAGCTGGCGCAGCAAGCGCAGCGGCAGCAGGCGGAACAAACGGCGGCGGCGGCGGCGGCGACCCGCGCGAGTGTGGTGGCGGCATGGATCGAGGCGTCCGCGTCGGCAGCGGCACTCGGAACCAGCTTTGACGCTGCTTCGTCGTCGTCCCCCTCCTCTTCTCCGCTAACGGCCTCGATTTCTCTCCCCGTAACTCGCGCAGCAACAGCATCGGCAACGGCAACATCAGCGGCGGCGGCGACGGCGGAGAAGAGTCGTTTCTCCGTTAATGTGGGCCCAGCCGCAGGTGCCGGCTCTCCTGGCGCTCCCGTAGCTGTGCGCAAGCCGGAAAGCAGTACCGCAACCAATGGCGCGGGCGCGGGCGCGAGTGTGGAGGCGGGCGCAGAGACAGGCTCTCCTGCCGCAGTGTCTTATAGCGCATCGTCGAGCTCAGGCCCGAGTATCATCACGGGCGTTGCGACGAGCAGCAGCAACGGCACTGGCGCTTCGAGCTCCCCCAGCGCCGCCACTCCCGCCACTTCCCTCTCCGCCTCGTGCTCCGCTTCCTGTTCCCCCGCCGCTTCCGCTTCCGCCGCCTCCGCTTCCGCTTCCGCCTCCGTTTCTCCGCTGCACGACTCCGCAACCAGGCAGGCGCAGGTGCTCGCGCAAGCGCAAGCTCCGCTTCCGCACCTCCTTCCTCCGGCCCTGCAGGCATCCGCGGGCGACGGCTCCGCTTCCCCCTACTCCGCCACCTCCTCCTGTTCCGCTTCCGGAACTTATTCCTCCGCCGCCCTCTCCCCCTCCTACTCGCTCGCTGCTGCTTCCGCCGCTGCTGTTGCTGCCGCGGCGGGGACCGGCGGAGCAATGGGGGGAGGCGGAAGAGGCGGCGGGGGAGTGGGGGGAGCGGGTGGCGGAGGAGCGGTTGGGATGACCAGCGGGAGCATGGAGCTAGAATTAGCATCTTTAACCCGAGTGCTTTCTTCTGCTTCTTCTGTTGGTGCTGGCGCTGGTGGGAGTGGTGCGGGGTATTGTAATGGCAGTGTGAGTGGCAATGCGGCGAGCCGGCAAATTCTAGAGGTGGAGGAGGAGGAGGAGGATGATGGGCCGCTGCAATTCGGATGGCCGCTTAAATCGCTGGACTGGAAGCAGCAGCAGGAAGATATGGCTGAGGAGGAGGGGAAAGCGGAGGAGGAAGAAGAGGAGGAGGATGAGGAGGATGAGGAGGATGAGGAGGAGGGGAGCGAGGGGGAGCAAGCGGGTGGGGAGGGTGCTGCGAGTGTGCTGAGCAGAGGAGAGGGCGAGAGGAGTATGAGTGAGCGCAAGGAGAGAGTGTGGCTCAGTGGGGAGTTGCAAATCGGCGTTGCCAGCCCACTGCTGTCTCGCACTGTAAGCGGAGCAGGGGAGGAGGTATCGGCAGAAGAAGAGGAAGAGGAGGAAGCGGAGGAAGAGGATGAGGATGATGAAGAGGAAGAGGAGGAAGCGGAGGAAGAGGATGAGGATGATGAAGAGGAAGAGGAAGGTGAGGAGGACGAGGAGGAAGGAGAGGAAGAGGAGGAGGCGAGTGCGCTGGTGAAGCCTAGGCAGGGGTCTGTGAGCAAGCTCTCGGAGCATTCGGTTGGGGCTGTGAAGGGGAAGGGGGCGGCAGTGCAAGGAGCAGCAGGAGCAGCAGCAGCGCTGCTGGATGCAGTGGTGCCGGGCGGCAAGTCATGGCTCATGCTGGGGAAGCTCGCAGGTGGGGGTGAGAATGCCGGTAGTGCTGGCAGAGCTGCTGCCACTGCTGCTGCTGGTGCCACCAGTGCGGCTGGTGGTGGGAGGGTGGTTGAAGCTGGTGGAGTGGGTAGTGGCCGGAATGGTTACAATGGTAGGTCCACTCCTGGCCCTGCTTCTGCTGCTGCTGCTGCCACTACCGCTGCCGCTACAACTGCCACAGCTGCTACAGCCGTGGCTGACACTCCTAGGCGTGGAGTCCCAGGGGGTGTAAAGCCTACCGTGCCCACTCCCCCCCCGTGCAAGCCTGAACAGATGCCTCCTGCTGGCGCGGCGGCTGCTGCTGCTGCTGCTCAGCAGAGGCAGCAGCAGGGAATCGGTAGCAGCAGAGGTGGTGGCAGTGGTATTGCGGTGGCACAAGCGAGCAGCAGTGGTGGCAAACCTCATCTCCCTGCTCCTATTCCTTCTCCCTCTCCTCCTCCTACCGCCATCATCCCTCACAGCAGCAGCAACAGCAACAGCTCCAACACCAGCAGCACCACCACCACCAGCACCAGGGAACTCCTAGCAGTCCCCACTGCCCCCGTTGACTCCATTGACCCCGTTGACCCGATGGATTTGCTTACAGACCCAGGGCTGATGGAGTGTCTGGGCGACATAGAGGGCATGGAGCAAGATCTAGAGTACCTTCGCCATATCCTTGTTGTCTCTGGCTTTGTTGGCTTGAACCAACAGCAGCAGAACCAGCTGCAGCAGCAGAACCAGAACCAGTACGGTCAACAGCAGCAGCAGCAGCAGCAGCAGGAGGTGCAGTATCAGCAGAACCTTCCGTACCCGCCCATCCACTCGCTCCGCCTCCCCATCCCCCCACCAGTCTTTGAGCAACTAGAGCTCGGAATCACCCTCTCATGCCCCTCACCTGCCCCACCTCCTGGAGTCCGTCCAGACGACCCAGCCTGGATTGCCGCAGACCAGGCAAGGCGGCAGGAGGAGCGACGTCAGCGCCGGCTTCTCTTTGATGCAGTCAACGAGGCGTTGGGAAGGAGGCTCGGGCCGTTCCTGGAGGCGTCCCTGTGGCTGGCGGCGGTGCAGCAGGTGCCGCTGGTTCGGCCCAGGCCCGAGGGGCAGGCTCTGCTGCTGGAGGTTTGGGAGGAGGTTCACGACTGGCCGGTTCCTGCTTCGGACGAGGTTTATGATATTCTGGACGATGCTGCGAGGAGGGATATGGCCCGGGGGCTGGATAAATGGGCGGATACGAGTGCTGAGGCTCTAATGTCAGTGTTTTCGCTTGAAGAGATGGTGATGGAGCAGCTTTTGGAGGAGATTATGGGGGATTTTTCTCAGGTGGAGAAGGCACGGAGGGGGAAGAGAGGCGTGATGATGATGGGACCGGCGTGGAGGCATGGGAGGGGCATGGGAGGGGTTATGGGTGGTGGTGGTGGCAGTGGGAGTGGTGGTTCGGGGAGTGGTGGTGGTGGGGGTAGTGGTGGTGGGAGTGGGAGTGGCGGTGGTGGTGGGTTTATCCCGGATGCCAACTCCTTGATTGCAATGAAGGGCTTGCGGTGGCTCGGCCGGCGATCGCTATAAAGAAAGGTGGGGCGTGTGATGGGGTGAGAAGTTTCATGGTCTCTTCTTTCTCGCTCCCTTTGCTCTCCTCACATTCCTTCTCTTTCCTTACCTTCCCCTCCTCTCCAACCATCTCACATCTCCCTTTTGTGCTTTCTGTCTCGTTCTCCTCACACATCCCAATCCATTCCTAGCTTACTCTACCTCCCCTGTGTGTGTTTCCTCCTGTCTTATCCACTCTCTCTCTCCGTACTCTACACCTCTCTGCAATCACTGTATAGAAGCTGTGAATGCAGCTGGCAATCGTGGCGGTCTTGCTACTCTTGCCGCTGCGGGCGCTGTGGGCACTGGCCGTTGTAGGCGCTGTGCGCGCGCGCTGGGCGTTGTAGCGAACGACAAGATCAAGATGATGATGATGGTGGTGGTGGTGGGGGGAGGTGCACTGAGGCACGCTGCCTGTGTGACTTCTGTAGCGCCTCTCTTATGGCCTTGGCTGTAGTGTAGAGCCTCTTGTGGGATGGGGCTGTAGGCTGTAGCGCGTCTCTGTATGGGGTTGGTTGGTTGGGCTGTAGCTCTTGCAATGCTTTCCTTAGCTGGTCTCTAGAGCAGGTGAGCACTGAGCAGCATCCGAGCACCTTTCTTTGGTGCTGGAAGGAGTTGGCCTGCAACTGCAAGCCAATCTCGCCAAGCTTGCCAACCATAGGTGCTCTCTAGCTTGAATGATGTCATGTGCTGTGTGTGGTGTCGTGATGTGGTATGCGGTGCGATGTGGTGTTATGGGGTGTGATGTGGTGGAGTGGTGGAGTGGAGGACAACTGCATGGTGTGGTAGGGACATGTGGTGAGAGGGGGAACATTTTTTGGAGATGTTGTGTGTGCCTAACCTGTGGGAGTATTTGTGGTTTCCTTCCCATTGCTAGCTGATGTGGTAATAACTAGTGTTTTCTGCTTCTGGCATCCTGTGTGAGTTAGCATGCTTCGTTTTGCAAACGAATAGGAATGCATAGGAACCTATCACATAGTGGGGGATGCGTGTATAGGAATGCATTATTGGAATTCACATATAGCAACAAACATTATGATGGGGACACAAACCTATCACAAAACCCCTGTTACATGTCTGGTATGTGCGTGTCACAATCATACCGTAGTACCTATCCTGATACACCTCACTCACTTGGTTCCATTTACTAAGAGCTACCAGAGGGGCTGGAGGGGCTTATCTAGGGTTTGCGGAGGCAAGGCGAGGGGCAGCAGTAGAAGCACTAGGAGAAGGGGCAATGGGAGCAGGGACAGGATGAGCCGGGGCAGTCAAGTCAATAGCGGACAGGTGGGCTGCGGTGCGGAGGCCTTTCGTTTTGAGATGAGATGTGTCAAAACGCGGCAGAAGCACTAGGAGAAGGGGGAGCGGGAGCAGGGACAGGATCAGACCAGAGAAGGTTACCACTACTGATTGCGGTTGTGGAAGTGGGTTGGTCAGGAGCAGCAGCAGCAGCAGGAGGAGGAGCAGCAGAAGCAGGAGGAGGAGCAGCAGAAGCAGGAGGAGGAGCAGGAGCAGGAGCGGCGGCAGCAGCAGCAGCAGGAAGAGCAGGAGGAGCAGGGGCGGGGAGCACAGAAACACCTGTACCACCTACAGCTGGCACTGCAAGAGCATTCGGAGAATTCTCAAAGGCCACAGAAACACCTGCACCACCTGCTGCCACTGCTGCTTGCACCATCGCTTGCACCTGTGCATGTGCCTGTGCTGCTGCCTGGGCCTGTATATGCGCCGCTGCTGCTGCCACTCCCCACTGCCGTGCTATAGCGGCAGCATCAGCCACTGCTGCTGCTGAAACTGCTGGTGATGACGGTTGTGGGAGCGGCGGAATAAATGAGAGCGGGAGGGGGAAAGACGATGGGAAGGTGACTGGGAGGGTGGTGGTGGTGGTGGGGAAGGATGCTGGGAAGGTTAGCGTTGCTGTTGGGGTAGGGAGAGGTCCCACTGTGGCTGTTGCGGCCGCTGCTGCTGCTGCTGCTGCTGCTGATGCTAATGTTGCTTCTCCGATTCTTGCTTTTGCTGATCCTCTATGCCTGCTGAGAAAATGGGAGCAGGGTCAAGAAAAGCAAAAAAACGCGGAGACATGTAAGAAGTAGGCAAAAAAAGAAAAAAAGAAAAAAAGGGTTTAACAAAGAAAGGGTTTATCAGGAAACGGGTTTTGCTGATGACCCAAGATGACTCGAATAAGTTGCGTGATGCAGTGATTTCTCAAGAACACTCAGAAGAACGCCTGATCCTTTCTTACCGGTTTCTACCAGTTCCCTTAGCCACAGAAGACACAGCAGCACTAGCAGCAGCACCACCACCAACACCAACACCAACACCAGCAGCAGCAGCAGCGCCAGCAGTAGCAACAGAGCCCATGGTAACTGTTGCTCTAACAACAGCAGCGGCAGTAGCAGGGGCAGGGGCAGGAGGCGCAGCAGGCGTGTTGGTAATAGGAGGGGACGCCTGGGACAGCTGGGCACCAGAAGGAACACCCGCAGCAAATTCAGTGTCACTACGAGCAGCAGCAGCAGCAGGAGAAGCAGGAGCAGCAGCTGGAGCAGCAGCAGCAGCAGCAGGAGCAGCAAGGGTAGCACCACAAGTGGTGGCGCGTGCCGCTGCTGCTGCTGCTGCCACAACACGTGCTGCCTCTGTTCGTGGTGCCACATGTTGCTCTCTTCTCAATGCTGCTTCGCCTTGCTCCTGCCTGTATGCCATGCTTTGTCCCACCGCTTTCCCCCCTTCCGCTGCCACTGCGTGTGCGTGTGCGTGTGCGTGTGCGTGTGCCTGTGCCTGTGCCTCCGCCTGTACCTGCGCTTGTGCCTGTGCCTGTACCTGCGCTTGTGCCTGTGCTTGTGCCTGTGCCTGTGTCTGTGCTTGTGTCTGTGCTTGTGCCTGTGCCTGTGCCTGTGCCTGTGCCTGTGCCTGTGCCTGTGCTTGTGCCTGTGCCTGTGCCTGTGCCTGTGCCTGTGCCTGTGCCTGTGCCTGTGCTTGTGCCTGTGCCTGTGCATGTGCCTGTGCCTGTGCCTGTGCCTGTGCGTGCGTCTGTGTCCCCATTGCCGTCAGTGCATCCGTTTCAGCTGCCATTGCGCCCCCCTCAGCAGCACCACGATCCCTCCCTCCCGCCCCTGCAACAGCACCCCCACTCCGCCTCACCTCTGCACTCCCACTGCGATTTCCAGCAGCGGTAACGCACAGTCTGAGCCGCTTTTGAGGCACCTTTTGAGGCGCCTCTAAAGCACTCCCACTGTAAGTTCCAGCAGCGGTAACGCACAGTCTGAGCCGCTTTTGAGGCGCCTTTTGAGGTGCCTCTAAAGCACTCCCACTGTGATTTCCAGCAGCAGTAACGCACAGTCTGAGCCGCTTTTGAAAGTTCTCAGAAACGCTCATGCCTGTGACCTCTCCCACTGGTTTCGACGAACTCTCACCACCATCCTCTCCCTCTTGCTCCTCGGATTTATGCTTGGACCCATCATCCCCATCATCCCCATCATCCCCATCATCCCCCTCATCTCCCCCATCCCCATCGTCCCCCTCATCTCCCCCATCCCCATCGTCCCCCTCATCTCCCCCATCCCCATCGTCCCCCTCATCTCCCCCATCCCCATCGTCCCCCTCATCTCCCCCATCCCCATCGTCCCCCTCATCCCCCTCATCCCCCTCATCCACCTTATCCTCCTCCTCTTCCTCGTCTCCCTCCTCCTCATCATCATCCTCCTCCTCGTCATCCGCCTCCTCCTTCCCCTTCTCTTCTTTCTCCTTCTCCTCCTCTTCACCACCCTGTACCTGTGCCTCTGAACTCTTAGGCGCCTCAAAAGTCTCTACCCGTGCCTCTGAACCGACTCTCCTATTTCTAAGTGGCTTTTGAGTGATTCTTTGAGAATACTCAAAAGTCTCCCCCCCATGTACCTGTGCCTCTGAACAGCTATTTCGCCTGCTCCCTCTACCTCTGCAGCCATAACTCCCTCCTCTCCTCACATCCTTCCCCTGCTCTGTGCGCGCGGGAGCACTGCTGGTATCAACACACTCATTCGCCTGTCTGCCTCGCATACTCACTCCATTCCCATCACCCCCATCACCCCCATCACCCCCATCACCCCCATCACCCCCATCCCCCCCATCCGCCCCACCCCCCCCATCCACCCCATCAGCTGTGTATCTCATAACCCTCCCACATCCATCCTGCCCCCCTCTTTCCCCATCCCCCACCCCACCATCACCCCTCTCCTCTCCTACTCTCCATCCTCCCACCCACCCCTCCCCTCTCCAATCCCCTCCAGCCAACGCTCCCTCCCCATCCGCACAACTTCTTCCCCCCATCACCCCCCCTTGCTCCATGCTCCCTGCTTCTATCTCCCCATGTCCCTCCCCATGTCCCTTCCCATGTCCCTCCCCATGTCCCTCCCCATGTCCCTCCCCATGTCCCTCCCCATGTCCCTCCCCATGTCCCTCCCCATGTCCCTCCCCATGTCCCTCCCCATGTCCCTCCCCATGTCCCTCCCCATGTCCCTCCCCATGTCCCTCCCCATGTCCCTCCCCATGTCCCTCCCCATGTCCCTCCCCATGTCCCTCCCCATGTCCCTCCCCATGTCCCTCCCCATGTCCCTCCCCATGTCCCTCCCCATGTCCCTCCCCATGTCCCTCCCCATGTCCCTCCCCATGTCCCTCCCCATGTCCCTCCCCATGTCCCTCCCCATGTCCCTCCCCATGTCCCTCCCCATGTCCCTCCCCATGTCCCTCCCCATGTCCCTCCCCATGTCCCTCCCCATGTCCCTCCCCATGTCCCTCCCCATGTCCCTCCCCATGTCCCTCCCCATGTCCCTCCCCATGTCCCTCCCCATGTCCCTCCCCATGTCCCTCCCCATGTCCCTCCCCATGTCCCTCCCCATGTCCCTCCCCATGTCCCTCCCCATGTCCCTCCCCATGTCCCTCCCCATGTCCCTCCCCATGTCCCTCCCCATGTCCCTCCCCATGTCCCTCCCCATGTCCCTCCCCATGTCCCTCCCCATGTCCCTCCCCATGTCCCTCCCCATGTCCCTCCCCATGTCCCTCCCCATGTCCCTCCCCATGTCCCTCCCCATGTCCCTCCCATGTCCCTCCCCATGTCCCTCCCCATGTCCCTCCCCATGTCCCTCCCCATGTCCCTCCCCATGTCCCTCCCCATGTCCCTCCCCATGTCCCTCCCCATGTCCCTCCCCATGTCCCTCCCCATGTCCCTCCCCATGTCCCTCCCCATGTCCCTCCCCATGTCCCTCCCCATGTCCCTCCCCATGTCCCTCCCCATGTCCCTCCCCATGTCCCTCCCCATGTCCCTCCCCATGTCCCTCCCCATGTCCCTCCCCATGTCCCTCCCCATGTCCCTCCCCATGTCCCTCCCCATGTCCCTCCCCATGTCCCTCCCCATGTCCCTCCCCATGTCCCTCCCATGTCCCTCCCCATGTCCCTCCCCATGTCCCTCCCCATGTCCCTCCCCATGTCCCTCCCCATGTCCCTCCCCATGTCCCTCCCCATGTCCCTCCCCATGTCCCTCCCCATGTCCCTCCCCATGTCCCTCCCCATGTCCCTCCCCATGTCCCTCCCCATGTCCCTCCCCATGTCCCTCCCCATGTCCCTCCCCATGTCCCTCCCCATGTCCCTCCCCATGTCCCTCCCCATGTCCCTCCCCATGTCCCTCCCCATGTCCCTCCCCATGTCCCTCCCCATGTCCCTCCCCATGTCCCTCCCCATGTCCCTCCCCATGTCCCTCCCCATGTCCCTCCCCATGTCCCTCCCCATGTCTCATGCCCCCCCTCCGCACCCTCCCACCCAGTGTTACCCCATGCGCCACTGCTCTCCAATGCCGTTTCCCCCCCCCTATGTCCCTGTAATTGCTCTCATCACCTGCATCAACCATCACGTTTAAATCTATCCGGGTATGCCCCATGCCATGCCCCATGCCCTGCCCTCCCTCCCTTCCCATCCACTGCTCCCCACCCATCCTCCCCCCCCCTCCCGTCCCCATGTCCCCTCCTATCACCCCCTCCCCTCCGCCCCTCCTCTCCCTCCCACCCCTCTCCCTTTTCCTGCGCATTCTCTCGCCTGCATCTGGAAACACCAACTCCACCTCCCTCCACCCATCTCCACCTCTCTCTTCCCTCCTCGCCCTTCCCATCTCCCTCAACCCTGCTCCTTCCACCCCCCTTCCTTCTTCTCCCCCATACCCTGCTTCCACTCTCCTTTCCTCTGTCCCTCCTGCCCTTTCCCTCCCTCTCTGTAGCCCCCTCTCTGCTCTCTTCCGTTTCCTGCTTCCCTTCCGCCCCCAAGACTGACTGCCGTTCCGAATATCCCCATCACTCCCACCTCTATTCCCTCTTTCCCTTTCATCCTGTTCTTCGCTCGCTCCCACTCCCCGCGCCTCTGCCGCTCCCACTCCCCGCGCTTCTGCCGCTCCCACTCCTCTCGCCTCTGCCGCTCCCAATCCTCTCATCTCTGCTTCTCCCTTGTTCAAACCAATGCGCGCAACCATATTAGGCGCCCCCGTTGATTTCATGCCACCACAACCAGCAGCAGCAGTAGCAGGCGCGTCAGCAAGAGGAGGTAAAAGATCATCTGCAGCAGGAGTAGCATCACTGTGCTTCTGATTTGTAGCTCTGACACAACCATTAGCAGCAACAGCTGCGTTAGCAGCAGCAGCAGCAGCGGCGCCAGCGGTTGCAGCTGCAGCAGCAGCATCGGCAGGAGCACAACCAGAAACAGCTCTCGTGCTTCCTCCTACTAACTCCGATGCAACAGCAGCAGGGGCACAAGCACCAGAAGCAGTGGCAGTAGTAGCAGCAGTCGAACCACCACCACCAGCACCAGGAGATGCGGCCCTAATACCATCGCCACCAGCAGCAGCAGCAGCAGCACCACCACCAACACCAGCAGCGGTAACAGCAGCGCCACCATCACCAGCACCAGCACCAGAAGCAGCAGCAGCAGCAGCAGCAGCACTAGCACCAGCAGCAGCAGCAGCAGAAGCAGCACCATCAGCAGCAGCAGCAGCAGCAGCAGCAGCAGCAGCAGCAGCAGCGGCCTTGGATTCTAGTCGCCCCAGCTTCTCCTGTAGCCGTTCAATGTACCCATACACCTCCACCAGGAATGCGGCTGTGTTGCTGCGCGCGTGATGCGGCACCAACCGCTTCAGCGCGTCCAAACTGCGGCGAACGGAGACGATGGGAGCAGCAACAACCGACAAAAAGGGGAAAGAAGACTTTTGAGTCGACTCAAGTCAGGAACGCTGCTGTGTTGTTGCGCGCGTGATGTGGCACCAATCGTTTCAGAGCGTCCAAACGGCGGCGAGAGGAGACGAGGGGCGCAGCAACGGTGGAACAGAGGGGAACCGGAGAACCGGGGAGTTGGGGAGACGGAGGAAAGGAGAAAATAACACAACTGATGTCCCATATATATTGTGTTGCTGCGCATGGTGTGGCACCAAACTCTTCAGAGCGTCCAAACTGGCAGCAACGGCAGAGAAGAGAGGGAAGGAAGAGGGAGGAAAACAGAAAAACAGGATTGGGTAGGGGAGGTTAAGCGAACAGGCAAAAAGGAAGAGAGATGAAAGCCGGAGGTTCCAGATGTGGAAGCATGATCGTCAGTGCGAGTCAAAAGGGCTTGTCTTTTCGTCTTTGAGAATTCTAAAAAACCTGATCGTCAGTGCGAGTCAAAAGGGCTTGTCTTTTGAGGCGCTTTCTGAGCCCTTTTGAGGCCTTCCAGAGGCACCTCAAAAGATATTTCCAGAAGCACGGCCGCCGGCGTGGGCTTTGTGTGGACTTCAAAGTCTCGTCTCGACTTCTAGCGGAGCGACCACGGGTAATAGTAATGCAAGTACCGAGTCAGCTCTATATCAATAACGCTTAGGCTAGAGCAACGAGGTGACTCTCGAGTCGATTCAAAAGTTAT
The DNA here is from genome assembly GCA_947471745.1 of Closterium sp. Naga37s-1. Lineage (NCBI taxonomy): Eukaryota > Viridiplantae > Streptophyta > Zygnematophyceae > Desmidiales > Closteriaceae > Closterium > Closterium sp. Naga37s-1. The sequence continues at coordinate 4,514,980 of CANJKZ010000006.1, forward strand.
GCTTCAGGTTGAAGGGACGCTGTTCTGGAAATTTCGACTGAGCTCAAAGGAACAAGGAGCGGACTAGGGAAGGGGGCGGTGGGTAGAGGGGAGCACAGTATTTCAGTACAAACATAAATCCGTGGTAGCACTACGAGTAGTCACCAATAGAACTACTAGGAGGAGCACCACAGGAGCATGATAGGAGCATGATAGGAGCAAGGAGCATCATAGGAGCATCATAGGAGCATCTTAGGAGCATCATAGGAGCAACATAGGAGCAACATAGGAGCATCATCACACAGATTGATGGTACCACCGTCACCACGAATAGCACATGACTAGCACCTTTCGTTGATCCTCGCGCGTCGCCTCTGCTCCGCCTCCATGTGCTTCGCCGCGCAAATCCCCGTCCGCGAGCCAATGCCGCTCCCCCGGCCACCTCCCCCTCCACCCCCACCCGCGCCTCCGCCACAGCTAGGATCCCCCCCTCCCCCTCCGTCTGCACCGAAACTCCCCCCTCCTCCTGACACGACTGCCTGGTGCTGTCCCGACGCGGCTGCAGCAGCAGCGGCAGCTGCGGCCATCATAGGGTGATTGCCGACGAAGGCCATAGCGGGAGTTGCGGCGTAACATGCGGGATACGCTATGTTCAGCGCGAACCCAGTTGGCGCAGCCGCGCCGATGGGCGGAAGGCCAGGCGGACTCGGCGCCGGGATTGTCGCCGTTGTCATCGGGAACACTGAGATGGGCGGCACAAGCGACGAGGGCGGCGGTGGTGGCGCCGCCGCGGATTGCGGAGAGTTTCGCGGAGCGGGATGGCGGAACGGGGGGAGAGGGGAGCGCATGGGCACGGAAATCCGCCTCTTTTAAAGAGGCAACGCGCAGCACTGTTAATAGCCAGAATAGTCGTACTAGCGGTGATGAAATGCGGATTTCCGAATCGAAACGCTGAAGTCGGAACCCCGGCAGCGGCGGCTTTCGCAAAATTCCTACGTTCTCAAACGTCTCCAGTGTGGATGCGGAAGCATGCGCGCGCTTCTTCAAAGAACACGAGCAGACGAGAAGGTTATTGCGATGACTTTCCCGCCACGAGATGCCTTGCCAGCTACGAGCCTCGTGGACGCGTTCCACTGGAAGACGCTTACTAGAAACTATAGACGAGGGAGCCAGAGCGAGGATCTATCGATTAATTATACTGTTGCATGAGAATGTTGCGTATGATTCGAATAGGAGCGGCGCTTGCACGCGCGCACCAGATTTGCGGACGCCGCCGATGCTGTTCTAGATTCGACCGCGCCAGATCGACCTTTATGTCTTTGCGACGACGTCCGTGTTACTACTATGTTGCGAACCGAATGCAAAAGTGGGGACATAAAACCCTTTCAGATTTAAGTTTTGACGAGAAACGATTGCAGCGGGATCTACTAATCCGCGCGTCAGAGGCTGGAGGAGCATTGTCGAGAAACGATGGAAGGTCAAAACAGCATCCACCGCAAGTCAAAACTGTTCCGTCTCTCGAGTCTGCTTTTCTCTCGAGATCCCCTCACATACAAGAATATTACGGGGATGGGGAGGGAAGGGAACCAAAAACCTGTTTTTGTCTTCAAATCTCGTGGCGCATGTTCCATCTCGACTGTCGCACCGCGTTGACACTTGTTTGGGGAGTTGGGCCCTGCTTCCATCTCATGACGACATGCCCCCAACCCCCCATAACCCAGCTTCTCTGCCAATCATAATGGCTGGGAAGATTGTGGGCGTATTGAATGACCCTTTGGAGTTCGAAAGGCCAAGGACAAGAAGTGGGTCCCTTTCACGCTAAGCGGCTCCTGATTGGGTGAACGAGGTGGAGGCTTGGGAGGAGAAGCTCGCGGCCCGGTTAGTGTGCAACGAACCTAGGAGATAACTGCGAACTTCTGTGACGAGGCTATCCCACGTGGAAGAAAAGTAGAATCCGATAGGTGCCTGAACTTTTTGTGGCACGAACCCTATCCAGCTTGGATGCACACACAATCAAGGAGCTCACCAGCGTGAAAAGAATGTTCGAGACAGCAGCACATTCCAATATTGCGAATTCTGTCGTAGTTGTTGACAACATATATGCATGAAAGTGCATGCGGTGTATACATCAACTCTCAATCGAATCCAGCCACAGCTTCTGATACAATCGTCCAGTTCAAACTTTTGAACTGGAATACTGGGAAAGAATTCCTCAGCAATTCAAATTCTGTGTTTGAATACGAAGCCGAACATGCGGCTCGGTTCCCCACGATTTTGGTTCTCTGGCGCATCCCACCAAACCCACCAGCTGCTCCCGCGATTTGCCCGCCTTTCAGCTTTTGTGTTCTCTTTCAAAAGCATAGAATCTAGGTCTTTCTGTGTGCATTCTCACTCTCAATACTTATCATTCCAGTCGTCTCGAATACGCCAGAGCAGAAGCCTCCTGGTGGCACCTCACCTTGCCGCGTCTGAACTCGAAGATAGCGCGACTTGCTTCCATGTCCGAATTCCGGTTCCATTCCCTTGCATCTTCGCCCTGCATTGGCTCTTAGTACACGACAACAACTCTCGTCCCCCTTCTGTCATGACTGCTATTTGCGTCGATGATTCCAATGGGCTAGCAGCATCTGGGAAGAACAAGGCGCTGGTTGGCGGAGAAACTTCCACTCCCTCCATTTTCCCAGATAATTCTGCTGCGGATTTTTCAAATAGAACCAGCGACGCGAAAAACGCTGCCCCGATGACACCTGGAGACGAAGCAGCGGTGGTCGGCTCGGGAAAAACGCCAGAACGTGAAGTTAAAGCGGGAAAGGTAGCTTTGCAAAGACCGGAGATCCGCGGTCGAGGCGCAGGAGCCATGGCGAAAGCCGCTCGCAGAAAGTCGTCGAGACTGACAAACGAGGCAGATGAAGGCGACAATGAGAACGGCTCTCAGGGTTGCAATGGCAGTCAAAGGCGATCCGGAAGATCGCGCACTGCCGGCCCGGCCAGTTATTACGAAGGTAGCGAGGACGAGAGTGACGGCGACAGCGACGAGGGTTCGGATGGGAGTGACGGGGAGACGGAGGATGCGGAGGACGCGGAGGGCGCGGAGGAGGACAGCGATGACGCGGTCGAAACGGGCGAGGAGGAGGCGGAGAGTGATGGCGACGGAGAGGATAGCAGCGAGGGTAATGGCGACGAGAATGACGAAAACGAGCACGAAGAAGAGGAGGCGGAGCCGGCGACGGTTCGCGTGGACAAGGACGCGACGGACGCGAAGCCACGAGGCGGCGAGAAGGACGGGAATAAGACGGAGGCGAGTGAAGACGAAGAAGAAATGCTGGAGATTTCTAGTGACGACGATGAGGATATCGGTGGGGGGAAACTGCCCGCGAAGAGATGCAGCAAGCCTGCCGGAAAAGCTGCCCCCCGGAATGCCAATGCTAAAAACTCGGCGCGCAGGCAGTCTCCGCGGCTGAGAGGACATCCGGAGGCGGACTCCGCGCGGGCGCAAGGCAAGCAAGGCGGAAGCGCAGGCGGTTTGGCGGGTAAGCGCGGGGACGAGGAAGTGGCGGCGGCATCTCGCGGACAAGTGCAGCGAGTGGCGAGTTCGTTGCCGGGTAGCAAGAAGCTGACGAGGCGCGACTCGGGCGTAGGCGACTCTGCGAAGGAGAGTAACGTTCAACGTGGCGTGGAGGCTGGAGCTGAGGAGGAAAAGGAAGAGAAAGTGGAGGAAGAAGAGGAGGAGGAAACGGACGAACAGGAGCATGGCGAGGAAGAAAAGGAGGAAGGAGAAGTGGATGATGAGGAGGAAGAGGAGGAAGAAGAGGATGAAGCGGAGGAAGAAGAGGATGAAGAAGAAGAGGAAGACGAGGAAGAAGAGGAGGAGAAAGAAACCAGAGGTAAGGGCAAGAAAGGGTGGCAAAAGGCAGCCACAGTATCGCCAGAGCCGGAGCAAGGTCGACGGAGATCGTCTCGCCTCCAGTCAATCACCACCGGTAACGCTTCTTCTCCCGCGGCTGCTGCTGCTGCGGCAGCGGCGGCGGCGGCGGCGGAAGCCGCCGCGGTCTTGCCGGCGTCGTCCACCGCCAGGGCGCGCGAGCGGCGGAAGCAGCGCGCGCAGGAGGGGGTCACGCGGAAGACCAAAGAGACGGCGAAGGAGAACCAAGATCCGGGCTCGAAGACGGCGGCCATTATCGCGGATAGTGCGTGGCTTTTATCGCGACCGCTCGTAACGAAGCCCCCCGCCCTGGTGGAGAAGGTGCTTCTGGCGCGCCAGCCCGCGGAACGACCGTCCGCGGAAAGAGCGGACAGCGGGCCGAAAGCAAGCGCAGAAGGGGGAACGAGCGCAGCCGGAGAGGAGGGCGCGGCGGCGGAGGAAGAAGCATCAGCCGCGGCGACTGCTGCGGTGATTGCTGCAGAGGCTCCTGCAGCGACCGCTGAGGTGACTGCTGCGGTGTCACCAGCGCCGGTTTTCCTGGTGAAGCTAGTCGGGCGGAGTTACCGCGACGTGGTGTGGATGGCGGAAGCTGCGCTGCAGGAGCAATTCCCCCGTCTCCTCATGTCCTTCCGCCAGCGCTCCACCGCCGCCCGCGGCGCTGTCAAAGACGGTCCTGCTCCTGCCAGCGGCGCGAGTGCCGAGCCGAACGATGACGCTGACGTGGAGATCGTCGGTGCTGAGTCGGATCTGGTTCTTCCGTTCGATCCGGACTACCTGCGTGTGGACCGCGTTATAAGCACGAAGCGTGGGCGGAAAAAGGACGCGATGCGTTACTTGGTCAAGTGGAAGGCGCTTCCATACACGGCGGCCACGTGGGAGGACGACAGCGCGCTTCGGGACGATCCGGACGATGTCCGGGCAGTCGAAAAGTTTCACACCTTCTACGATAAAGCCGCGATGCGGCGGCGCGCTCCGGTGGCCGTGAAACGCGGAGAGCCGGCGTCGACGAGGGTGGAGTTTAAGAACGGGCGCACGCTGCGCGAGTACCAGGTGGCGGGCGTTGATTGGCTGTATCACAACTACAACAAGGGCGTGAATTGCATTTTGGCAGACGAAATGGGGCTGGGGAAGACGATGCAGGTGCGCGGGGGGAAGGGGGTGGGGGAGGGGAGGAGTGGTGGTGGGGACCGGCAAGAGGGGAGAAAGGGTGGTGGGGGGAAGAAGCGGGGAGAAGAAGGGAAGAGGGGAGAAGGGGGAGGACTGGGTGGGATGTGTGGGAAAGCGCCACTAATTGTTTTTCTCGTCATTCAACACAACGTCGTCCATTTACCCCATCCCTGCCTTCACTTCCCGTCCCATCTACCCAAGTTTTGCTCCTCTCCGCAAAATCGTTCTCCGCGCCGACTGCGCTTCCCGTCCAAGTTCCATCCCCTCACCCCTCTTCCCCTCCTCCCACCCTCACCTTCCCGCTTCTCCCTTCCCTTTTTTCCTTTCCCACCGTTCCCCGTCTCACCCGCTTCCCAAATCGTCCCCGCTCTCCGCGCACCCTTCCCCCTCACCCTTCCCCTCCCCCCCCCCCGTCTTTCCCTTCTCCCCCACCCCCCCCCACCCGACTCCGCGCAGTCCGTCGCGCTGCTGGAGGCGGTGCGCCTGCGCACGGGCGTGCGCGGGCCGTTCCTGGTGGTAGCGCCGGTGTCCACGCTCCCGCACTGGCAGCGCGAGCTGGAGTCGCTCTCGTCGTCGGAGATTAACTGCGTGCCGTTCGTCGGGTCTAAGGACGACCGCGCCTTGATCCGCGAGCACGAGCTCGCGCACCCCAGCGGCCGCGGCGTGCGCGCGCATGTGAGTTGCGCGGAGGGGAACGGGGGGCGAGACGGCGCGGGGGGGCTGGGGGGAGACGGGAAAGGGGGGGAGGGAGGAGAGGAAAAGGTAGGGGATGGGAACTGGGGAGAGGGAGGTTCGCGAGTTACTTTATCAGGATGGGTGGGGATTTGGGCAGATGGGGGAAAAAAAAAAGTGACTGGCGTGACTGCTGGGGGGCGTGCATGTTTATTTGTTGGATGTTGCAATATCCCCTGTCTAGTGTTGGCTTGAGCTCTTTTGTTGAAATCACCTGAGGTTTCACCTGCGTGTTGCCGTGGCGTCTCTCAGGTGGTGCTGACGAGTTTCGAGATCCTGCAGAAGGACCGCAAGCCTCTGAGGGACGTGCGGTGGGAGCTGTGCATCGTGGACGAGGCACACCGGTGAGGAGAGATAGAGGGAGGGATAGAATGGTTGGAGTGGGGTGGTGTGGAGTGGGGTGGTGTACCTGTGAGAGATTAAGGACGTGCGGTGGGAGATGTGCATTGTGGATGAGGCTCACCGGTGAGAGATGAAAGAGTGGGATAGGAGGGTTGAAGTGGAATGGTATACCGGTGAGAGGTGAAACAGAGCGGTTGAGGATGTGCATTGTGGACGAGGCACACCGGTGAGAGAGAGGGATGGGAGGGTAAGAGTTGAGTGGATTACTGGTGAGAGAAATGAGGCGCACTGGTTAGTGCAATAGGAAGGTTAATAGGTCTGTTTCTGGTTTGGGCTGGTGAGCTGTGAGAGATGGGGCACAGCAGTGACAGGGATGAGGGAGGTTTAAGTGAGTAACAGTTGCTGGGGAAGTAGTGGTGTGAGTTCGATTTATAAGTACGCAGCATGCTGTGACCTGGTGTGCTAATGTGTGCTCTCCACTTTATTCTCTCCATTCCATATCTCTTCACTTGTCCTCTGCCTTTTGTCCCCCCCTCATTTCCCTTCCCTCATTCCATCTCCTCTGTGTGGCAGCATGAAGAGTACGACAGCCAAGACCACAGCAGCGCTCAAGGATCTGTGCATCAGGCGTGGGGGCCTGCTGCTGCTGCTCACTATACTTTCTGTTGGCTGTTTCTCCCACCCTCATTCCGTCTCCCTGTATCGGCAGCATGAAGAGCACGACGGCCAAGACAACAGCTGCTCTCAAGGAGCTGGGCATCAGGCGAGGGGCCCTGCTGCTGCTGCTCACTATACTTTCTGTTGGCTGTTTCCTTCCCTTCGTGGCAGCATGAAGAGCACGACGGCCAAGACAACGGCTGCACTCAAGGAGCTGTGCATCAGGCGAGGGGGCCTGCTGCTGCTCACAGGCACACCCGTGCAGAACAACACACGCGAGCTCTTGTGCGTGCTAAGCGGTTGGGGGGAGTGAGGTGGTGCTGCAAGCGGTTGGGGGGAGTGGGGTGGTGCTGCAAGTGGTTGGGGGGAGTGGGGTGGTGCTGTAAGCGGTTGGTGGGAGTGGAGTGGTGCCGCTCCTATTATCTGTCTCTTCCCCGCTCCTCCCTTCTCTCATCGCCCCATGACTCCCCTCAACCGCTTTCCCCTCATCCGCCCTTTCTTCCCAGCCCCTCCCTTCTCTCACACGCCCCCTCCCTCACTCCCTCTCTCGCTTGCCCCTCGCCTGCTCTGCCCTCAACCATACCCTATTCTCCCGTATACCCCTCCCCCCATTTTCCCCTGCCCCCGTTCCCCCGCCCGTGTGTCTCCCCCCACTCAGTGGCCTGCTAAACGTCCTCGACCCAGCCACGTTCGGCGACGAGGCTGAATTCCTGGCTCGGTTCGGCAACATCACCGACGCGGAGCAGGTTCGGGTGCTGCAGGAGGAGGTGCTTCGGCCGAGGCTGCTGCGTCGGATGAAGGAGGACGTGGAGAAGAGCCTACCGCGCAAGGAGGAGGTGATAGTGTGGGTGGAGTTGACGCGAGACCAGCGGCGCTACTACCAGGCGCTCTACCGCAACCGCATTGGCACGCTGCTGCAGGGCGCGTCGAATAAGAACCTGCCGAATCTGCGGAACCTGGTGAGTGGGGCATAGGGGAGGCGGTGGTTGAAGTTTTTTTAGGACGCGCCCTGCATGCAGCCTCCAAGATCACGGTGCTGCTCCAAGATCAGGGCGCGCCCAACAAGATCCTGCTGAATCTGCGGAACCTGGTGAGAGTAGTGAGGCGCCTCACCAGGCCATGGAGCTGCGCTGTGCAACCACCCGTGTATCAGCCCGCCTTGACATTCCCTCACCTCCACTACCCTCCCACCGTTTCTTCACCCCCTTCTCTTCCCCGTCTCCCTGTCTCATCTCCCCATGCGTCTCACCAGGCCATGGAGCTGCGCAAGCTGTGCAACCACCCCTTCCTGTGCAACGGACTGGAGGAGGACATGGTTCTCAAGGCCTACGCTGCTGCTACAGCCGCCACTGCTACTGCTGCTACGGCCGCTGCTGTTGTCACTGCTGCCACCGCTGAGGCTACAGCAACCCCATTGGCTCTGCCGCCTCCAGTTTCTGACTCTGCTGCTGATGGTCCTGCTGCGGATGTTGCTGCGCTTGCTCCTCCTCCTCCTCCTGCTGCTGCTGCTGCTGCTGCTGCTGCTGCTGACACGGCTGTGGAAGCAGCACCAGCACCAGCACCACCAACGTCACCCCCAGCAGCAGCAGCAGCAGGGGGCGTGGCAGTGGATGGGGAAGCACTGAGGCAGCGCATGTTAGTGCAGGGCAGTGGCAAGATGGTGCTGCTGGACAAGCTGCTGCCCAAGCTCAAGACCGCCGGCCACCGCATCCTCATCTTCTCCCAGGTGGGTGCCGTGCCGTTCAACCTCCCCTGTGCCCCTGTACCTTCTGTCCCCCCTGCCCCTCATGCACTTGCTGCCCTTCGTGCCTTGCTGCCTCCCCTGCCCTCCTTGCATCTTCTGCTCTTCCTGCTCCCCCTTCCCGCCCTCCCTTCCCTGCGGCCCCCCACCCTCCGCTGCAATCCTAGCCGCACAGCCCCCTACTGGCTCCTCCCTTCCGTTCTCATGGCAAGCCCCACTGCACCCTCACCATCAGTTCGGGATAATTTTGGACCTGCTCCAGTACCATCTCACTGACCTCCTACCTATCCCTGTCCCTCCTCTCCCCATCGCTGTGCTGGTTGTCAGTTCGGGATAATGCTGGACCTACTGGGGGACTATCTCACGGCCAGCCTCCTGGCCATCCCTCTCCCCTCATCCCCCCACTCCACCCCTCTCCCTCCTCTCCTCCCCCACCATCAGTTTGTGATAATGCTGGACCTACTGGAGGACTATCTCACGGCCAACGGTCACATCTACGAGCGCCTCGATGGCTCCATCAAGGGCGAGCAGCGCCAGGTGCGTGCGTGCTCTCAGACGCCCCAATTATATTTTCTTCTTTTTACTTGACCCATCTCAAGCCTCGATGGCTCCACCAAGGGTGAGCAGCGCCAGGTGCGTGCGTGCTCTCAGACGCCCCAATTATATTTTCTTCTTTTTATTTGACCCATCTCAAGCCTCGATGGCTCCACCAAGGGCGAGCAGCGCCAGGTGCGTGCTTTCACATGTCTCTATCTATCTCTCGCTTTTTGTTTTTTTTTTTATCGTCTGCATGTGTGTGTGCGTGCGAGCGTGCTTTGCTGTGCTGTGCTGTGCTGGGAGAGAGGGTTTATTGCGACGCCTTTCCACATGCATGCACGCATGCAGGCGGGCGGCTAATGACTGCTTTTGAGACCTCTCAAAAGTCGTCTCAAGAGACGTCTCAAAAGCCACATGCATCCAGGCGGCTATCGACTGCTGTTCTCAGCCTCAGCGCCAAGCAGTGCATCCTGAACCCATTGTCGTGTCGCATCCTCATACCTCTTCATAACCTGTCGTACCTCGTCATAACCTGTCGTACCTCGTCATAACCTGTACCCATCCCCCATACCTCCTCCCGCCTTCCCCATCTCACACACGCATGCAGGCGGCTATTGACCGGTTTTCAGTGCCAGGCAGTGCGTCCTTCGTGTTCCTGTGTTCCTGTTCCTCTCCCCCACCTCACACATCCCCCACAACACACACTTGAGCAGGCTGCTATTGACCGATTCTCAGCCCCAGGCAGTGCGTCCTTTGTGTTTCTGCTCAGCACCAAGGCGGGCGGTCTCGGTATCACCCTCACTGCGGTACGACCCCCACTCCTGCCCTCGACCCCTCGCTCCTGCCCGCACTCCCCTCGCTATCGCACTCAATGTTCAATCACCCACTCATTCAACCAATAAAAAACTAACTCAATTCAACGACTCACTTAGTCTCTTTCTCTCTGTATGAATTGCCCACCCTCAACACTCCCCCCTTCCCCAACTCTTCCCCCCCAATGGCAGGCGGACACGTGTATCATCTACGACTCTGATTGGAACCTTCAACTTTCCACGGACCATTCTTAAGCTGCCCACCCCCTCCCAACCCCACCCTCTCACACACTCGCCCCCTCCATCGCAGGCGGACACATGCATCATCTATGACTTTGATTGGAACCACAGCTCTATTCTTAACCACCCTTCCCCTCACCCCCCAACTCTCCCACCCTCGACAATTCCCCTTCACTCGCCCCCCCAATGGCAGGCGGACACGTGTATCATCTACGACTCTGATTGGAACCCCCAGAACGATCTGCAGGCCATGGCACGCTGCCACAGGTGGGACCCGAACTCTCCTTTCTTGCCCTTCTCCTGCTCGTCCTCTCACCAAGTATCTAATTGTGCCCCACTCAACCGCACTACGCGTCGCTCACCTTCTTTCTTTCATCTCCTCTCAACCCTCTCAACACGCCCTTGCCCTCTCTCCACCACTTCCTCCTCCCTCCCCTGCCCAGGATCGGGCAGAGCAAGGGCGTGAAGGTGTACCGGCTGACAACGAGGTAAAAACTTTTACGTCAACTCAAAACACCCTTTCTCTCAACCCTCCCTGCTGCCCTCCTCTTCCTCTGGTGCACAGGATCGGGCAGAGCAAGGACGTGAAAGTCTACCGCCTCATAACGCACCGCACGTACGAGCAGCAGCTGTTTGACTGCGCCTCACGCAAATACGGGCTCGAGGAAGCCATTCTCGGCAACTACCAAGGCGCCAGCGCTGGGAACGGGGCGAATGGGGATGCGGCAGGGGGCGGGGGAGAAGGAGAAGAAGCTGACGGGGCGGGCGGGGGAGGAGGGGGTCGTGGAAAGAGGGGGAAAGGCGTGGGGGGCGCAGGGGGTGCGGGAGGGGGGGTGGCAGGGGGAGGTGGGGTGCGGAATCCGGAACAGAGTAAGGATATAGAGAGTCTGCTGCAGCACGGGGCGTATGAGCTGTTCAAAGACGAGGCGGCAGAGGATAGCGTGCGGTTCACAGCGGAGAACATTGACCAGATCCTGGAGCAGCGCACACAGACACGCACCATTGGCGGGTGAGTTGGGGGGGAGATTAAGTCTCGAACCCTTGGGTTTTTTTGTAACTCCTGGGGCGCACAGGCACACAGGCACACACCGACCTTGGGGCGGCGGAGGATAGCGTGCGGTTCACAGCAGAGAACATTGACCAGATCCTGGAGCAGCGCATGCAGACACGCACGATCGGCGGGTGAGTCGAGAGGGATGTAGGAACACACACACAGACACACTGAGGCACACAGGCGCACACCGACCTTGGGGCAGCAGAGGATAGCGTGCGGTTCACAGCAGAGAACATTGACCAGATACTGGAGCAGCGCACACAGACACGCACCATTGGCGGGTGAGTTGGGGGGGGGGGGGGATGCAGACTCGAACAAACTCGTGGGGCGTTTGTAACTCCTAGGGCATATTGGCGCACACTGCCCTTGGGGTGGCAGAGGATAGCGTGCGGTTCACGGCAGACAAGAGAACATTGACCAGATCCTGGAGCAGCGCACGCAGACTCGCACGATAGGCGGGTAAGTAGTTGGCGCAGCGCAGCAAAACACACAGAATCACCAACACTGCAAACATGGAAACGCAGAAAACGAGGAACAAGGAGATGCAGAAACACCGAAATCCCGTCCTGCCATGTTCCCCCTCTGTGACTGCCACGTTCTCTTTCCGTGCTTCCTTCTCTAACCCCCCTCCCTCCCTCCCTCCTTTCTCTTTGCTTTTTTGCTGCCTCACATGCCTCTGCTTCCTATTCCCCCTGCAGATCCGGTACAAGCACATTCTCTATAGCCACTTTCGCTTCAGAGGAACCCGAGGGGCCAGAGGAAACGGCAGAGGAGGATCAAGACAACCCAGAGGGGGACAGGGGAAGTCCAGAAAGAGGAGGAATTGGTAGTGGGGGGGATGGAGATGAGAATGAGAATGCTGGCTGGAGTGGTGGTGGTGGTGGCAGCAGGAAAAGGAGCACCCGGTCTTCGCGAGGGGGAGCAGATGGGAATGCAATCAAGCAAGGCGCGGAGTTTTGGGAAGAGCTGCTGCCCGAGGCCTGCCGGGCAGCTCGGGCAGCAAAGGAATCTCCGCTGGATGGGTTTACGCCATTGGCCAGGGAGGAGAGGAGGAGGAAGAAAGTGGTATACGCGGAGGGAGGCGTGAGAAAGGGAGGAGGGGCGGGAGGGGGAAGTGGAGAGGGTGTGGAAGGGGGAGTGGGAGAGAAGGGGAAGGCAGAGGAAAGGGAGAGTGGGGAGTCTGAAAGTGGGGAGGGGAGCAGTGGGGAGGAGGCGGAGGGGGGAGATCGGAAGGGGAGGAAGAGGGGGCGAGGCACAGTAGGTGGGGATGATGGGATGGGAGAGGATGTGGCGTGGGTAGGAGAGGATGGGGTGAGTGAGGGGGAGTGCGGGGGGGGAAGAGCAGTGAGGAAGGCAAAGAGGGAAGGGCAAGGCGGGGCGAAGAAAGTGCGGCCGTGGAACGAAGCAGAGATCAAGCGGCTTGAGTGGAAGGTGTTCTTCTCTGCACTGGAAGGAGGTGAGTTGAAAAAGGGAGATGGGGTGAGAGTAGGGGCGAAGAAAGTGCAGCCGTGGAATGAAGCAGAGATGAAGAGGCTCGAATGGAAGGTGCTCTTCTCTGCACTGGAAGGAGGTGAGTTGAAATGCTTGTATTACTTTCGAGAAAGTCGGAGCGGGGGCTGTTTGTTAATCGCTTCAGAAACAGCGATTTAGAGTGGAAGGTGTTTCTTTCTGCACTGGAATGTGGTGATTTGAAATAACGGGCGAGCAGATGAGAGTACGGGGGAGTGCAGGTGAGGGTGCGGGGCTAGAAAAAACGTGTGCAGGGAGAGTGCCTTGGCGTGCACTTGCTGTGCACTTGCTGTGCACTCGCTGTGCACTCGCTCTCCAAGTCACACCAACTCCAGCTACTTCTGCACGTCCTTTCTCCCTCGACCCTCCTGTTGCATCTCCCTCCCTCCTCTGCCTCTCCTCCCCGCCCCACTCCCCCCACCCTCGTCCCTCTGCTTTCCCCTCTCCTCCCCCTCCCCTCCCCTCTCCCTTCCCCATTTCCGTCGCCTACCAGACAAGCTCCGCCAGGCAGCGAAGCTGCAGCAGCGGTCAGAGGAGGAGGTGGTAGAAGTTGCAGCAGCGCTAGAGCGCGTATATCGTAGCGTGTACTCCCTCCCCGAGTCACACCAACTCAGCCTAGACCTGGCACTGCGTGGGCAGAAGTCCAAACCCCACCACCGCTCCATCGATTTCGCTGATCCTGTCCTGAGTGCTGCTGTTGCTGCGTACGCTGCTGCCAATCATCCTGGTGCTGCTGCTGCAGCAGCGGAGGAGGATGGGAGGAAGGCTGAGGAGTTGTGGCCGAGGGAAGCAGCAGGGGAGAAGCTGCCTGCTGCTGCGAGGGCTGCTATGAGCACTGTGGCGTTCCGACTGCGATGCGTGAAGGGTGCAGAGAGGTAAGTAAGGAGTGCAGAGAGGTTAGTAAGGAGTGCAGAGAGGTAAGTAAGGAGTGCAGAGAGGTAAGTACGGAGTGCAGAGAGGTAAGGAGTGCAGAGAGGTAAGTAAGGAGTGCAGAGAGGTTAGTAAGGAGTGCAGAGAGGTAAGTAAGGAGTGCAGAGAGGTAAGTAAGGAGTGCAGAGAGGTAAGTAAGGAGTGCAGGGAGGTGCGTTTGGAGTGCAGAGTGGTGTGTTAGGAGTGCAGAGAGTCGCGAGAAAGAATGATCCATGGTACGCTTGGTTACCTTTCACATTTTGAGTAACAATCTTTACGTAAATGAGTAGAGATTTTTTCACCCGTTCCCTCTCCGCATTCACCCTTCACCCAGCCAACACCCACTCCTTTCCTGCTCCTCTCTTCTCTGCCTCTCCCCTTCTCCCCTCCCCCAAATCCAGTCGACTGCAAATGCGAGCTGTGGTGAGAGTGCTAGCAGCAGCAGCAGCAGCCAAGCCAGAAGGTTTTGTGCACCCCACCATCACTGCCATTCTCTCCTCAACTGTCGTCAAGCGGTGAGCCTCCTCTCTCTGTTTATTCCTTTCCCTTGATTGTTTTGCCTTTCCAAGGTGACTTTTGAGCCGACTCATAAGTCAAGCGGTGCGCCTCCTCTCTCTGTTTATTGCTTTTCCTTGATTGGGGTGTCTTTCCCTTGCCGCCGCTGCGGCTGCCATTTTTTCCTCCTCATTCTCCTCCTCCTCCTCCTCCTCCTCCTCCTCCTCCTCCTCCTCCTCCTCCTCCTCCTCCTCCTCCTCCTCCTCCTCCTCCTTCTCCTCCTCCCCCCCCCCCCCCTCCCCCCTCCTCCTCCTCCTCCTCCTCCTCCTCCTCCTCCTCCTCCTCCTCCTCCTCCTCCTCCTCCTCCTCAACCCCTCCTCCCCCTCCTCTCCCATCTCCCCAACCGCTGCTCCCTTCCTTTCCCCCTCACCAACACCACTCACTCTTCCTCGCCCGACCTGCTCCCTCACGCGCCCCCTCTCCTTCTGCCTTTAGAGGCGCCTCATTAACCAGAATCAATTGTTCTTGTTCCCCTCCCCCTCCCCCTCCCCCTCCCACTCCTTCCTCCCTCTCCCCCTCCTTCCTCTCCCTCCTTCCTCACCCTCCTTCCTCCCCCTCCTTCCTCCCCCTCCCCCTCCTTCCTCCCCCTCCTTCCTCCTTTGACAGCTGGCGCTTTCCCACGTGGTGGGATGACGAGGCAGCTGCTGATTTCCTGAGAGCAGCAGTGGAAATGGGTTGCTCGCCTTCCGACTTTGCAGCTCTGAGGTAAGAGAGGGGAAGGCGGCGGATACAAAAAGGGGGTTGAGAGAGGAGAGGGGGAGAGGGAAGAGGCGGAGGGGGGGGGAAGGGGAAGAAACAGAGGGGAATGGCGGCTGGGCAGAGAAGCAGAGATCTTGCAGCTAGCTTTACCCAGTCACTTTTCTTCCTCCCTCTCTCTTCTCCCCAGTTCTCCTCACTTCCGCCCCCGTCCACTGACTTCTCCTGTCCTTCTTTCTGTGCCAAACCCTCTGTCCCGTACGTGAATGTGCTGTCACTTGTCACAACTGACCCACATTTTGTCTTCACACACAAGTACGATGCAGCCTGTGTCAGCTGCGCACACAGGGATCCCCCCCTGTCTCTAACTCTCTCCCTCTCTGTGCCAAACATCCCTCTGTCCGTCCCACGCATTGTTGTGGTCCCAATCATCAGGACGGACCCTCATTTTGTCCTCACAAACAAGTACGATGCAGCCTATGCCAACTGCGCTCTCAGCTCCGCACAGGTATGCACTCTCTCCACCCCCTCTTCCTATCCCCCCCTCACTCCCCTCACTCTGTATCTCACTCCCTTTCGTGCTCACTCGCTCCCTCCACACGCACTCCCCTTCATATTCTCCACACTCACTCCCCTTCACACTCTCCTCACTCTTCTGTCCACTCTGTGCCCGCGTGACCCTCACCAACCCACGTGACATGTAGAAGATGAATAACCATGCTAAGCATCCGTTTCCTCCCCCCCTTCCCTCCATTCGCCTTCCTCAGGCGACGGAAGCTGAGAAGGTGCGCGACTTCATGCGTGTTGATTGGCCGTTGCCAAGCGTGCTGACAAAGCTGGTAGTCCACGTGGCAGAGGAGGTGGCATGGAGATGGGACATTCCGTACGAATTCTCCCGAGAAAATATATTCTCCAACAAATGGGGAACCAGTCGCGGGCTGAGAACTGGAGCTGCTGCTGTTGCTTCCACTCGTGGTGCCTCTGCTGCTGGTGATGCTGCTGCTGCTGCTGCTGCTGCTGGTGCTGCTGGTGCTGCTGCTGCTGGTGGAAGTAACGATGACGACTCGCAACAACATGAAAGGAGGAAGGAGGAGATGGGGGGAGACCCATACCACCAACACCAGGATAGACCAAACAAGCACTGCCATTCCGGGACAATGGTTTCTGCGTGGGGGGTTCTTGGAAAGTCCCAGGGAGTTAAGCAGAAGGAGAAGCTAGGAGAAGGAAAGCAGGCTGAAGGGCAGGCGACGGACGGTAAGCAGGAGGTGGGGAAGGGGAAGGAGAAGAGGAAGGAGGAGGGGGGGAGAGACAGCTTTCTCGTTTCATGGTCTGGTTTGCGAAAACCTGCCACTGGACGGGGAGGGGGAGGTGGAGGAGGAGGGGCAGGAGGAGGAAGGGGTTCAGGAGCAGGTGGAGGGAGAGGAGGAATAGGAGGTGCGGGAGCAGGTGTAGGCATGGGAGAGGCTGGTGGAGCGGGATTGGGAGGCACGCAGGAATCAGACCCGATTGTATCATCTGACCCTGTTGTCTCGCCTGCTGGTGAGTCGGTAGAGAAGAGGCACAAGGCGAAACATGTGGATGTGCACCCAGCGCCGAAATCGCAGCTTGTTTTCCTGCCGTCGCTCCCGCACGCATCTCCTGCTGCTGCTGGTGCTGGCGGTGCTGCTACTGCTGCTGCTGCAGCTGCAGGTTCGGCCCCAGTCAAGGCGAAAACGGCGATTCCAAGCCAAAGGGCACCGGCGACCGGCAGGGATGGCAATTTGAGTATGGATGCGGACAGGGAAAGGACCAAGCGCAAGAGGGAGAGCCTAGAACAGCTGAAGAACCACCTGCAGAATTCCCTGAAGGGTGACGTGGGGACTGGTGAAAGGGAGGTGAGGGAGGGGAGTAAGGAGAGGGGTGTGAGAGAGGGGAGTGAGGAGAAGCAGAGGAACAAGGGGAACGGTGCTGAGAAGCGGAAACGCCTGGATGATCTCCTGGAAGGCAGTTCCGGCAGCGAAGCTGCTGTGTCTGGGATCAGCACTGGGAGCGAGGGGGGGTCGGGAGGCGGTGCGGTGGTGCTTGAGGAAGAGGAGCTTTCTCTCTATCTTAAAGCCCAGCAGAAGAGTGTATTGTCATCCAGCAATGGAAGAATGGGGGCGTCAGGCAAAGTTGATGTTTCTTCTGTGATGGGCCTCAACGGAAGGGGAAGCTGCGAGGGAGTGAGGAGGGAGGAAGATGGTTTCACAGTACAGAAGCTGCAGTCTCCTCAGGCGGCAAAACAACACCAGCAGCAGAGGGAGCAACAGCAGCAGACGAAAGCAATGCAGAAGAAGTGCCTGTCATCAGAGCTCTACGGGACAGAGACCACCCGAGTACCTGCCACCAGTGCTGGTCATTGCTCCCCTCCTCAGAAACCTCCTACTGCTCAGAAACCTCCTACTGCTCAGAAACCTCCTACTGCTCAGAAACCTCCTACTGCTCAGAAACCTCCTACTGCTCAGAAAGCTCCTGCTTCGTACAAGTCACCTGCAGCTCATAAGTCTCCTGCTGCTTATACATCTCCCACTCTCTGTGTATCTGCTGCACGGTCTTCAGCTGCTGATGCCGGTACCAGGTTCTGTCCACTGGTGGTTCCACTTGCAGAGGACAGGGATTACTCACATCACCACACCCCCTTACCTATGAACACGCCGACCCGTCCGCTGCTGTCTCCAATGCCTGCTGGAACTGCTGCCAATAGAAAGCAGTCAGAGGTGCTGAGGGAAGTGAACAGAAGCAGGGAGATGGAGAAGGGATGGTCAGCTTCTCCTGCCAAGAAAGCGAAACTCACTGATAAGGTACGTATGGTGGTCTGAGAATCCATTGAAGTTGGTTACTGTGCAGTTATGTTCGTAGGTTTCCTGGTGAACGTAGTAACTAACGGCTTCCCTGACTTCATTGTTTCCATTCTGTGACTTGAAGCAGGTACTCGTGGACCAGCCTGCAAGGTCTTCGGAGCATGTGAAAGCAGCAGCGCATGTGCTTCATAAGCAGAATAGAGAGCCAGTTGGAGCACCTTCCAAGGCCACAGGGAACAAAAAGGTGGTAAAACAAGCAACTTTAGCAGCTTTCCTAGGAAGGAGAAAGAGCAGCTGACATCAAGTAGAGACATAAGCACTAAGCATTGCTTATTTTTCCTGATCTCAATCTGGTTAGCAGGATTCCAACTGGTATGCCAGTGGTTTAGCTCTGGTTCTGCTTGTTTGGTTTGTTCATGACAATGCTTAGGCTGTAAGTTGCAAGCAACTAATAGGGAATAGTTCCAATTCACATCAGCTCTTACCTAGTAAATCCTTTCCACTGTGGATACATTCTTCAGATACGCTACAATAGCTGTGACATTATCCTGACTGCCCCGATCCACTGCCTCTGTCACCAGGCGCTTGCTGCTCATTGAGGGCTCCTTTACAGTGTCTAGCACGTACTGTGCCACTTCCTCATTGCTTAACTTCTCCCACAGCCCATCACTCGCCATGACCTGTACAGCACAGTGGATGATGTGTGTTGTGGATATTGCAGCCACATACATACTGCAAGAAAAGCAGTGCTTGAATGCGCACATGGGTCTGGTGCCTGTACTCACCAGAAACTCGTCGTCTTCAGAGAGCTTGTGGTGGGTAATCTCTGGCTCTGCTGTCACTGCAAGTTTCATGTCGTGATCGCCAAGTGACCGAGTAACCTGAACAGAACAAAGGCATGATACCACTTGATATCGAAGGTCGATGTACCCACCCGACACCTGGAAATGCTTGCCCCAGGCTGAAAAGCACATGAACAATACTCACTTCAATTCCAGCAATTCCCACACGCCACGTGTTGACACGCCACTGCACCAGACCACCAGCTTTTTCTGCTCGATTGCGCTCCTCTGGGTCACTAGCGACGTGATCCTGTAGACAAGAAGAATAGCAGGGGTTAACAGAAAGGCTAGGCTTCACAAAAACTACATGCGGTATGTCCTTGCATGTGGATGAGGCCATACACGGGACAGTGCCTTCACTTCTCCAGACTGCTTCAGAACAGCTCTGCAGTCGCCAGCATTGGCAATGTACATGTCGGTCCCAATCACAAGGGCCACACATGCTGTGCATCCTGGGTACCACCCCTTTCCACTGTCAGGCCGAGCCTTTCTCTGCTTGCTCAGCTCTAATTCCAAGGCCTTGTCAGTTGCCAAAAAGGACTCAATGAGAGCCTCGGGTGGACTGAAAGCGGATGCAGGTGAAAGAGTGAATTGAGAAGAAGAGAAAGAAGGGCGGAGGGGGGAAACAGGAAGGAGTGGGAAGGGGAGAGGGTGGGGGAAGTATGGAGAACAGTTGAAAAACAGTCGAAACGGATATGTTAAGGGTTCATGTAGGAGAGGATGTTAGCTGCATGTCAAGAAAGAACCCACCTGAGATCAGAAAGCTTGTCCATTACACTTCCAGGGATATTCCGGGCACAATACTCTGCAGCTTCATACCCTGTAAAGCAACCCTTCTCAGTCATTCAGATAAAAAATTAACAGCTTGCAAGATTATGAAGATTTAGCAACGCTTACCTCGATGACCGTCGAACACTCCAAACATATATATTGTGGAAGACGCAACAGTGAATGTCTTGATAAAATGTCGATCTTCCATCTTCTCTCTTGCCCCACTTGTTGCAAAAGACCCAATGGAAATAGCTGATGCATGAGCTGTTGCCTTCTTGGCAAGGTCCACAACCTTGCTTGACAGCACAGTGTTCTTGGAAGTTAAAATCTCTTCAGGTGGAAAGGCTTGAGAAGGATCTGGCTGGTTGTGCACTATGCCCGGCTGTTGGGTGTGGTCTATTGGAAAGGGCACACTTCCGGAGAGAATGCTCTCGATGTCATGCGCAACATCTGACATTGAAGGTCGCAAGTTGATGTTCGGATGCCAGCACTTCCCAATGAGGCTTCGCAGTCTTTCCGTGACTGGACCACTTATTCCAGGAACATTCGGCCTGAGATTAAAAGTGGTAATAGCTGCAGCCAGCTGCTGTTCAGAATAATCCATCTCCAACACAGTGTGAGCCTGGACAACAATGCAAGTGGTGAGGAGAAGAACAATTAGTGTATCTGTTCTGTAGCTATGCCCAATGCTATTGGAAAAGAAGGCTCTTACCTGGACATCAGTAGTACAGTCAGAGTAAGGGATCACGCCTGTGGCAAGCTCACTGAAAGGAGGATGTAAAAAGGAGCCGAAATTATGGTGGGAAACGAAAACTGCTTAATGCAAACGAATGTACGGCAAATAGACATACTTGAGCGTGATGCCGAAGCTATAAACATCTGATTTCAAGGTGTGGACATCCTTCGCGAGGATTTCAGGTGCCATGTACCTGCAAGTCCACGTGGGTATGTAACCGTTGTACAGAAATTCGCGATGTTTATGTCTCTGAAGGCAGAAACGCTTGATGAGTTCACCTCAAAGTTCCAACCATGTTTTTCTTGTGAAAACCTCCTGTTGGTTTCCCAGATGACTGCCAGTTTGCAGCCGTATGTTTTTGGAGCTCGCTAGAGTGTGAAGCAAGTCCAAAGTCTGACAGAAATGCGTTGCCCAGGTCATCAATCTGCACCAATTCCCAGGCATCTGTCAGAAAACGGTAGTGCCATGGATTCTCAGCTGAAAGGGACCTGAACACAGCCATACCAAGATGTTGGATGGTTTCACATCCCGGTGTACAACGCCCAACAAATGAACGTACGCCAGTGCTTGAGCAGCCTGATAACCAATGCGAAGGATATCCAGCACACTTGGCTTCCACTGTTTCGTGTGAAGTGCTTCATGCAGGTTCCCTCCACGATAAAGGGTGAAAATCAGAACGTAGTCGGGAGGATAAGCTCGAGCAGCAAGCAACGAGGCGATGTGGGGATGCTTGAGCGAGCTTCACACGGAAAGACGGAAGCAATGATGCAGTGTGAGCCTGGGTCAAGGCTGCAAAAGGATTTTACAAGGAGAATTACAATGCACTACCTCAGGAGCTTTAGCTCTTTGTGAAATCGATCCATATCTTCGGATGTTGACAATCGTGGCTTCTTCAGGGCAACTGGCTGTTCCAAATATGACCCTTCATATACGCTGCTTTCTGGGCCTGCATTTCACATTAATTGCGCCTGATCAAGCAATCTCAATCTCCTCAAAGACTAGTACTTGAATAGCTGTTTACGTTCTTACCCTTGGCAATCAGCGGCCCTGTCTTTATCTCTGCCTTAGGCACGTTCAGCTTCACTGTTGTGCTCACGCAGCAGCCTCTTACACATCGAGTCTCTGGCTCACCCATGTCCGTGAATTCTAGCGCCAAAGAAAGAAGAAAACTTGCGAAATTGGCAATCAATGAAGAGCATCCGGCTGACGTCAACCAGAATGGCGGTGAATTCAGCACATATTGGAGAAATAATCCGTTTTGTGATGACCAAAGCACGGAGCACGAAGTACGACAATCTGGAGAAATCAAAATGCTTCAGTGCTGAAGTTTTCAGTGTGATTTCGGCAGAACTGCGGACTACACGAAATATTAAACATGAAATTGCTATGTAGCGACAGAAATGTAGACGCAGTATGGACCTCATTCGTCCGCATTCGTCCCTCACCAACGCACACAGATCAACCTCTCATGGACCTCCACATCAGCACCAAAACTGGGCCAACAATGAATGCACTCCATCTTCCAGACCCGATGCATCGAATCACTGCATGCGCCGGCTCCGCTCAATCCCTCAATACCGTTCTGCAACGTAACGAACCGAACGTACTGCTCGTGTTCAATTCTGTCACTCTCTTGCAGCCAAGTGTCCTCCTCCCTGCCCCACAAGTGTGCGCTCCAACCCAGAACTGTAAACTACTACTGTACCCCTTGGCAAAGTACATTACCGCATCTTACCCCCCACCCCACCATGTTCCCCATCCCATTTCCTTCCCAATCCCCAATTTCTACTCTCAGAGCATTCTGCATTCCCAATTTGTCTGCAGCATTCTAGAAGCAATTTTCTATCCTAGCTGGTCTGCATGCGTGTGGTTCCTTCTTTCCACTACGCCTGCTAGCTTCTCGTCCACCGTCCATCTTCCCCGCAGACTCGCATAATAATGGTCTTCGCCACCGCATCTCCCCTTGTTGCGATCACGGAAGCCTTTTCCTCTTCCACCCTCCGTATCTCCTCCACTGTCCGCCTCATCTCCCCTTCCGCTACGGCTCTCAGCACCACCACCTCCCTTCCGCGTATCCCCTCCGCTGCGTCTTCCTCCTCTCGCCTCTCCTTTTCCGCGTTCCTTGGCGCGAAGCTTCCCGCGCGGACTCCTGCGGGATTTGGGAAAGCTCGTGCAGTGCGTGCCCGGGTGGTGACAGCGATGGCAGCGGCACCGAAGATCACCGAGCCTGTTGAAGTCTTGGTGAAGGCGGCCACAGGATCACCCGATAAGCTCGGAGATTGTAAGAAATGTCTTTTGCTCGTACAGATTCGGCTTTCCCTCGACTTCCCTTTCCCGCTATCCTGCTCCTGTGTTCCTTCTAAATAAATCACCTTTCTGTTTAAATTTATACTCACAAGGGCCAATCTCCTGCCTACCAGTTTATCGAATCTTTTTTAAAGAGTCTTCAGTAGTTCCAGACTTCTGTAATCGCAGCCTCTGTCTAACCTCCTAGCGTCAAGCGATTTTGCAACGATGCGACGCTTTCTATGCCCTGAACCAACTCCACCTGCTCCTCCCCCCCTCCCCCCCAGGTCCGTTCTCCCAGCGCGTGCTCATCACCGTGGAAGAGAAGGGACTACCGTACTCCTACCGCCTCGTCGACACGGCCAACAAGCCGCGATGGTGCACCGCCTTTTCCTCCATATCCCTCTTATACCTTTTCGCGTCTACTTTTACCACCCTTTTCTGTTAATCGCCTCCCGCGCTTCGTCCACGGTACCCCTCTTCCTCTATGCATGGATTCGTTCTCCCCGCTTCTTTGTGAAGTTCCTCTCGTTCAGGATGACCACCAGCATGTCAGACCAAGCCCTGCCACATCTCCCTGCACCATTCGCTCTTCACATTCAATACCCGAATCCCGAATTCCACTTCCATCTTTTTGCCGCCTGCCCCCTTCTCCCTACCCACTTCCCCCGACCATCTCCCCTCTTCCCCCTTCTCCGTTCCCTCTACTCGCTACCTCTTCCGCTCAACCCACATTCTCCCTTCCCGCCTTTCCCCCCTTCCCCCTTCCACCCTCCCCCTTCCCCCGTGCGTGTGTCACATCACAGGTTCCTGGATGTGAATCCCGAGGGCAAGGTGCCGGTGATCAAGACGGCGGATGGGTGGCTGGCTGACTCGGACGCCATCACTGCTGCGCTCGAATCCGACTTCCCTCAGCCGTCCCTTGCCACGCCGGACGACAAGAAGGCCGTGTGAGTGTGCTGCTGCGTGTGTCGTTGGGTGGACTCACTGGGTTTTAAACACGAGGGGACGTGGGAGGAGTATGTGAGAGGAGAGGGCACTATTTGTACAAGAGGGTTGTGGTGAGAAATGCCAAATCGTCCCTCGTGAACCCATAGCAATCACCATGACATGACACCTCTTCACACCCCTTACTCCCCTCCGCCCTCCCGCGATCTCGCCCTCTCGCCCTGTCCCCCTCTGCCAGTGGCGCGGGTGTCTTTGGCGCGTTTGTGAAGTTTCTCAAGAGCAAAGACAGCGCTGATGGCACGGAGCAGGCGCTGCTGGGGGAGCTGTCCGCCCTAGAGGACGCTCTCAAGGCCTCGGTCAGTGCTGAGGGCGGAGAGAGGGGGAGGGGTGGAGAGGAGGAGGGGAGGGGTTTGGTGAGTTTGATGGGCAGGGGAGAAACAGGAAAGGATGGGATGGGGGAGGAATTGTTGGGGGGGGGTAGTAACGGGCTAAGGACTGTGTTTGCTGCTTGTGGGGTGGGGTAGCTTAGGGGATACCTTCAAGACATTTAGAGCAAGCTTCGCCACCTGTCTTTTCCCCACCATTATTGCCTGCCACCATATTCCCCCCTTCGCCACTTGTCTGTCCCCCTCTTTCCCTCACTGCATGCTCCATTCCCGCTCTTCTCTTCTATGTCCATTCCCATGACCATGTGAGCAGGGCGGTCCGTTTGTGGCGGGTGAGAGAGTCACAGCAGTGGACATTGGTCTCTCCCCGAAGCTCTACCACATGATAGTCGCTCTGCCACACTACAAGAACTGGCACATTCCTGACACCTTCACACACGTGCATGCATACATCAAGGTATGCACACATGTCACTTCCATGCGTGTACGCACTCTTCGCCAACCCATCGGCTCCTCGTCTGTTTCCCAGAATTCCGTTCCCGGTACTTCCATAATAGTGTGCATGCTACCATATGATACAGTATCCATTTCTTTCTTCCTGCAAATCTCAATTCGTTACCATTTCCCCCCATGCCTCTCTCTTCCACCCACCCCCCAGGCGCTCCACAGCAGGGAGAGCTTCAAGAAGACATCAGCCCCTCCAGAGGTAGTCATTGCTGGGTGGAACCGTGCATTGGGTATCACTGCCTGAACGTAGCTGCTTTGTTCAAGCTGGTCGCATTGAATAGAAGCACTCTGATCGCAGGGGTTAGGTGGATGGATTGATGGATGGACGCATTCCTTAGATGGGATGGCCATTGCTCAGATGCACGTGATGGGCTACATCCTGGCTAATACCATGTAACTAATTCAGATAGGATTTGCTCTATTAGAAAGTGAGAAACCGTACTAAGTGTTGGAAACAAGTGATTTATAACGCTTCTGTCGTATCGAAGCTTCGACACAAAACGGAACTGACTACAGCGAAGAAGCACTCGAGTCAACCTTCGGAGGTTGCGCGAAGGTCGAAGGTCCCCGACCTTTGACCTGACGAACCGTACAGTGCGACAGCAAGGACACATAACTGACTCGTTACAGAGCAGTTACCCGAGTCGGCACTGTATCGAACCGCAACAGCAAAAACAGTTAAAGATAGAACTTTCATACTCCTTTGTAATCATATAAAAGCCTTGTACTTCTCTGCTATTATCAACTTATCTTGTTCTCACACACCAGCACAAGGTGGTTCAAGTAACTCTTCATTAAACGCTTCCGCTATTACATCTCTACGTCAATACCCGATCTTAGTCCTGAAAAAGATCCTAAGGGCTTTCTCAGCCCAACACTAAGCATCAACTGTTCATTGTGCAACCATAAAAGAACACGTAACATGTTGACGCAGGCAGTGCAATGAGTCAGCGGGCAAGGAAAAAAATAAAACCCACTCGGAAGGCATGCCATTCGGGAGGCATCAACCCTAAAAAAATTGGGTTGAGGCTCCTGAATGGCATGGAGTCCGAATGGGTTTTAGTTTTTTTCTGCCCGCGGTCAGCATGCTGACTCACTCGGTAGCGTCGTCTAGCGAAACGGTAGCGCTACCGAGCGCTACCAAGTGAAATATATTAGTCTCTGGTTTCGTTTTTCACATGGGGGAAAAGTGGTTCTTTCTCGACCAGAACTGATAACGACATTACTCAAAGCCCCGAGTTCAGTATCCTGAAAACGACATCACTCACAACCCAGAGGCATACCGTACCGTGGTTGAGCACAGCAAGGCTAGGTAACATAGCTTGCACAATTATCAATTGTACTATAATCTGTCTAGAACAATCACATCTCAGTACCCTCTAATCCATGAAACATTTACCATACTTCACTTCCCGGAGCACCTAGGGAAGCTTGTCTGAAGAATACCGTAACTGGGCTGCAGGCAGAAAAACATGCAATGAGCTGGACTATTGCACCCAGACCTAGATCCGGGAATCAGCAGTTTTGTGAATACCTAGATCTAGAATTTATTGGGGTAAGATGGTAGTGGTAGTAGCGCCATCCACTGAAATGAATTCCGTGGAAAGAGCTTTACGAAGCAGGTGGCGGTAGCCCCTTCACAGCTAGCTGTAGAATCGAAGAGGGGAGGGGAATGAGCAAAAATTAGCGAGGGAAAGGACAGGACAGATCTGAGAGAGAATACAGAGTAGCGGAAAGAACATGCCTGCCACTCCCCTTTCTCTCTGTTCTCTCTTCTCCCACACGTTCTACGTCAACGGCCTGGTTCAACTACCTGTCCTCCCTTTCGTGCAACCAGCGAATCTTTCAGTTTCCACTCTCCTTCTCTCACTCACCCTGTGGTTGTTCGCGAATCCATACTAGCACGAACCCGCGACCAAGTCCCGTCGCCCCCCCGCCGATGTCAGGCTGTCCTAATGCACCCCACTTAACGAAAACTCAAACCAGTGCAGTAACCCTACTTCAGTAACACCCCCAATTTCGCTCACCCTCTGGTTGTTCGCGAAGCAGTGCGAGTACGAGCCGGAGACGAAGTACATTGGGGTGGCGGTGATGGCCGAACTGAAACACCCGTCGCCGATGCCGTCCGTCGCGTTACAGTACGCCACGTAGTTGTCGTACTTGCAGTTGACATAGTCGGTGTACGTGGGTACGATGTACACTTCATCCATGTATGCCGCGTACTTGAACACTGGCGCCAGATGCGGGAGGGAGGGAGGAGCGGGATTACAGTGAGATCGCAACGAAAGGAGGTGAGGAGAGCACTCTTAGACGCATCGCCGAAAGGGAACGGCGAGAGCGGCTGGTTGTAGTCGTGAGTGCGGTTCCGCCGATGGGGTCGAAAGGGGGCAAAAGAGTAAGAGCGATAGAGCGAGAAACACAGGGATGCCAGACCGAGAAACGCAATAATTCAAAATTGCACGCGGCACGCGGAACGCAGAACGCACCGAGCTTATCGCCAACGTAGATCTTCGTAGACTGCATCCAGAGATTGTAGTCCACCTGCGGGTTCCACGGCCACCCGAACGACGCCGTCGGCTTGCCCACGACGATCTTCCTCGCCGTGTACGGCTTGCTCTTAACCTTCACCGCCACCTTCTGGTTGCGCTGGCAGCGCCCGAGCATGCCCGACGCAAAGTACATGGTGCCCTGCTGCGCCTTCACCTTGCACCCCTTGGCGCCGTCCCAGTTCTTGCACACGCGCACGGCGCGCGCGTAGTTGCAGATCTCGTAGTCCGCCTGCCGGTAAAACTGGTACACCTCGTCCGTGCGCGTCGGGTAGTTGAACACTGGCGGAGCGGAAAAGCGGGGGAGCGGAAAAGCGGGGGAAGGGGGGTTGGGGGAGGGGAAAGAAGGGGGGAGGAGATGAGAAGGGGGAATGGGGGTTGGGGGAGGGAAAGGAGAGTACACTTGTGACAACGGAGAACATGACTCCACAGGTCGCTCTGCGTGAGCGTAAAATGCGACCTTCGAGATTGACCATACGAAGAGGAGACAGCATAAAAGTAACGAAGGACCGACGACTACGGTGGTTGAACCGTACTGAAACTCGGCAGAACCTCACCAAGCAACCCACGAGGATTGGCACTGAGTTCTTCGAGACGACGTACCGAGAAAGTCGCCTGGGAAAACTTTTGTTGAGGCTGCCCAGCTGCGGAGATTAGTGGTGGGGTTGAATTGGTAGTTGAAATCTGCGCCGTTATACCCCACGTTGATGTACCGCGGCGGGTTCGCGGCCTGCGTCGTTATCTCGCCGCCCGATTGAAGCGTTCCCGCAGGGGGCGCTTGCGAAGGGACGAAGAGAGAGCGATCCTTCATTTCAGCGGAGACGACACTAACGAGGATGAGAAGGAGAGTGGAGGAGAGTAGAGAGCGCATGTTTCGGCGATAACCAAACGGATTGCAGGTCTTAGTTGACGGTCTTTGAGGGAGATGGACCATTTTCTTACGTCGTCGATATATAGACTCGAAGTTTCAACGTGTTTGAGAGATAAAAGGCGTGTTTGGAGATAGCTCTATTAATGGAAGCGCGCTCTTGGCAGGCACGAGACTCTGACTACACCTAGGCGTCTATCTGCTGGTTTTCTAACGTTGAACAAGTCTCTGAATGATGTTCTACGGAACCGTACTTCACGAGTTTGAATTAGCAGGCCGATTGTGGCCTAAGAGGACTAGACCTGGAAGAATCAGGCAGCGGCTTACACTCTACGGGCAATTGTGATGTGATGAGGTGATGAGGTGATGCGCCGCTGTATTGAATCGTATCGTGAATGCGCGCCCAGTGTTCCAGCCTGTTCTCCCAACTCTAGAATGTACCAGTGGGTGTGCCGAACCAGCGCATGATCCGAAGGAAAAGCGGGGGATGCTGGGAGGAGCGGAGCATGGGATGGGACGGGACAGGAGCCGTCATCGATGGCTAAACCAACTATTAGGGCGGGTTCGCCCTTAGGGAACTGAATCTATCCACTGTATCTCGACCAGAGGGGACGCGATGCAAACGAGCATTTGCTCGTTTCGGCGATCACGACAGTGGTAGCAGCATCAAGCAAGGTGCTGGCCAGGCTGCTGTTGCCCTATCGGTGGCAGGCAGCCTTTCAAACATAAGAAAGAACCTGTGAGTTGGTCCACAGACTCCATGCATGGATGGAGCGGGAAAGTGCAGCCGTCCGTTGCTGTGCGTGGGAGGTGCCGAGCGTGAACAACGGCAGCACAAGAAATCCACCAATGCAAATGAAGCAGAAGGGCAGCAGAGGGCGGGTGGGGGATGAGGTGGACAGATGAATGAGGTGAATGAGATCAATGTGAGCGGGAGAAGTTTCACATTTTGGTTCAGCTTTTGATGGAAGCCGACTCGACTACGAGCCGCAATATTTCAACATTGGTGCGTTGTGCGCTGACAATTGAACGCGCGCTGGCATTCGCGGGAGATCTGCAAGTCCACTTCCTTTTGTGGCGGGTTTCCAAAGGGTAATTACATTCTGGGTAACCAACATCGAGCCCGCTGACGTCAAAAGTCACCTACGTGGCTCGATGGTACCCGTCAGATCATGCGCACCCCTTGGTGGTACCCATCTTCCCTCCGTGGTACCCATCTTCCCTGCGTGGTACCCATCAACTGTGCGTGAATTCCCTGACTGGTACCGCAACATTTCAACCGAGCTGTACACCGTACAACAAGGGTTTCAATGCGATTTTCACTATATTATACCAACGTTTTCTGTCTGCAATTGAACATTAATACATTTGAACATTAATACCTTTGAACGTGCCTTACACTGGATAGAGTGCAACCTAGAAAAAATAAACTCCCCTTCTAAAATCCTCACGTTACCTCCGAACCTTTGTAAGCTCACATCACTGAGCGATAGGTAGCGTGAATCTTACGACCATGTTTCTCGGCGCGCAGTTGGTAATCTGAACAAAGTTCATAAGGTTGTATGCAAATAAATTGAGCATGTACCCCCACAGCTAAATAGAAAAGCATAAACAAATAATACGTACATTGTTAAAGTTTAGAAGAAAGAAGAGAGAAGAAGAGGATTGCACTAGCAAGAATGGGGATACAAATAGGAAACCCTAGAAGGGTTGTACTCGCTATAGAGCACCCCACTACAGGCTAGAGCATAAGATAACATTCTGACACACCCCCATAGCCAAAGTGGGGTGTAATCAGCAGAGGAAGCAAAGGAGTACAAGCTCAGGGTGGATCACAATGTCACCACACATTCTGAGCACAAGTTCAAGAAGCAATAGTTTAAGTTCACAATTATGAGCAAAGCTAGTGGTAGTCACAACGGGCAAGTGAGGAGGAGGAGAGAGAGTGAGAGGAGAGGAGATAGGGGGCGACGGCTGAAGCTGCAGACACACGGGCAACAGGAGGCAGACTGGCACAGCGGCTACCGGACGAAGTCCCCGGAATACAGGAGTAACAGGCCCCGCGGCTAAAGTAGCGGCAGACGAGCAACGGACCCACGGGCGGCTGGCACAGCTGGCTACGACTGGGCTACCGGACGAAGTCCCCGGAATACAGGTGCTGCTGGCGACACGACGGCAACCTCCATTCAGCTTCCCCAAACTATCCCACTCCCCCCTGGCACACACCCGCTGCTACACCGCTAGCTCCACTCCCCCTTCACCCCCCCTTAGTACCACTCCACCGGCTCCAACACGTCCACCCCCCCTCAGCGGCAGCTGCAGCACAGGGAGACGGAGGAGGAGGAGGAGCAGGCGACGCCACACACCTGCCACCCCCCAACCGCCACCCCCCAACCGCCACCCCCCAACCGCCACCCCCCAACCACTACCCCCCAAACCCTAAAAAAACAGGGTAGGGAGGTAGGGGGGGGGGGGGGGGGGGCAACGCGCGGCCCCCGGTAGCGGCCCCCCCCAGGGCGCCGCGACGGGCGACGGGAGTTGGGCCGGGGCAGGTCGGGGCCGGGGCAGGTCGGGGACGGGGCGGGGCAGCAGGGGCCGCGCACGGCTCCCCTGGGCAGCGCGACGGGGCAGCAGGGCCGCGCGACGGGGCAGCAGGGGCCGCGCGCGGCTCCCCTGGGCGGCGCGACGGGGCTGCAGGGGCCGCGCGCGGCTCCCCTGGGCGGCGCGACGGGGCTGCAGGGGCCGCGCGCGGCTCCCCTGGGCGGCGCGACGGGGCTGCAGGGGTCGCGCGCGGCTCCCCTGGGCGGCGCGACGGGGCTGTAGGGGTCGCGCGACCCGCCGCGCGCCTCGGGGCGCGCGGCGGGCAGGAAACCGCCGCGCGCCTCGGGGCGCACGGCGGGCAGAAAACCGCCGCGCGCCTCGGGGCGCACGGCGGGCAGAAAACCGCCGCGCGCCTCGGGGCGCACGGCGGGCAGAAAACCGCCGCGCGCCTCGGGGCGCACGGCGGGAAGAAAAACTGCCGCACGCCACGAAGCGTGCGGCACAGAGAGTAGCAGTAGCAGTTGCAGCGGAAGCAACAAGGTGGTGAGCCCACCCACAGGATCGATCCAAGGGGATCGACCTGCTCTGATAGCATGTTAAAGTTTAGAAGAAAGAAGAGAGAAGAAGAGGATTGCACTAGCAAGAATGGGGATACAAATAGGAAACCCTAGAAGGGTTGTACTCGCTATAGAGCACCCCACTACAGGCTAGAGCATAAGATAACATTCTGACATACATTCGTTGGTTTCTGGAAACAAAACAATACCCATTAATGAAAATCAAATAACCTTAAGTCAATATATATATTACGTGTCAGTTGATCGTTTGTTACACGGATGTTAATTTTTATGTTTCGGTTGATGCAATATATCTGTGGTGATTTAAATTATAGCACGTTATAATGTGGATGTTTATGAGCCTAAAGAAATCTACACAATAAATGTTTTCCTAAATTCAGCTTTTCTTCTACACTTTATTATAGGTAATGCGCTTGAAAAATTGACCCGATTATGTGGCACTTCGGGCTTCGGACTCTATTGAGCTTGTAAACGTTAAGACAATATAGTGAAAAACGCATTGACACCCTTGTTGTACGGTGTACAGCTCGGTTGAAATGTTGCGGTACCAGTCAGGGAATTTGCGCACAGTTGATGGGTACCACGCAGGGAAGATGGGTACCACGGAGGGAAGATGGGTACCACCAAGGGGCGCGCATGATCTGACGGGTACCATCGAGCCACGTAGGTGACTTTTGACGTCAGCGGGCTCAATGTTGGTTACCCAGAATGTAATTACCCGTTTCCAAACCTTTGGTTGGATGACCTCCGTCATACAAGCGCGCGAGAATCTCTTGACGGCAGGCGGTGACGGTGCCTGTGGGAAAGTGGCTGATGGTGTCACAGTTGAAAGAATCATCTTATATACAGATGTGTATATTCTATCATCATCAGCGGCTTATGAGAACATAATCTCTCAAAACTAGGTCACAAAAGAAATCGGATACATTATCTTCATAACCATCATTATCTTCACACCCAAACTATTAAGTAAACACATGGATAACGATTGAACAAGTAGCAATGGCGAACAGATTTTAAGCTCACGATACCATCATCGCCCTGATATAAGACATATATGTCTTATCTCGTACACTCGAAAAAATGTTTGGGTTATCTTGTATTTGGGGAGGTTATGGGTGTCTTATAAGTCTTATAAATGGAAACTTTTTAAACTACTTCGATTTTTTTTCACACATCTTGAAGATAGTTTCTCATAATGAGTGTGGATGTTGCGTTGCGAAGGTGCCGCTTCGGCAACCATCGTTCGGGAAGCCACGTCACGGAAAATACTTGGAGAGGCAAATTTGGTAGTACCTAAGTCAGCACCTGGAAGAATTCGCGCATCGCAAGGGTCAAAATGTACGCGGTATTTCAAGATTCACCATAATATATTGCAGTTTCGATTATACGACACATATGTTGTCAAACTTATATGCTATAGTCTGTCTTGGCTGTAGTGGGGTAGTTCATATAGGGTACAACACTTTTAGGTTTCCTACTTGTACCCACCTGCTTGATAGTTCAGTCATTCCTTCCTTCACTATTCTGACATGGTATTATGAGCAGGTTCCCTCGTGGGAACGTTTTTTTTAGGGCCCACCACGATAACATTTTTTTCATGCCCTGCCCGAAGCGCGCCTCGCGCCTGCCTCACCTACGCTGTCGCGCGCCCTGCCCTAGTGCCGCCCGTCGCGGCCCTGCCTTCTCGGCCTGTCGCGGCCCTGCCCTAATGGCCCGTCGCGGCCCCCTGCTTTCTCGGCCCGTCGCGGCCTTGCCCTCTCGCCGCCTCGTCGCGGCCCCGACCTAGCCGCCTAATCGCGGCCCTGCCCTGCCGCCACCCACGGCCCTACCTTGCCACCCATCGCGGCCTACCCTAGCCGCCTGTCGCGGCCCTACCCTGCCGCCTCTCGTCGCGGCCCCGAACTTGCCGCCCGCCGCGGCCTCTGCCCTGCCGCTGCTCGTCGCGGCCCTGCCCTACCCTGCCGTCCAGCCGCGGCCCTGCCCTGCCGCCGCCCTGTCGCGGCCCTGCGCTGCAGCCGACGCGTCGCGGCCCTGCCCTTCAGCCGCCCCAGTCGCGGCCCTGCTCTACCGCCACCAACTGCGGCCCTGCCCTGCACCCGCCCCTGGTAAGCACCCGCGCCGCCCAGCCGAGCCGCGCCGCTCCTCAGAGCCGCGCCGCCCTGCCGCGCCGCGCCGCCAGGAGCCGAGCCGCGCCGCCCAGCCGAGCCGCGCCGCCCTACTGAGCCGCACTGCCCTGCCCGCGCTGCTCCTGCTGCTACTGATGCTTCTGCTGCCACTGCTGCTACTGCTGCTACTGCTGCTACTGCCACTATGGCTAGCCCTAATGTTCTTACCTTTGATGCTGAGGGGCGTGCGGTTGACTTTGACGTGTGGGTTGATGACCTGCAGCTCTTTCTTCAGTGTGACTCTAAGGACGGAGTATCCCTTTTCGATCACACGTCCGGTGTCTCTCCTGCACCTGCTGCCACTGCTGACAGTACGGTTCGCTTGCAGTGGACCACTCGTGACGCTGTTGCTCGCCTTGCTGTTCGTAGTCACCTGCCGTCTGCTGAGCGCACGCACTTTGGCCAGTACAAGACTGCTAAGTCTTTGTATGACGCTGTCGTAGCGCGCTACTCCTCCCCTGCCACTGCTGCCCTCAGCCGCCTCATGCTGCCGTACCTGTTCCCTGACCTTGCCGCCTTTGCCACAGTCGCTGACCTCATTACTCACCTCCGCACTAGTGACGCCCGCTACCGCGCTGCGCTTCCTACTGAGTTCTGTGCCAAGAACCCCCCCCCCCCCCCCCCCCCATGTACACCACCCTTTACTACCTAGTCACCTGCCTCCCTGACTCCCTTGCTTCAGTCAGGGACCACTTTCTCTCCCTTTGCTCCACCGAGCTCACCGTCGACCTGCTAGAGGAGCGCCTCACTGCAGCTGAGAAGAGTATCGTTGCTGTAGGTGCTTCTCGCGGCGACCCTCGCGCCCCTTTCTTCGAGGGGTGTTCCCGTGTCCCCCCTACTCCCCTCTGTTGCTTCTGCTGCTGCTGTCGACCTCGTTGGCACTAAGGAGGTCGGGGCTGCGTCTGCTCCTAGTGGGAGGCGTCGCAACAGCAAGGGCAAGGGGGGCAAGGGTGGTGGAGGGGACGGTGGGGGCGGTGGTGGAGGCGGTGGAGGAGGCGGAGAGGGTGGCGGTGGAGGCGGGGGTGGTGGCGGGAGTGGGGGCTTCGGTGGCGGCGGTGGGGGTGATGGAGGCAGCGGCAGCGGTGGTGGAGGCAGCGGCAGCGGTGGTGGAGGTGGCGGCGGCGGTGGTGCTGGTCGAGGTGGAGCCGCGCAGCGTGGAGGCTTTGGTGGCAGCCAGCGCCAGCAGCAGCCGCGTTCCCGTGAGACCCCGTCGGCCCAGCAGCTTCGTGAGTGGTACGCTGGGCGTGGGAGGTCTGGGGGTGTTGGTCCCTGCACTCACGTTCTTCGCACCGGCGGGCGCCATGGGGAGACGTGCGGGCTGCCACACACTACGCAGCGCTGCTTCGGTCGCCTGACTGACGCCATGTATGCTGTGACTGATAGTGCTCAGGGTGACTGTTACCTGTGTGTTCCGCCCGGCCCAGGCATTGAGGCTGCTGCTCTAGGTGCTAGTGCGTCTGCTGCTCCAGGTACTAGTGAGTCTGCTGCTCCAGGTACTAGTGAGTCTGCTGCTCCAGGTGCTAATGAGTCTGCTCTCTCTGGTACTGCACCTACTGAGGCCTTGCACACTTTCACACTTGACTCTGGTGCTTCGCGCTCCTTCTTTCGTGACAGCACCACACTCACGCCGCTCAGTCGGCCTGTCGCAGTCTCCCTGGCTGACCCCTCTGGGGGCCCAGTCCTTGCGCACTCTTCCACGGTTCTACCGTGTCGTGCGACCGCGTCCGGCTTGCTGTCGGGACTCCACCTCCCCTCGTTCTCTATGAACTTGGTGAGTGGAGCTGACCTCCAGGACGTGTGGGTTGACCAGTTCACCCCTGGAGGTCAGCGTGTGACCCACTGCACTTGCTCTCGGACGGGCCGCCACCTGGCCACGTTCACCCGTCGGCCTAGGTCGAGTCTGTACACACTGACTACTGCGTCTCCTCTGGTTACTGCGTTTGGTCAGGTAGTCGCGTCTGGTCAGGTGTTTGCGGCCGCATCCAGGTCTAGTCCAGCTTCTGCCCCCTGCTCGTGTCGTCCTCTGTCACACGAGACTCTCCTTTGGCACCACCGCCTTGGTCACCCCTCCCTGCCTCGTCTTCGAGGTATGGCCTCCCGTACCCTTGTTTCTGGTCTCCCCCGGTCCCTCCCTCCCCTTCCTCTGGGGCCTGCCCCTACCTGTGTTCCTTGTGTCGAGGGCCGGCAGCGCGCCGCTCCTCACTCCTCCTCGTTCCCTCCGACAGAGGCTCCCCTGCAGACTCTCCACATGGACGTGTGGGGCCCAGCCCGCGTCCGTGGACAGGGTCACGAGCGTTACTTCCTGCTGGTCGTTGACGACTACTCGCGTTACACCACAGTCTTCCCCTTGCGCCGCAAGGGCGAGGTCACTGAGGTGTTGATCGATTGGATCCGCAGTGCCTGTCGCCAGCTCAATGAGAGTTTCGGCTCGGACCTTCCTGTTTTGTGTCTGCACTCAGACAGAGGTGGTGAGTTTTCCTCCGACCTTCTGAGGGCTTACTGTCGTGCGGAGGGCATCCGCCAGACGTTCACGCTTCCGGCCTCCCCACAGCAAAATGGGATTGCTGAGCGCCGCATTGGCATGGTCATGGACGTCGCTCGTACGTCCATGATCCATGGGGCTACTCCCCATTTTCTGTGGCCGTTCGCGGTTCAGTACGCTGCGCATCAGATCAACCTTCAGCCTCGTGTCTCCTTGCCGGAGACCACACCTACTCTGCGGTGGATGGGGAAGGTTGGCAATGCGTCTGTGTTCCGTGTCTGGGGATCTCGAGCTTTTGTCCGCGATACTTCCACGGACAAGCTGTCCTCCCGTGCCGTTCCCTGCGTCTTCCTTGGCTTCCCCCCTGACGCACCTGAGTGGCAGTTTTACCACCCCACCTCGCGTCGTGTTCTGTCCTCTCAGGACGTCACGTTTGACGAGTCGGTAACTTTCTACCGTCTCTTTCCCTACCGCACTGCCCCTCTCCCCCCCCCGCCACTCTTCCTAGCACCAGGTGCTCCTCCGGTAGACCCCCTCCCCCCTCAGGGTCCTGCCCCCTCACGGGTGTCCCAGGTAGACCCTGTCGAGCCTGTCGAGGTAGCTGTCGACTCTGGTGCTGCTAGGGGTGCTGAGCCTGCAGGTGCGGGACCTCGGGGTGCTGAGCCTGGGGTTGCTGAGTC
This sequence comes from Closterium sp. Naga37s-1, assembly GCA_947471745.1. NCBI lineage: Eukaryota > Viridiplantae > Streptophyta > Zygnematophyceae > Desmidiales > Closteriaceae > Closterium > Closterium sp. Naga37s-1. The sequence goes on from CANJKZ010000006.1 coordinate 4,550,990, forward strand.
TGAGGGTGCGGAGCCTGGGGGTACTGAGCCTGAGCGTGTGGAGCCTGGGGGTGCTGAGTCTGGGGGTGCTGAGCCTGGGGGTGCTGAGCCTGAGCGTGCTGAGTCTGGAGGTCCTCCGGGTGTCCCGTCACGGCGGGAGCCCCTCTCTCCGCAGCGACTACGCGAGTGGTACGCTCGGCGCTGTAGCCGTGCTGCTGGAGCTCCGGGGCCTGCTGCTGGAGGTGCTTCTGGAGCTGGAGCTGCTGGAGGTGCTGCTGGTGCTGGAGCTTCAGGAGCCGCTGGTCCTGGAGGTGCTGGTGCTGGAGGTACTGGCGCTGTTGGAGGTCCTGCTGGTGTTGGAGCTGCTAGAGGTGCTGGAGCAGCTGGTCCCGGAGGTGCTCGTACTGGAGGTACTGGAGCTGCTGGGACTGGTGGTGCTGCAGGAGTTGGAGCTGTAGGTGCTGGAGCTGTTGCTACTGGAGGTGCTGCTGGAGGTGGAGCTGCTGGAGGTACTGGAGCTGGTGGTGCTGCGGGAGTTGTAGCTGGAGACCTTGGAGTTGAGGGTACTGGTGCTGTCTCTGCTGTTTCTGGAGGCGCTGCGCGGCCGCGGCCGTACTACGTTCCGCTCCTTCAGCAGGTTCTTGGTCTCCCGCCTTCTACTGGTCCTACTCCTCCCTTACTGAGTCCACCGCCTGTCCAGCCACAGTCGCAGTTACAGCCGGCCTCTCCACTGTCTGGTCCTTCTCCTTACTCTAGACCGATTAGAGGTCTTACGGAGCGTCGTGAGCCTGAGTCTCGTCCTGCGTCGCCTGCGTCTCGTCCTGCGTCACCTGAGTCTCGTCCTGAGTCGCCTGTTCGCGCTGTTCGCACTGGTCGACGTGTTCCGCGTTAGCGTCCTCGTCCTGTCCCCGGCACTTACTATATGACTCTGTGTCCTTCCACTGCTCCACAGCGTGTCCCTCTGCCGTCTCCTCCTGCGTCCTCTCTTCCTGACGGTCCGGACCCGGAGTCTGACTCCCTTCGTGCTGCTAGTTCTATTGTCACGCGTTTTGTGGCCACTGTTGTCACTGACCCTTCGTTTGAGTCCACTGCTGCGTCTGCTCTAGTTGCTGAGCTTGTTGACTTTGCTGCCGCCTGTCGTCTCGACTACGCCGCTAGTCTTGTTGCTGAGTCTGAGTCTGCGTCTGTCTGTCCTCCGTCCGTCGGGGGTGAGTGTGCTCTTGGCACGGACGTCCTTGAGAACAGACAAGAGGAGTTTGAGTGCTTTGCCGCTGCTTTACCTCATCTCGTGTCCATGCTGCTTGCCCCTGAGGGAGACACGGATGCACCAGACATCCCGACCCCGCGCTCTTACGCTGAGGCGATAGAGGGTCCCTACCCCTCTAAGTGGCAGACAGCCATGGACACAGAGATGGCTTCCTGGAAGTCCACAGGCACCTACGTCGACGAGGTTCCCCCGCCTGGGGCGAACATCGTTAGTGGCATGTGGATTTTCAGGGTGAAGCGGCTGCCGGGTTCTCCGCCTGTCTTCAAGGCGCGTTATGTTGCATGAGGCTTCAGTCAGCGACAGGGAGTTGACTTCTTCCAGACCTTCTCTCCTACCTCGAAGATGACCACTTTTTGGGTGCTGCTGCACGTCTCTGCTCAGCGAGACTACGAGCTACACTCTCTTCACTTCAGCACAGCCTTCCTACAGGGCAGCCTGCACGAGGAGATCTGGCTGCGCCGCCCACCTGGCTTCACTGGGTCGTTTTTGCTGGTACCCAGTGGAGCCTTCGGCGGCCAGACTACGGTCTCCGCCAGGCACCCCGTGAGTGGCACGACACACTGAGGACGACTCTTGCTGCTCTTGGGTTTGCTCCTTCCACTGGTGACCCGTCGGTGTTTCTACGCACCGACACCACTATGCCGCCAATCTACGTTCTCGTGTACGTAGACGACTTGGTCTTTGCTACTGCTGACACTGAGGCACTCGCCCACGTGAAGTCGGAGCTGTAGAAGAGACACACGTGCACAAACCTGGGTGAGCTGACAAGCTATCTTGGCTTGCGGATCACCCGGGACAGAGCACAGCGCACCATTACCTTGACTCAGTCACACATGGTGCAGCAGGTCCTTCAGCGCTTCGGCTTCACGTACTCCTCGCCAAAGTCCACTCCTCTGCCTACCGGTCACTCGGTCTCAGCTCCACCTTTGGACCAGTCCGTAGAGCCGAGTGGCCCGTATCCAGAGCTTGTGGGCTGCCTCATGTACCTGATGACATGCACTCGACCTGACCTTGCCTACCCTCTTAGCATTCTAGCACGCTATGTCGCTCCTGGCAGACACAGGAAGGAGCACATGGATGCAGCTAAGAGGGTGTTGCGCTACTTGTGCAGTACGTCAGGCATGGGGCTCGTGCTTGGAGGACGGGCTCGAGTTGTCCTCACTGGTCACGCAGACGCCTCCTGGGTTGACGACTTGGCTACGCAGCGGTCGTCACAGGGTTACACCTTCAGTCTTGGCTCCGGTCCTGTCTCTTGGCGGTCTACCCGCTCTTCTTCTGTTCTCAGCTTCAATTGTGAGGCTGAGATCTACGCTGGGGCCATGGCTGCACAGGAGTTACGCTGGCTCACCTACCTGCTGACCGACTTGGGAGAGCAGCCTCGTTCTCCTCCAGTTCTGTACGTCGACAACAAGGCCATGCTTGCCTTGTGTCAGGAGCACAGACTGGAGCACAGAACCAAGCACATTGCTCTGCGCTACTTCCTTGCTCGAGAGTTGCAGCAGCGTGGTCAGCTTCGTCTTGCTTACGTGGCCTCTCAGGCCAACACTGCTGATGTTTTCACCAAGGCACTTCAGCCTTGTGATCATCAGCGTTTCTGTACTGTTTTAGGCCTTGTACCTACTGTGCCTCACTTGCTTACTTCTTGACTCTGCTTGTACTGTGATCTCTATACATATACCTGCATGCTTACACTTGCTAGGTTGTGTTCACTGTATTGTTTGTTCTCCTTTATATAACTCTGCATGTGAACTGGCCTTGTGGCCATTTGCTTGTGCTCAAAATGCGTGGTGACGTCGTGATCCACCCTGAGCTTGCTTTGCCTTTCTTGACCGGTCTTGTGACCTCTTGTTCTCCCCCACTTTGCCTATGGGGGTGTGTCAAACTTATATGCTATAGTCTGTCTAGGTTGGAGTGGGGTAGTTCATATAGGGTACAGCACTTTTAGGTTTCCTACTTTTACCCACCTGCTTGCTAGTTCAGTCATTCCTTCCTTCACTATTCTAACATATGTCTTATCTCGTCCACACAGATTGTCAAAATGTTATACTGCTCACATTGTGTAGGCTGTAGTGGGGTAGCCCATAAGGGGTACAACCCAATTAGGGCTAGTACTTGTACCCAACTCATTCATAGTTTATTCATTCTCGTTCAGTATTCTGACATGGTATCATAGAAGGTCCTGTTCTATGACCGATTTTTTTTAGGGCCCACCACAAAGCGATGCCCCACTAGTCGCGTAGCCCTGCCCTGCCCGTCGTGTGGCCCTGCCTGCTGTCGCGTCGCCCTGCCCTGTCAGTCGCGTCGCCCTGCTGCCCCCGCGCCGCATTGCTGCCTGCGCGTCGCCCTGCCCTGCCCGCGCTGAGCCGCCCTGCTGCCCGCACAGCCCTGCTGCTCGCGCCGCCCTGCTGCTGCCCGCCCTGCTGTGCGAAGCCCTGCTGGCCGGCGCCCTGCTGCCCGCGCGTTGCCCTGCTGGCAGCCGCACCGCCCTGCGCGCGACGCCCTGCTGTGCGCCGCACTGCTGGCCGGCGCCTTGCTGCCCACACAGCCCTGCTGCGCGCCGTCCTACTGCTGCCCGCCCTGCTGTGCGCCGCCCTAATGGCTGCCGCCCTACCCTGCCCTGGATGCGCGCCACTCTTCCCTAGCCGTGCGCCGCCTGTCCCTGCCCTGTGTGCCTCCCTAGTGCTCGCGCGCAGCCCTGTTTGCGTGCTGCTCTGCTGGTTGCGCGCCGCCCTGCTCTGCCCGCTATGGCTTCTCTCAGTGTGCTCACATTCGATCATGAGGTCCGTCCGATCCAGATCGATACGTGGCTCGACGACTTACAGCTGTACCTACTGAGCGATTCTAGAGACAACATTTCGTTGTTTGACCACACGTCTGGAGCCTCTCTCGCCCCTCCCGCCACAGCTGACAGTGCGACTCACTCACAGTGGCTTACCCGTGACGTTGCTGCTCGCTTAGCTGTTCGCAACCACCTGCCGTTAGCCGAACGCGCTCACTTTGGTCAGCACAAGACTGCTAAAGCCCTGTACGACGCTGTAGACGCTCGTTACTCTTCCCCTGCCACTGCTGCTCTCGGCCGCCTTATACTGCCCTACCTGTTTACCGAGCTGTCAGCCTTTGCCACAAACGAGGACCTGGTTACCCACCTTCGCACTAGCGACTCTCGCTACCGCTCTGCCCTCCCAGACGAGTTCCTATACATCACTCTCTACTTCATAGTCACCCGCCTCCTTGAATCTCTTCGCACAGTCAGGGACCACTTTCTCGCACTTGACACCACAGACCTCACTGTCGACCTGCTCGAGAAGCACCTCCTTGCAGCTGAGACTAGCGTAGTCGCTGTAGGTGCTGCTCGTGGCACTCCTCGCACACCCTTCTTTGAGGGGTGTTCCCCCTCCCCCCTTGCCCCCTCCTACGCTTCTGCTGCTGCTGTTGACATCCTTGGTGCTGAGGATGTCGGGGCTGCTTCTGCTCTTAGTGTAAAGCGCCGCAGCAGCAAGGGCAAGGGTGGCAAGGGTGATGGCGGTGGCAGCGGGGGTGGTGGTGGTGGAGGCAGTGGAGGCGGTGGAGGTGGCGGAGGTGGTGGCAGCGGTGGGAGTGGTGGTAGGAGTGGGGGCTTCGGTGGCGGCGGTGGTGGCAGCGGTGGGGGTCGGGGTGGCGGTGGTGGCAGCATTGGGAGTGGTGGCAGCGGCAGTGGTGGCGGTCGGGTTGCAGCTGTTCAGAGGGGAGGTTCTTGCGGTGGCCAGAGGCAGCAGGTGCAGCGTCAGAGTGAGACCCCTACGCCTCAGCACCTTCGTGAGTGGTTTGCTCAGCGTGGGGCGTCTGGGGGTAGTGTTCGCTGCCCGTATGTCATTCGCACAGGTGACCGCGCTGGTCAGACATGCGGGAAGCTTCACACCCAGCACAACTGTTTCTCCCGCCTTAACGCTTGGCGCGCAGAGTTTGGCGACGAGGCTGAGCGCCCCCGCTGGCTAGAGCTGCTTAGGTTTGGAGTTTATACCTTTGCTCTTGACTATGATGCTATCCTTGATGCCATGTATGTCTTGTCTGTTAGTGCTGAGGGTGAGTGTTACCTGTGTGTGCCGCCCGACCCAGGTATAGAGGCTGCTTCTCTAGGTGCTAGTGAGTCTGTTCTCCCTGGTACTACGCCTGCTGAGGCCTTGCACACCTTCACGCTTGACTTGGGTGCTTCCCGCTGTTTCTTTCACGACAGCACCACCCTCACGCCTCTCTCTGCACCTGTACTGGTCAGACTGGCTGACCCCTCAGGGGTGTTAGATAGTGGCGAGATTGACGAGAGAAATGAGTGACTAGGAAAGGGGGAAGGGTACAAGTACAATGTCGAGAGAAATTGTGTACCCCCTAAGGCTAAACCCACTATAGCCTAGACAACTGTAAACACATAAACCCATATGTTTGACACACCCCCATAGGCGAAGTGGGGGATAGCCAAAGCAAGCAATGGTGACAAGACCAGTCAAGAGAAGAAGCAAAGCAAAGCAAGCTCAGGGTGGATCACAAAGTCACCACACAGTCCGAGCACAAGCAAAGGGCCACAAGGCCAGTTCACATGCAGAGTTATATAAAGAGAACAAACAGTACAGTGATCATACCCTAGCAAGTGCAAGCATGCAGGTATATATATAGATCACAGTACAGGCAGAGTCAGGCAGTAAGTAAGTGAGGCAAAGTAGGCACAAGGCCTAACACAGTAACAAAGCGCTGATGATCACCAGGCAGAAGTGCCTTGGTGAAGACATCAGCAGTGTTGGCCCGAGTGGCCACGTACGCTAGACGAAGCTGACCACACTGCTGCAACTCTCGAGCAAGGAAGTATCGCAGAGCGATGTGCTTCGTTCTGTGCTCCAGTCTGTGCTCCTGACACAAGGCTATCATGGCCTTGTTGTCTACGTACAGGATAGGAGGCGAACGAGGCTGCTCTCCCAAGTCGGTCACCAAGTAGGTGAGCCAGCGTAGCTCCTGAGCAGCCATGGCTCCGGCGTAGATCTCAGCCTCACAGCTGGAGCTGAGAACTGAGGACGAGCGGGTAGACCGCCAAGAAACCGAGCCGGACCCAAGGCTGAAGGTGTAACCTTGCGACGACCACTGCGTAGCTGAGTCATCAACCCAGGAAGCGTCTGCGTGACCAGTGAGGACAACTGGACCCCGTCCTCCAAGCACAAGCCCCATGCCCGACGTACTGCACAGGTAACGTAGTACCCTCTTCGCAGCATCCTAGTGCACCTTTCGGTGCCTAACGGGAGCCACGTAGCGAGCCAGAAGGCTGAGAGGGTACGTGAGGTCAGGTCGTGTGCAGGTCATCAGGTACATGAGGCAACACACAAGCTCTGGGTACGGACCACTCGGCTCTACGGACTCGTCCGAAGGTGGAGCTGAGAGCGAGTGGCTAATAGGCAGAGGAGTGAGCTGTGGCGAGGAGTACTGGAAGCCAAAGCGTTGAAGGACTTGCTCCACCATGTGTGACTGAGTCAGTGTGATGGTGCGCCGTGCTCTGTCCCGGGTAATCTGCAGGCCAAGATAGCTGCGCAGTTCACCAAGGTCAGTGCAGGTATGTCTCTTCTGCAGCTCGGACTTCACAAGGGTCAGTGCCTCAGTGTCAGCCGTGGCAAAGACAAGGTCGTCGACGTACACTAGGACGTAGAAGGGCGGCAGCAAGGTGTTGGTGCGTAGAAACAGCGACGGGTCTGCTGTAGAAGGAACAAACCCAAGAGCCGCAAGTGTAGTTCTGAGTGTGTCGTGCCACTCGTGAGGCGCCTGGCGGAGACCGTAGACTGGCCGGCGGAGGCTCCACTGTGTACCTGCACGAAACGTCCCAGTGAAGCCAGGTGGTTGGCGCAGCCAGATCTCCTTGTGCAGGCTGCCCTGCAAGAAAGCTGTGCTGAAGTCCAGAGAGTGCAACTCGTAGTCACGCTGAGCAGCGACGTGCAGCAACACCTGAAGAGTAGTCATCTTCGGGGTGGGGGAGAAGGTCTGGAAGTAGTCAACCCCATGTCGCTGACTGAAGCCTCGAGCAACGTAACGCGCCTTGAAGGCAGGCGGAGAACCCGGCGGCCGCTTCACCCTGAAGATCCACATGCCATCGACTATGTTCACCCCAGGTGGGCGAACCTCGTCGACGTAAGTGCCTGTGGACTTCCAGGATGCCATCTCGGCATCCATAGCTACCTGCCACTGAGAGGAGTAAGGACCCGTAATCGCCTCTGCGTAAGAGCGCGGGGTCAGGATGTCTGGAGCATCTGGGTCTCCCTCAGGGGCAAGCAGCAAGGATGCGAAACGAGGTACAGCAGCTGCAAGACACTCAAAGTCCTCCTGCCTGTCCTCAAGGACGTCCGTGCCAAGAGCACACTCACCCCCGACGGACGGAGGACTGGCAGACGCAGACTCAGCAACAAGAGCGAGGCGTAGTCTAGACGACAGGCAAGAGCAAAGTCAAGCAGCTCACCAACGAGAGCAGACGCAGCAGCAGACTCAAAAAAAGGGTCAGTGACAGCAGTGGCGAGGAGACGAGAGACAGTGGGACTGGCAGCACAAGCGCGGTCAGACTCAGGGTAAGGGACAGCAGGAAGAGAGGACTCAGGAGGAGCTGGCAGAGGAACACGTAGAGGAACAGAGGAAGGACGAAGGGTCATAGCGTGCGTGCCAGGGACAGGAGGAGGACGCGAACAAGGAACGCGACGAGCAGTGCGAACAGGCGAGACAGGACGAGACGCAGGCTCACGACGCTCTATAAGACCGCCGGACTGCTCAGTGTAAGGAGAAGGAGCAGGTAGTGTAGAAGCCGGCTGTAACGGCGGCTGCGACTGGTCAGCAACTAGAGCAGTGGCGTAGTCGAGACGGCAGGCAGCAGCAAAGTCAAGTAGCTCAGCAACGAGAGCAGAAGCAGCAGCAGACTCAAAGGACGGGTCAGTGACAGCAGTGGCAAGGAGACGAGCGACAGTGGGACTGGCAGCACGCGCTCGGTCAGACTCAGGGTCAGGGACCTCAGGAAGAGAGGACTCAGGAGGAGTAGGCAGAGGAACACGCAGTGGAACAGAGGAAGGACGGAGTGCCATGGTGTGCGTGCCTGGGACAGGAGGAGGACGCGAACGAGGAGCGTGACGAGCAGTGCGAACAGGCGAGACAGGACGAGACGCAGGCTCACGACGCTCTGTAAGACCTCCAGACTGCTCAGTGTAAGGAGAGGGAACAGGCAGTGGGGAGGCTGGCTGTAACGGCGGCTGCGACTGGTCAGGCGGTGGACACAGGAAGAGAGAAGGAAGACCAGTAGAAGACGGGACACCAAGAACCTGCTGAAGCAGGGGAACGAAGTACGGTCGCGGCCGCACAGTGCCTCTAGCACCTCCAGCTCCAGGGTCAACAACTCCAGCTCCTGCAGCTCCAGCGCCTCCTGCGCCAGGGCCTCCAACTCCAGCCACACCAGCTCCAGCGCCTCCGGCGCCAGCTGCTTTAGGCTCCGTAGGGTCTCCAGCTCCAGTAGTAACAGCAGCACCTCCAGCTCCAGCGTCTCCAGGCTCGCCAGCCCTAGGAGCTCCACTCCGGCGGTGTGGGCGCTGAACAAGCCACTCACGCAGCTGCTGCGAGGACAGTCGCGGTGAAGCACCAGCAGGACCTCCAGACAAAGCAGCACCTCGAGGCTCAGCACCCCCAGACTCCGCACCCTCCGACTCAGCACCCCCAGGCTCCGCACCCTCCGACTCAGCACCCCCAGGCTCAACACCCTCAGGCTCAGCACCCCCAGACCCAGCACCCTCAGACCCCGCACCCCCCGGCTCCGCACCCCCAGACGCAGCACCTGGAGCAGCACCTGAGACGACAGCTACCTGAACAGGCGCAGTACCAGGGAGAGGGTCTACCTGAGACACTCCTGAGGGAGCAGGACCCTGGGGCGGAAGGGGGTCTACCGGAGGTGGACTGGGAGCAAGGAAGAGCGGCGGGGGCGGGGAAGGGGCAGAGCGGTAGGGAAAGAGACGGTAGAAGGGAACCAACTCGTCGAATGTGACGTCCTGAGAAGGGAGGACACGGCGCGAGGTGGGGTGGTAAAACTGCCAGCCAGGCGCTTCAGGGACAAAGCCAAGGAAGACGCAGGGAATGGCGCGGGCGGAGAGCTTGTCCGCGGACGTATCGCAAACAAAGGCACGAGAACCCCAGACCCGGAACACCGATGCATCGCCAACCTTCCCCGTCCAACGCAGTGTGGGCGAGGTCTCCGGCAAGGAGACACGGGGCCAAAGCTTGAGCTGATGCGCAGCATACCGGACCGCAAACGGCCACAGAAAATGGGGAGCGGCCGCATGGATCATGGAGGTACGAGCGACCTCCATGACTCAACAATCCCATTTTGCTGAGGGGATTCCGGAAGCGTGAACGACTGGAGAATGCCCTCCCCACCACAAAAGTCCCGCAAGAGGTCAGAGGAGAACTCACCACCTCTGTCAGAGTGCAGACGCAGGACAGGAAGGTCCTGGCCGAACCGCTCGCGCAGCTGGAGACGGACTGTGCGGATTCAAGGGATCAAGACAGCAGAGACTTCACCCTTGCTGTGAAAGGGGAAAACAGTGGTGTACCGCGTGTAGTCGTCAACTACCAGCAGAAAGTAGCGCTCGCGGCCCTGTCCACTGACGCGGGCGGGGCCCCACACGTCCATGTGGAGGGTCTGCAGGGGAGCTGTCATCGGGGGAAACGAGGAGGAGTGAGGAGCGGCGCGCTGCCGCCCCTCGTCGCAAGGAAGACAGGGCGGGGCAGGCGAGGGCGGCAGGGGAGGCAGAGACCTGGGGAGACTAGAGACAAGGAGACGGGAGTGCATGCCACGAAGGCGTGGCAGGGAGGGGTGACCCAGGCGGTGGTGCCAAAGAAGAGTCTGGTGCGACAGGAGGCGACACGAGCAAGAGGCGGCTACCTGACCTGACGCGGACACCTGAGCAGACGCAGCGACCTGAGGAGGCTCAGTAGCCAGTGTGTACAGACTCGACCCTGGCCGACGAGTGAACGTAGCCAGGTGACGCCCCGTCCGTGTGCACGTGCAGATCGACACACGCTGACCCCCAGGAGTGGTGGTAGTGACCATCGCATCCTGAAGGGCAGCGGTACTCACCAAGTTCGTAGAGAACGAGGGGAGGTGAAGACCTGACAGTGAGCCGGACGGAACCGCCGGACACGGGAGGACTGTGGAGGAACTGGCAACGACCAAGCCCCCAGAGGGGTCAGCCAGTCTGACCGGAACACGTGCAGGAAGAGGAGTGAGAGTGATGCTATCACGAAAGAAACAGCGCGAGTCGCCGAAGTCCAACGTGAAGGTGTGCAGGGCCTCAGCAGGCGCAGTACCAGGGGGAGTACCAGACGCACTAGCACCTAGAGCAGCAGCGGCTATACCTGGGTCAGGTGGCACACACCAGTAACAGTCACCCTCAGCACTAAAAGACAAAGCATACATGGCAGAGATAATAACATCAAAGTCTAGGTCAAAGATAGCAACTCCCGACCTAAGCAACTCCACCCAGCGAGGGCGCTCGACGTCATCACCAAACTCAGTACGCCAGGCGTCGTCAAGGCGGGCAAAGCAGCGGCGCTCAGTGTGAAACCTCCCGCATGTCCGGCCCACACGGGCACCCGTGCGAATGACATACGGGCAGGTCTCACTACCCTCACTCGCCCCACGCTGAACCAACCACTCACGGAGCTGCTGGGGCGTCTGGGTCTCGCTCCGACGCTGCTGCTGCTGGCCCCGACCACCACCAGGGCCTCCACGCTGGGGTCCAGACCGACCACCACTGGTCCCACCGCCTCCACTGCCGCCACTCCCTCCGCTGCCTCCACCGCCACCACCAGAGCCCCCACCGCCGCCACCGGTCCCACCGCCGCCACCACCTCCACCACCTCCGCCTCCTCTACCGCTGCCCCCACTACCACTCCCACTGCCACCTCCACCACCACCGCTGCCTCCTCCACTACCCTGGCCACCCTTGCCCTTGCTGTTGCGGCGCTTCGCACTAGTCGAAGCAGCACCAACGTCCTCAGGAACAGAGACGTCGGCAGCAGCAGTAGAGGCGAAGGAGGAGGAAAGGGGGGAGGGGGAGCACCCCTCAAACAAGGGTGAGCGCGGAGTGCCACGAGCAGCACCTACAGCAACTGCACTAGTCACAGCTGCGAGGAGATGCTGCTCGAGGAGGTCAATAGTGAGGGAGGTGGGGTCGAGGGTGAGGAAGTGGTCCCTGATAGAGCGAAGGGAGTCAGGGAGGCGAGTGACTATGAAGTAGAGGGTGATGAACATGGGGGGCTGGTTCGTGGGAAGGAACTCAGCAGGGACGGCAGCGCGGTAGCGAGCGTCGCTAGTGCGCAGGTGGGTAACCAGGTCGGCTACTGTAGCAAAAGCCGACAGCTCAGGGAGCAGGTAGGGCAGTAGCAGCCTGCCAAGAGCAGCAGTGGCAGGGGAGGAGTAACGAGCAATGACAGCGTCGTACAAGGCCTAGGCTGTCCTGTGCTCGCCAAAGTGAGCACATTCGGTTGCGGGCAGGTGGTTGCGAATGGCCAAGCGGGCAGTAGCGTCACGAGACAGCCACTGGGAACGAGTCGAAACGTCAGCGGTGGCGGGAGGGGCTGGAGCGGCACCGGACATGTGGTCAAACAGTGAGACACTGTCCCGACTATCGCTCAGTAGGTACAGTTGCAGATCGTCGTGCCGTGTGTCAAATGCTACAGGTCTGCCCTCCGGGTCGAACGGGAGAACTCGAAGCGACGCCATAGGGGCCGAGGGGCCAAACAGGGGGCCGGGCGCAGGGCTCTGAGGTGGGGCCGAGGGGCCTAGGGGCCGCTGGGCCAAACAAGGGGCCGGGGGGGGGGGGCTAGAGGGGCCGAGGGGCCTAGGGGGCCGAGGGGCCAAACACGGGGCTGGGGGGGGCCGGGCGAAGGGCTCTGAGTTGGGGCCGAGGGGCCTAGGGGCCGCGGGGCCAAACAAGGGGCCGGGGGGCCTAGGGGGGGGCCGAGGGGCCAATCACACGGGGCCGAGGGGAGGGGCCGAGGGGCCAAACAGGGGGCCGGGCTCCGGGCTCTGAGGTGGGGCCGAGGGGCCTAGGGGCCGCGGGGCCAAACAAGGGGCCGGGGGGGCCTAGGGGGGCCGAGGGGCCTAGGGGGCCGAGGGGCCAAACAAGGGGCCGGGGGGCCGGGCGCAGGGCTCTGAGGTGGGGCCGAGGGGCCTAGGGGCCGCGGGGCCAAACAAGGGGCCGGGGGGCCTAGGGGGGGCCGAGGGGCCTAGGGGGCCGAGGGGCCAAACAAGGGGCCGGGGGGCCGGGCGCAGGGCTCTGAGGTGGGGCCGGGGGGCCGGGCGCAGGGCTCTGAGGTGGGGCCGAGGGGCCTAGGGGCCGCGCGGCCAAACAAGGGGCTGGGGGCCTAGGGGGGGGCCGAGGGGCCAATCACACTGGGCCGAGGGGCGGGGCCGAGGGGCCAAACAGGGGGCCGGGCGTCGGGCTCTGAGGTGTGGCCGAGGGGCCTAGGGGCTGCGGGGCCAAACAAGGGGCCGGGGGGCCTCGGGGGGGCCGAGGGGCCTAGGGGGCCGAGGGGCCAAACAAGGGGCTGGGGGGCCGGGCGCAGGGCTCTGAGGTGGGGCCGAGGGGCCTAGGGGCCGCGGGGCCAAACAAGGGGCCGGGGGGCCTAGGGGGGGCCGAGGGGCCTAGGGGGCCGAGGGGCCAAACAAGGGGCCGGGGGGCCGGGCGCAAGGCTCTGAGGTGGGGCCGAGCGGCCTAGGGGCCGTGGGGCCAAACAAGGGGCCGGGGGGGGGGGGGCCAATCACACGGGGCCGAGGGGCCAAACAGGGGGCCGGGCGTGGGTGTTGTCGGGCCGGGGCTAGGTACGGGGCCGGGCGCTGGGCGAGGGACTGAGCCGGGCGCGGGCGTTAGGTACGGGGCCGGGCGCTGGGTTAGGAACGGGGCCTAGCGCGGGCTAGGTACGGGGCCGGGCGCGGGTGTCGACGAGGTGCTGGCTAGGTACGGGGCCGGGCACGGGTGTCGACAGGGCGCGGGCTAGGTACGGGCTGGTCGCGAGGGTCGACGGGGCGCGGGCTAGTTACGGGGCCGGGCGCGGGTGTCGACTGGGCGATCGCGAGCTAGGTACGGGGCCGGGTCGCGGGCTAGGTACGGGCCGGTCGCGGGCGTCGACGGGGCGCGGGCTAGGTATGGGGCCGGGCGCGGGTGTCGACGTGGCTATCGCGGGCTAGGGGCACGGGCGTGAGACAGGGCCGAGCGCGGGCTAGGTACGGGCCTATCGCGGGCTAGGTACGGGCCAGGCGCGGGCAGGAGACTGGGCCGGGCGCAGGCTAGGTACGGGCCTATCGCGGGCGCGGTACGGGCGGGGCGCGGGGCTAGGAACGACGTAGTAGGTGGTGGGCCCAAAAGTAACCTACTCTAATACCATGTTAGATAGTGGCGAGATTGACGAGAGAAATGAGTGACTAGGAAAGGGGGAAGGGTACAAGTACAATGTCGAGAGAAATTGTGTACCCCCTAAGGCTAAACCCACTATAGCCTAGACAACTGTAAACACATAAACACATATGTTTGACAAGCGGGCCCAGTTCTTGCCCGTTCCTCCACTGTTGTCCCGTGTCCGGTGGTTTCGTCCGGTTCACTCTCAGTTCTTCACCTCCCCTCGTTCTCTACGATCTTGGTGAGTACCGCTGCCCTCCTGGATGCGATGGTCACTACCACCTCTCCTGGGGGTCAGCGTGTGTCGATCTGCACGTGTACACGGACGGGCCGTCACCTGGCCACGTTCACTTATCGGCCTGGGTCGAGTCTGTACACACTGACTGCTAAGCCTCCTCAGGTAGCTGCGTCTGCTCAGGTGTCCACGTCAGGTTCGGTAGCAGCCCCCTGCTCGTGTTGCTTCCTGTCGCACCAGACTCTCCTGTGCCACCATTGCCTTGGTCACCCCTCCCTGCCACGCCTTCGTGGCATGCACTCCAGCCTCCTTATTTCTGGTCTTCCCAGGTCTCTGCCTCCCCTCCCGCCCTCGCCTGCCCCGCCCTGCCTTCCTTGCGTCGAGGGGCGGCAGCGCGCCGCTCCTCAATCCTCCTCGTTTCCCCCGACGACTGCTCCCCTGCAGACTCTCCACATGGACGTGTGGGGCCCAGCCTGCGTGAGTGGACAGGACCGCGAGAGCTACTTTCTGCTGGTTGTTGACAACTACACGCGTTAGACCACGGTCTTCCCCTTTCGCAGCAAGGGTGAAGTCCCTGTTGTCTTGACCCCTTGGATCCACACAGTCCGTCTCTAGCTCCGTGAGCGGTTCCGTGAGGACCTTCTTGTCCTGCGTCTGCACTCTGACAGAGGTGGTGAGTTCTCCTCCGACCTCTTACAGGACTTTTGTCGTAGAGAGGGCATTCTCCAGTCGTTCACGCTTCAGGCCTACCTGCAGCAAAATGGGGTTGCTGAGCGCCGCATTGGCTTAGTCATGGAGGTGGCTCGTACCTCCATGATCCATGCGGCTGCTCCCCATTTTCTGTGGCTATTTGCGGTCCGGTACGCTGCGCATCAGCTCAACCTCTGGCCCCGTGTCTCCTTGCCGGAGACCTTGCCTACACTGTGTTGGACAGGGAAGGTTGGCGATGCGTCGGTGTTCCGGGTCTGGGGCTCTCGTGCGTTTTTCCACGATACTTCCGCGGACAAGCTCTCCTCCCGCGCTATTCCCCGCGTCTTCCTTGGCAATCCCCCTGACGCGCCTAGCTGGCAGTTTTACCACCCCACCTCGCGCCGTGTCCTTCCCTCTCAGGACGTCACGTTTGACGAGTCGGTTCCCTTTTACCGTCTCTTCCCCTACCGCACTTGCCCTCTTCCCCCCCCGCCGCTCTTCCTTGCTCCAGGTCCCCCTCCGGTAGACCCCCTCCCCCCTCAGGGTCCTGCTCCCTCAGGTGTGTCTTATGTAGACCCACTCCCCGGGACTGTGCCTGTTTATGTCGCTGTAGACTCAGGGGCTGCTAGAGGTGCTGCGTCTGGGGGTACTGCGTCTGGGGGTGCTAAGCCTGCGTGTGCGGAGCCTGGGGGTGCTGAGCCTGAGGGTGCGGAGCCTGGGGGTGCTGAGACTGAGGGTGCAGAGTCTGGGGATGCTGAGCGTGGGGGTGCGGAGCCTGGGGGTACTAAGCCTGAGGATGCGGAGCCTGGGGGTACTGAGTCTGAGGGTGCGGAGTTTGGGGGTGCTGAGCCTAGGGGTGCTGCGTGTGCAGGAGGTCCTGCGGGTGCGTCGCCACGACTGTCTCCTCAGCGGGAGCCTCTCTCACCGCAGCAGGTACGCGAGTGGTTTGCTCAGCGCACACGCCTTAGGAGTGGCGCTGCAGGAGCTGGAGGCTCTGCCGCTGGAGGCACTGGAGCTGGAGGTACTGGAGCTACTAGTCTTGGAGGTGCTGGAGTTATTGCTGGAGCTGGAGGTGCTGGAGCTGCTCGTCCTGGAGGTGCTCGTACTAGAGGTACTGGAGCTGCCGGAGCTGGTGGTGTTGGAGGCGCTGGAGCTGAAGACCCTGGAGCTGGAGACCTTGGCGCTGGAGGCACTGGAGCTGGAGGTACTGGCGCTGGAGGCGCTGGAGCTAGAGGCACTGGAGCTGGAGACTCTGGAGCTGGAGGCACAAGCGCTGGAGGCGCTGGAGCTGGAGGAGCTGGAGCTGGAGACTCTGGAGCTGGAGGCACCAGCGCTGGAGGCGCTGGAGCTGGAGACCCTGGCGCTGGTGGCGCTGGACATGGAGGCACTAGCGCTGGAGTCGCTGGAGCTGGAGGCACTGGAGCTGGAGACCCTGGAGCTGGAGGTGCTGGCGCTAGCGGTGCTGGAGCTAGCGGTCCTGGTGATGGAGGCACTGTGCTGCGGCGCCCGTTTTTCGTTCTGCCGCCGCCGCCGCCGCCGCCGTCGTTGTCTCTACCGCCACCCGACTCGGTCCTTTGCCAGGTTCTTAGTCTCCCATCTTCTACTGGCCTTTCTCCTAGCTTGCTATGTCCACCACCTCACCAGTCGCAACTACTGTTACAGCCAGACTCCCCACTGCCTGCTCCTTCTCCTTACGCTGAGAAGACAGACTCTTTTACAGAGCGTCGTGAGCCTGAGTCTCATCCTTCCTTGCCTGCTCATGTTGTTTGCACTGGTTGTCGTGTTCCTCCTCCGCGTCCTCCTCCTGTCATCGGCACTCACATTATGGCACTTCGTCCTTCCTCTGTTCCACTGCGAGTTCCCCTGCCGTCTCCTCCTGCGTCCTCTCTTGCTTACGGTCCGGACCTTGTGTCTGACTTAGCTCGTGCTGCCAGTCCTACTGTCCCACGTCTTCTAGCCACTGTTGTCACTGACCCTTCGTTTGAGTCCACTGCTGCGTCTGCCCTAGTTGCCGAGCTTGTTGACTTTGCTGCCGCCTGTCGTCTCGACTGCGCCACTAGTCTTGTTGATGAGTGTGAATCTGACTATCCTCCGTCCGTCAGGGGTGAGTGTGCTCTTGGCACGGACGTCCTTGAGGACAGGCAGGAGGACTTTGAATGTCTTGCAGCTGCTCTACCTCATCTCGTGGCCATGCTGCTTGCACCTAAGGGAGACCCGGATGCACCAGACATCTCGACCCCGCGATCTTACGCAGAGGCGATAGAGGGTCCCTAATCCTCTCAGTGGCAGACAGCCATGGACGCAGAGATGGCATCCTGGAAGTCCAATGGCACCTACGTCGACGCAGTTCCCCTTTCTGGGGCGAACATAGTCGATGGCATGTGGATTTTCCGGGTGAAGCGGCCGCTGGGTTCTCCGCCTGCCTTCAAGGCTCGTTACGTTGCACGAGGCTTCAGTCAGCGACAGGGAGTTGACTTTTTCCACACCTTCTCCCCTACCCCGAAGATGACCACTCTTCGGGTTCTGCTGCACGTCGCCGCTTAGCGTGACTACGAGCTTCACTCTCTTCACTTCAGCACAGCTTTCTTACAGGGCAGCCTGCACGAGGAGATCTGGCTACGCCGCCCACGTGGCTTCACTGGGTCGTTTCTTGCAGGTACCAAGTGGAGCCTCCGGCGGCCAGTCTACGGTCTCCACTAGGCGCCTCACGAGTGGCACGACACACTGAGGACGACGCTTGCGGCTCTCGGGTTTGCTCCTTCGACTGCTGACCCGTCGTTGTTTCTGCGCACCGACACTTCGGTGCCGCCGCTCTACGTCCTCGTACACGTCGATGACTTGGTCCTTGCAACTGCTGACACTGAGGCACTGGCCCTTGTGAAGTCGGAGCTGTAGAAGAGACACACCTGCATTGACCTGGGTGACCTGCGCAGCTATCTTGGCTTGCAGATCACACGGGACAGAGCACGGCGCACCATCACACTTACTCAGTCACACATGGTGCACCAGGTCTTTCAGCGCTTCGGCTTCCGGTACTCCTCGCCACAGTCCACCCCTCTACCTACCAGTCACTCTCTCTCAGCTCCACCTTCGGACGAGTCCGTAGAGCCGAGTGGCCCGTATTCAGAGCTTGTGGGCTGCCTCATGTACCTGATGTCCTGCACTCGACCTGACCTTGCCTACCCTCTTAGCATCCTGGCACGCTACGTTGCGCCCGGGAGACACGGACCAGAGCACTGGGAGGCCGCTAAGAGGGTGTTGCGCTACTTGTGCAGTACATCGGGCATGGGGCTCGTGCTTGGAGGACGGGGTCCAGTTGTCCTCACTGGACACGCAGACGCTTCTTGGGTTGACGACTCAGCTACGCAGCGGTTGTCACAGGGTTACACTTTCAGCCTTGGCTCCAACTCTGTTTCTTGGCAGTCTAGCCGCTTGTCTTCTGTTCTCAGTTCCAGTTGTGAGGCTGAGATCTACGCAGGGGCCATGGCTGCACAGGAGTTTCGCTGGCTCACCTACCTGCTGACCGACTTGGGAGAGAGGCCTCGTTCTTTTCCAGTTCTGTACGTAGACAACAAAGCCATGATTGCCTTGTGTCACGAGCACAGACTGGAGCACAGAATGATGCACATCGCTCTGCGTTACTTCCTTGCTTGAGAGTTGCAGCAGCGTGGTCAGCTTCGTCTTGCTTACGTTGCCACTCGGGCCAACAGTGCTGATATATTCACCAAGGCACTTCAGTCTGGTGATCATCAGCGTTTCTGTACTGTTTTAGGCCTTGTGCCTACTTTGCCTCACTTGCTCACTGCGTGACTTTGCTTGTACTGTGATCTATATACATATACCTGCACGCTTACTCTTGCTAGGCTATGATCACTGTACTCTTTGTTCTCTTGATAGAACTCTGCATGTGAACTGGCCTTGTGGCCATTTGCTTGTGCTCGGAATTTGTGGTGACTTCGTGATCCACCCTGAGTTTGCTTTGCCTTTTTCTTGACTGGTCTTGTGACCACTTGTTCTCCCCCACTTTGCTTATGGGGGTGTGTCAAAATGTTATAGTGCTTACATTGTGTAGGCTATAGTGGGGTAGCCCATAAGGGGTGTCAGAGGTCCACTGTGTCAAACTTATATAGTGCTTACATTGTGTAGGCTGTAGTGGGGTAGCCCATAAGGGGTACATCACAATTAGGGTTAGGACTTGTACCCAACTTTCTGTTCAATCCATTCATTCTCGTTCGTTACTTTGATATGGTTTCAGAGCAGGACCTTCCCTAGGACCGAATATTTTTTAGGGCCCACTACTGAGCTGCCCCACTAGCTGCCCTATCGCCCTACCCTACCGACGCGCCGCCCTACTGGCCACTGCACCGCCCTTAGCAGCTTGTCGCACCACCCTTAGCAGCCCGCGAGCCGCCCCTGCAGCCCGCTCGCCGCTCACCTGCGGCCCGCGCGCCGCCCATGCAGCCCGTTCGCTGCCTGCTTGCAGCCCACCCACCGCCCCTCGGCCCGCTTGCCGCCCTTGCAGCCCGCTCGCCGCCCTTGCGGCCCGCTCGCCGCCCCTACGGTCCGCTTGCCGCCCGCTTGCAGCCCGCTCGCCGCCCCTGCCGCCCGCTCCCCGCCTGCCTGCGGCCCGGTCGCCGCCCCTACAGCCCGCTCGCCGCACGCCTGCGGCCCGTGCGCCGCCACTTGCAGCCCGCTCGCCGCCCCTTGTGGCCTGCTCGCAGCCCCTTTGCAGCCCACGCGCCATCCTCTGGCTGCCTGCTTGCCGCCCCTTTTCCAGCCTGCCCGCCCCCCCCCCTTGCAGCCAGCGTGCCCGCCTTGCTGCTTGCGCCGCCCGGCTGCTGCGCGCCCTGCTGCTTGCGCCGTCCGATACTGCCCATCTTGCTGCTTGCGTCGCCCGGCTGCTGCCCGCCCTACTGCTTGCGCAGCCCGGCTACTGCCCGCCCTGCTGTGCGCCGCCCTGTTGGCCGCCCTAGCCGTGCCCCGCCCTGCCCTGCCCTGCGCGCTTCCCTAGTGCCCGAGCGCCGCCCTGCCTGCGTGCTGCTCTGCTGGTCGCACGCCACCCTGCTCTGCCTGCTATGGCTTCTCTCAGTGTACTCACCTTCGATCATGAGGGCCATCCGATCCATTTTGATACGTGGCTCGACAACTTACAGCTGTACCTACTGAGCGATTCTAGAGACAACGTTTTGTTGTTTGACCACATGTCTGGAGCCTCTCTCGCCCCTCCCACCACAGATGTCAGTGCGACTCGCTCACAGTGGCTTACCCGTGACGTTGCTGCTCGCTTAGCCGTTCGCAACCACCTGCCGTTAGCCGAAAGCGCTCACCCAGGACAGTACAAGACTGCTCAAGCACTGTACGACGCTGTAGTCGCCCGTTACTCCTCCCCTGCCACTGCTGCTCTAGGTCGTCTTCTATTGCCCTACCTGTTTCCCGAGCTATCCGCCTTTGCCACAGTAGAGGACATCGTTACCCACCTTCGCACTAGCAACGCTTGCAACCGCTCTGCCCTTCCAGCCGAGCTCCTAGCCAGGAACCCCCCCCCCCCCCCCGGATGTATATCACTCTCTACTTCATAGTAGTCACCCGCCTCCCTGACTCTCTTTGCGCAGTCACGGATCACTTTCTCGCACTTGACCCCACAGACCTCACTGTCGACCTGCTCGAGAAGCACCTCCTTGCAGGTGAGACTAGCTTAGTCGCTGTAGGTGTTGCTCGTGGCACTCCTCGCACTCCCTTCTTTGAGGGGTGTTCCCCCTCCCCCCTTGCCCCCTCCTACGCTTCTGCTTTTGCTGTTGACATCCTTGGTGCTGAGGATGTCGGGGCTGCTTCTGCTATTGGTGGGAGGTTTTGGCGGTGGCCAAAGGCAGCATCAGCAGCGTCGGAGCGAGACCCCTTCACCCCAGCAGCTTCGTGAGTGGTTTGCTCACCATGGGCCGTCTGGGGGTAGTGTTAGCTGCCTGTATGTCATTCGCACGGGTGACCGTGCTGGTCAGACATGCGGGTAGCCTCACACTCAGCACCGCTGCTTCTCCCGCCTAGACGTCGCTTGGCGAGCAGAGTTTGGTGACGAGGCTGAGCGCCCCCAATGGGCAGAGCAACTTAGGTCTGGAGTTGATATCTTTTCTCTGTACTAAGATCCTATCATGTGTGTGCCTGTGTGTGCCGCTTGATCCAGATATAGAGGCTGCTGCTCTTGGTGCTAGTGAGTCTGCTCTCCCTGGTACTGCGCCTGCTGAGGCCTTGCACGCCTTTACGCTTGACTTGGGTGCTTCCCGCTGTTTCTTTCGCGACAGCACCACCCTCACTCCTCTATCTGCACCTGTACCGGTCAGACTGGCTGACCCCTCAGGGGCCCCAGTTCTTGCCCGTTCCTCCACTGTTCTCCCGTGTCCGGTGGTTCCGTCCGGTTCACTCTCAGTTCTTCACCTCCCCTCGTTCTCTACAATCTTGGTGAGTACCGCTGCCCTCCTGGATGCGATGGCCACTACCACCTCTCCTGGAGGTCAGCGTGTGTCGATCTGCACGTGTACGCGGATGGGCCGTCACCTGGCCACCTTCACCCGTCGGCCTGGGTCGAGTCTGTACACACTGACTGCTAAGCCTCCTCAGGTAGGTGCGTCTGCCTAGGTGTCCGTGTCAGGTCCGGTAGCTCCCCCCTGCTGTCGCACAAGACTCTCTTGTGCCACCACCGCCTTGGTCACCCCTCCCTGCCACGCCTTTGTGGCATGCACTCCCGCCTCCTTGTTTCTGGTCTTCCAATATCTCTTCCTCCCCTCCCGCCCTCGCCTGCCCCGCCCTGCCTTCCTTGCGTCGAGGGGCGGCAGCGCGCCGCTCCTCACTCCTCCTCGTTTCCCTCGACGTCTGCTCCCCTGCAGACTCTCCACATGGACGTGTGGGGGCCAGCTCGTGTTAGTGGACAGGACCACGAGCGCTACTTTCTGCTGGTTGTTGATGACTACACGCGTTACACCACGGTCTTCCCCTTGCGCAGCAAGAGTGAGGTCCCTGCTGTCTTGATCCCTCGGATCCGCACAGTCCGTCTCTAGCTCCGTGAGCGGTTCCGTGAGGACATTCCTGTCCTGCGTCTGCACTCTGACAGAGGTGGTGAGTTCTCCTCCGACCTCTTACAGGACTTTTGTTGTAGGGAGGGCATTCTCCAGTCGTTCACGCTTCATGCCTCCCCGCAGCAAAATGGGGTTGCTGAGTGCCGCATTGGCTTAGTCATGGAGGTGGCTCGTACCTCCATGATCCATGCGGCTACTCCCCATTTTCTGTGGCCGTTTGCGGTCCGGTACGCTGCGCATCAGCTCAACCTCTAGCCGCGTCTGTGTCTCCTTGCCGCAGACCTCGCCTACACTGCGTTGGACGGGGAAGGTTGGCGATGCTTCGGTGTTCCTGGTCTTGGGCTCTCGTGCCTTTGTTCGCGATACGTCCGCGGACAAGCACTCCTCCCGCGCTATTCCATGCGTCTTCCTTGGCTTTCCCCCTGACGCGCCTGGCTGGCAGTTTTACCACCCCACCTCGCGCCGTGTCCTTCCCTCTCAAGACGTCACGTTTGACGAGTCGGTTCCCTTTTACCGTCTCTTCCCCTACCGCTCTGCCCCTCTCCCACCCCCGCCGCTCTACCTTGCTCCAAGTCCCCCTCCGGTAGACCCCCTCCCCCCCTCAGAGTCCTGCTCCCTCAGGTGTGTCTCAGGTCGACCCACTCCCCGGGACTGTACCTGTAGAGGTCGCTGCAGTCTCAGGTGCTGCTAGAGGTGCTGCGTCTAGGGGTGCTGCGTCTAGGGTTGCTGAGCCTACGAGTGCGGAGCCTGGGGGTGCTGAGCCTGCGAGTGCAGAGCCTGGGGGTGCTGAGCCTCAGGGAGCGGAGCCTAGGGGTGATGAGCCCAGGGGAACTACGTCTGCTGGAGGTCCTGCAGATGCCTTGCCACGACTGTCTCCTCGGCGGGAGCCTCTCTCCGCGCCGCAGCTGCGCGAGTGGTTTGCTCAACGCACTCGCCTTACGAGTGGAGCTGCCGGAGCTGGAGGCTCTGCCGCTGGAGGCACTGGAGCTCGAGGTGCTGGAGCTACTAGTCTTGGAAGTGCTGAGTTGGAGGAGCTGGAGCTGGAGACCCTGGCGCTGGAGGCGCTGGAGTTGGAGGCTCTTGCGCTGGCGGCGCTGGAGCTGGAGGAGCTGGAGCTGGAGACCCTAGCGCTGGAGGCGCTGGCGCAGGCGGCGCTGGAGCAAGAGGAGAAGGAGCTGGAGACCCAGGCGCTGGAGGCGCTGGAGCTGGAGGCACTAGCGTTGGTGGCATTGGAGCTGGAGGAGCTAGAGCTGGTGACCTTGGAGCTGAAGGTGCTGGCGCTGTGGGTGTTGCGTCTGGCGGTACTGGTGCTGGAGGCACTGTGCTGCGGCAACCGTTTTTCGTTCCTCCGCCATCGTCGTCTCTACCGCCACTTGACTCGGTCCTTCGCCAGGTTCTTAGTCTCTCGTCTTCTACTGGCCTTCCTCCTAGCTTACTGAGTCCCCCGCCTCGCCCAACGCAGCCACAGTTACATCCAGACTCCCCACTGCCCGCTCCTTCTCCTTACACTGAGCACACAGACTCTTTTACGGAGCGTTGTGAGCCTAAGTCTCGTCCTGCCTCGCATGTTCGCGCTGCTCGTGTCAAAACATATGCATAATTGTATCTAGGCTATATTGGGGCTAGCCTTAGGGGGTACAGAAATAGTCTCGACACTCTAGTCTTGTACCCCAATCTTCACCTAATCATCAACTTTCTCGTTCCCTAGCTAGTGATTCTAACATGGTATTAAGAGCACAATGCTCCTTAGGACCGATTTTTTAAAAGGGCCCACCATTACTATTTCGATCTACTGCCCGAGTCGCGCCCCTAGGAGAAATGCGAAATTCGAAACCGTGCTCTAGGCGAGACGGTTCCCTAGGCGCGATTTTTTTTTTTTTTTTCCTCCTAGTCACGTGCGACCCCCCCCCTGAGCGCGTAGGCCCGTCGCGAAGCCCGTACAGCCCACGTAGGCCCGTCGCGAAGCCCGTACAGCCCGCGTAGGCCCGTCGCGAAGCCTGTACAGCCCGTGTAGACCCGTCGCGAAGCCCGTACAGCCCGCACCAGGCCGTCGCGCAGCCCGTACAGCCCGCGCCAGGCCGTCGCGCAGCCCGTACAGCCCGCGCCAGGCCCGCACGCAGCCCTTACAGCCCGCGACTGGCCCGCACGCGGCCCGTGTTACTGTTACTCACTGCTGCTGCTACTGAAGCTAGTGCTGCTACAACTAGTGCTACTGCTGCCACTGCTAATACGGCACTTGCTACAGCTACTATTGTCTGAAACTACTCCAGCTACAGCTAGTGCTACTGCTGCAGCTCCTACTGCTACATTTGCTACAGCTAGTGCTACTGCTGCAGCTCCTACTACTACACTTGCTACAGCTAGTGCTACTGCTGCAGCTCCTACTACTACACTTGCTACAGCTAGTGCTACTGCTGCAGCTCCTACTACTACACTTGCTACAGCTAGTGCTACTGCTGCAGCTCCTACTACTACACTTGCTACAGCTAGTGCTACTGCTGCAGCTCCTACTACTACACTTGCTACAGCTAGTGCTACTGCTGCAGCTCCTACTCCAGTGCTTACTGCAGCTGCTCCTGACTGAAGCTACTGCTGCTACAGCCCCTGAAGCAGCCGCCCCTGGTGCAGCCGCCCCTGGACCCTAGAGCAGCCGCCCCTGGCCCCTGAAGCAGCCGCCCCTGGTGCAGCCGCCCCTGGACCCAGAGCAGCCGTTTTGCACGCCCTCGCGTGCCCCTAGCGTACCGGCCCCGCCCCACTAGCCCGCCCTTGCTGGCCTCGTGCGACCAGGCCCCGCCCTAGCTAGCTCGCCACCTCGTGCCCCGTGTGGACCGCCCCACTCTGCCCTGCACGCCCTCACGTGCCCCACCTCGAGTAGCCGCTGCCTAGCCGAGCCGAGCCGCCCCACCGAACCGCGTCACCCGGCCCGAGCCGCGCCGCCCTACCGAGCTGCGCCCCTGATTCTGTCACTGCTACTGTCACTACTGCTGTTTCTGCTACTACTACTACTACTGCTCCTACTGTCGCTATGGCTACCCCCCCTGTGCTAGCTTTCGATGCTGAGGGCCGCCCAGTGAAGTTTGACACCTGGCTCGATGACCTGCACCTATTCCTACAACTCACTGCCAAGGAAGACATCTCACTGTACGATCACGCCTTAGGCCATGCCACTGCCCCTGCTGCTACTGCTGACAGCACTGCCCGCTCACAGTGGCAGACTCGTGACGCCCACGCTCGCTTTGCTATTCGCAACTCCCTGCCGATAGATGAGCGCGAGCACTTTGGCCAGCACAAGACTGCACAGGCACTGTACACCGCTGTCGTTGCCCGCTACTCCTCACCTGCCTCTGCCGCGCTAGGCCGTCTCTCACTCCCCTACCTGTTCCCCGACCTGGCCTCTTTCCACACAGTCGCTGACCTCATCACGCACCTCCGTACTAGTGAGGCCCGCTTCCGTGCCGCTATGCCCGATGAGTTTCTTGCCACGAACCCCCCCCCGCTCTGGCTCACTCTCAACCACCTAGTCACCCGCCTCCCTGACACTCTGCGTGCAGTCAGGGATCACTTCCTATCTCGCTGCCCCACTGAGCTCACCATTGCCCTCCTTGAGAAGGAACTACTTGCAGCTGAGGCTAGCATAGTCGATGTAGGTGCCTCTCGTGGCGACCCCCGCACCCCTTTCTTTGAGGGGTGTTCCCCTTCCCCTCTTCTTCCCTCTGTAGCCTCTGCTTCTGCTGCCGACCTCCTTGGTGCTGAGAAGGTCGGGACTGCGTCCACTTCGAGCTGGCGCCGCAGCGGCAAGGGCAAAGGGGGCAAGGGAGGCGGAGGTGACGGCGGGGGAGGCGGTGGTGGGGGCGGTGGAGGCGGTGGGGGTGGTGGTGGGGCTGGAGGGACTAGTGGCAGCGGTGGGGGTGGTGGCGGCAGCAGCGGGGGAGGTGGCAGGGGCGGGGGCGGTGGTGGGGGCGGCGGTGGTCGTGGCGGCGGCAGGGGAGGGGGTGGTCGAGGAGGTGGCGGTGGCGGTGGTGGTCGTGGAGGCGCTGGCAGTGGCCAGAGCCAGCAGCGCACTCTTTCGCCCCAGGAGCTCCGTGAGTGGTACTCTCAGCACGGGGGGGGGGGGTGGCCTTAGCTGCACGTACGTCATCCGCACTGGTGACCGCACTGGTCAGACGTGTGGGAGGGCGCACACCACGCAGCGCTGCTTCTCTCGCCTCGACGACGCTTGGCGTACTCAGTTCCCTGATGCCACTGAGCTGCCCCGCTGGGCTGATCTGATGAAAAAGAACATTGATATCTATGCTCTAGACTTTGATGCTATTCTCACTGCCATGTATGTGATGTCTACTAGTGGAGAGAGTGCTCAGTACCTGCGTGTTCCGCCCGACCCGGGCATTCGGACCAGTGAGGCTACCGCTCTAGGTGCTGGTGAGGCTGCTGCTCTAGGTGCTAGTGAGTCTGCGCCCCCTGGTACTGAGTCGACTGAGGCACTACACACCTTCACACTGGACTCAGGTGCTTCTCGCTGTTTCTTTCGTGACCGCACTGCCCTTGAGCCGCTTGCTCGGCCAGTTGCTGTCTCCCTCGCTGACCCCTCTGGGGGTCCGGTCATTGCGACCTCCTCCACTGTCCTTCCTTGTCCTGCGGTCCCGTCGGGCACACTGTCAGGTCTCCACCTCCCCTCGTTCTCTACGAACTTGGTGGCGGGTTGTGCGCTCCAGGACGGGGGTGTTCACCAGTTCACCCCTGCCTACGAGCGCGTGACACACTGCACGTGTGCTCGGACGGGCCGTCACCTGGCTACCTTCACTCGGCAGCCGGGGTCGGACCTGTACACACTGACCACTGAGTCCCCTCAGGTAGCTGCGTCTGCGTCTGCGTCAGGTCAGCTGTCGGCCCCCTGCTCGTGTCGCTCTCTGGCGCACGAGACCGTCCTCTGGCACCACCGACTTGGTCACCCGTCTGTGCAGCGCCTTCGTGCCATGCATAAACGGTACCTTGTCTCTGGTCTTCCCAGGGTTCTCCCTCCCCTCCCACCCTCGCCTGCTCCTCCCTGTCTTCCCTGTGTCGAGGGGCGGCAGCGCGCCGCTCCTCACTCCTCCTCGTTTCCCCCGACGACTGCTCCCTTGCAGACGCTCCACAAGGACGTGTGGGGCCCAGCCCGCGTCCGTGGTCAGGGTCAGGAAAGGTACTTCCTGATAGTTGTTGACGACTACTCGCGCTACACCACGGTCTTCCCCTTGCGCACCAAGGGTGAGGTCCCTGATGTTTTGATCCCTTGGATCCGCGCTTCTCGTCTCCAGCTCAGCGAGCGTTTCCACTCGGACTTTCCTGTCCTGCGCTTGCACTCTGACAGAGGTGGTGAGTTCTCCTCCGACCTCTTGGCAGCCTACTGTGCGGAGCACGGTATCCGCCAGTCGTTCACGCTTCCGGCCTCTCCACAGCAGAATGGGGTTGCTGAGCGCCGCATTGGCTTGGTCATGGAGGTCGCTCGTACCTCCTTGATCCATGCGACTGCCCCCCACTTTCTGTGGCCGTTTGCGGTCCGATACGCTGCGCATCAGCTCAACCTCTGGCCCCGTGTCTCCTTGCCGGAGACTTCCCCGACACTGCGTTGGACGGGAGAGGTTGGCGATGCGTCGCGTTTTCGGGTCTGGGGATCTCGAGCTTTTGTTCGCGATACGTCCGCGGACAAGCTCTCCTCCCGCGCTGTTCCTTGTGTCTTCCTTGGCTTTGTCCCGGACGCGTCTGGTTGGCAGTTTTACCACGCCGCCTCGCGCCGTGTCCTGCCCTCACAGGACGTCACTTTTGACGAGTCCGTGCCCTACTACCGCCTCTTCCCCTACCGCACTGCCCCGCTCCCCCCCCCGCCTCTCTTCCTCGCCCAAGGTGCTGCTATGGTAGACCCCCTCCCCCCTCAGGGTGCCGCTCCCTCAGGTGTGTCCCAGGTAGACCCGGTTGAGCCTGTCGAGGTAGCTGTCGACTCTCGTCCTGCTAGGGGTGCTGAGCCTGAGCGTGCGGAGCCTGGGGGTGCGGAGCCTGGGGTTGCGGAGTCTGGGGGTGCTGCGTCTGGGGGTGCTGAGTCTGGGGGTGCTGAGTCTGGAGGTGCTGAGCCTGGGAGTACTACACCTGGAGGAGCTCTCTCCTCACAGCAGCTGCGTGAGTGGTACTTACAGTACTGCAGCCTCAGGAGAGGTGCCTCTGGAGCTAGGAGTGCTGCTGGAGCTGGTGCTAGTGCTTCCCCTCCTAGGCGGGAGCTGCCCTCTCCCCAGCGGCTCCGAGAGTGGTACGCGCGGCGCTGCAGTCTCCGGAGTGGCGCTCCTAGTGTCGCGGACCCTGGTGCTGGAGGTGCTACTGCTGCTGGCGGTGCTGCTGGTGCTCCTGGAGGTGCTGCTGGTGCTGGTGCTACTGACGCTGCTGGAGGTACTGCTGGTACTGGTGGTACTGCTGGTGCTGCTGGAGCTGCTAGAGGTACTCCTACTACTGGAGCTGCTGCTGGTGCTGAGGACCCGGGTGTTGGAGCTGCTGCTGGTGCTGCGGACCCGGGTGTTGGAGCTGCTGCTGGTGCTGCGGACCCTGGAGTTGGAGCTGCTGCTGGTGCTGCCGACCCTGGAGTTGGAGCTGCTGCTGGAGCTGAGGACCCTGGAGTTGGAGCTGCTGCTGGTGCTGCGGACCCGGGAGCTGGTGCTGCTGGTGTAGCTGGAGACCCTGGAGCTGAGGGTACTGGTGGTGCCTCTGCTGGTTCTGGAGGCGCTGCGCGGCCGCGGCCGTACTTCGTTCCGCTCCTTCAGCAGGTTCTTGGTCAGCCGCCTCCCCCTAGTCCTGCTCCCTCCTTAGAGTGTCCTCCGCCTGTCCAGTCGCAGTCACAGTTACCGCCTGCCTCGCCACTCCCTGGTCCTTCTCCTTACACTGGTCCGACTGGAGGTCTTACAGAGCGTCGTGAGCCTGAGTCTCGTCCTGCGTCGCCAGAGTCTCGTCGTGCGTCACCTGTTCGTGCTGCTCACACTGGTCGTCGTGTTCCGCGTCAGCGTCCTCCTGCTGTCCCAGGCACTCACCAGATGGCACTTCGTCCTTCCACTGCTCCTCAGCGTGTCCCTCTGCCGTCTCCTCCTGCGTCTTCTCTTCCTGCTCTTGCTGACCCGGAGTCTGACTCCCTTCGTGCTGCCAGTCCTACTGTCACGCGTCTCCTCGCCACAGTTGTCACTGACCCTTCCTTTGAGTCCTCTGCTGCGTCTGCTCTAGTCGCTGAGTTAGTTGACTTTGCTGCCACTTGTCGTCTAGACTACGCCGCTAGCCTTGTCGCTGAGTCTGAGTCTGAGTCTGTCTGTCCTTCGTCCGTCGGGGGTGAGTGTGCTCTTGGCACGGACGTCCTTTAGGACAGGCAGGAGGAGTTTGAGTGCTTTGCCGCTGCGTTACCTCATCTCGTGTCCATGCTGGTTGCCCCTGAGGGAGACCCGGATGCTCCAGACATCCCGACCCCGCGCTCTTACGCTGAGGCGATTGCGGGTGAGTACTCCTCTCAGTGGCAGACAGCCATGGACGCAGAGATGGCTTCTTGGAAGTCCACAGGCACCTACGTCGACGAGGTTCCCCCACCTGGGGCGAACATCGTCAGTGGCATGTGGATTTTCAGGGTGAAGCGGCCGCCGGGTTCTCCGCCTGTCTTCAAGGCGCGTTACGTTGCACGAGGCTTCAGTCAGCGAGAGGGAGTTGACTTCTTCCATACCTTCTCCCCGACCCCGAAGATGACCACTCTTCGGGTTCTGCTGCACGTCGCCGCTCAGCGTGACTACGAGCTCCACTCTCTTGACTTCAGCACAGCTTTCTTGCAGGGCAGCCTGCACGAGGAGATCTGGCTGCGCCGCCCACCTGGCTTCACTGGGTCGTTCCCTCCTGGTACCCAGTGGAGCCTCCGACGGCCAGTCTACGGTCTCCGCCAGGCGCCGCGTGAGTGGCACGACACACTGAGGACTACACTTGCGGCTCTTGGGTTCGCTCCTTCTACTGCTGACCCGTCGCTGTTTCTACGCACCGACACTTCACTGCCGCCGTTCTACATCCTCGTGTACGTCGACGACTTGGTCTTTGCCACTGCTGACACTACGGCACTCGCCCACGTGAAGTCGGAGCTGCAGAAGAGACACACGTGCACAGACCTGGGTGAACTGACAAGCTATCTTGGCTTGCGGATCACCCGGGACAGAGCACGGCGCACCATCACCTTGACTCAGTCACACATGGTGCAGCAGGTCCTTCAGCGCTTCCGCTTCACGTACTCCTCGCCTCAGCCCACTCCTCTGCCTACCGGTCACTCGCTCTCAGCTCTGCCTTCGGATGAGTCCGTAGAGCCGAGTGGCCCGTATCCAGAGCTTGTGGGCTGCCTCATGTACCTGATGACCTGCACTCGACCTGACCTTGCATACCCTCTTAGCATCCTTGCACGCTATGTCGCTCCTGGTCGTCACCGGAAGGAGCACATGGATGCCGCTAAGAGGGTGTTGCGTTACTTGTGCAGTACGTCGGGCATGGGGCTAGTGCTTGGAGGACGAGACCGAGTTGTACTCACTGGGCACTCAGACGCTTCTTGGGCTGACGACCAGGCTACTCAGCGGTCGTCTCAGGGTTACACCTTCAGCCTTGGCTCTGGTTCTGTTTCTTGGCGTTCTACACGCTCGTCTTCCGTTCTCAGCTCCAGTTGTGAGGCTGAGGTCTACGCCACAGCCATGGCTGCACAGGAGTTACGCTGGCTCACCTACCTGCTGACTGACTTGGGAGAGCGGCCTCGTTCTCCTCCAGTGCTGTACGTCGACAACAAGGCTACCATTGCCTTGTGTGAGGAGCACAGACTGGAGCACAGAACGAAGCATATCGCTCTACGGTACTTCCTTGCTCGAGAGCTGCAGCATCGTGGTCAGCTTCGTCTGCGTTATGTGGCCACTCGGGCCAACACTGCTGATGTGTTCACCAAGGCGCTTCAGCCTTGTGACCATCAGCGCTTCTGTACTGTTCTAGGCCTTGTGCCTACTGTGCCTCACTTGCTTACTTCTTGACTCTGTTTGTACTGTGATCTCTATATATATACCTGCATACTTACACTTGCTAGGTTGTGCTCACTGTACCCCTTGCTATACTATTAAACTGCATGTGAACTGGTCTTGTGACCACTTGCTTGTGCTCGGAATTTGTGTGGTTTCCTCGAGATCCACCCTGAGCTTGCTTTGCCCTTCCTGACTGGTCTTGTGACCACTACTTGCTCTGGCTATCCCCCATTTCGCCTATGGGGGTGTGTCAAAACATATGCATAATTGTATATAGGCTACATTGGGGCTAGCCTTAGGGGGTACAGAAATAGTCTCGACACTCTAGTCTTGTACCCCAATCTTCACCTAATCATCAACTTTCTCGTTCCCTAGCTAGTGATTCTAACAGCTCGCACTGGTCGTCGTGTTCCTCATCCGCGTCTTCCTCATGTCCCCGGCACTCATGTTATGGCACTTTGTCCTTCCTCTGTTCCACTGCGAGTTCCCCTTCCGCCTCCTCCTGCGTCCTCTCTTCCTGCCGTTCCTGACCCTGAGTCTGACCTAGCTCGTGCTGCCACTCCCACTGTCCCTCGTCTTCTAGCCACTGTTGTCACTGACCCTTCTTTTGAGTCCACTTCTGCGTCTGCCCTAGTTGCTGAGCTTGTTGACTTTGCTGCTGCCTGTCGTCTTGACTACGCTACTACTCTTGTTGCTGAGTCTGAGTCTGCCTCTCCTCCGTCCGTTGGGGGTGAGTGTGCTCTTGGCACGGACGTCCTTGAGGACAGGCAGGAGGACTTTGAGTGTCTTTCAGTTGCTGTACCTCATCGCGTGGCCATGCTGGTTGCACCTAAGGGAGACCCGGATGCACCAGACATCCCGACCCCGCGCTCTTATGCTGAGGCGATTACGGGTCCCTACTCCTCTCAGTGGCAGACATCCATGGACGTAGAGATGGCATCCTGGAAGTCCACAGGCACCTATGTTGACGCGGTTCCCCCTTCTGAGGCGAACATAGTCGATGGCATGTGGATTTTCAGGGTGAAACGGCCGCCGGGTTCTCCCCCTTTCTTCAAGGCTCGTTACGTTGCACGAGGCTTCAGCTAGCGACAGGGAGTTGACTTCTTCCACACCTTCTCCCCTACCCCGAAGATGACGACTCTTCGGCTTCTGCTGCACGTCGCCGCTCAGCGTGACTACGAGCTGCACTCTCTTGAATTCAGCACAGCTTTCCTGCAGGGCAGCCTGCACGAGGAGATCTGGCTGCGCCGCCCTCCTGGCTTCACTGGGTCGTTTCCTGCAGGTACCCAGTGGAGCCTCCGGCGGCCAGTCTACAGTCTCCGTCAGGCGCCTCGCAAGTGGCACGACACACTGAGGACGACGCTTACGGCTCTTGGGTTCGCTCCTTCGACTGCTGACCCGTCGCTGTTCCTACGCACCGACACTTTGCTGCCGCCGTTCTACGTCCTCGTCTACGTCGACGACCTGGTCTTTGCCACTGCTGACACTACGGCACTGGCCCTTGTGAAGTCGGAGCTGCAAAAGAGACACACCTGCACTGACCTGGGTGAGCTGCACAGCTATCTTGGCTTGCAGATCACCTGGGACAGAGCACGGCGCACCATCACCCTGACTCAGTCACACATGGTGCACCAGGTCCTTCACCGCTTCGGCTTCCGGTTCTCCTCGCCACAGTCCACTCCCCTACCTACCGGTCACTCGCTCTCAGCTCCACCTTCGGACGAGTCCGTAGAGCCGAGTGGCCCGTATCCAGATCTTATGGGCTGCCTCATGTACCTGATGACCTGCACTAGACCTGACCTTGCCTACCCTCTTAGCATCCTGGCACGCTACGTTGCACCCGGGAGACACGGACCAGAGCACTGGGAGGCCGCTAAGAGGGTGTTGCGCTACTTGTGCAGTACATCGGGCATGTGGCTCGTGCTTGGAGGACGGGGTACAGTCGTCCTCACTGGACACGCAGACGCTTCTTGGGTTGACGACTTGGCTACGCAGCAGTTGTCACAGGGTTACACCTTCAGCCTTGGCTCCGGCTCTGTTTCCTGGCGATCTACCCGCTCGTCTTCTGTTCTCAGTTCTAGTTGTGAGGCTGATATCTACGCAGGGGCCATGGCTGTAGAGGAATTACGCTGGCTCACCTACCTGCTGACCGACTTGGGAGAGGCGCCTCATTCTTCTCCAGCTCTGTACGAAGACAACAAGGCCATGATTGCCTTGTGTCAGGAGCACAGACCGGAGCACAGAACGAAACACATCGCTCTGCGTTACTTCCTTGCTCGAGAGTTGCAGCAGCGTGGTCAGCTTCGTCTTGCTTACGTGTCCACTAGGGCCAACACTGCTGATATATTCACCAAGGCACTTCAGCCTGGTGATCAGCAGCGTTTCTGTATTTTTTTAGGCCTTGTGCCTACTTTGCCTCACTTGTTCACTGCGTGACTGTGCTGTACTGTGATCTATGTATATACCAGCATGCTTGCACTTGCTAGGGTATGATCACTGTACTATTTGTTCTCTTTTATATAACTCTGCATGTGAACTGGCCTTGTGGCCATTTGCTTGTGCTCGGAACGTGTGGTGACTTCGTGATCCACCCTGAGCTTGCTTTGCTTTTTTCTTGACTGGTCTTGTGACCACTCGTTCTCCCCCACCTTGTTTATGGGGGTGTGTCAAAATGTTATAGTGCTTACATTGTGTAGGTTGTAGTGGGGTAGCCCATAAGGGGTACAACCCAATTAGGGTTAGTACTTGTACCCAAGTTTCTGTTCAATCCATTCATTCTCGTTCGTTACTTTGACACGCTGGTGATCCGTGATTGATCCTAGGGAAGGGTTATATGCTCGTTGTCATGGGGGGTTATGGGCGCACTGACCCGCTACTTAACAAGCCATTTTATCCCAATGGTCTAGTGACTGGGATTCTGACATGGTATGAATGAAGGTCTCGGGTTCGAATCCCAGTATATGCTGGTACTCCAGTGCGAGGGGGGTATCAGAGGTCCACTGGTGATCCTCGATTGATCTTAGAGAAGGTTTACAGGCTCGATGTCCTGGAGGGTTATGGGCACACTGACCCGTTACTTAACAAGCCCTTTTATCCCAGTGGTCTAGTGACTGGGATTTTGAGAAGGGCTACAACCCAATTATGGTTAGTACTGGTACCCAACTCATTCATTGTTGATTCATTATCGTTTAATATTCTGACACAAATAGGTGTCTTATAATGAGGCTAGCCTGTTTATAAGAGACACCCGGATAATAGACAACCACTGTCTACTATTCAACACTGTCTACTATCCAGGCGATGACGGTACTGGTACATGGCAGCGCTTTTAGAAGCAGCACCAGTGCACAGATTTAGCTCTGAATATGCAATTGCAGGGCACAACCTAATCAAGATGAAGACTCCCAACCCAATTCATCAAACGGTACAATTGGCCAACTCCACCACCGCGTAAACGCCCCATCCGAACCTTTTAGATACTGCAGCACAATAATTTTGTATAATTAGTGCGTCTTTATGATCTTATGTATTGGTCAATACATCAGCATATTATTAGGATGATATACTATTTCTAGTACATTGATTGTCACCTGACATGACACTGCTAAAAGGCTTCCTAACTGATCTTATCATCCATTGCAAAGCTTACACATAAGCATTCAAGCTGCCCTCCTTTGTGTTGCCTACGATGGCGGGCTCTGAGGAGTGATAACAATCTGCAAAAAAAAAAGGAGCAGCATGGTGAAAACGTGATCAACAAGGATGGTGGGGCACAAAAAAGTGCGCATAGAGACAAGCATCAGAGGGTACAAATGAGGTGTGCACTTACCCGCTGGTTGTCTTTCATGCAATGGCTGAAGATGCCTGAGATGAAGTAAGTGGGGCCTGTAATGGGGTTACTATAACATCCAGCCCCTGCGCCGTCTGTAGAGTTGCAGTAAGAAATATAGTTCGAGTAGTCACAGTTTTTGTAATCCGTCAGTGACGGCACGATGAAGACCTCGTCCTTGTATGGAGGATATTTGAAAACTGCAGAAGGGGAGTTGGGATTCACAGTGCCAACAGAAAAAGAGTTAATTCAGCGCGTATACTCTAGAATGGTTATGTTTGAGTCGACTCAGAACTCACCCAAGTAGTAGATCCATAGCTCGAGCAAAGAGGAAGGAAGCAGAAACTTAAAAGAACAGGCAGAAACATGTGCGCTCACCAACTGTATCGCCGTTGTAGACCTTGTTGTACTGCAGCCACTTGTCGAACTGCCCGTTCGGGTTCCAGTTCCAGTTGAACTGCGACGACGGGTAACCAACCGCAAGAGTTCGCGGCGTGTACGGCTTCGCGTTCGCCTTCACGGCGAGCTTCTGCCCGGCCATGCAGTTCCCGTAAAGTCCAGATGCGTAGTACGCCATTGTTCGGGTAACCTTAATTGAGCAACCCGACTTGGAGCCCCAGCTGTCGTAGCAAACCACCTTCGCGGCGCGGAAGTTGCACGAGCGGTAGTCGCCGTAGCGCGCGAACTGGACCACCTCCTGATGGTAGTTTGGATACTTGAAAACTGCGAGTTCCATGGGATGACGAGGTGGGAGGAAATTGGGGGAAACATAATTGGACGATACAGTGAGAGAGTGGAGCAGTTTTATCCGGGACAGAACGGAATTCGTCAAGACTTCTCACAACAACCCCCTCTTCCCCTCTCCCGCCTTGCCCTTCCTCCCTCTCCCGCCCGCCCAACTGCCGCCCTCTGCACTCACGGATAACGTCGCCGTCGTAGAGCTTGCTCTTGGCGACCCAGCTATTGTAGTTAACCTGCGGGTTGAACGGGTAGTTATAGCTCGGCGTCGGGTTCCCCACCACGATCGAGCGCCCCGATGCCTGAGTCGTCGCCAGGGGCGGCACCACCGCGTTACCCGCGCCGCTGTCCGAGAGAAGGACGGCGTCAGGAGAGCCTGGAGAAGAGGAGGATGACTTTCCGGTGGATTTGTCGCCGTCTTTTGTAGGCAGCGGGACAGAACTGTCTTCCGTTGACACATTTCCAATCGGCCCGTGCGACAGAGTCCCAGCCAGTCTCGCTACATTCGCACCCGGCCCCGTCTGGTTGTGCGCGGTGGATTGGGACGCGTTGTCGTCTGCGGCGTTCTCGTCGCCGGCGCCTTCGCCTGCCGTCGTCCCGTTGTCGATGGCGTCGCCTGCGACCGGCGGATCGACAACAGCAGTCGCGTTGCCAGATTCGCCATTGCCCGCTTCGCCATTGTCGATGGTTGGCTCGACAACGAGCTGTTACAGTAGCGGGAGTCACCCACGTCAAGAAAAGATGGGGGGAATCGGAGAAAGAGAAAAGCCATTATGAACTCTGAGGGACATGGTGTGAGACGGATTCAGCGAGAAACGCGAGAACGAACCGACACGCCACTCCTGGCTATTAAAGCTTAACCTTTATTACACTTCTTCAACCGCACATTCCAAGTCTTCTTTCTGTCCCTTGTACAATCTCACTCAACCACTTTCTCACTGCGCTCTCAGTCTCCTTCCTTCCACTCTGGGTCGGTGTCACCGTCACCGTGACCGTCACTGTTTCCGTCAGTCGCGCTCACCTGTTGTCCCATATCGCAATGCGTCTTAATCGACGTGATGTACATCGGCCCCGATTCCACCGTCACGGTGCAAGCGCTAGCAGCGCCGTCTTTCCCGGGCCGGCTTCCGCGGAGGGAGTCGCAGAGCACCTTCGCGTTCTTGAGATGACACGAGGCGAGATCCTTGGCACTGGCCATTTGATACACGACCTCGGCGCGCTTCGGATATTCGAACACTGTTGAATAAAAATGGTGACGGGTCCGAGGTCGGAACAGAAGGGGAAGAAAGCAAGGGTTTGTGAATGGTTGTGGGAATAAATACCGTGAAATCTTATATCCAACACTCCGTTTTGCGTGTAAGAATCAAAGCCGAAAGCTTAAGGAGAAGCGAGGAAATCGCTGACTATTCAGTGGAACGGAGTGATAGAGTCCGAAACGATCTTATCCGTACCGAGGACGTCGCCGGGTTGAAGCGGCGTTTCCGCAGCCCAGTTGGTGTAATTAACAGCAGGGTTCCATCCATAGCTGTATCCACCCACGCCCGCCTCTCCCACAGTCACGATCCGTGCCGCACACACTGCCACTAGTGCTGCTAGAAGCGCGCAGCGGAGAAGGCACGGTTGGCTTAGGACAGTCATGGTTGCCGGTTTACGGCACGTACTTTCGGGCGCCAGTGGGAAACAGATCTATAACCCAGCGAGATCACGAAAGGAAAGTGATGTGGTGAAGGCAGTAGATGAATCGGATAGAGGCTAGACGACAGCGTGGTACTGGTGATATTGTGGAAGTTTAAGCTCTATCCAACGACTCTAGTGACTTGTGCGTCTAAGTCGGAGCGGTTAATCAGGTTAAGGAGAGCAGCGAGAGTCCATGGAAGAAAATGCTATGGCTAAGGATATGTTGACTAGTGTGCCTGACTGAAGCTTCCCAAGCTTCTGAGCATGATGTGTTTCGAGCTCCCGGAAATCGTGAATGATTGATTGATTTTCCTTGACGGTGCTGGAGCTGATAGTGGAGAGACGACTGCAGCAACGATCAGTCGGTCCGTGCGTGTGCCCTTGAAAGCGCGATATGGTGGTGCCGTTCCGCCAAAAAGGTATGATGTGCTGAATGTGATGCGAGTGTCGGCTCAGGAGCACGCGGGAGAGGGGCAATGAGGGGGACAGAGGGAGCCTTGACAGTACGGAGGGAGAAAAGCATCCAGACCAAGTTCAGAGGCAGTCAGCTCGTTGCGGGGAATGCGCGGGGGGGAATTTGAAGGGCATCAAAGGCTCGGGATGCGAGGGAAGCAAGTAGCAGACTGAAGGTCGGAGCAGCAGATTCCATGCCACAGTTTCCTGCTAGCCGTAGATGTGTGTTGAAATACGAGTCGCGCGTGACAGGGGCTGTGAAATTTGCATTGGCTTTGTGTCTCCGCGGCTCGGCAGAGTGCAATGTGCTTTTCCCGCTTGTGTCGCCACTGCAGCGGCAGTGTCGGAATGGCGCGTGGATGTGCTTCGTGTTGGCAAGCAACGGAGCCATTTGACTTTCCACTGGGCTCAGCGTGTCAGCAGAAATCTGGACTTTGCGCAAAGCTATGACACGGTGTGATTAGTACGATTTGATACTTGAAAGTAACAAGTTCAGAGTACAGCGCTTTTTATCCAGAAAACTTCAACTATAATCTCATCCAGCCTGTTAGATTCTAGCTCTAGCAAATCAGCAAGATGACCTAGCATCTTGGCTTGTACGACTAGTACATTGCACAGCTATCCCCCCATGATGACTAGACCTAGTCAGGAACTTGCCAGGCAAATCATAACAAGCATTTAACCAATCAAAACGTCATATTGGTAATCCATCTACGCCGTTAAGCCCATTATGACAATGATTGCGGCAGCCCTGCAGCGCATCCCACTCACCAAGAGCATATTGCCACACGACCTCGTCATGTCATCGACCACACCGACAATGGTGGTGCTCAAGGGGCAACCTGGCTTAACTAAAATAGCAAGCCGCCGCCCCACACCTTCACCCCACACCTTACTCTCCAGGGTAGATCACCAGACCAAAATCAGCTAATCATCTGTGTGTGTTGCTCTTTAGACCTTACTACCAGGGCCTCCCTACCATCATATAGGCCCCAACCGAAACGAGAAAACGGCTAATAAGAGACTCTCTCAACACTAAGCCCTCCGCAAACAACCACCACCACCACCACCACCACCACAATCCACTAACAAAGCCTCCACTCTTACCACCACCACCACCACCACCACCACCACCACCACCACCACCACCACCACCACCACCACCACCACCACCACCACCACCACCACCACCACCACCACCACCACCACCACCACCACCACCACCACCACCACCACCACCACCACCACCACCACCACCACCACCACCACCACCACCACCACCACCACCACCACCACCACCACCACCACCACCACCACCACCACCACCACCACCACCACCACCACCACCACCACCACCACCACCACCACCACCACCACCACCACCACCACCACCACCACCACCACCACCACCACCACCACCACCACCACCACCACCACCACCACCACCACCAACACCACCACCACCACCACCACCACCACCACCACCACCATCACCATAGTCACTAAATGTTTTTTACCACAACAGTCATGCCATTCTTTCCCGCCTCAACCCTGACCTGCACCTGCCCCTCCCCCTCCCTCCTGCCCTTCCTGCCCATACCCGCCCCCTCCCTCATAACCCCCTTGCCCCTGCTGCCCATACCCCCCACCGTACCCCCCCTGCCCCTGCTGCTGCGCATACGGATCCACTCCCCCCTGCTGCTGCCCCCCCTGCTGATTGTAATAGTCATATCCGCCCCCCTGTTGCTGTCCCCCGTAGTAGCCTCCCCCCTGCTGTGCATACTGCTGCTGCCCATACCCCCCCTCCTGCTGCCCATATCCTTCTCCTCCCGCTGCTGCCCCTCCTCCTGCTGCTGCTCCGCCCCCTTCGCCCCCTCCCCCTTGCTGCCCATACCCCCCACCACCTTGGTTGTTATAATACCCTCCGCCCAGCCCCCCCTGCCCCCCATACCCATACCCGCCATCCGCTCCGCCTTCCGCCCCCCCTGCATTCCCATTCCCCGCCCCTGATTCCCCCCCTGCGCCCTGCACACCCCCCTGTCCCTGCCCATAATAATCGTACCCTCCCCCTCCCCCCTGCCCCATCCCTCCTGCTCCCCCCTGCTGCCCCCAACCTTCCCCCCCGCCTCCATACTCCCCTCCCCCTTGCTGCCCGTACCCTCCATACCCTCCCCCGCCCCCTTGCCCACCATACTGTCCCCCCCCATACTGCCCCCCTCCGCCGTATCCCCCTCCCTGCGGCCATCCCTGCTGCCCCCCTCCCCCTCCCCCTCCCTGCCACTGCTGCTGTTGGCGAAATCCCCCTCCGAATCCGGGCCCTCCGCGGCGGTTCGACTGGAGAGCAGCAAGTGGGACAAGAGGAGGGGATATGGAGGATACACAGGGGAACAGCAGCGGGGGAGAAGGGGGGGGGGGGGAAGTGGAACAAGGGAGGGGAAAAAGGGAGCAGTAATGAGCACCGGGGGAAAGGGGGGCAGAAAGGTGAAGGGGAAGAGGGGAAAGGAGGGGCAAACAGAAGAGGGGGCGCGCACGAAAAGGGAAGCATGCAGGCACAGAGTTAGTGGAGGGAAGCGAGGGGAGGGCGAAAAGGGAAGGGCGGCAAAGGGAGGCCAGCAATGGGAGAGCGGAAAGGTGAGGGCGGCGAGGGAAGGGCAGCGGCAGCAGAAAGCACAGTGAGCTGATCCAGTGACATGCGCGTGTGCACCTCTGTTGCATGTGCGCCGCCGCACTGCGCCCCACTACGCACGCGTGCAAGCAAGCACACATACCTCGTCGAGCACCTCGCGAATGAATGAGCTCCTGTGTTGTGCAACGTCCGTCTGCTGCTGCTGCTTGGTGCGTGTGCGTCGACCCACTGCACCCCAGTACACCCCTTCTACTCCCCACGGCGCCCATCAGCACCCCACTGCGCCCAACTGCGTGCGTGTGAACTGAACATACCTCGTCGAGCACCTCGCGAATGAGCTCCTGTGCCACGTCCGTCTGCTGCTTGGTGCCCATCAGCATCACCGTGCGCTCCATGCTCCCCGGCTGCACCTCCCTGTCGCTCTGAATCTGCACCGCACCATGCCACGCCATGCCATGCCATGCCATGCCATGCCATGCCATGCCACGCCACGACATTCCATGCCATGCAACCGCACATGGGAGCAGAAGCAGAGGAAGACGGCAGAGGTAGGGGCAGAGCAGTTGAGAACGCAAGCGTGGGCGTTAATTCCGGCAAGAGAGAGCGGGTACAGAGCGCATATTTGCGGGCAAACGAGCACAGAGCGAGGCGAGAGGAGCGGGGAGCCAAGAGCGAAGAGGAAGGTGCAAGAGAGGAAAGCACCGCACGAGCAAGAGAGCACAAGAGCACACGAGCACGTGCCTGAATGCGAGCGCCTGAGCGATTCTGGAGGTTCTTGATGGTCTCGCCCCCCCGACCAATGATGAGCCCCACCTGACGGGCGCAAACAGAGTGAGGAGAAGGGGAGATGGGGAAGGAGAAATGGCGGAGGGACGCACGGAGGGGGTGGGGTGGGGAGGAG
Source organism: Closterium sp. Naga37s-1 (assembly GCA_947471745.1). Taxonomy (NCBI): domain Eukaryota; kingdom Viridiplantae; phylum Streptophyta; class Zygnematophyceae; order Desmidiales; family Closteriaceae; genus Closterium; species Closterium sp. Naga37s-1. The sequence continues at coordinate 4,591,915 of CANJKZ010000006.1, forward strand.
GGAGGCAAGGAAGAGAGAAGTGGGAAGGGAGGAGAGGAGGGGTTGGTGGGGGGAGGGAGCGATGGGACGGACGGTTTAGCCAGATTAGCAACGAGAGGAAACTAGCACCGCGGGTGCCAACACGCGGATACAAGGCGAGTGGTTGTAAAAGAGGATAATCGAAGTTTTTTCTAGGTCGACTCAAAAGGAAACTCTTGAACCATCAAATCAAAGGGTCCACGAACAGACTAACAGACAAGCAAACGAACAAAATAACAGCAATACGTGCCACTCACCCGGCCGTTGGGGATCTGGATCGACACGGACTCGCTGCTGCCAGCGAATGCCCTGCCGCCGCCCGCTGCCTGGTGCTTGAGGGATGACGGGGACAAGGCGCATACGGCAGAACGGGCGATACAGAGCGGTTCAAAAGGTGCAGATTCGACTCAGGCACGGAGGCTTGATTTTTTTTATTTTTTATTTTATTTTTTTTCGCAGGGGAATAATAAAAAGCCCAGTGTCCTCCCCCGCTCCCCGCCCTCCCCAAGATCCCCGCCTTCCCAACACCCACCCTCCCCCCATGTCCCCACTCCCCCCTTCCCCTTTCCCCTTCCCCTTTCCCCCTCCCCCGGACCATTGCGCACTCACCTCGTCCAGCACCTGGCGGATGAGCACCTCCGCCTGCGCCATCTGCTCCGGGGTCCCCATGAGCTCCACGGAGCGAAACGCGGAGCGCGGGTCCGCGTCCGCGTCGCGCGTGACCTGGATCTTCGCGCCCGACTGCGCCTGCAGGTACTTGATCGTCTCACCCGCCTTGCCGATCACCAACCCCACCTGCGCGCGGAGACGGTGCGCGGCCAAATGGCGCGGGGGGACGGCGCGGGAGAGGCGCGGGGAGAGGCGCGGGGGAAGGCGGGGACGCGCATCGAAGGAGAAATGAGCGGCGAAGGGGTGGACGAAATGGTATAAGGGAGGGAAGAACGGAGGGAGGCAAGGAGAGAAGATGAGGAAGGAGAGAAGAAATGAAATGAGGGGAAGGAGGGAGGACAATGCGGAAATCAAGGGTTGACTCGGAACTGAAGGGGCTGGTGCTTTGTGATTGACGATTGTGCAAAAGTTATGGATGGACGGGGGAAAGCACAGGTGAGGGGAGAGGGAGAGGGGGAGCGGAAACGACGAGGGGCGGAGAAAAGCAGCGGCGAGCTGCTGCCTTATAGCGTGGAGGGGAGATGAGCGGAGAGGGGTGAAGAGGGGCGGAGAGGGGCGGTGAGGGGCGGAGAGGGGAGGAGAGGGGCGGAGAGGGGCGGAAAGGGGCGGAGAGCGAACCTTTGAATTGGGAACGTCAATCTTCCTGCTGCCGCTTTGCTGATCGTAGTAACCTGACTGCTGCTGCTGCTGCTGGAAATACCCTTGTCCCTGTTGCTCGCCTGCATGTGGACACAAGGTCACGTGACGTCACTCTTAGTCTCGCTCTCTTCTTAATCTCCACTTCCCATCGGATCATATTTACACTAACAACAGTACCTTGCTACGTCAACTCTTGCGTCGGAACGAAAAAAAAAAAAACAACAACAACAAAAAGACACGGTTTTAACACCAAAAAAACGAAAGAACGAAAAGAAAACGGTTTTTTGCTGCTTACCGCCCATCCCAGGAGGGCCCTGCCCGCCGCCGTATCCCGAATATCCCCCCGGCGGCCCTCCCCCCTGTCCCCCCATCGCCCCCCCCATCGGTCCCCCCATCTGTCCCCCCATCTGTCCCCCCATAGGTCCCCCCATAGGTCCCCCCATCGGGGGACCCATTCCCGGCGGGCCCCCTCCTCCCGAGCCGCCGCCGCCACCCGGCTCAGAACCCCCTCCTCCCGGGCCTCCTCCCGGCGCTACTTGCACCGCACCCGCCGCTCCCCCCGCAGCAGGCGGCTCATCGAACTTAGACCGCTTCGCGCCGGTGTTTAAGAACTTCGCCGCAAGCTCTTCCGCTTTGCGCTTCGCCTGATCGAACTCGGACGCGGGAGGCGGAACCGAGGAGTACACGCCGCCGGCAGACGGTTCCGTTCCGTCCGCGGCCGGCGCAGAGTCGTCGGTCGGCGCGCGATCCTCAGATTGTCGCTTTCCCGAGCCGTCTGGCTGAGACGCAGGTGCGGAGCCTGGCGCTTCCTCGGCCATGGTAAGTCCCGATCAGATCCAACCCTAAAGAAGCAGTTCGGACGGAGAGAGGTAGGTGGGGAAGTAGTTGAGTTGAGATATGAGCAAAGAAGAGGGGGAAAAGGCGGAGTCAAAACAGGCGGAGTGAGAAAAGGGCGGAAGGCGGGTGTGGTGGCTTGATGGGGGGACAAATGAGCAGGGTGGATTGGCGGAGGGTTAGGAGGGAAAGGTGAGGGTGGGGGGATCGCGGAGAGGGTGGGGCGGTGTGGGTTCAGGCATGAGATTTCTGCATGTGAAGATGTTCAGGGTTTGGTTGATTGTTAGTTGCTTTACAAGTGAACGAAAATGAACGAACGAGTGATGCACTATGGAGGAAACATATTTTTGGTGTTCCTTCAACCTTCACATATCTGGGATGCATGTATCTTGAGGTGGATGTGTACAGTGTATTTGAATAATTTGTCTGAATGAATATGTTTATATGGAGAAACCTATTGAAGCGTTCGGTTCGGCTTGCCTGAGCTTGTCTGGGATTGCCAGTTACAGTACTGTTGGGCAGATTGTCTTGAGGGTGAGCTGTGGTGCAGCTACGGACGTTCGGTTTGGCCAGGTTTGGTCGGTGACCCTCTGGTGACCCAGGCCATCCAGAATGGCTTCAAGAGTTTTGCGATGGGCAACTGTAAGGAATTTTCTCGCTATTCCTCACCGCGACCGTCCACATTGCGTGCAGCAGCAGCTGTTGTTCGTCTGTTAGTGCTAACGGAGCTTCGCCAACTTCGCACGCACTGTTTCACCAACCTCGCACTGCTTGAGCAGCCGAGTCGGCCTACGCTTCGGGACTAGCCCGAACCTCGCACCAGCGTAACACTAGATAGCTCGCATGCACCGCGTTACCGTTTGCACATTTTCACGTATAAGTATTCGCTCATGCCTTCGCTCATATTTTGTATTCATTGAACACTCTAGTGCAATCCTCGCTATCTCGATTCATTGCACCCGTAACACTTGGTTATCAGAGCCACTTTCTTTCAGACCACGCATCTCCGCACCCCAGGAAATCAACTTTTGATTTTTCACTCGAAGGGACTCACGCCCCTAAGCACCTATGAGTCGCTGTCCTCGCGTTCTCTCATAAACGCGTGCAGCCATGACAACGCCTAGACTAAGCTGAGCCGACGCCCTTCGTTATGGCTGAACATATCGACGTCATGACGCTCACGCTGGACCGTTTGAACGAGCTGCTGCGACAACTCCACGAAAGATCCGAAGAAATCGCGGCACTGACGGCCGAACGCACGTCCCTGCAAAATGACGTCCCATGAGCACAGCAAGCACAATCGCAAGCACATGGCACTCCGGGACAACCTGCACCACAGGCATCGCAGCACGGAAGTGTGGGGCAACCCGCGAGCGCGGCTAGTGATGGCGTCGTCCGCCACGACGGAGACGACAACCACACACGACACACCCCGAAGCGACGAATATGTCAGAGGTCCGCTGGTGATCCCCGATTGATCCTAGGGAAGGGTTACATGCATGTTGGCCTGGGGGGTTGTGGGCGCACTAACCCGCTACTTAACAAGCCCTTTTATCCCAGTGGTCTAGTGGTTGGGATTCTGACATGGTATCAGAGCGAAGGTCTCGGGTTCGAATCCCAGTGTGTGCACTTCGGGCATCCCAGTGCGGGGGGGTGTCAGAGGTCCGCTGGTGATTCCCGATTGATCCTAGGGAAGGGTTACAGGCATGTTGGCCTGGGGGGTTGTGGGCGCACTAACCCGCTACTTAACAAGCCCTTTTATCCCAATGGTCTAGTGGTTGGGATTCTGACAGAATACGGCCAGGAGCAAGCCTCGCGTCACGATTTCGGCACCCACCAATGATTCGGCACCGCATTCACCGATGTCGCTAAAGCCACAGCGTCCGCCATGCTTTGACCCGAGTCAACGGGGTGGTCCTACCGTTCAGGCGTGGTTGTGTTAGAGTTATATTTAATATATATCCTATCAAAATAACGAACGAGAATGGATGAACTAGCAAACAGTTGGGTACAAGTACTAACCCTAATTGGGTTGTACCCCTTATGGGCTACCCCACTACAGCCTACACAAATATATAAGCTATAATGTTCTGACACACCCCCATAGGCAAAGTGGGGGAGAACAAATGGTCACAAGACCAGTCAAGAAAACCAAAGCAAGCTCAGGGTGGATCACAAAGTCACCACACAGTCCGAGCACAAGCAAAGGGCCACAAGGCCAGTTCATATGCAGAGGTATATATAAAAGTGAACAAACAATACAGTGATCATACCCTAGCAAGTGCAAGCATGCAGGTACATATATAGATCACAGTAAAAGCAAAGTCACGCAGTAAGCAAGTGAGGCAAAGTAGGCACAAGGCCTAACACAGTAGAGAAACGCCGATGATCACCAGGCGGAAGTGCCTTGGTGAATATATCAGCAGTGTTGGCCCTAGTGGCCACATACGCAAGACGAAGCTGGCCACGCTGCTGCAACTCTCGAGCAAGGAAGTATCGCAGAGTGATGTGCTTCGTTCTGTGCTCCAGTCTGTGCTCCTGACACAAGGCAATCATGGCCTTCTTGTCTACGTACAGAACTGGAGGCGAACGAGGCTACTCTCCCAAGTCAGTCAGCAGGTAGGTGAGCCAGCGTAGCTCCTGTGCAGCCATGGCCCCAGCGTAGATCTCAGCCTCACAACTGGAGCTGAGAATCGAAGACGAGCGGGTAGACCGCCAGGAGACAGAGCCAGAGCCAAGGCTCAAGGTGTAACCCTATGACGACCGCTGCGTAGCTGAGTCGTCAACCCAGGACCCCGTCCTCCAAGCACGAGCCCCATGCCCGACGTACTGCACAAGTAACGCAGTACCCTCTTTGCAGCATCCCAATGCACCTTTCGGTGCCTGCCGGGAGCCACGTAGCGAGCCATGAGGCTGAGAGGGTATGCGAGGTCAGGTCGAGTGCACGTCATCAGGTACATGAGGCAACCCACAAGCTCTGGGTACGGACCACTCGGCTCTGCGGACTCGTCCGAAGGTGGAGTTGAGAGCGAGTGGCTGGTAGACAGAGGAGTGGGCTGTGGCGAGGAGATCTGGAAGCCGAAGCGCTGAAGGACCTGGTGCACCATGTGTGACTGAGTCAGGGTAATGGTGCGCCGAGCTCTGTCCCGGGTGATCTGCAAGCCAAGATAGCTGCGCAGTTCACCCAGGTCAATGCAGGTGTGTCTCTTCTGCAGCTCCGACTTCACAAGAGTCAGTGCCTCAGTGTCAGCAGTGGCAAAGACGAGGTCGTCGACGTAGACAAGGACGCAGAGCGGCGGCAGCGAGGTGTCGGTGCGTAGAAACAGCGACGGGTCAGCAGTAGCAGGAGCAAACCCAAGAGCCGCAAGTGTAGTCCTCAGTGTGTCGTGCCACTCGCGAGGCGCCTGACGGAGACCGTAGACTAGCCGCCGAAGACTCCACTGAGTACCTGCAGGAATAGACTCAGTGAAACCAGGTGGGCGGCACAACCAGATCTCCTCGTGCAGGCTGCCCTGCAGGAAAGTTGTGCTGAAGTCCAGAGAGTGCAACTCGTAGTCACGCTGAGCAGCGACGTGCAGCAACACCCAAAGAGTAGTCATCTTCGAGGTGGGGGAGAAGGTATGGAAGTAGTCAACTCCTTGTCGCTGGCTGAAGCCTCTAGCAACGTAACGCGCCTTGAAGGCAGGCGGAGAACCCGGCGGCCGCTTCACCCTGAAGATCCACATGCCATCGACTATGATCGCCCCAGGTGGGGGAACCTCATCGACGTAGGTGCCTGTGGACTTCCAGGATGCCATCTCGGCATCCATGGCTGCCTGCCATTGAGAGGAGTAAGGACCCGTTATCGCCTCTGCGTAAGAGCGCGGGGTCGGGATGTCTGGAGCATCCGGGTCTCCCTCAGGGGCAAGCAGTATGGAAGCGAAACGAGGTACAGCAGCTGCAAGACACTCAAAGTCCTCCTGCCTGTCCTCAAGGACGTCCGTGCCAAGAGCACACTCACCCCCGACGGACGGAGGACTGGCAGACGCAGACTCAGCAACAAGAGCGAGGCGTAGTCTAGACGACAGGCAAGAGTAAAGTCAAGCAGCTCACCAACGAGAGCAGACGCAGCAGCAGACTCAAAAAAAGGGTCAGTGACAGCAGTGGCGAGGAGACGAGAGACAGTGGGACTGGCAGCACAAGCGCGGTCAGACTCAGGGTAAGGGACAGCAGGAAGAGAGGACTCAGGAGGAGCTGGCAGAGGAACACGTAGAGGAACAGAGGAAGGACGAAGGGTCATAGCGTGCGTGCCAGGGACAGGAGGAGGACGCGAACAAGGAACGCGACGAGCAGTGCGAACAGGCGAGACAGGACGAGACGCAGGCTCACGACGCTCTATAAGACCGCCGGACTGCTCAGTGTAAGGAGAAGGAGCAGGTAGTGTAGAAGCCGGCTGTAACGGCGGCTGCGACTGGTCAGGCGGGGGACACAGGAGGGGAGGAGTAAGGGCAGCAGAAGGCGGGGTACCAAGAATCTGCTGAAGCAGGGGAACGAAGTACGGTCGCGGCCACACAGTGCCACCAGGGGCAACAGCTCCAGCTCCTCCTGCTCCAGCACCTCCAACACCAGGGCCTCCAACTCCAGCGACTCCTGCGCCAGGTCCACCAAGTCCAGCTCCTCCAGCTCCAGAAGCTCCACTTCGAAGGCGCGTACGCCGAACAAACCACTCGCGCAACTGCTGCGAAGACAGTCTCGGCGAAGCACCAGCAGAACCTCCAGACGAAGCCGCACCCTGAGGCTCCGTACCTCCAGACTCCGCACCCTCCGAAGCAGCACCCCCAGGCTCAACACCCTCAGGCTCAGCACCCCCAGGCTCAACACCCCTAGTCGCAACACCCCCAGGCTCAGCACCCCCAGTCTCAACACCCCCAGGCTCAGCACCCCCAGTCTCAGCACCCTCAGACTCCGCACCCCCAGACGCAGCACCTCGAGCAGCACCTGAGTCGACAGCTACCTGAACAGGCGCAGGACCAGGGAGAGGGTCTACCTGAAACACACCTGAGGGAGCAGGACCCAGGGGCGGGAGGGGGTCTACCGGAGGGGGACCAGGAGCAAGGAAGAGGCGGGGTAGGGGCAGAGCGGTAGGGGAAGAGGCGGTTAAAGGGAACCGACTCGTCAAACTTGACGTCCTGAGAAGGGAAAACACGGCGCGAGGTGGGGTGGTAAAACTGCCAGCCAGGCGCGTCGGGGACAAAGCCAAGGAAGACGCAGGGGATAGCACGGGGGGAGAGCTTGTCCACGGACGTATCGCGAACAAAGGCACGAGATCCCCAGACCCGGAACACCGACGCATCGCCAACCTCCCCCGTTCAACGCAGTGTGGGCGAGGTCTCCGGCAAGGAGACACGGGGCCAGAGGTTGAGCTGATGCGCAGCGTACCGGACCGCAAACGGCCACAGAAAATGGGGAGCGGCCGCATGGATCATGGAGGTACGAGCGACCTCCATGACTAAGCCAATGCGGCGCTCAGCAATCCCATTTTGCTGAGGGGAGTCCGGAAGCGTGAACGACTGGAGAATGTTTTACCCACGACAAAAGTCCCGCAAGAGGTTGGAGGAGAACTTACCACCTCTGTTAGAGTGCAGACGCAGGACAGGAAGGTCCTGGCCGAACCGCTCGTGGAGCTGGAGACGGACTGTGCGGATCCAAGGGATCAAGACATCAACGACCTGACCCTTGCTGCGTAAGGGGAAGACCGTGGTGTACCGCGTGTAGTCGTCAACTACCAGCAGAAAGTAGCGCTCACGGCTCTGTCCACTGACGCGGGCTGGGCCCCACACGTCCATGTGGAGAGTCTGCAGGGAAGCAGTCGTCGGGGGAAATGAGGAGGAGTGAGGAGCGGCGCGCTGCCGCCCCTCGACGCAAGTGAGGCAGGGCGGGGCAGGCGAGGGCGGCAGGGGAGGCAGAGACCTGGGGAGACCAGAGACAAGAAGACGAGAGTACATGCCACGAAGGCGAAGCAGGGAGGGGTGGCCCAGGCGGTGGTGCCACAGAAGAGTCTGGTGTGACAGGAGGCGTTACGAGCAAGAGGCGGCTACCTGACCTGACGCGGACACCTGAGCAGACGCAGCTACCTGAGAAGGCTCGGTAGCGAGTGTGTACAGACTCGACCCTGGCCGACAAGTGAACGTGGCCAGGTGACGCCCCGTCCGTGTGCACGTGCAGATCGACACACGCTGACCCCCAGGAGTGGTGGTAGTGACCATCGCATCCTGGAGGGCAGCGGTACTCACCAAGTTCGTAGAGAACGAGGGGAGGTGAAGACCTGACAGTGAGCCGGACGGAACCGCCGGACAACGGGCCTAGGGGCGACGGGCCTAGGGGGGGTACTAGCAGCGTACCAGGTGGTGGGCCCAAGGAACCCGCTCTGATACCATATCAAAATAACGAACGAGAATGGATGAACTAGCAAACAGTTGGGTACAAGTACTAACCCTAATTGGGTTGTAACCCTTATGGGCTACCCCATTACAGCCTACACAAATGTATAAGCTATAATGTTCTGACATATCCTGCTTGCGGTAGTTATAGTAGTGTAGTTCTTTCATTATTTGTTTGGTGGTTTACCTTCTTTGTTCCTTTGCTATATGTGCTTGCAAGCCTAAAGTGAAGCCAATCATTCTCAACATACCTCCTTGCACAAACTACTCGACACCCGCTTGGCCTAGGCTACTAAGCCTAGGCCCTAAGTTAAACCCGTTTCCTAGCTAAGACGCTATCATGACAGGTTGTTCACGTTGAACGTATTTTTTGACGCTAACTACGTCTCGGAGGATACGGCGAAGATTCGCTACGCCGTGTCACTGTTGCGAGGACCCGCCATGGACTGGTGGCGCGTCATCGTCACGAAGCCGATGGACTACGCGACTCTACTGCCACGGGAAGGAGAAACTGGACCCTGGCTCCGTCGTATTTCGTAAAGGTGCCCCAATATCGCACGTGGGACGCGTGGTGCGCAGGTCTGCGCGCTCGATTTGAGCCAATTGCGGCTTCGATCGCGGCGCGTCAGAAGCTCCGCACTTGACGTCAACTCGGTTCTGTCCAAGACTACACTAGTGGGCTCCTGGCGCTGTGTGAGCAAGTGGGATACATGCACGAAAGCGAGTGCATCGACCGCTACATCGGTGGCCTGAAGCATGATATCGCCCAAGAAATTCAACTCCGCGGCGTCACCGACTTCCACGAAATTCTCGCCATGGCGAAGAAGCTCGACTTCTTTCGCCGACTGAGGCCGGGGTCCTACGGAAGCAATAAGAACTGGGGACATCGATCTCGTGGGACGAACGAGGGTGCCACGATACGTGCCGTCGCCGCGAATGCCGCTGCCGCACCATTCAAAGGGCGTTGCTTCACGTGCAATCGGCCGGGACACCGCAAGAGCAAATGCCAGGAAAACGCTAAGGGAAAGGGGGAGTCAGTAGCAGACGGGCCCTCTACTTACAGGTTACGCCGCTCGCCCAACCCAACCGACCCTCACCGAGTGATTGTGCCGATTCACGCAATCGACCACACCTCGCCGAATAAGGAGGGTACTGCGGTAGACAGCCCCATACTGCTTAGCAGGAAAAATGGGACAGACTTAGTTAAAATATTCATAGACGGGGGAGCCATCCACAGCCTGATCAACACCGCCACGACACGAAAACTGAGACTGCCAATGGACAGATATTTACCTGAGATCGACGTAAGACTGGTTGACGACACGCCACTGGCGATACGGGAACGCGTAGAGTGGGTTCGGATTTGATGCGGGGGTAACTTCACGTTTAGCCAGGAAATGCTCGCGTCAACCCTCGACGGAACTGACATTTTACTCAGCCGTGATTGGCTGCGACGACACAATCCGCGAATCGACTGGACGACGGGTCACTGCACCGTGCGAGTGAACGGTAACAACATCGCCTTACCTCGCTGGGGCTCGCCGGATTCTTCGTCGGTGCGTGTCAACGCAATCACGATGAAACGCGCCGTAGCGGCAGGAGCTGACGTGTACGCGGTCGACATTCGGGAAGCCGAGGCAGCAAACAAAGGGGGGGATTTACAGAAAATGCTAGCCGACGTACTGGATGACTTGGCAGCACCGCTGAAGCAGTACAGTGGGATTTTCCCAAATGACCTGCCGATAGGATTGCCACCTTAGCGACTGCACGACCACACGATAGAGTTAGAACCGAGGGCACAGCCGATAGTACAGCGACAGTTCCGACTGACCCAACCCAAAGTGGACGAACAAAGGAAGCAGCTAGATTACCTGCTCGAGAAGGAATTCATTGTGAAAATAACAAACGAGAATGAGATGAACTAGCAAACAGTTGGGTACAAGTATGAACCCTAATGGGGTTGTACCCCTTATGGGCTACCCCACTACAGCGTACACAAATGTATAAGCTAAAATATGTTCTGACACACCCCCATAGGCAAAGTGGGGGAGAAAATGTGGTCACAAGACCAGTCAAGAAAAGCAAAGCAAGCTCAGGGTGGATCACAAAGTCACCACACACTCCGAGCACAAGTAAAGGGCCACAAGGCCAGTTCACATGCAGAGTTATAAAAAAGAGAACAAACAATACAGTGATCATACCCTAGCAAGTGCAAGCATGCAGGTATATATGTAGATCACAGTACAAGCAGAGTCAGGCAGAAAGCAAGTGAGGCGAGGTGGGCACAAGGCCTAACAGAGTAGCAAAGCGCTAATGATCAACAGGCGGAAGTGCCTTGGTGAAGACATCAGCAGTGTTGGCTCGAGTGGCCACGTACGCGAGACGAAGCTGACCACGCTGCTGCAACTCTCGAGCAAGGAAGTATCGCAGAGCGATGTGCTTCGTTCTGTGCTCCAGTCTGTGCTCCTGACACAAGGCAATCATGGCCTTCTTGTCTACGTACAGAAGTGGAGGCAAACGAGGCTGCTCTCCCAAGTCGGTCAGCAAGTAGGTCAGCCAGCGGGGCTCCTGAGCAGCCATAGCCCCGGCATAGATCTCAGCCTCACAACTGGAGCTGAGAACCGAAGACGAGCGGGTAGACCGCCACGACACAGAGCCGGAACCAAGACTGAAGGTGTAACCCTGTGACGACCGCTGCGTAGCTGAGTCGTCAACCCAGGAGGCGTCTGCGTGACCGGTGAGGACAACTGGACCCCGTCCTCCAAGCACGAGCCCCATGCCCGACGTACTGCACAGGTAGCGCAGTACCCTCTTCGCAGCATCCCAGTGCACCTTTTGGTGCCTACCGGGAGCCACGTAGCGAGCCAGAAGGTTAAGAGGGTACGCGAGGTCAGGTCGAGTGCAAGTCATCAGGTACATGAGGCAACCCACAAGCTCTGGGTATGGACCACTCGGCTCTACGGACTCGTTCGAAGGTGGAGCTGAGAGCGAGTGGCTGGTACACAGAGGAGTGGGCTGTGGCCAGGAGAACTGGAAGCCAAAGCGCTGAAGGACCTGGTGCACCATGTGTGACTGACTCAGTGTGATGGTGCGCCGTGCTCTGTTCCGGGTGATCTGCAGGCCAAGATAGCTGCGCATTTCACCCAGGTCAGTGCAGGTGTGTCTCTTCTGCAACTCCGACTTCACAAGGGTCAGTGCCTCAGTGTCAGCAGTGGCAAAGACGAGGTCGTCGACGTAGACGAGGTCGTAGAACGGCGGCAGCGAGGTGTCAGTGCGTAGAAACTGCGACGGGTCCGCAGTAGAAGGAGCAAACCCAAGAGCCGCAAGTGTAGTCCTCAGCGTGTCGTGCCACTCGCGAGGCGCCTGGCGAATACCGTAGACTGGCCGGCGGAGGCTCTACTGGGTACCTGCAGGAAACGTCCCAGTGAAACCAGGTGGTCGGCGCAGCCAGATCTCCTCGTGCAGGCTGCCCTGCAAGAAAGTTGTGCTGAAGTCCAGAGAGTGCAACTCGTAGTCACGCTGAGCGGCGACGTGCAGCAACACCCGAAGAGTGGTCATCTTCGGGGTGGGGGAGAAGGTCTGGAAGTAGTCCACTCCCTGTCGCTGACAGAAACCTCGAGCAACGTAACACGGCTTGAAGGCAGGCGGAGAACCCGGCGGCCGCTTCACCCTGAAGATCCACATGCAATCGACTATGTTCGCCCCACGTGGGGGAACCTCGTCGACGTAGGTGCCTGTGGACTTCCAGGATGCCATCTCGGCATCCATGGCTGCCTGCCACTGAGAGGATTAAGGACCCGTAATCGCCTCTGCGTAAGAGCGCGGGGTCGGGATGTCTGGAGCATCCGGGTCTCCCTCAGGGGCAAGCAACATGGAAGCGAAACGAGGTACAGCAGCTGCAAGACACTCAAAGTCCTCCTGCCTGTCCTCAAGGACGTCCGTGCCAAGAGCACACTCACCCCCGACGGACGGAGGACTGGCAGACGCATACTCAGCATCTAGAGCAGTGGCGTAGTCTAGACGGCAGGCAGCAGCAAAGTCAAGCAGCTCAGCATTTAGAGCAGACGCAGCAGCAGACTCAAACGAAGGGTCTGTGACAGCAGTGGCGAGGAGACGAGAGACAGTGGGACTGGCAGCACGAGCGCGGTCAGACACAGGGTCAAGGACCTCAGGAAGAGAGGACGCAGGAGGAGCAGGCAGAGGGACACGCAGTGGAACAGAGGAAGGACAAAGGGTCATAGCGTGCGTGCCGGGGACAGGAGGAGGACGCGAACGAGGAGCGCGACGAGCAGTGCGAACAGGGGTACCAAGAACTTGCTGAAGCAGGGGAACGAAGTACGGTCGCGGCCGCACAGTGCCTCCAGCTCCGCCAGCTCCAGGGTCAACAGCTCGAGTTCCTGCAGCTCCAGTGCCTCCAACTCCAGCTCCGGCAGCTCCAACGCCTCCTGCGCCAGTGCCTCCAACTCCAGCTCCACCAGCTCCAGCGCCACCAGCGCCAGGAGCACCAGACTCCGTAAGGTCTCCAGCTCCAGCACCCTCAACACCACTAGTCCCGGCAGCTCCAGTACCCTGGGTACGAGCACCTCCAAGACCAGTGGCCGCAGCACCTCCAGTACCGCCAGCTCCAGCAACAACTCCAGTACCTCCAGCACCTCCAGCTCCGGTAGATCCACTCCGAAGGCGGGCGCGTCTAACAACCACTCACGCAACTGCTGCGGAGACAGTCTCGCCGAAGCACCAGCAGAACCTCCAGACGAAGCAGCACACTGAGACTCAGCACCTCCAGACTCCGCACCCTCCGACACAGCACCCCCAGTCCCAACACCCCCAGGCTCAGCACCCCCAGTCTCAGCACCCTCAGACTCCGCACCCCCAGGTTCCGCACCCCCAGACTCAGCACCCCCAGACGCAGCACCTGAGCCGACAGCTACCTGAACAGGCGCAGGACCAGGGAGAGGGTCTACCTGAGACACACCTGAGGGAGCAGGACCCTGGGGCGGGAGGGGGTCTACCGGAGGGGGACCGGGAGCAAGGAAGAGCGGCGGGGGCGGGGGAGGGGAAGAGCGGTAGGGGAAGAGACGGTAAAAGGGAATCGACTCGTCAAACATGACGTCCTGAGAGGGGAAGACACGGGGCGAGGTGGGGTGGTAAAACTGCCAGCCAGGCGCGTCAGGGACAAAGCCAAGGAAGACGCAGGGGATAGCACGGGGGGAGAGCTTGTCCGCGGACGGATCGCGAACAAAGGCACGAGATCCCCAGACCCGGAACACCGACGCATTGCTAACCTCCCCCGTCCACCGCAGTGTGGGCGAGGTCTCCGGCAAGGAGACACGGGGCCAGAGGTTGAGCTTATGCACATCAAACGGCCACAAAAAATGGGGAGCAGCCGCATGGATCATGGAGGTACGAGCGACCTCCATGACTAAGCCAATGCGGCGCTCAGCAATCCCATTTTGTTGAGGGGAGTCCGGAAGCGTGAACGACTGGAGAATGCCCTCCCCATGACAAAAGTCCCGCAAGAGGGTGGAGGAGAACTCACCACCTCTGTTAGAGTGCAGACGCAGGACAGGAAGGTCCTGGCCGAAGCGCTCTCGGAGCTGGAGACGGACTGTGCGGATCCAAGGGATCAAGACATCAACGACCTGACCCTTGCTGCGTAAGGGGAAGACCGTGGTGTACCGCGTGTAGTCGTCAACTACCAGCAGAAAGTAGCGCTCGCGGCTCTGTCCACTGACGCGGGCTGGGCCCCACACGTCCATGTGGAGAGTCTGCAGGGGAGCAGTCGTCGGGGAAACGAGGAGGAGTGAGGAGCGGCGCGCTGCCGCCCCTCGACGCAAGGGAGGCAGGGCGGGGCAGGCGAGGGCGGCAGGGGAGGCAGAGACCTGGGGAGGCCAGAGACAAGAAGACGAGAGTGCATGCCACGAAGGCGAGGCAAAGAGGGCTGACCCAGGCGGTGGTGCCACAAAAGAGTCTGGTGCGACAGGAGTCGACACGAGCAAGAGGGGCTACCTGACCTGACGCGGACACCTGAGCAGACGCAGCTACCTGAGAAGGCTCGGTAGTGAGGGTGTACATACTCGACCCTGGCCGACGAGTGAACGTGGCCAGGTGACGTCCCGTCCGTGTGCGCGTGCAGATTGACACACGCTGACCCCCAGGAGTGGTGGTAGTGACCATCGCATCCTGGAGGGCAGCGGTACTCACCAAGTTCGTAGAGAACGAGGGGAGGTGAAGACCTGACAGTGAGCCGGACGGATCCGCCGGACACGGGAGGACAGTGGAGGAACGCGCTACGACCGGTCCCCCAGAGGGGTCAGCCAGTCGCACCGGGACAGGTGCAGGAAGAGGAGTGAGGGTGGTGCTGTCACGAAAGAAACAGTGCCAGGCGCCTGAGTCCAGTGTGAAGGTGTGCAAGGCCTCAGCAGGGACAGTACCAGGGAGAGTACCAGACTCACTAGCACCTAGAGCAGCAGCGGCTATACCTGGGTCAGGCGGCACACACCGGTAACAGTCACCCTCAACACTAGTAGACAAAGCATATATAGCAGAGAGAATAGCATCAAAGTCTAGGTCAACTATAGCTATCCTAGACTTAAGCAGATCTGCCCAGCGAGGGAGCTCGACGTCGTCACCAAACTCAGCACGCCAAGCGTCGTCGAGGCGGGAGAAGCAACGGTGCTGAGTGTGGAGCCACCCGCAAGTCTGACCAGCACGGTCACCCGTGCGAATGACATACGGGCAACTACCCCCAGACGCCCCACGCAGAAACCACTCACGAAGCTGCTGGGGAGACGGAGTCTCGCTCCGACGCTGCTGCTGCTGACGCTCGCCACCCCCAGAACCGACCCGCCGAGCGCCAGTCCCACCGCCACCAGTCCCACCGCCTCCACTGCCGCCACTCCCACCGCTGCCTCCACCACCGCCACCAGAGCCCCCACTCCCGCCAACAGTCCCACCGTCGCCACCACCCCCACTGCTGCCCCCACCACCCCTCCCGCTGCCACCTCCACCACCGCCGCTGCCACTACCACCACCCTGGCCACCCTTGCCCTTGCTGCTGCGGCGCTTCGCACTAGCAGAAGCAGCCCCGACGTCCTCAGGAACAGAGACGTCTGCAGCAACAGCAGAGGCGTAGGAGGGGGCAAGGGGGGAGGGGGAACACCCCTCAAAGAAGGGCGGGCGCGGAGTGCCATGAGCAGCACCTACAGCAACCACACTAGTCTCAGCTGTGAGGAGATGCTGCTCGAGGAGGTCAACAGTGAGGGAGGTGGGGTCAAGAGAGAGGAAGTGGTCCCTGACAGAGCGAAGAGGAGGCGGGTGACAATAAAGTAGAGAGTGATGAACATCGCGGGCGGGTTCCTGGCAAGGAACTCAGCAGGGGCGGCAGCGCAGTAGCGAGCGTCACTTGCGCGAAGGTGGGAAACAAGGTCTGCGACTGTGGGAAAGGCGGGCAGCTCGGGAAACAGGTAGGGCAGAAGAAGGCGGCCTAGAGCAACAGTGGCAGGGGAGGAGTAGCGAGCGACTACAGCATCGTACAGTGCCTGCGCTGTCCTGTGCTGTCCGAAGTGAGCGCATTCAGCTACTGGCAGGTGGTTGCGAATGGCTAAGCGGGCAGCAGCGTCACGAGTAAGCCATTGTGAGCGAGTCGAACTGTCAGCTGTGGCGGGAGGGGCAGTAGAAGCGCCTGACACTAGGTCAAACAGTGAGACACTGTCCTTAGAATCGCTCAGTAGGTACAGCTGCAGGTCGTCTAGCCACGTGTCAAACTGAACCGGTCTGCCCTCATGATCAAACTCGAGATCCCGAAGCGAAGCCATAGCTGTGTAGGACGTAGGAGCAGCAGTAGCAGCTGTAGCAGTAGCAGTAGCAGGTGTAGCAGGAGAAGCAGTGACAGTGGGGCCGGGCGCGGGCTAGGGACGGGGCCGGGCGCGGACTAGGTACGGGGGCCGGGCGCTGGCTAGGGACTGGGCCAGGCGCGGGCGAGGTACGGGGCCGGGCGCGGGCTAGGGTTGGGGCCGGGCGCGGGCTAGGGTCGAGGCCGGGCGCTGGGCTAGGTACGGGGCCAGGCGGGGCTAGGGACCGGGCCGGGCGCGGTCTAGGGTCGGGGCCGGGCGCTGGGCTAGTTACGGGGCCGGGCGAGGCTAGGGACCAGGCCGGGCGCGGGCTAGGTACGGGCCGGGCGCGGGCGTGGGACGGGGCTGGGCGCGGGCTAGGTACGGGCCGGGCGCGGGCTGGGTACGGGCCGGGCGCGGGCGAGAGACGGGGGCGGGCGCGGGCTAGGTACGGGCGATCGCGGGCTAGGTACGGGCTGGGCGCGGGCGTGAGACGGGGCCGGGCGCGGGCTAGGTACGGGCCGGTCGCGGGCTAGGTACGGGCCGGGCGCGGGCGAGAGACGGGCCGGGCGCGGGGCGAGGAACGGGCTGGGCACGGGCGAGAGACGGGCCAGGCGCAGGCGAGAGACAGGCCGGGCGCGGGCGAGAGACGGGGGCGGGTGCGGGCTAGGTGCGGGCGATCGCGGGCTAGGTATAGGCTGGGCGCGGGCGTGAGACGGGGCCGGGCGCGGGCTAGGTACGGGCCGGTCGCGGGCTAGGTACGGGCCGGGCGTGGGCTAGGTACAGGCCGGGCGCGGGCATGAGACGAGGCCGGGCGCGGGCTAGGTACGGGCCGGGCGTTGGGCTAGGTACAGGCCGGTCGCGGGTTAGGTACGGGCCGAGCGCGAGCGAGAGACGGGCCGGGCGCTGGGCTAGGCACGAACCGGGCGCGGGCGAGAGACAGGCCGGGCGCGGGGCTAGGAACGGGCCGATCGCGGGCTAGGTACGGGCCGATCGCGGGCTAGGTACAGGCCGGGCGCGGGCGAGAGACGGGGCCGGGCGCGGGCTAGGTACGGGCCGGTTGCGGGCTAGGTACGGGCCGATCGCAGAGCTAGGAACGGGGCCGGGTGCGGGGCTAGGGGCGACGGGCCTAGGGGGGTACTCGCAGTGTAGCAGGTGGTGGGCCCAAGTAACCTGCTCTGATTCCATGTGAAAATAACAAACGAGAATGAGATGAACTAGCAAACAGTTGGGTACAAGTATGAACCCTAATGGGGTTGTACCCCTTATGGGCTACCCCACTACAGCCTACACAAATGTATAAGCTATAATATGTTGTGACATTCATTCGCCCGAGTTCGTCACCCTTCGCAACACCAATACTGTTCACACCGAAAAAGGACGGGGGTTTTCGCATGTGCATCGATTACCGCACACTGAACATGGTTACCATCAAATCCCGTTACCCCATCCCACGAGCCGACGAACTGATCGACCAACTGCGCACGGCCCGGGTTTTCTCGACAATTGACCTTCGAGGAGGCTACCACCAGATCCGAGTCAACCCACCCGACTGCCCGAAAACAGCTTTCCAAACACGCTACGGATCCTTCGAATACACCGTCATGCCCTTCGGACTGACCAACGCCCCTGCAAGCTTTCAAATAACCATGAACGAAGCCTTCCGCCCGCTTTTAGATAAGTGCGTCATCGTGTACCTCGACGGCATACTGATTTACAGCCCAGACGGAGCACAGCACCTACAGGAAAGTGAAGCAGTTTTTTAAATACTGAGCGAGAACTGCCTACTGACGAAAGCATCTGAGTGTGAGTTTTTACAGGACGGACTGGAGTTTTTGGGACACATTATTTCAGCTGAAGGAGTGGAAATAGACCCGAAGAAGATTGCGACGATTCAAGCGTGGCACGCGCCGACAAACTTGACCAAGTTGCATAGCTTTTTGGGGTTCGTCAACTACGTGCGCCAGTTCGTCCCCGACATGGCGAAGTTGGTTTCTCCGTTGACCGACCTGCTGAGGAAAGGGGTTTAGTACACGTGGGGGGAGAAAGAGCAAGCTGCCTTCTCGGCCCTCAAACAAATTTTGTGCTCGCCGCCCATGGTTCACATCGCAGATCTGCACCGTCCGTTCGAGCTTGTCACCGACGCAAGTGACATTGCCATGGGAGCTGTACAGTTGCAGGACTTCGGGAATGGCCTCCAGCCAACCGCGTACGAGTCCCGCAAGCTGCACCCGCCCGAACGCAACTACCCGATACACAACCGCGAAATGCTGGCGATCGTGCACGCGTTCAAAGTGTGGCGATGCTACCTGGCTGGCGTCGACGTGACAGTATGGACAGATCACCGATCACTATAGTACCTCCGCGCCCAACCGAATCTCAACCCGCGTCAGATCCGCTGGTTGGACTATCTGGAGTCCAACTTCCACTACACAGTCACGTACAAAAAAGGCGCATCAAACATCGCCGACGCACTCACACGTCCTACCGCCCAACTCCACGCCATCCTACTCGCCCAAACCAACCCACTGTTAGCAGGCCTATTCACCCATGGATACAGTACCGACCCATTTTTCACGACCCGAAATTCACAGCAACTGGTAGAAGCTAAGGGAGTCTATTACGTAAAAACAGGCACCAACCGCACTTGGGTACCCGCGTACTCACTACTGAGGGAACTGTTACTGCAGGAGGCACACGACGGGATTACCTCAAGCCACTTTGGGGTAGAAAAAAGGCGACGTACAGCACCACGTAGGCTCGTGTCCTACGTGTCAGGTGATGAAGAGCTCGCGAAAAAGAAAGGCGGGTCAATTGCAGCCGATTCCACCGCCCGAGCGCGCCTGGCAGCAAGTTACGATGGATTTCGTCACGGGGTTACCTTCGAACCCTAGGGGTAACGACGCGGTTATGGTCGTCGTTGACAGACTGGCGAAAATGGCTCACTTCGCTGCGTGCAAGAAATCAATCTCAGCCGAAAAAACCGCTCGCCTGTTCATCGCAGCCGTCGTTCGACTGCACGGGATACCAGCCGCGATAATCAGCGACCGCGACACGAAGTTTACCAGCAACTTATGGAAGAACCTCTGGGAGCAGTTCGGGACCAGGCTACAGTTCAGTTCATCGTACCACCCCGAGACCGACGGTCAAACGGAGCGGACCTATCAGACGATGGAGCAATTGACTCGGGCCACGTGCGACGACCCGACAACTTGGGAGCAGCAGCTTCCGCTGATCGAGTTCGCCTACAACAACGCCACGTCAGTGACAACGCAGCAGTCCCCATTTTACATGAACTACGGGCAAAACCCAACAGTGCCCATGACGCCAAGTACGGACAACCCAACGCCACGAGCACAGCAATTTGCCGAGATTCTGCAAGCTGCCCACACCAGAGCTGCAGGAGCAATTTAAAAAGCCAACGTAATCGCTAAACGCAACGCTGACCGCCACCGCCGCCCAGTCACGTACCAATCAGGGGATTACGTACTGCTCGACACACAAAACTTAAGATTGTCCGGCGTACCGAAATTACGACCGCGCTATTGTGGACCATTTCAAATCAGCCACATGATCACCCCAGTTACCGCCCACTTATTGTTGCCGACAGACTGGTACATCAGCCCATCATTCCACGTCAGCCTGCTTCGCCCTTACATCCCAAGCACGAGCCAACTGCCTCGTCACCGCCCGCCATCCATGACCCACCCTGCATCGGAGCTGATCATCGAGCCCGAAAAAAATATGAGCCATCGGATTCGCCACCCCACAGGCATCAAGAGGACCGAGTTCCTCGTTCGTTGGAAGGACCGCATGTCAGAATGTTATGTTTTGTCTAGCCTGCAGTGGGGTACTCAATAGTGAGTACAGCCCAATTTAGGGTTTGCTATATATACTCCACTCCGTCGACTCCCACACACACACACCCCTCAGCGGCAGCTGCAGCAGTGGGAGACGAAGTAGGAGGAGCAGGTGATGCCACACACCCGCCACCCCCTACTCGCCACCCCCAAACCCTAACACAGGGTAGGGCCGCAGCAGGGGCGGCAGCTGGGCAGGGCCGTGACGAAGACAGGGGGGGGGGGGGGGGGGGGGGGGGGGGGGGGACGGGCGACCCGCGCGGCCCCCCAGGTCGCCACGACAGGCGACGGGAAAAGGGGGGGGGGGGGGAGGGTGTGCGAGCCCTCGGTGCGCCGCGACAGGCGACGGGGCAGGGCCGGGGCGAGGCCGCGACGGGGTCGCGACGGGGCCGCGACAGGGCGGCAGCAGGACGGGGCTGCGACAGGGCCGCGACGGGCGACGGGGCAGGGCCGGGGCGGGGCCGCGACTGGGGCCGCGACGGGGCGGCAGCAGGCGACGGGGCAGGGCCGGGGCAGGGCCGCGATGGGGCCGTGACGGGGGCCACGAAGGGGCCGCGACGGGCAGCAAACCGCCGCGCGCTAGGGGCGCGCGGCGGGAAGAAAAAAGGGCCGCGCGCCATGGGCGCGCGGCAGGAAGAAAGATAGTGCACGCCCGAGGCGCGCGATAGGCAGGACAGCAGCAGCGGAAGCATTGGTGGGTCCATCCACAGGATCGACCCGTGAGGGTCGACCTGCTCTGATACCATTTTAAGAAACCAAAGGAAGTTAGAAATGAGAAAGAGAGGGGTTTCACTAGCAAGCAGTTGGAGTGTGAGTGAACCTAGGGTGCAGCAAGGGGTGTGTGAAAGGGGGGTGGGATAGTTTGGGGAGGTTGAAGGGGGGTGGCCGCCGTGAAACCCGCAGCTCCAGTCGCCCGTGAGACCGTTGCGCCAGTAGCCCGTGAGCCCGTTGCGCCAGTCGCCCGTGAGCCAGTTGCTCCAGTCGCCCGTGGGTCCGTTGCTCCTGCAGCTCAGAGTTAGTCGCGGAGCCAGTTACTCCAGTAGCCCGTGTGCCAGTTGCTCCAGTTGCCAGTGTGCCAGTTGCTCCAGTTGCCCGTGTGCCAGTTGCTCCAGTTGCGCCGTGTGCCAGCAGCTTCAGCTGCCGCCCACTACCTCCTCTCCTCTCATAGTCCCTCCTCCTTCACACTTGCCCTCTGCGATAGCCTCTAGCTTTGCTTACATTTGTGAACTTTAAACTGTTGCTTCTTGTACTTGTGCTCAGAATGTGTGGTGATATTGTGATCCACCCTGAGCTTGCTTTGCTTTGCTTGTTGTGCTGATTACACCCCACTTTGGCTATGGGGGTGTGTCAGAATGTTATGTTTTGTCTAGCCTGCAGTGGGGTACTCAATAGTGAGTACAGCCCAATTTAGGGTTTGCTATATGTACTCAACTGCTTGCTAGTGAAACCCCTCTCTTTCTCATTTCTAACTTCATTTGGTTTCTTAACACCGCATGCTAACTGAGGATAGCTGGGTGCCTCCGGCCAACATCGAAAACCACCCCGCCCTGCAAGTGTACCTGAGGAGCCGGGTTTTCCGCGATATACACGCACTCGCGTAGGGGAGGGGGGGAGGGGGGGGGGGGGGGCAGGGGGGGGGGGGAGGGGGGGGGGTAGTGTAAGGATTTTTCTCGCTATTCCTTACCGCGACTGTCCACATCGCGTACAGCAGCCGCCGTTGTTCGCCCGTTACTGCTAACGGGGCTTCGCCAACTTCGCGCGCACTGTTTCACCAAACCTCGCACTGCTGGAGCAGCCGAGTCGGCCTACGCTTCGAAACTAGCCCGAACCTCGCGCCAGCGTAGCACTAGCTAGCTCGCATGCACCGCGTTAACGTTTGCACATTTTCGCATAAAGTATTCGCTCATGCCTTAGCTCATATTTTGTACTCATTCAACACTCTAGTGCAATCCTCGCTACCTCGATTCATTGCACCCATAAAAGCAACCCACAAAGAAACTCACTTGAACACAGTACACTCCTCTAATTTCTTGGTTGGGTCACCACCACACGGCAGGTACAGTACCACTTCCCTCATTTCTTCCTCCTTTTTCCCCATCAACAAGGTTGGCTCGGATCTCCAAACGACAAAGAAGCAAATGGCCCTATCGGTCTCAATCTGGGACACATGTCCACTCTGGAGCCGGCATCTCAGCCATTCAAGTTGTCAGAATGAGCCAACCCTGGCAAGCACCGAAGCACAACCTAGGTCGGCTGTGTGACTGGGCCGCGCGGTACCTGTGACATTCGGTTCAGAAATGTGTGACATGAGGAGGCCAGCAGTGTATTGTACATGGAGGGGAGGGTGGGGTGTGGTGGGGGGGGGGGGGGCGGGGAAAGCAGGAATGTACTGTAAGAGAGTGTGGAAGTCAAGCTCGGGGGGTGGAGCAAGGTAACGCCGAGTGAAAGCAAGGGTGAAAGCGCATGTTGGATTCTAGTGTAGCGTAAGTGCGAACAATTGATACTCTGCAAGTCGTATTTAATTCAATATCAGAAAGTTCTGGAAAACGCCACCAAATCGGTTTGGCGTTGCGGAGAAAGGGGGCTAGGGAAGAACTGAGGGAATGACGGATCGCCCTGGTTTCGGGTTTCCGATTCCTTTCGGCAGTGGTTTTGACACCGTCTTGCTTTGCGCTCGAGTCCGATACCTTCGGTCAGCTATTTACGGTATTGCCCCTTTTCGAGTCCAGAGACTAATATTGTGCTTATTTATCGGGCTAGCATAAATTGAAGTGTCGCGTCAATTACGAGAAGCTCGGGACAAAAAATATATACCCCTCATGGAGGGCATGCCATTTGGGAGGCATCAACCCTAAACACCATGAGGCAAGGTGTTTAGGGTTGATGCCCCCCAAATGGCCAGCTATCCGAGAGGGGTTATTTTTTCCACTGGCCCCTGAACTAAAACCAGGTAATCTTCAGAATTTTCCTGGTCACAGGAAATTGGAAATGTCGAAATCAGCTGCCCCAAGGAATCGGACGCGAGCGGAGAAGCGAGGCGGCGTCAAAGCCACTGCCTAAAGGAATCGGAAACTTGAAACCAAGGCGATCCGTCATTTCCTCGGAAGAACTGGACTGACAGGGCAGGGCAGGAGCAATGTCGGCGGCGGCGGCGAGGAGGTAGGACATGGCGAACTCGCGCGTTGTCGCCCGTCGGTCAGGTCAGGTCCCAGGCCCTGTGCTCGTGAGGCGCGCGAACCAGCCCACCGCCGTGCTGCGGCGCGGCGTACAGTCGAAACATGTACTGTACCTTGCTACGTAGCTCAATTCAAACCCGAGGCTTGGGCAAACATGGTTTGGCAGAATTGTCTGGGTTCGAACGAAAGTTTGCTCGGTGGAAATTTTACTGTCCACTGTCTGCTCATCTCCTCTCATCTCCAGTCAAGATTCTTGCCTTCCACACATTTCCATTGCTCTCATTTCCTCTCGTCTCCGGTCTAGTGATCATCCCATGAATGAGCTTGTGGCGGCTGCATCATCCCCCCGTGCGTGAGTGAATGCCCAAGTGCAGCAAAGTAACGACCACGGACGTCGGAGAAGTGAGAGCAAGGACAGTCAGAGGAAGAACCGTTACCCAACTCTCTGTCAATCGTTCCATAGCAGGACGTCGAGAATTCGTCCTCTCTTTTCTTCAGTAAGGTATCCGAGGATTTGAATATTCCCAACACGAGAGACGCTAGTAAATAAATCCCCTCAACCATAGCACATCCAATGGCAAATGCGTGTAGACACACGGAATTTTGATTCGCATCCAACATCGCACGACGACGGCGAAAGCATGGATAGAGCAGACCGGTCGTTCGGGCGCGAAGATCCCGTTAATGAAGAACCCACTAAAGAGGATACAGCAGATTGCGCGAAGGAGCCTACGAAGCGCCGCAGATGGCCGCGACGGAGCCTATTGCGGCGCCTGGGAGTCGCCGTGGATTACGGGCTCATGGCGTTTTTCAGCGTGATAGCTAGATTCGTCGCTAGGCGACCTCTCGCTGTGATGACAGCGACGGTGGGCGTGGGGTTACTGCTCGGGCTCGGCATGATACGGTTGAAGGTGGTAACCAATGTCGAGGACCTCTACACGCCGCAGGGCAACATCGCTTTCGTACACCGGGTACGGCACCGCTTGAAAATGAAATCCACGCTGAACCTTGTAGAGAAAACCTCGCCACAGTGGTTTGCTCGCTTTCCGCACCGTGAATCTGCTCTTGCCTGTGAATCTACTAGCGGGATGTGCTTGTAACGAGGACGAAGCTCGTGGCGCTGCCGCTAAAGCTGTTCACGTTCGTCCATGTGTGCGCGTGCAGGATTACGTGGACAGCGTGTACGGCTACGATCAACTGGACGTGAAGATCTACGTGACGGGCAAAGGCGGCACGACGGGAAATGTGCTCACAAAAGACGCGCTACTCGCGCTGCTAGATGTCTACAACCTCGTTCTCAGGTTAGTCGCCATTAGTCGCCACCCTTCTTCGCCGCCACCCAGGTTCCTGTCCTTACGCTGCTGTTGCCCGCTTGTTCGACGTCCCGCAACCCTTGTTCCCCATCCCCCGCGCTCCCCACCCCTCACATTCCCCATCCTCGCACGCACTCCTTCTCCCCCGTCTGCCGCCCCCTCCCCCGCGCCCTCTCTCTCCCCGCCTCGCGCCGCGCGCCCGTTACCCGCAGCACGAACGCGACGTTCGACGGCTCGACGTTCAGCTACGAGAGCGATCGCATCTGCTACAGGCCGGCCGGCGCGGGCACGCCGTGCCAGGCGGCGAGCGTGCTGGACTCCTGGGACTTCGACCGCGCGCGCATCGAGGCGGACAACGACGTCCTTAAAACGTTCAACCGCCCCTACGTGATGGTGAGAGATTCCGTCTGAGATTCCGTCTCTCTGTTGCCAGCGGGGTTTGTCTGGACTGGGGTTTTTTTATTTGGGCCTTGTCTCACTAGTCGCCGCTGCGCGCTGGTGAGATTCCGTCATCGTTTCCTTTCCCCACCCTCCCGCTGTATTTTTTTCCCGTCGATCCCCATTCCGTCCATCGCCCTCTTCATTGCGCCACGCAGACGCGGTTCGGGCAGCCCGTGCCGCAGGAATGGGTGATCGGGCAGATGCAGCACGACAACGCGACGGGCAAGGTCACATCGGCGAACGCGCTCCTGCTCGCGCTCTACCTACAGAACCACAAGCCGGGCCGCGGGAGCAAGGACGTGGATAAGCACGTCGAGGCGTGGCACCGTGACGCCCGTCGTTAAGACGTACTCTAACCCGAATGTGGACGTCTTTATTCTCTCGCCGTGGGAGCAGCAAGCCGCGGCGGATAGCGCGCTTACAACGGATCTGTTCTTACAGGGCGTTAGCGCGGTGCTCCTTGTCGGGTACAGCATGCTGATTCTGCACAAGCCCCATCCCGTATACTCCCAGTCGCACCTATCCTTCGCGAATTTCATCTCCGTAGGACTCGCGGTGCTCGGATCGTACGGCCTGTGTTCGCTCTTCGGATTAGGATTCTCGCTGGTTACGCAGTCCCTCGCGCTGTTGCTGCTAGGCCTAGGGACTGACGATATGCTAGTGACTCTCGCCGCGCACGACGAAACGAGGAAGGAAATGGCGGGCTCGTCGATTTCGGACCGCATCGTGGTGACCGTGGCGCGCGCGCGGCGCGGGGTAATCGTCGCCGCGGCGACGAATTTCGTCGCGTTCTGCACGGGAATCTCGTCGCAGCTGCCGGCGTTGCGAGACTTTATGATTTACGCGGCGGTCGGCGTGATTCTCGTCTTTATCTACCAGACCACGTTCTTCGTTGCGTGCCTCACGCTAGACCTGTTCCGCCAGCGGGAAAACCGCATGGATGTGTTCTGCTGCGTCGTCAGCACGGCCGGTCCGAACGACGGCTGCTGCCGACGCGAGTACGACCCGGATAAGCCGGACTTTCTCCACACGGTATTCGGAGCGTACGTCCCTAAAGTTATTCTGCATCCTGTGGGGAAGATTGTCGTGTTGCTGCTTACAGCGGGGTTGCTCGCGTGGGGAGTGTACGGCGCAGTGCACGTGCGCAACGACTTTAACATGGAATGGCTGGTGCCTAAAAACGCGTACGTTTTCAAGGTGTTTGATGTGCGCCGCGCGACGTTCCCGCGATCCGCGGGGAAAGGCGCGCTCCCCGTGTACGCGTACACGCGCAACCCTGGAATTAACGGCGGCGGAATCGGCGGAAGCGGCGCAACCGGCGGAGGAGCCCCGCTGGACTACTTCAACTACCAGGACGAGCTCGCTGCGCTCAGCGCCGCGCTGCAGGTGCGCGGAGCGGGGAATGGTTGGGTGGGGAATGGGGAGGTTTCAATGGGGGGGGGAAGGGGAGAGGGAAATGGTAAGGGGGAAACGTGGGCGAGGGGAATGGGGAGGGTGGGGAGATGCGGTAGGGGCAAGGGTCAAGGGCAGTGATGCTTATGGTAAGACTTACAGTATCCAGGGGAGGCAAGGTTGGGTTGGGCTGTGGGGTTTAGAGCAGTCATTGAGGTTTTGCCTGCCATGCATGCCAGTGCCTTCCTCCCCTCCCTGCTTCCGCCTTTCACATTGCCAGTAACATTCCCCTCCCCGCGCATTGCCCGACTTGTATCCCTCATCCCTATCCCGCATCCCCATCCCTCATCGCGCGCATCTCCCTCCTCCCCGTGCCACGTGTCCCGTCCCCTGCAGAGCGACCCGTACGTGGGCTCGGCGCCGCCCGTGCAGTCGTGGTACGACTGGTACATCACAAGTGGCTGCGCGCGTCCCCGCACAAGGGCCAGCTCACCCCACAGGGCCGGTGCGTCTGCTCTGCCTTGCTTTCCGTGTTTCCTGTGTTTTCTGTCCCTGCTAACCCTCCCCACGTCAGCGTGCTTCTACCAGTGGCTACACGAGTTCCGCCTCCCCTCAAATCCTCCCCACTCCCCCACCATCCCCCTCCCCCCACCCTCCGCCAGCCCCCCCACGTCAGCGCTGTTCTACTCATGGCTGCACGAGTTCCTGGCGTCGCTGATGGGTCGGCGGTTCCAGACGGACGTGGTGTTTGCACCGGGCAGCAACGGCACTGTCATCCTCTCGTCCCGCATGTTCGCCCTCACCAACGCTCTCGTGTACAGCCAGACTCAGGTGCGGGGGGGGTGGGTGGGAGGTGTGTGAAAAGGGGGGGAGGGGGCGGGGGGGTGGGGAAGGGAAAGGGGAGTAGAAAGTTGTTCCAGACGGACGTGGTGTTTGCAGCCAGGGACCAACAGCAGCAACGGCACTGTCATCCTCTCCTCTCGCATGTTCGCCCTCACCAACGCTCTCGTGTACAGCCAGACTCAGGTGCGGGGGGGAGAGGGGGAGGCAGGGTGGGGGAGCGTAGGGGTGGGGAGAGGGACAGGAGCAGGGAAGGGGGTGGGGGAATGGGAGGGGAAACACGGAGTCTTCTTTTGAATGGTTGCAGGAGAGGGGGTTGCAGGGCGGGAGCAATGGCCCGTTGAAACTTCATTTCCCCCTTCTTCCTTTCCACCGCCTCCCTCGTTCCCCCCCCCCCCCCCCCCCCCCCCCCCGGCCACAGGTGGATGCGATGGTGTCAACAAGGCAGACGATTTCGGCAGCAGCGCCGTCTCTACAGTCCTTGGCTTATTCCTACTTCATCTTCTTTGAAGGCTACGGCGTCCTGCAGCATGACACTGTTCTCGCTGTCAATATCCTGCTTCCCACATCTTAAAAGTGTAGTTTTGAGACGTCTCAAAATTCCCACATCTCTCCTCCCTCCCCAAACCCCATTCCCCTTCCCCCATTCCCCCCGGCCCTCTCCCCCTGCTCCTCCGCCGTCCCCCTCCGCCTCCAGGTTGACGCGATGGTGTCGACAAGGCAAACAGTGTCAGCAGCAGCGCCGTCCCTGCAGTCGTTTGCCTTCTCCTACTTCTTCATCTTCTTTGAGGGCTATGCCGTGCTGCAGCACGACACTGTCCTGGCTGTTGCTATCGCCGGCGCTGTCGTGTTTGTCATCATGCTGCTCGTGCTCGCTGACCTCGCATGCAGGTACGCCCCCTCCTCTCCTCTCACATGTGCAAGTGCACGCATGCACATGCTCATGCACATGCTCATGCACATGCGCATGCGCACGCACACTCGCTCACACTCCCACATCCTCACTCACCCGGCATTAATGCACCTGTTTTCTGGCTTCACCTCAAGCACCGTGCTCCTCTCCGTTGTCACGTAGCTCTCTTTCATCTCATCCACCCTCCTCTCTCCCATTCCCGTTCCCTCCCTTCTCTCCCCTTCTCCCTCTCCCTCTCTCTCCCCCTCCGCTCCCCCTCCCCTCCCCCTCTCCAGCATCCTGGTAGCGGCAATGGTGGCGTTCATAGGTCTAGAGCTCGTGGGGTTCCTGTACTGGTCGGGCATGGGGTTCAACTCGGTCACCTCCATCACAGTGCTGCTCTCTGTCGGCATTGTTGTTGACTACTCCGCCTTCATCGCCTTCTCGTTTCTCTCCCAGGTACGACACTGCTTGCTTGCTTCTTGCTGCTGCTGTGCTGCTGTGTTGCACTTTGCATGTCTGTGCAGTTAGGTAAAAAAAGAGGAAAGCCACTGTTCTCAACTCCTCGCTCTCACTCAACCCTCATTCCCCCTCGCCCCTACTCCCTCCCCATCCCCCTTCAGGTCGGCTTGCGCAATGAAAAAGCACGCAACGCCCTAGCCCATCTTGGAGTCGCGGTGTTCGACGGGGGAGTCTTCATGTTCCTGGCGGTGCTGCCCATGCGCCTGGCGCAGTCCTTTGTCTTCCAGTTTCTCTCTGCTCCAAAACTCCCCATTAGCCGCCATTCTCCCCCCCTTCCCCCTCCCTTTCCCACTCATTCCCGCCTCGTCCACACCCCCCCTCACTCTCACCTCCTTCCAGGTCGGCACGCGCAATGAACGGGCGCGCAAGGCGCTAGCCCATCTCGGGGTGGCGGTGTTCAATGGGGGCTTCTTCATGTTCCTGGCGGTGCTGCCCATGCGCCTGGCGCAGTCCTTTGTCTTCCAGTCCTTCTTCAAGTTGTTTGCCATTATCATCTCTCTTGGCCTCTGGCACGGCCTCTCCTGCTCCAAAACTCCCTTCCAACCAACTCTCTTCCGCCCTCCCCCTCCCCGTGCCCCTCGTCCCCCCCGCCGTCCACACCCCCTCTCCGCCTCACTCCCCCTCAGGTCGGTTCACGGAATGAAAGAGCGCGCAAGGCGCTAGCCCATCTGGGAGTGGCGGTGTTCAATGGGGGCTTCTTCATGTTCCTGGCGGTGCTGCCCATGTGCCTGGCGCAGTCCTTTGTCTTCCAGTCATTCTTCAAGATGTTTGCCATGATCGTCTCCCTCGGCCTCTGGCACGGCCTCTTTGCCCTCCCGGTCATTCTCTCCCTCGTTGGCCCCCGGCCGTTTGACACCACTGTGGAGAGGTTGAAAGAGCAGGAGGAAGGAGGAGGGAAGGGAGGTTTTGATGAGGAGGTGTTTGGAGGGCGAGGGGAGGACGAGGAGGGGATGGGAGGGGAAGAGGGGAGGATGGAGGAGGGGAGGGGGACGAGTAAGGTGGATGAGGAGGGGTGTGAGAAGGGACGGTGCAGTGGGGTTGAGTGTGATGATGGTAGCAGCCGTGGCAGCTCAGTGGAAAATGGGAGTGACAGTGATGGGTTGGGGGGACTGGGGATGGACAGGGAGAGGAATGGGAGTGGCAGCACGAGTGTGAGTGGGGGAGGGAGTGGCAGTGATGGGAGCAGTGAGGGCAGTGTGGAATGCAGTACGGAGCTGCAGGCTCCGATGCCCCAGCGGTTTCACGTTTGAGGCCTATGCCTCAGCTCAGACAGAGTGCTGTAATCTGTGACGTGGGAAGGGGCGTGAAGGGACAGCGGATGTCTGTTGGTATTGTTACAGCAAGGGAGAATGGAGGACAGAGGATGGAGGGGAGGGATGGGTGGAGCGGAGGAGCATTGAGAAGACAGACTGTGCTGCTGCGTCAAGTTTTGTGTGTTGTTGAGTTGAGAGTGTGTTTGGCTCGTGCACACATGTGTGTGTGTGTGTGAGTGAGTGTGCATGGAGCCAGGTGTATAATCACATTCTGGTAAGTCGGTACCTGAGCTTGGTGCCCCAGAATGTGATTATGCAGCCAGTTTACTGTAGGTGGCTAGCTTTGTGTGTTTCATTTCTTTCTCTCGACAATTGTCACCGTGTGTGACGCCTTAAATGATACAGTATTATCGGAAGGGCCACTTGCTTATACCGTAGATACTAAGCTGAACAGATCACTGTGAAATACATTCTGAGACTACAGGTAGTCAACTCAACAGCATGTTGCTTGGTGCACCAGCAGCAGGCTCATATGGTAACCAGAATCTGTCAGAGAGGGGCAGAGGGAAAGACCAGGCACAGTGAAGTGAATATGGTAGCAGTCTGAGTGCGTGAGCTCCGTGTCTGGATAGATACTGCTTATGATCTATCTACTCAGAATATGGTCAGGCTGCAGGCACACGAACGAAAGCGATGGACCGACACCAACCGCAGACGTTTGCGATTAACCATGTCTTTCCATGGTGAATGATTAAAGCTTCTGTTGACACTCGAACTGCAAAGCACCCGGATGACGTAAATCCAACTAGCCTTTCCAGAACAGCCGTTTCTGCCTGACACGTTTTTGTTTCACCTGCTAATGGTAAGCACATGGGAAGTTTAATCCCCCTGCCATTCCTGCACGAGGTGCCGGAGCAACCGCTTCTGCCCGATTCTGAAGCGCAGGGAAAGCTCGTATGCTGCAGCAGACAGCCCACCCTGACTGTTGTTGCCACTGCTGTCACTGCTGCCACCGCTGGACTCTCTGTTGCTGTCGCCAGTATCAGAACCATCCTTCCACTCACACACCCTATCATCACCTCCTGCCCCGTCACCCCCTCGCTCACAACCACCCTGCTTTTCCCTGTCAGTGGCAGCAGCACTACCAGCAGCACCACCTCCCTCGTCCGCCCCCCCTGCTCCCCCTGCTTCCCCCGCTGCAGCAGCGAGCTCTCCAGTAACATCAGCAATGTTACCTGTGACGTGAGCAAGCAGCGAGAGGTCATGCTGTAGTGTGGTGGGCAGTGCGTGTAGCATCTCCCTGCATCGCTCCACCAGGGCTATCTGTGCTAGGAACACAGCCGCTGCTGATCCTGCTGCTGCTGACGGGCCTAGTGATGCCTCCTCTGCTGATGTGCAGCCCCATGCACTGCTGCCCCTGTGTTTGGATACAGCAGCAGCAGCAGCAGCAGCACCACCACCACTACCCTTTCCAGCTTCACCCCTCTCCGCACCCCCGCCTCCCATCACCAGCCTCCGCATCTCTCGAATCACAGCAGCAAAGGCCGAGAGCGCGCGCCTGCTGCCCTTCCATCTCCGCCCCACCGTGACTGCCTCTGGAGCATCAAAGATGGCTGTGGAGTCCCGCCCGTCAGCAGGCAGAGAGAAGCCGAGAGGCAGCGGGGGGAAGGGCGCCGTGGCAGCCCAGTTCCTGCCGTCACTGCTTTCCTGTGGGTCCTGCGGTTCCTGTGGGGTGTCCTGATTGCCGTCGCTGCTGCTGCTGCCGTGGTTGTGTTGCTCGTACGCGCCTTCCACCTCTGCTGCTGCCGCCACAGCCAGCCGCAGCATGGCGTCTTCAAACGCCTTGGGAATGGGCATGCCCGCACCAGCACCACCGTCAGCACCCGCAGCAGCAACACCACCAGCAGCAGCACTGGCATCAGCAGCATAACCAGCCAGAACAGAGTCCGACAACCTCCCCTCCCTCTGCAGAAACCCCAGAAGCCACGCCACCCCATGCCGCAACCCCTGAAACAGCGTCACAGTATCATGCGGGTTCGGCTCCGGGAGAAACGCCTGGAACACACAGAACGCCTCGTTAGGCCCGTTCCAGTAGGTCTCAAACACGGGGTGCCCCTTGATAACAGGGCGCAGGGAGACGAGCACTGCTCGGTCGGCATAGACGCCCTCCACCCAGTCCACGTCCCCGTCGTCCCACTCGTCCCGGAAACGATGATTCGCCATGTCTCCAAAGGGTAGAAACATGCTGATGGTGCCGCGGGGGTCGCTGGGGGATGAAGGAGGGAGGGAAGGGAGGGAGGGGGGGAGGGAAGGAGGGAAGTGTTGGGTGAGGGATGTGGCGAAGGCCCATGGAAACGGGGCGCAGGGAGACGAGCACTGCTCAGTCGGCATAGACGCCTTCCACCCAGTCCACATCCCCGTCGTCCCACTCGTCCCTGAAACGATGATTCTTCATGTCTCCAAAGGGTAGAAACATGCTGATGGTGCCGTGGGGATCGCTGGGGGTTCAGCAGGAAGGGAAGGGAGGGCGGGAATGAGGGAAGCGCTGGGTGAGGGACGCGGTGAACGCCCCTGGAAAGGCAGAAACACCTGGCACAGACGGCTTTGTACGGGCTGTTCCGTTCCAGTAGGTCTCAAAGACGGGTTGGCCCTTCTTTGCCATGTCTCCGAACGGCAGGAACATGCTGATGGTGCCGCGTGGGTCTCTGGGGATCGAGCAAGGAGGGAGAATAAGGGTGAGAGGTGACTGTGTAACTTATGGCCTGGGGAAAGGCACCTGGAAGCTGTGATTCGGCATGTCGCCGAAGGGTAGGAATGGTGCTGCGGGGGTTGGTGGGGGATGAGCAGGGAAGCAAGGGAGAAGGAAGAATAGCAGGGTGCAGGAGTGCATTTTCAGGGCGCCTCGAAATAGGGAAGATAGGGAGGGAGAAGTGTGGGGTGCTAGACGTGGTGAAGGCTCACTGGTATCACAATATGTATATCACATGCGAGTTCATGTGGCATTCACATAGCGCGAACACCTGAATGAGGTGGCATCGCAAGCGAACCACCATGCCTTACCCAGGCGACAGGTGCAGGGAGAAGTGGCGAGTCAGGTACATGGAAAAGGCCCACCGGAGGAGTCTGGCACTATATCCGTCAGTGAAGATTACACTGTCTTCCTGAATGCAATGCCATGCCATGCCGTATTCATCTCCTGTGCTTACCCGGGAGGCAGATTCAGAGAAAGTGACGAGCCATGTACATGGCAAAGGCCCACCGGATTTTGCCGTAACTGCCTTCTGTTTGAATCTACTCAGCAGTCAGCACCATGCCTTACCTGGGAGGCAGGTTGAGAGAGAAGTGTCTGGTGAGGTACATGGCGAAGGCCCACAGGAACTCGCAATAGGTGGCTTTTGTTTGGGTCTTCACACTGTGGCTTACCTGGGAGGCAGGTTCAGGGAGAAGTGTCTGGTGAGGTACATGGCGAAGACCCACAAGAAGTCGCCGTAGGTGGCTTTTGTTCGGGTCTTAACACCGTGCCTTACCTGGGAGGCAGGTCGAGCGAGAAGTGGCGAGTAAGGTACATGGCAAAGGCCCACAGGAACTCGCAATAGGTGGCTTCTGTTTGAGTTTCCACACCGTGGCTTACCTGGGAGGCAGGTTCAGGGAAAAATGGCGAGTCAGGTACATGGCGAAGGCCCACAGGAAGTCCCCGTAGGTGGCGCCGCCCAGCACGGCCCTGTCGCTCCTCTTATACGCATCCCGCATGTATGCCTCCAGTGCTGCTCCCCTCACCACTGCGCTGGGCAGCTGCAGCTCCCACAGCCCTGCTGCCGCTGCTGCCGCCACTGCCTCTGTGCTGCTGCTGCTGCTGCTGGCGCTGGTGCTGTCACTGGTGGTGGTAGTGGTGGTAGTGGTGGTGCGGTGGTGCGGCGAGGGCAGCCAGGGCAGGGGGATGTAGGAGGGGAGAATGGCGGTGAAGGCCGCCCACTCGGACGCGTTGCCCTGGTGGGGCGGGCAGGGGCGGCAGGGCGGAGGTTGGAGGAAACTTGGGGGGGGAATAAGGGGAGATTGGGGGCAATTGGGCGTGACAGGGGCCAGACCAGGGGCGACTGGAGACTGAGAAAATGGACAGGGAAGGAACGGGGAACAAGGATGAGGTGTAAGCATGAAAAGGGTCGAGCTTCTTTCGGA
Source organism: Closterium sp. Naga37s-1 (assembly GCA_947471745.1). Classification (NCBI taxonomy): domain Eukaryota; kingdom Viridiplantae; phylum Streptophyta; class Zygnematophyceae; order Desmidiales; family Closteriaceae; genus Closterium; species Closterium sp. Naga37s-1. The sequence goes on from CANJKZ010000006.1 coordinate 4,626,191, forward strand.
GGGAACTTTTGCCTCTGGTTCACGCCCCTTCTCGCTCCTTCATGTCTCTTCAAGCCCCTATTGCTTCCTCTCGCCCCATCTCGCTCGCCCCTCCTCGCTCTCCGCGTGTCACCTCCCCCATACCTTCTTTGAGGCTGCTCGTGTTTTTTTTTTTTTTTTTTTTTTTCCACCCACTTTCTTTCTCACCACCTGAGGGCGTCAAAATTACCTTCCACACCCTCATCTCCCGCGCACCTTTTTCATCTCGCGCAGTAGCTTCGCCATCAGCACCATGTGCATGCCGCACTCCTTGAACGGCTCGGGGTCGCTCTCCTCCGCCACTATGGCGGCTCTAAACGGCACGGACACCACCTCCTCCCCCGCCGCGAAGTCCGCGGCCGCCGCCATGCCGCGCTCCCCGCCCTGTGCGCGGCTGATGCGCAGCTTGGCGCGCTGCGGAAGCACCTGGGGGAAGGAACCCCGGGGAAGGAGAGAGGAGGAGGAGGAGGAGGGGGGGGAGAAGCGTGGCGGGGGGTGGGAGGGAGGGAGGGGGAGAAAAGGGGAAGAGCGGGACGGGCCAAACGAGATGACGTAACGGAGAGAGAAAGGTAACGGCGAAGTAGAAGGCACCCGTTCCATATAAAATGGGGAATGGGGCCCGTTGAGGATGAGGAGGGAGATGACCGTTGGGAGGGCCCACCTCTTTGCCGCCCAGCCCGTGCAGCCATTCCAAGAAGCGCAGCTCCGCGCTCGTCTCGTCCTGCGCTTCGCATACACGACCGGCCACGGACAGCGAGAGAAGAAACACGCAGAGCGCGTGGACCGGCGACGGGAAGCGGCGGCGGAGCGAAGGCGATAGACTGGAAGCGGAGGGAGAACAGGAGACGAGTGTCGAATGGGATGAGGAATCGGAGGAGGCTCGGTCGCTGGAACATGTTGTTTCAGGTGACATTGCTTTCTTGACACTTCTCGAAGGCACGGGTTTCGGATGCTGGAGCGTAGCGGAAGCCATTAGGGCCGGATATCCCTGCTTAGGGTGTAGAATGGTAGTTTCTACAACGGCGCACGCATCCTGAGGCGTTGATTTTGTAGAAACTCTGCGGTTGTGTGTATCGTCGGCGTCGGCGATGGCTGCTGAGACGCGTGGCTGAAAGCCGAGCAGATCCTTATGATTCTAGCGGTGAGCAAGGGTGAAGTATGAACAGAGCAGCATTTATGATCATCCTTATCATGGAGAGAGGTGTGGGGTGTGTAGGGGGGAGAACACAGAAATTGAGAGGGGCCCCCCTGCCCTGGGTGCACCTGCCCCGGTAACCAGGCGGATAGCTGAGATGAACCGTCGATTTTCACGCCCAAAACCGCGTGTCAGAACGCATCCTCCAGTCAAAGTCGTCTTCTTAGATTGTGTCAGGAGCGACAAGTGCCATCTGTGGCTTATAACTGAGCTGTGTACACATGCTTACGTCTCTCAATATATCGAGGCATTCCCATCCATCTTAAGTTTTTTTCCTTGCTGGAAAATAATTGCTGCAATAGTATCCGCATGATTAGTTTTCTTCAAGTGTAGTCAATTCTATTTTGAGGCAACTTATTTTCTCATCCAGCTGGAAACAAGTACCACCGTACTGCAACCGCTGTCCCATTTCCCCATAACGAGGACGTCACCTTGACCACGCCGCTCCATGCACCGTGCTTCACCTTCCCTCCCTGTTCGTGCGAATATTTTCCATTTCTCCCTCCCCTTCCGTTCCATCCGTTGCTCTCCATTTCACCGTTGTGCGAATTCGCCATTGAACTCTTTAGTCTAGAACGAACGTGGGTACTACTGTCTTAGTCGACTGACTCTCCTACCGCTGCTGCTTAGCTGTCGGAATTTGCTCACCAAAGAAATAAAGTTACATTTATAAAAATACTCCATCCGTTTGGTCACCGATTAGTTGTCGAATAATAAGCGTTTTTTTTATAATTTCTCTATTGCTGCTTGACTCGCTCTAAGCGCGTCCCGGAATTCGTAGCTGTTTCGCGGATTAAGTAAGTTGCCGGTTTCCCATTACCTTATCGGGTTCCACTAGCTTTTCGCGTTTCGCACCGTGTTTCGCGTTTCGTAGATTTTATTTGGGGTCGTCTGTCCGCTCGTTCACGAGCGGCATGAATGGAGGTGGTGGTGGCGATGCGGGTGGCGTCGACGGGAGCGTGGACGAGGATGTGTTCCGCTTTAAGGTGGCCGCGTTTTTCACGGTCATCGTGGTGTCGCTGGTCGGGGGATTCCTGCCGCTGCGAATCAACATGGGAAATGACCAGACGCGGGTTAGTAATGGCCCGTGGATTCCGGTCCGGATTGGCGCCATTGCTATTGTTTGTCAGCGGTGCTCTTTGCGCGAGCCCGTCAGTTATAGACCAAGACCACATCTGAACAATAAAAACATCTAAATTAATAAATAGCTATACACTCAAATGTTCATTCTACCATTTGTTCTCATGCTCCTCGTATCCAATGGCCATGAATACTCAATGGGACCCCGTATTTTTCTATTCCGCTGTCAATCCCTCCTCTTTCCAGAAAGGATTCATAGACCACATGCGCTTCCTAACCGCCGGCGTGTTTCTCGGCGTGGGCCTCCTGCACATGCTCCCAGACGCCGTAGAAGGCTTCCAAGCCCTAGACTGGTCGCCGCCCTCAGCCTTCAATATAGTCACATACGCCTGGCGAGATCACCTTCGCCACAGTCCCGGCAACCAGCCACTCCTATCCTCCGCGGATCCAGCTGCAGCAGACGACAACGATCCGTTCCCCATCCCGTACCTCCTGTGCGCGTTGGGGTTCATTCTAGTGTGGTACGCGGAGCAGCGCTTCTCTTCCGCCGCTTCGCCCTCCCCCTCCCCCCAGGAGATCCAGAAGATGATGGCGGTTGCAGCAGGGGCGGAGTCACTCGGGGGAGGCAGTATCTGCTACGTGCAGGTGCAACCAGTGGCGTCATACGGGCCTGTGCAGTGCCCGTCGCCTACTAGAATGCGCTCTGCTGCTGCTCTGGCGGGCCTTCCACAGTCTGCCATGCAAGCAGCGATGTATGGAGCTGCGTCTGCATCCTCCTCCTCCCCGCTCGGCCCCTCGGGATTGTCGTCATCCTTTGCTGGCGGTTTTGCTGCCGGTTCTGTGTCTCCTTACGCGTCTCCTTCCCCCAGTCGGTTTGTTCTGCCACCTTCTGCTTCCCCTGCTGCTGCGCCTGGCGCTCTAGGGCCTGTCTCCGCGCATGCGCCCTCGCATGTGCATTCGCACTTGCCGTCACATGTGGCCGCCTCACCGCAGTTAGGGTTGAGGGAGGCGCTGCTGCTGGGAAGGGAGATGGAGATGGAGAGGGAGAGGGGGAGGGAGCGAGAGGGAGAGAAGCAGAAAGGGGAAGGGACGGGTGTGGCGGTGCTGGGAGGGCGTGGGCACAGAGGAGAGTGTGGGAAACAGAACCATGGCGATGGGCATGGGCACGAGCACTGTCATGGGCATGGGCATGGGCATGGGCATGGGGAGGGGAGTGATCACGGCAGTGAAGACGAACACATGCATGTGCATGCGCATGAGCATGAACATCCCCATGAGCATGAGCATGATGAGGAGGACGGGCTGCTGGCACATGCACATTCACATGCACATTCACATGCACATTCACATGCACACTCGCTTGCGCATGATCACAAGCATGCGCTCGCTTCACTTCCCCAGCATGGGGCGCAGCACTCGCAGGTGCATGCGCATGAGGAGCCTGGGGATTGCTGCCATTCCCAAGGCCATGGAGATAGCGTGTGCCACCATACCGACCAGCAGCAGCAGGGGCGGGAGAAGCAGAAGAGGAAGAGTCACGAGCATGATCAGGATGCGCATACGCATGATCACAGCCACAAGCACGGCAGCAGTAGTAGTCACGGCCATGCCCAGGGGCCACACGCCAGTTCCGCCCACCACCACGCGCACGAGTGGCAAGACGAGGTGGGCGTGCGGTGGAGAGGGGTGCAGGGCGGCACAGAGGACGACGCCTGTGCGGGTCTGCACCGTCACACGCACACCACGCACCACCACCACATAGTGCTCCCCTCCAGGGGCGGGCTCTCGTACCTGCTCACTGCGCTGCTCTCAATGCACTCGTTTGTCGTGGGCGCGGCACTGGGCACGTCGGGGACGCTGCAGGGGACGGTGGGGCTCATCATTGCGCTCATTGCTCACAAGTGGGCCGAGGCCTTTGCTGTTGGCGTGCAGGTTGGTTCCTGAGACGCCCCTGTTGCTTTTTATTCTTATTTTTCCCCTAGCAGCTGTCGTTGCTGTTAGCAAGCAGCTGCCTGACTTTTATTCTCCCTTAGAGCCATCAGATCTCACTCATTTAACCCCGTGCCACTGATCTCACAACTACAAGCAACCCTCATACAAGGAATATTCCTTTCCTTCCCCCTTTCCCCACTATCACCTCTGCCTTGCCCCTCCCCCCTCTCACCCCCACTCCCCATCCTCTCCCCCTCTGGCTCCAGTTTGTGAGGGAGAGTGTGCCGGTGCCCAAGATGGCGGCCATTCTGCTGCTATACTGCGCCATGACACCCACCGGCATCGTCGTAGGCATGCTTGCCAACTCCCTTGCTGGTCCCCGAGCCATGCTCGTTGCCGTTGTCACACAAGCGTTCGGTGCAGGTATGGGCAGGGATGGCTGTGTGGGTTGGGTGGCTGTATGGCTTGGCACTACTTAATTAAATTTCCACTTCTTTTAAAACAAAAAAAATGCTGCAGTCGTGCTACCATTTTCCGATTGTTGCCTGAGACTCCTCCCATTTTCTTTCCCTTACCTTCGTGCCCCTCCTTTTGCTGTCCTTTGCTGACACTCCTGGTGGGCTACAGGTACGGTTTTATACATTGCGATGCTGGAGCTTGTGGAGAAGCATTCAGGCGCCCAGGGGTCAAGCATACTGGATCTGTTGCTGCTGCTCGCAGGGGTGGGCATCATGGCAGCGGTCGCTGCCTTCGTATAAATTTGCCGAATCTAACACCAGGTTACATGTACATGTGGAAGTCTTATTGTGGATAGAGCCAATTTGTGTGAATGGATATAGAAGCTGATGTAAAACCGAGACAGCAAGTGTAGACACACCAGACCAGGAGCATCAAATATGTCGGTGAGAAATTCTTTCCTGGTGGAGCGGCTTGTACTGCGGACAATCACATTGCCGTGTCAGCTTCGGCGCTTCCCAGCGTGTCAACGCGCAATCCTTGCCGCGTGTGCGCATCTGCGACGAACCACCCCCTCAGCCGAACTCCACCTCAACACGGTCGAATAGAAGGGGGAAATTGTCCTCCCCCCGCTACTGGTCCCCGTAATTCCGTCGCCAACAACTTCATGACAACAGCTCCACCAACCCAACACTTTTTCGTGTACGAAGCTTCAAACTGGACGAGGCTTCGCGAAGATTCGTTTATTCGGTAACGCGTTTTCGACTCCGAAAGCGCATATTCGGTGGGGGTGCGGGGCAAGTCGGGCGCTGAAGCCCACCTCATGCATGGGCGCGGGATCTTGGATTTTGCCATGCAAGATAAATAGAGACTCGAGAAATTACAATTCTTTACCTAGGAACCAGTCAGAGCCACATTTAGCGGATTAGGGACGAGTAGCACAGCCAGCCACGCAGGTAGTGCCTAAGCGCTCTCCTGTCGCATTCCTTCCAGGCGATTCTTGAAGTCCCTGAAAGTCGCTTCAGCTGATTGACCAGCGACGTTGCGATTCTACCAGCTTCGCACGCATCCTGCGTTGTGCTCCCCCCCCGCGCGTACTTTTTTCCTTCCCCCTCCCCAAGCGGGGCTACCTCGTCCAGTCTAGCCAGATGCTGCGCGTGTCCGCTCCTCCCTCGCGCTCTCTCCTCGCCCCGGAGTCGCTAACTACAGCAGCGAAGCTCACCGTCGTCGCGTCGCGAACTCTCACCGCCTGGCAACCCCACAGCGCAGCAACAGCAGCAGCAGCAACCCAGGAGCTTTCCAGTCGTCGTCTGCACCGCAGCACCGGAGCTCCTTATTTTGCTCGTTCACCAGATCGATCGTCCGGTGCCGCAGCGACCGCGTCGCTTCGTCTATCTCTCACTGGTTCTGCCGCCACCTCCTCCCACGCTAGGTCTTCCTCCCTCTCCTCCTGTTCCTCCTACGCGCCTCGCTTCGCCTGTACTTTTGCGGCTGATTCTCGCGCTCGGTCCGCTCCCCGCTCCGCCGCTCCCCGCGCATCCGCCAGCGCCGGTACCGCGTCCGCCATGGCTACCAAGTCCGCAAGAGCCGCGGAAGCGCTGCAACGCGTTAAGGATGCCGGTCTATTCCGCGACCAGTGCCTTATCGGGGACAGCTGGGTTGGGCCTCGTGACGCCGGCCCTACTATGGACGTAGTTAATCCAGCCACGGGGGACCTTATAACGCGTATCCCGAATCACGGGTACGACGAGACGCGCCAGGCCATCGCCGCCGCGTCCGCGGCCTTTCCTGGTTGGTCGACGCGCACCGCGAAGGAGCGCGCCGCGGTGCTGCGCAGGTGGTACGAACTAATCATTGCGAATCGCGAGGAGCTCGCGCTGCTGATGACTCTGGAGCAGGGAAAGCCGTTGGCCGAGGCGCGCGGCGAGGTCGACTACTCCGCGGGATACGTGCAGCTATACGCGGAGGAAGCGACGCGGACCTACGGCGATATCATCCCCGCACCGCTAGCGGACAGGCGGATTCTGGTCCAGAAGCAGCCGGTGGGGGTAGTAGCAGTAATTACCCCGTGGAATTTCCCCCTCGCGATGATTGCGCGCAAGGTCGCACCTGCTTTATCGGCGGGTTGCACGGTTGTCGCGAAGCCGTCGGAGCTCACCCCGCTCTCCGCGTTCGCGCTCGCGGAGCTGGCGTTGAAGGCGGGCGTGCCGCATGGGGTGATTAACATCGTTGTAGGCGACGCGCCGCCCATCGGACAGGCGATTATGGAGAGTTCCGAGGTGCGGAAGCTGAGCTTCACCGGGTCTACTGCCGTAGGGCGGCGCCTCATGGCGGGCGCCGCGGCGACGGTGAAGCGGGTGTCTTTAGAACTCGGGGGAAACGCGCCGTTTATAGTCTTCGACGACGCTGACGTGGCGGTCGCCGTGAAAGGGCTGCTCGCGGCGAAGTTCCGGAACGCGGGGCAGACGTGCGTGTGCGCGAATCGCGTGCTGGTCCAGGAGGGAATCTACGACGAATTCGTCTCCGCAGTCAAAACAGCCATGGAGCAGCAGTTAACTGTTGGATTTGGGCTCGAGGACGGGGTGACTCAAGGGCCGTTGATCAACCAAGCAGCAGTGGAGAAGGTGGAAAGCCATGTAGCCGACGCGGTGAGCAGAGGAGGCAAGGTGCTGCTAGGAGGCTCTAAAGCCCACCCGTCCTACCTCTCTGCCCCGGCCGGAGAGCTACCAGAGAAGCTCCCTGGATGCTTCTTCCAGCCAACGCTCGTGGTAGATGTTCCTTCGGACTGCCTGTGCTTCCAGGAGGAAACATTCGGGCCGCTGGCCGCTGTTCACAAATTCTCCTCTGAAGCCGAAGCGCTGCGCATTGCGAATGACTCGGAGTTTGGTTTAGCTGCGTATGTGTACTCGCGGGACATGGGGCGGTGCTTTAGGGTTGCGGAGGGGCTACAGGCGGGGATTGTGGGCGTGAATGAGAGCGCGATCAGCACGGAGGTGGCGCCGTTTGGAGGGGTGAAGCAGTCGGGCATGGGGCGCGAGGGGTCGCGGTATGGGCTGCAGGATTATATGGATTTGAAGTATGTGTGCCTGGGAAACCTCAAGTGAGAGGAAAGGTGGAATGTGGATCGAGGGTTCTTGAGGCGGCGTCGGCGATGGTGTGGGGTGTGGGGGGACCTTGATATTGGCTGCAGGACTACATGGGTTTGAAGTATGTGTGCCTGGGGAACCTGAAGTGAGATGGGAACTTGAACTGAGAGGTGGGGACCCTGGAAGGAGCAGGGGTGGGGAGGAGGGGTGAGGGGTGGTTGCGGATTGGAGCAGGCTTGGATTGGATGGCATGGATTGCACGGGTCCCAGTTGCAGGGTTCTGAAGTATGTGTGCCTGGAAATCGTGAAGCGAGAGGTGGGAGCTTGGAGAGGAGAGAGTGGGTGAGCTGAGGGGGATGTGTTGGGTGTGTGAGTGGGGCGGTCACTGGTTTCAGCGGTGTTAGGTGTGTGCGGCGCCGGGCTGTAGTGAACGTGTGGGCGTTGAGCTGGTGTGGTCGTGCAGGCAGATACGGTATGGGAGTTGTGTTCGCACCGTACCATTCCCTTGCTGCTGTGGAAATTGTGGTTGGCTCCCTGTTGGTACTTGCTTGTAGCTCCCTGACTTTTGTTCTCCATGGCTTGTGCTGTGAATCTTTTCATTGCTGTAGGTGTAGTTGCTGCTGGTGCCAGCACCTCCCGTGTTTCTCCACCTGTCAATGCATTCTAATCGACTTGTCAGGTGTTTCTCAGCATTCACTGCCTGTAGCAGGGGTGCACGTACACATCTAGGGGGCAACTATCCGGTGCCAGACGCAGGCTACCCCATAGCACTATCAAAGTCCTATCCAGGCACAATAACATTAGTAAAACATATGCTCTATGGTCACTAAAACAAGCACTGGAGAGAGCAGGCATGTCCAGGAAGTCACATTCAAACTCATTTATCTCAGCTACAGCTAGCCACTACCCTGCACACATCAGAACTGCATCAGCACAACCTTCCTCAGACTAGCTAGCACCCTGCACACGTAGTGATATATGCAAATCACCCACCTGTAATACGCCTAGCACGTACATCACATCTTTATTCACCATGTTCTGTAGCAAATCAGCGACTCAAACAAGCCAGTGAGGCAACTCTACCCACTGCAGCGCTGCTCCTTTGAAGCCCCCCTTTGAAGCCCTCACGTAATCCCTGACTGGCACTGCCCGGAGAGGGGTGTAATGCATGTATGGATGGACGCTCACTTCACTTGGTGCCCTCCCCCTCGGGTCGCACCACGAGCACGGGTACTGGTGCACTGTGCACGCAATAGCTGGACACGCTGCCCAGGAGTTGGCTGTCGCGGGGAGCGAGGAGGGGAAGAGCAGGCGAGTGGGAGGGCAGAGAGCGAGAGAGAGAGAGAGAGAGGATTCTGAGAAACGAGGTGGCAGTGGTGGTGAGTTGAAGCAAGGAGAGAATGAGATGCCGGTCATCTGCTCATTTCGACTGGTTCAAGGACCGAGGGGATTTTCGACTGCCGGACAAGATCAATTCAAAGTCAACAGGATTTCCACCCCTCGGTGTGCCTCCCTCTCCCGTACTCCTTTCCAGTCCACTCAGAAGAAGGAACAGGCGAAAGTATTCATTGTTTTTCTTCCATTCCTTTTTTTACTCACCGTGTGAGAAGGCCCAGGCCCCGCGAGCCCACCACTAGCAGGTCCGCGTTCAGCTCCCCCGCCTGGTCGCATATCACCGTGCGCGCATCGCCTATCTCCGCCCTTGTTTCCGCGGAAAACTGGTATGGGCGGAGGGAGAAGCGGCGCATGGGCGGGAGAGTCAGGAGAGGATTACAAGGGGAGTGGAGCGCGCTCCCCACATGAAATTCGCATGACGACTATTAGGATAGACTCGAATGGAAGCACGTGTACATGACTCACGAGAGGGCCGCGCACCTTATGGAATTCTCATGGTTGCTGGGAAATTTTGGGGCTCATCAAAGAGGAGCGGTGCGCACCTTATGGGCCTCGCAAATCTCCTGGCATTTCTGCAGCGTTCTGCGGCTGAGGTTGCTGATGTGCGTGCGAATGGACTCCACCGTTTCCGGGTCCAGGGAGACTGCGATGGATACAGCCAGGGAACGCAAAACAAAGAACGGTGAACCAGGGAAGAGACGCAAAAGAAAGAGGTACTTGTGAAGTCAGATTATACGAGAGCGACAGGCTTTGCGGCTAAGCAGGTTTACCATCTTTACCTACCATGCCCTGCACGAGGTCAGGCCTTGACTGCACGTTAATCGCTTAATTCTATCATGGAATCCATTATAAGTTATATTAGGGTGCTCATCGTCCTTGGCGACCATGCCCTGCACGAGGTCGGGCTGCGACTGCGCGTGTAGGATGACGACGCGGTCGCCCGCCCGGAGGAGGTGCTCCGTCGCCCACCGCACCGCGTTGTAGCTGTCCTCTGATGAGTCTACTGCGAATAAAATGGTTCGCGCCATATTTTAGTAGCTTGCCGATGATAGGTCGGTTTCGTCTTTCAGCCTTGCGTTTCGTTTCGTTTCTAGAAACTGGAGTTTCTTTTCAGTTAAGGATGGCAGTAGAAGAATGGTTCGAACCTTTAAGACGGATATGTTAGAGGAAATCGTTTCCTGCGAGAGATAGAAGCGTTATAGCGGCGTCATGTAACAGCGTGAAGGAGAATGCGTTGGTGAAAAGCTTGAGAACGAAATACGATTCTTGACGTGCAAGAAAACCACGATATACACGAGCAGAGCCAGCGAAAGACAAGAGGGAGGAGAGCAAAATGAGCCCCCCATTTCTCAGTCCTCATGCGAGTGCAATGCTACGGCCACCATTTCTTGAAGCTGTGGCATGTCGCGTGTGCGATACAAAAGCCGTGTCGCGTGAATACACTCGGTCACTAACTTTGCGTATCCAGAGGCTTATTTCTGCTTTCGTATTAGCGAAGCTGCCCTATGTTCTGGGCAGAGCTGTATCGTTGCGCAATTGGCCAGGCCGGGCTACGTGGGTTTCTCTGCCTCTGACGTGTAACCTCACACATGGCGACTGCCGCCTTATCGTTCTTGCTGACTCAGCCCATGTCAAGGTCGATTCACGTGTCAAACTTAGCAGCATCGTTGTACAGTGCATGATTATTGTCATCTGCCTTATCGTTGCACTGGATCATTGTCATCCCGGTATTTTTAGAAATTCCATTAAGTTGTTCGACAATGTCAATGTGACACTACCTACTCACCACATACCGTACACTAGTTAGAAATGCAAATCCAAACCAATGCAATGCCAGTCATTGCATATACCATCGATCAATAGCATCCCTTAGGTACTCCTTTTTCCGACTTATCATAGACCAGGCGGGATAAATTGTGGTGCAATGTGCTAACGACCCCATTATGAAGGCACCAAATTGCTGCCTCTCACGGAGCACGGAATGAATGCGCGTAAGCACCCGCTTGGAGTAAATCTGAATCGTGGCCAATTCTTGTGGTGTACACCTTGACTTTGCTCTTGTGAGGTCCCTAGCTGTTGTAGGCTCCGAGTCGAACACTTTATCGAGGCAGCTGAAGATGTTTGTAGTGGAAGATTGGTTCTGCCCACGGTTGGCGATTTCAATGGCTGCATAGTCGGCCACCGAGTTAACGATAAAAAGTGGTCTGGAGATGTAGAAGAGATTGAATTGTGGGAAGAAGCAGCGCCAGGGGCCCCGGGGATTAGCTGAGGTGAAGGGTACATGAGACAGGGAGATGGGAAGAGTGAGAGAAGAGATGAAACGGAGTAGAGGAATAGGGAGCCAACACCTCAGAATTGCGTCGTTTGTTGAGTCGGTACTGTCTACAATGTTGATGCAGCATTCACAAACGTATCAAATCAGATGGTTCTGCCCATCGTCCAATAATCCTCTCTCTCACCGTTTTTACAGTCGGGATCCATTATAGAGTGATGCAGTTCCGTCATCCTCTTGGCTAGCGTACGGAAGTACATTTGCCCTGTGACATCAGAGCCATCTGACAGACAACCAAGGCAACCAGCATAGAACAGGACGAGCCGGTTAATGATGCCAGAATTCCCCGCCAACAAAACGCAGAAACAGAGCAGACAGCACTCTTGCCAACGCCCCAAACTCCAATCCCTCAAGACCACAAAAACCCCGCAAGACAAGCGCTCGGTGCAGTGCGAGCAAGAGCATAGGGGGCACTACCAGGCTACCAGGTCAAACCTCCCATCCCATAGGGCAGTGTCTAGCCGCATATGCCTGGCCTGCATATGCCTGGCGTGCATATGCCTGGCGTGCATATGCCTGGCGTGCATATGCCTGGCGTGCATATGCCTGGCGTGCATATATGCCTGGCGTGCATATGCCAGGCGTGCATATATGCCTTACCCAGGAAGAAGCCTCCATCCATGAGGCACTTGACGTTGGCCCAGGGCAGCTGATCCGCCACAATGTCGCATGTGTTGGACACTGCCTGGCCGCCCGCAGAGCACCCCGTGAACAGCACCCTCTTCGCCGTGCGCATTCCCCACCGCAGCTGCAGGTCTGGAAAGGGGGGTGGAGGGGGAGGGCAGGGGGCGGGAGGTACGGTTGGTGGAAGTTTGCAGAGGAAAGAGGGGAGGGAGGGGGAGAGGGAAGAGAGGGGCGCGGGAAAGGGGGGGGGGGAGAGAGGGGGATGTGGGGCAAATAGCACAGGCAGTAACTTGGCCTCCTTGGGATCACATCGTCTTCCCCGCAGGACACTTCTCCAGTCAACCCAGCTCGCTCCACTCCCAACCCACCCACCTACCCATACACCCATGCACCCACCTTCAAGGACAGCTTGAAGGATCTTAGCTCCGTCAAGTTGCATCTTGTTTTCGAGTCGACTCAAAACACTCCCAACCCATCCACCTACCCACCCATCCACCCATGCACCCACCTTCGAGGACAGCCTGGAGAATCTTCGCTCCGTCAAGGTGCATGGAGAAGGTGTTGTTAACGCGTACAGCCCCGGCGGTGCCCGAGAAGCCCCCTCCGTCGCAGTAGAAGACGTTGACGACGTGCCAGTTGTAATACGACGGGTTCTCCGTCGCGTTGCGGCTCAGAATCCCCGTGAACGTGCTTCCGTATTTCTCCAGCTGAATCGTGGATCAAAGGGGGATACGGGGATTATGAGACGTTTCAAAAGTCACCTCAGGATTCCCGTGAACGTGCTTCCGTAATTCTCCAGCTGAATCGCGATCGAGGGCAGAAAGACGGGGATGGCGGGAGAAAGGACGAGAGAAGATATTGGAAAATGGTGTACCAGGAGAAAGAGGCAGCGAGAACGACAATGAAAACAAGGAATCCCGGGCCTCATCGGGGCCTGGAATCATCATCGGGTCTCACCGAGGCTTGGAATCCCGGGTCGGTGGGGTGGCGCCAGAACTTGGACGATCCGAGCACGGTCTGCGTGCGCTCCGCGCACTGCGCCACGTTATGGCACCACCCGCCGCCCTGCAGGTATATTATAAAGCTCTTCCGCCCCGTGCTGTAGCCGCGCCGAATGTAGAACCCCGGCGGGCTGATGCGCGGAGAGAGGGGGAGCGAGAGAGCGAGGGAGAGAAGAGGGAGTGTGGGTTTGGAATGACAGTTTTGGAACGAACGAACGAGAAGAGATGACGAGGATCGAACGAGCTGCCATCATGAGTTGTTTCAAAAGGCATTGTTTCACTAAACTGACTAGTAGGAAATGGCACCTACCTTCCGTCCAGGCAACGCGCGCCGAACCGGTTCTGTCGCAGCAGCACCCGCACGATGTGCGCGGGCTTCCGCGGCATGCCTGGTGGAACCGCTCCCGCGGAGGGGAGCGCGGCCGACACAGCCGCAGAGAGGAGCAGCTCCACAAGAAAGCGGCTTGAAATGAACGCGGCGCGAGCCCTTTCTTGACGGTCGTCCATTGGAAGTGTCTAGAGAGGGGCACACTGATGGTTGAACTCAGCAGCAGTTTTAGCACTACCGAGAGGCACCGATTCCTGATCACAATGAATCGATCAGAGCGTCGAGCGGTAGCGAGAGACCGAGCGTTGCGATTCGTCGTAAACTGCTGCCGCACCTCCGCAGCTCTGCAGTTTGTTGTATAAACCTGGTGGTTTATACCGGATTCACTGTTGAGAAATCTCGTACAAGGGCGGCGGCGGTCTCATGCTGCATTTGCTGGCGGTGGTCTAATCTAACGTGCGCAAGGAGCGGCAGCAAGAACCGCTCAACGCCTGATGCGGCGCGTTTCCTACTTCAAAGCTCGCCGCCCTGCTGTCGAAGTAGTTTTACCATAAACGGGAGCATCAACGTGTGAGCGAGCATTACTCTGGACGTAGTGCGTGTCCTACTCCTTGGCTAGCACGGAATAAAGAGGTGTAGTGAGTGTTTGTGCTAACGCTCGACCATCATGGCATGGCAGGATGGTACGGACTGTCCCACTGATCCAAGTTCTCTAAAATGCCGTGAAGCGCAGTTTCTGATGCTTAGGAATTGATCAGAAATGGGAGACATAAGGCGGAATGGAAGACAATTGGGGAAAAGCAGAGGTGACGAAAAAGGAAATGGGGCTCCCGCTGGGGGGCGAAGAGAGGGGCGATGCCGCGTCGCAATTCAAATGGGCGGAAATCCAAATGCCAACATTGTGCGAAGTGTTCCCCCACATCCAGACTTGCGACTCGGCTGTGTTGCACGTGCCAGGCCCACCACCCTTGACCGCGCAGCTCTCACCCACACACCGACAAAGCAAGCGCGAGATGCGGAGAGTATTTGAATAGCTGGTTACGCTGACATGGCATCATCGGCTCCACACGTCCCAGCTCGCTTTGAGGAATCGACGGGCAGGATGCTGCACGTACCATGCCTCTCGTTCCTTGTCTGCTGTATTGTATGGTTAATATTTCAGTAGAAACGGCTGTACAGACAGGCATCAACCTATCATTCTACATGTTAATTACGTAGCACCCAGACATAGCTCACTTACTACACCTTGTGCAATCACAATACCCTGACCTCTATCCTCATAGTTTAATGACACCACCGCTCACTCAAATGACCAGTTCTGTCTCCTTCAGACTCAGTACCTCCAGTTCTGTAGCTCTTGACCCTCCGGCCTCCGTGGCAAGTCGACTCATCACCATTCCTCGATCATCCACATCACCATCTTCCTCCAACCCTGCCTTTTGCATGCCTCCATCGCCAGTCTCGCCCTCGTTTTCTTCGTCCATCTTATGCACAACCATAAGCTCTCGCTCACTTTCCTCTTCCAACCCTGTCATATCAACCCCCATATCACCCAACAAATCCGTATCCGGCCCACCTTCTGGCAACAGCCAAAGAAACGCCATCGGTAGCAGGCGAAACAGATTCCGAAGCACCACGGCCAGCCAGAGCCGCTCATAACTATCCTTTCTCACGCCCAGCAGATGCAGCATGAGTGCTCCCTGCCATGCCGCACAATGCTCCCCAAACACCATGAGAGACATGCAGAAGGCGAAGAGAGTCGCCTCGATGCCAGGGGGGCAGAGGCGAGCAGCGAGAATGAGAATGGGCATGAGCTCTAGTCTTCGTACTGCATCTGAGATGGCTGTGTCGCCCAGGACAAAGAAATGGTCGGGGATGCCCAGTGTGATGTTGACGCGCGTGATTATAATGAGGTCCAGGAAGCCGGTGACAAAGAGGAGCAGCTGGGGGATGGGGAGGGGAGGCGGTGTCAAGGGATAGGGAAGAGGATGAGAGAATGAGAGGAAGAGAAAGATGAGTGTATTCAGCATGTGGAGGGATATGGAAACATGTCTAAGAGAGGAAAGGAGGAGGGCAGAAATGGCTGTGGAAAGCTGAAGACAAAGTGATAACTGCAATGTGGTTGGTTGGTTGGGGCAATGTGAACTTCAAATAGCTCATGCTTGGTTGGTTGGGTGGGTGGGTGGGTGGGTGGGTGGGTGGGTGGGTGGGTAAGTATTGGGTTGAAGAGTGCAGCTTTGCAGCATGGCACGAGGGTGAGAGACAGAAGAAGTTGGAGACAAGGGAGCGTTGGGATAAGAATGGGATGTAGCAGCGTTGGCACGGGATGGGGTTGGCTGGCCGTACCAGAGTGAAGAAGAGGAGCGTGCGGTAGGAGGCGGCTTTGAAGCAGCGGTGGTAGATGAAGACACCGATGAGCAGCCCCACGCGCCCCATGGCGAACACCACGCCCATGAAGTCCTTGCTGAACCGCGGACCCCCCTCCGCCTTGGTGTACCAGTAGATCAGCGCTGTTGGGATGTCCGGGGATATGCCTCCCTGTATGGGGGGGAAAGGGTGGGGGGGCGGGAGAGGGGAAGATGGTGAGACGATTTATGAGGCATCTAAAGCACGATGCACAATGAACTCAAATCTTACCTAACCCATCCCTCTTGCACTATCTGACGCGCTCTCACTCGCTAACGTTGACACACCCCTCCCTCAGGTGAACCTCCCTCAGGTGAACCTCCCTCAGGTGTACCTCCCTCAGCCACACCTCCTTCAGCCCCACCTCCCGCAGCCACACCTCCCCCACACGCGCCCATGTCTCACTCACATGCGACATGAAGAGGAATATGGCGGCCCGCCACATGACCCTGTTGCGCAGAGTCCGCACAAACAACCGCACAGACCGCTTCAAGCTCCCCCACCCAGACTCCCCAACCTTACGCGCCGCCGCCGGTGCTTCAGGCACCAGCAGCACCGTCACAAGCAGCGCAAACGGTGCCAGCGCGTAGAAAAAAAACGCCCCACGGGCCCCGAATGTGGAGACGATAGGGCCGCTGAGGGCGAACGCAAGGAGAGATGAGAGAGCGAGGATGCCCCAGGGTAGGGCCTGTAGGTCGCCGGCGTGTTGCGGCTTGGTGCGGATCTTTGCTGCTACTAGCCCGTCTACTAGCACGTCTGCAAAGGCAGTGGAGAGGGTGGTGCCTGCTAGGAGGAGGGACGCGAGGGTGGGGGGGAGCGAGGGGAGGAGAGCCACTAGGAGGCTGCAGAGGAGGCCGAGGAGGGCCGAGAGGAAGAGGTAGGGGCGCTGGCGGTAGCTGGTGTGGGGAGGGGAGGGGGGAGGAGAGAGAGGGGGGAGGGAGAGGCGGAAGGGGGGCAGAGAGGGAAAGGGGGTAGAGGGGAAGAATACATTTCTGTGAGTAGGGGTGCTGTTGGGTAGCTAGGGGAAAGAGAAGGGGAGAGAGAATGGGGAGAGGGAAAGGGAAAAGATAGGGGAGCTATCGGGTAGCTGGGTAAGGAACAGTGGGGGAGAGAAAAGGGGTGAGGCGAGAGGGGAGAAGCGAAGTGGAGACGGCTCAGCCATTCCCACTCCACACCTTACATCTCATGACCTCACACCTCGCTCCCCATGCCCCATGCCCCATGCCCCATGTCCCATGCCCCATGCCCCATGCCCCATGCCCCATGCCCCATGCCCCATGCCCCATGCCTCATGTCCCATGTCCCATGCCCGATGCCCCATGCCCCATGCCCCATGCCCCACTCACCCTTGGATGGGGAAGGAGTCAGAGATGAGTCCGTAGATGGGACGGAGATCCCAAGGCACCGCCACCACTGCCTAGTGCCATGCGGGAGCAACGGGCGGGAGGGAATGGTGGGGGGAAGAGGGAGAATTGACGGGGGAGGGAGGGGGGAGGGGGAGAAGGTTTGAGGGGAGGCACAATCACCACATATTGACCGCCACCCACACCATGTAGGCCTGCGCGGAAGCGGGCTGCAGGCGCTGCACGTCCATCCAATAGTACTGCGATGCGAAGTGGTAGAGCGCGCCCGCGTACCCCTTGCTCACGCACGCATGGTAACACACACACTTCGTCACAGCACAGCACCAACTCAGCAACAGCAACGACACAGCGCCGCAGCACCCGCAGAGCCACAGACAGCAGCACCACACAGTCACAGAACACAAAAACACACACACACCGACACACACAGGCCCATACACACGCCATCACCGCCACACCCACACCATGTAGGCCTGTGCGGAAGCGGGCTGCAGGCGCTGCACGTCCATCCAATAGTACTGCGATGCGAAGTGATAGAGCGCGCCCGCGTACCCCTCGCTCACGCCGTACACCACTCCCACTAGCGCCACGAACGGCAGCCCGAACGACGCTACCAGCCCGCGCAGCCACGCGTGGAGCGCGACGAGCGGGTGGAGCGGCGAGAAGAGGACGGAGAGGAGGGTGGGCGACGCGGGGTTCGGAGCGGTGCGGGGAGGTGACGACGGGCGAAGGGAGACGGGCGATGCGCCATGGTGGGAAGGGATCGGAGGGGACGTGGCGGGAGAGGTGGAAAGCGTGTGGGAAGGGTCCGTGCTACGAGCACGCGTTTCTGATAACAGCAGCATGTGAGCAAGGTCGTCTTGATCCGTCTCCTCGCCGCCCACTTCCGACTTCTCCTCTCTGTCTCCAGCCGTGTTCTCCCCCCATTCCTCTGTACCACCCTCATGTGTTTCCCGGCGAATTCCATTCTCCGAGTCCGTCTCTTCTCCTCTCCCAGTGTTTCCGCCTTCCCTCATCACAGCCGTCGCGGAAGCTCCTTCCGCCAGGCGGATCCCCCTCGCCACTCGCATTTCCCCTCCCATCTCCGCCGTCCGCCTTTCCCCTTCCGCCATTCCCACATCAGCCGCTCCCCCAGCCACGACCGGCGGCTCTACGCTTGGTCCCGTCCGCTCGATATTACCATCGAATTGCTCCGCTCTGGTCATTTCAAACGACTCTTTTTTGCTGACGATTGATCTTGCACTGTCTTTCCTTTTCCGCGCTAATGTCGAGGAAGCGCGCGACTAGACCGAGACGGGCTGACGCGGGAGAATGTCGCCAGACCCAGCGAATGTGCAGGAATGCAAGCAGAAACGCGAACTGGAGATTAAATGGAATTAACGCTGTTTTAATGAGATCCTCGCCATCAGTCCTGAGTATACAGAGTGTTCCTCCTTACGTCGCGGAATGATCATGGCATGTAATTAACATGGCCGCATTGCAAAGGCTTTCCACTATTTCTGAATATGGGAACTTGGAAAAGTATGCGTTCTGAGAGCCACGGGGTTGCTGCTGCTGATAAGTCGGTGAAGTTCTGTTCTGCATACTTATCTAATCCAGGTTGGGATTCTCAGCAGGTCAACTATACGGTATTAGGGCGTATCAGTTCAACCCTAGAGGTTGACTGCGATGATGTGTGTTCTAAAAGGGTTTGTATTCCTACCGCTTTGAACCGCAACAACCAGCCTGAACTCACTCATAAGCTGTAAACTCACTGTTCATGACACCCTTTGATGTTTCCGAAGCCGCTACACCCTCGCCAGTTGAAACGCCAGCGCATCCATCCACTCACCATCAATCACAATGCAGAATCTCCTGCCATGGACTCCGCCTGATGGCTTTAAACTGCTGTTTCGTGAAGGCCATGTGTCAGTTGGTAACATTGATTATATATTCGGAACCGCCTCGTTATTACGAAGCTACTGGTACACTTCTCGTGTCCAACTGACGGACATTGTACCTGGAGCGTTATGGGGTTCAGTTTCATTGTCAGTTGCTAACTTCAAGGCCTCACGGGAAACTCCATGGGGGTTCAGCGCGTTATTGTCTAGGTGCTCCACCTGTTCAGTCGATCGTCAACAAGGTTATCAGCGGGGATGTCTGATCTTAATATCATTGGCTGACTCTGAGCAACCGGATTACGGGAGCAAACTATTTTCAAGGCTGCCGTGCTCTAGGTGTTTCAAGTTTAAGCCTGCAAATAATCCTAACAATGGTGCAAGTAATGTGCTCAGACTTTGGCTGTTACCTCAGGGAGGCAACTGGTTTCTGCCGTGACATCATCGCACTATGTCCAGGATGACGACCAGGAACGGGGGAGTCCGTACCACTGATAATGCTGCTGGTGCTACCCTGGATAAGACTAAGGAGACCCCAGTGGTTGTGGACGCTTCCGTTTCCTCGGCTGTTAAGCGTACGGCTGACTTGTTCACGGAGGCCGATAAGGAAGCTTTTCAACCTGTTGGGTCGGCACATGAGGTCAGGGAGGCAGCCTGCGATTTGCTCAACGCAAGCAACGGAGGAAAGCTGCCGACAACGGATAATGGCGTCAAGCCTGTTGTTCCCAGCGGAAGTACCGGCACTAACCTGCATGCAGCGAAGGATGCGGCGTCAAATATCCCACCGCAGGGTGTGGATGACGAAGAGGACGATGGTTATCTCAGTGATGATCCAGAAGAACGCTACGATGCGCAGGCGAAGAGCGATGTCGCGCAGCGGGTTCGCTTCGCTATCGTCCTGTTGATCCCGATCGCCTTCAAGCCGGAGACCACGCGTGTGCAGGCGACTCTTCGCGCGCTCTTCAACGTGTGGAAGAAAGACCTGAACATGGAGATTCAGGCAACGACGAAGTTTCAGGAGTTGTCGGCGGTGTTCCTGAACAAGAAGCAGTACTGGAGGCTGCAGGTTACCTTTGATCGGGCTCGTGACGCCAACTTCGTGTGGAAGCATGGGATTGTGCACACCTGCGTTGACGGGAAGCGGATCAACCTGGACTGGCAGCACCCGGCGGATCCGGCTTACGTGAAGGCGCGTGCGGCTGATCCGCTGCTGGTTGAAGTTGAGAAGAATGAAGAACGAGGATGGATGAACTATGAATGAGGTGAGTACATATAGAAAACCCTAATTGGGTTGTACCCCCTACGGTATACCCCACTATAGCCTACACAACAGCATAAGCTATATAATGTTCTGACACACCCCCATAGGCAAAGTGGGGGAGAACAAGGGGTCACAAGACCAGTCAAGCAAAGCAGAGCAAGCTCAGGGTGGATCACAACGTCACCACACAGTCCGAGCACAACGACAAGGCCACAAGGCCAGTTCACATGCAGGAGTACACATATATATATATAGAGCTAGACAAGCAAGAGCAGGTATATATATGTGACAGTACAAGTAAGGTCAAGAGGAGAGCAAGTGAGGCAAGACAGGTACAAGACCCAGCTGAGTGCAGAAGCGCTGATGGTCACAAGGCGCAAGTGCCTTGGTGAACACATCAGCAGTGTTGGCCTGAGAGGCCACGTACGCAAGTCGCAACTGACCACGCTGCTGCAGCTCACGAGCAAGAAAGTAACGGAGAGCAATGTGCTTTGTTCTGTGCTCCAAGCGCTGCTCTCGACACAAGGCCAGCATGGCCTTGTTGTCTACATACAGCACTGGAGGAGAACGAGGCGGCTCTCCAAGGTCAGTCAGCAGGTAGGTGAGCCAGCGAAGCTCCTGTGCAGCCATGGTCCCGGCGTAGATCTCAGCCTCACAACTGGAGCCGAGAACAGAGGACGAGCGAGTAGCTCGCCACGAGACAGAGCCGGAACCAAGACTGAAGGTGTAACCCTGCGACGACCGCTGCGTAGCCTGGTCGTCAGCCCAAGAAGCGTCCACGTGCCCAGTGAGGACCACTGGACTCCGCCCTCCAAGCACTAGTCCCATGCCCGACGTACTGCACAAGTATCGCAACACCCTCTTCGCTGCAGCCATGTGCTCTGGTCGGTGTCTCCCAGGAGCAACATAGCGTGCAAGAATGCTAAGAGGGTATGCAAGGTCAGGTCGTGTGCAGGTCATCAGGTACATGAGGCAGCCAACAAGCTCTGGATACGGGCCACTCGACTCTACGGACTCATCCGAAGGCAGAGCTGAGAGTGAGTGGCGAGTAGGCAGAGGAGTGGCCTGAGGCGAGGAGTACGTGAAGCCGAAGCGCTGAAGGACCTGCTGCACCATGTGTGACTGAGTCAGGGTAATGGTGCGGCGTGCTCTGTCCCGGGTGATCTGCAAGCCAAGGTAGCTGCGCAGTTCACCCAGGTCTGTGCACGTGTGTCTCTTCTGCAGCTCGGACTTCACGTGGGCGAGTCCAGCAGTGTCAGCTGTGGCAAAGACCAAGTCGTCGACGTACACGAGGATGTAGAACGGCGGCAGAGAGGTGTCGGTGCGTAGAAACAGCGACGGGTCGGCAGTAGAAGGAGCAAACCCAAGAGCCGCAAGCGTAGTCCTCAGTGTGTCGTGCCACTCACGTGGCGCCTGGCGGAGACCGTAGACTGGACGCCGGAGACTCCACTGGGTACCAGGAGGGAAAGACCCAGTGAAGCCAAGTGGGCGGCGCAGCCAGATCTCCTCGTGCAGGCTGCCCTGCAAGAAAGCAGTGCCGAAGTCGAGAGAGTGCAGCTCGTAGTCACGGTGAGCAGCAACGTGTAGCAGCACCCGAAGAGTGGTCATCTTCGGGGTGGGGGAGAAGGTCTGAAAGTAGTCAACTCCCTGTCGCTGACTGAAGCCACGAGCCACGTAACGTGCCTTGAAGACAGGCGGAGAACCCGGCGGCCGCTTCACCCTGAAGATCCACATGCCACTGACGATGTTCGCCCCAGGAGGGGGGACAGCATCAACGTAGGTGCCTGTGGACTTCCAGGAAGCCATCTCTGCAT
This sequence comes from Closterium sp. Naga37s-1, assembly GCA_947471745.1. Classification (NCBI taxonomy): domain Eukaryota; kingdom Viridiplantae; phylum Streptophyta; class Zygnematophyceae; order Desmidiales; family Closteriaceae; genus Closterium; species Closterium sp. Naga37s-1. Next base: position 4,648,360 of record CANJKZ010000006.1, read on the forward strand.
CCATAGCTGCCTGCCACTGAGAGGAGTAGGGACCCTCTATCGCCTCCGCGTAAGAGCGCGGAGTCGGGATGTCAAGTGCATCCGGGTCTCCCTCAGGGGTAAGCAGTACGGACACGAGATGAGGTGAAGCAGCTGCCAGACACTGGAACTCCTCCTGCCTGTCCTCAAGGACGTCCGTGCCAAGGGCACACTCACCCCCGACTGACGGAGGACAGGCAGACCCAGACTCAGCGACAAGACTAGCAGCGTAGTCTAGGCGACAGCGAGCAGCAAAGTCGACGAGCTCAGTAACTAGGGCAGACGCAGCAGTAGACTCGAAGGAAGGGTCAGTGACGACAGTAGCAAGGAGACGCGTGACAGTAGGACTGGCAGCACGAAGAGAGTCCGACGCAGGGTCGGGAAGAGCAGGAAGAGAGGACTCAGGAGGAGAAGGCAAAGGGGCACGCAGAGGAGCAGTAGACGGACGCAGAGACATCCTGTGCGTGCCAGGGACAGGAGGAGGACGCTGACGCGAACCACGACCACTAGCGCGAGCAGCACGGACAGGCGACGCAGGGCGAGACGCAGGCTCACGACGCTCAGTAAGACCTCCAGTAGGACCAGTGTAGGGAGAAGGAGCAGGCAAAGGGGAGGTAGGCTGTAGCAGTGACCGCGACGGGACAGGCTGTGGACCCTCCAAGAGAGGAGGAGGACCAGGAGAGGGCGGAAGACCAAGAACCTGCTGCAGGAGTGGAACGAAGTACGGTCGAGGCCGCGTAGCTACGCCAGAAACAGCAGGGACAGCACCAGTACCCCCAGCAGGAGCACCCGCTCCAGCAGCACCTCCAGTAGCTCCAGAACCTCGAGCAACACCAGGAGCACCCCCAGCAGTACCGCCAGTGGTAGTCTCAGCGGCAACACCCTCAGCAGCACCAGCTCCAGTCGAACCCGCAGGCCCAGCAGCTCCAGTACTCCCAGTACGAGCACCTCCGGGACCCGCAACAGCAGCACCCTCAGTAGCCGACGAACCTCCAGCACCAGCAGCACGGCTCCAGCGCCGGGCAAACCACTCGCGCAGCTCCTGTGGAGAGAGTGGCTCCCGGCGAGACAAAGCACGCGTAGAAACTCGAGGCGGAGGACCTCCAGGCGCAGCACTCCCAGGTCCAGCACCCCCAGGCAAAGCACCCCCAGGCGTAGCACCCCCACACTCAGCACCCCCAGGCTCAGCACCCCCAGGCTCAGCACCCCCAGGCTCAGCACCCCCAGGCTCAGCACCCCCAGACTCAGCACCCCCAGACTCAGCACCCCCAGGCTCAGCACCCCCAGGCCCAGCACCCCCAGGCCCAGCACCCCCAGGCTCAGCACCCCCAGCAGCACCAGAGTCACCAGTGACCTCGACAGGCTCGACTGCGTCTACCTGGGACACACCTGAAGGGGCAGGACCCTGAGGGGGGAGGGGGTCTACCGGGGGGGGATCTGGTACAAGGAAGAGCGGGGGCGGGGGGGGGGACGGAGTGCGGTAGGGGAAGAGGCGGTAGTAGGGTACCGACTCGTCGAACGTGACGTCCTGAGAGGACAGAACACGGCGAGAGGTGGGGTGGTAGAACTGCCACCCAGGCGCGTCTGGGGGGAACCCCAGGAAGACGCAAGGAGCAGCACGAGGGGACAGTTTGTCCGCAGACAAGTCGCGGACAAACGCCCGAGATCCCCAGACCCGGAACGCCGACGCATCGCCCACCTTCCCGGTCCACAGCAAGGCTGGGGAGGTCTCCGGCCTGGAGACCCTGGGGTGAAGGTTGATCTGACGTGCCGCGTACCTCACCGCAAACGGCCACAGAAAATGGGGGGCAGCCGCATGCATCATAGACGTACGAGCGACGTCCATGACCATGCCAATGCGGCGCTCAGCAATCCCATTTTGCTGCGGAGAGTCCGGGAGCGTGAAGGTCTGACGGATGCCTCGTGCACGACAGTAGGCTCGCAGAAGGCCAGAGGAGAACTCTCCGCCTCTGTCCGAGTGCAGACGCAGAACAGGAAAGTCGGAGCCAAAGCTCTGCCTGAGCTGGAGACGAGCTGCGCGGATCCAGTCGATCAGCACCTCAGTGACATCACCCTTGCCGCGCAAGGGGAAGACTGCGGTGTAACGCGAGTAGTCGTCAACAACGAGCAGGAAGTAGCGCTCGTGACCCTGCCCACGGACGCGGGCTGGGCCCCACACGTCCATGTGGAGCGTCTGCAACGGGGCCTCTGTCGGAGGAAACTGGGAGGAGTGAGGGGCAGCACGCTGGCGCCCCTCGACACAGGGGACACAGGTAGGGCCAGGGCCCTGAGGAAGGGGAGGGAGGGACCGGGGGAGACCAGACACTAGAAGACGGGAGGCCATGCCTCTGAGCCGAAGCAGAGAGGGGTGACCAAGACGGTGGTGCCAGAGAAGAGTCTCGTGAGACAGGAGACGACAAGAACAGGGGGCAGACTCAGGACCAGACCTGGACGCAGCAGCAAACACCTGACCCGACGAAGCGACTCTACCAGACTCAGTAACGGGAGGAGACGCAGTGGTCAGTGTGTACAGGCTCGACCCCGGCTGACGGGTAAACGTAGCCAGGTGTCGGCCTGTGCGAGCCTCTGTACAGTGCGTCACCCGCTGACGCGCAGGAGTGAACTGGTGTACACCCGCATCCTGTAGGTCAGCACCACTCACCAGGTTCGTAGAGAACGAGGGGAGGTAGAGACCAGACAGGGTGCCAGAGGGAGCCGCCGGACACGGGAGGACTGTGGAGAAGCGAGTTAGGACAGGACCCCCAGAGGGGTCAGCCAGAGACACTGCAACCGGTCGACTCAGCGGTGTGAGTGTGGTGCGGTCCCTAAAGAAGGAGCGAGACGCCCCAGAGTCAAGGGTGAAGGTGAGGGAGGCCGAAGCCGACGTAGTACCTGAGAGCGCAGACTCACCAGTACCTGAGGACGCAGACACACGAGCACCTAGGGCAGCAGTGTCGCAAGCACCTAGGGCAGCAGCCTCACCAGGACCTAGAGCAGCAGTCTCAATACCCGGATCGGGCGGGAAACACCGGTAACAGTCACCCTCATCACTAATAGACACAGCATACATGGCAGAGAGAATAGCATCAAAGTCAAGATCATAGATGGCAACACCCGCCCTGGACAGGTCACCCCAACGAGGGATCTCTGAGGCCTCCGGGAACTGGTGACGCCACGCGTCCGTCAGGCGGCCAAAGCAGCGCTGAGTGGGGTGGGGACCCCCACACTGCTCACCCGCACGGTCGCCGGTGCGCAAAACGTAGGAGCACGGACCAAAACCCCCACCTCGCTGACGCGCAGTGTACCACTCACGAAGCTGCTGAGGGGACAAGGTGTCACGACCACGCTGCTGCTGCTGGCGCGAGCCACCACCGGAGCCACTCCTCTGCGAAGACCCGCGACCAGCACCACCTCCACCCCCGCCGCCTCCTCCGCCTCCGCCGCCTCCGCTACTGCCGCCGCCTCCACCTCCGCCTCCGCCGCCGCCACCTCCGCCACCCCCGCTCCCACTGCCACCGCCGCCGACACCTCCGACTCCTCCACCCCCACCTCCACTCCCACCGCCACCCCCACTCCCCCCACTGCCGCCACCTCCACCTCCACCGCCCCCGCTCGCTCCTCCAGTGCCCTTGCCCCCCTTGCCCTTGCCAGAGCGGCGTCTCCCACTAGGGGCAGACGCCACACCGACCGACTCAAGACCAAGGAGGTCGGCCGCAGCAGCAGAGGCAACAGAGGGCAGAAGGGGGGAGGGGGAACACCCCTCAAAGATGGGGGTGCGCGGGTCACCACGAGAGGCCCCTACAGCGACTATGCTCTTCTCGGCCGCTAGGAGGGACTTCTCGAGGAGGTCAACAGTGAGAGTGGTGGGACAGACAGAGAGAAAGTGGTCCCTGACTACGCGAAGGGAGTCAGGAAGGCGAGTGACTATGTAGTAAAGAGTGATGTACATGGGGGGGGGGTTCCTGGCGCAGAAGTCAGCAGGGAGTGCAGCGCGGTAGCGAGTGTCACTAGTGCGGAGGTGCGTAATGAGGTCAGCGACTGTGGGAAAGGCAGCAAGGTCAGGAAAGAGGTACGGTAGCATGAGACGGCTCAGTGCAGCAGTGGCAGGGGAGGAGTAGCGCGCAACTACAGCGTCGTACAAGGTCTGAGCACTCTTGTACTGACTAAAGTGTGCACGCTCGGAGGTAGGGAGGTGGCGACGCACAGCAAGACGTGCAGCAGCGTCGCGCGTGGCCCACTGGGAGCGAACAGTGGCGTCGGCGTCAGCAGCAGGGGCAGTGGAGGCGCCAGAGGTGAGGTCAAAGAGAGAGAGACCATCTGCCCTATCGCACTGTAAGAACAGCTGCAGGTCATCCACCCAGACCTCAAAGTCAATGGCCCGACCCTCAGCGTCAAAGACTAGAACACTAGGGGTAGCCATGACCCTAGACGACTGGCAGCGCAAACAGTAGGGTGAGGGCAGTGCAGTGAAAGGGCGCTGTGCTCACCAGACTGGACAGGTCGGGCGGCCCGGAAGGAGGGCGGCGCGGCGGCTCGGCGGCTCGGCTGCCGGGCGGCTCGGCGGCTCGGCGGCTCCGCTGCTGGGCGGCACGGTTGCTGGGCGGCTCGGCTGCTGGGCGGCTCGGCTGCTCTGCTGTCGGGCGGCTCGGTTGTGCTGCTGAGGGGCAGCACGGCTCGGGCTGCTCGGGCGGCTCGGGCGGCTCAGCTCCTCAGCGGCACAGGCGACGTGGGGACCGAGACGGCGGCGCGCGGCTGGGACGGGCGGCGCACGGGCTGCGTGGGGCCGGGACTGCGGTGCGCGGCCGGGACGGGCGGCTCACGGGCGGCGTGGGGCCGGGACGGGCGGCGCGCGGGCGTCGAGGGGCCGGGACGGGCGGCGCGCGGGCGTCGAGGGGCCGGGACGGGCGGCGCGCGGGCGTCTAGGGGTCGGGCCGGGTGGCGCGCGGGCGTCTAGGGGCCGGGACGGGCGGCGCGTGGGCGTCGAGGGGCCGGGACGGGCGGCGCGCGGGCGTCTAGGGGCCGGGACGGGCGGCGCGCGGGCGTCTAGGGGCCGGGACGGGCGGCTCACGGGCGGCGAGGGGCCGGGACGGGCGGCGCGAGGGCGTCGAGGGGCCGGGACGGGCGGCGCGCGGGCGTCGAGGGGCCGGGACGGGCGGCGCGCGGGCGTCGAGGGGCCGGGACGGGCGGCGCGCGGGCGTCTAGGGGCCGGGACGGGCGGCGCGCGGGCGTCTAGGGGCCGGGACGGGCGGCGCGCGGGCGTCTAGGGGCCGGGACGGGCGGCGCGCGGGCGTCTAGGGGCCGGGACGGGCGGCGCGCGGGCGTCTAGGGGCCGGGCCGGGTGGCGCACGGGCGTCTAGGGGGCCGGGACGGGCGGCGCGCGGGCGTCTAAGGGGCCGGGACGGGCGGCGTGCGGGCGTCTAAGGGCCGTGACGGGCGGCTAAAGGGGCCACTAGGGGCCAAGAGAGAGGGGAGCGCGACTCGGGTAGGGGCAGAGTGCGCTCCGGGCAGGAAAAAAAAACGGTGGGCCCTAGGAACAGTTCCCACGAGGGAACCTGCTCGATACCATGAGAAGAATGAAGAACGAGGATGGATGAACTATGAATGAGGTGAGTACATATAGAAAACCCTAATTGGGTTGTACCCCCTACGGTATACCCCACTATAGCCTACACAACAGCATAAGCTATATAATGTTCTGACAGAAGTGTTGTTTAAGGGGGTGGACGCGGTGATTACGCCGGAGATGCTCTGCGACATGCTGGTGATGGTGAAGCTGGAAAAGCGCGGCCGCTCGGCTTTCAAGGAAGGTAGCTGTTTCCACCGTGTGGTGAATCCTGTTACAGGGATGGACACTGACAAGGTCAAAGGGTTGGTCAAACAGCATGCGGGGGATAAGTACCGTTGGCGCCATATGATCGAAGACCCGATTTCTCACGATAAGCAGCTGCTGGTGCATTACCCGTCGCAGAACTGTGCTTACTGCTCGGGGTATCACATGACGAGGTATCATGATGAGTACGTGATGGACAGACAGAACAACATCAGCAACTGGAGCCTATCGCTGGGACGTGTTCATGGAATTAATGGTAATCGTGGGGGGGAGTTTTTTACTTATCTGTCCTTTTGTTGCTCGTCGTCTCCACGGGATTGTGTTGCTAACGTTGTGGGTGTGTCGACTACGCGCAGCCGCCTCAGTCAGACTCACAGATCTGACCAGGCTCATACTGAAAGACCCCGCCGTGGTGTTGATTTCGACCGGGGGGAATCGCGAGGAGTGGATCTGCGTCCAGGAGAACTGCGAGAAGGCGAATGGGGTGACCTTCGCACAGGCTGCGGAACATGTGGTCTCTCAGCGGCACAGCGATGGTCTGGTGTCAGGCTTGGCAACACGCAGCTCCAAAGCAGGGGTCAACCTGACCGCGGCGAAGAAGGAGTTCGGTGTGTGAAGGGGTGGCCTGGTTCCATGGAAGTGGAGATGCTTGCCTGCGGTGTAGGGGAGAAAGCACAACGAGGAGTTAGAAGTGTCAAACATTATCCATATGCTATTGCCGTGTAGGCTATAGTGGGTTAGCCTTTAGGGGGTACACAACTTTAGGGTTGCATACTTGCACTCCAATCTTTGATAGTTCAATCACTTCTCGTTTCTAACATGGTATTAAGAGCTTAGGTTCTAGACCTATGGGCCCACCGTTCCGCTAGAGGTGCCCTCGAGCGCCCCTTTTTTTTTTAGCGCCCTCGTGCGCCTTCTTCCCTAGTGCGCCCTCGTGCGCCCTCCTCTCACGCTGCCCGTGTGCAGCCCGCTAGCAGCCCGAGCGCGGCCCCGCCGCTTCAGCCCGCGAGTAGGAAATCCGCCGCCTAGGGCGGCCCGATTTTTCTTGCGAGCCCCAGCAGGCCGTCGCCCGTAGGCCCCTAGCCCGACGCGCGACCCCTAGGCCGACGCGCGACCCCTAGGCCGACGCGCGACCCCTAGGCCGACGGTCGACAGCCGCCCAGGAAGTCGCGGCCCCACCTGTAGGCCGCCGCGACGCCCCCCCTTTAGGCCGCCGCCCTCGCGCTAGTTCGGCCCACGCACAGCCACGGCCCGCCCGCTATAGCCGCCCACGCGCACGCCCCCCCCCTGGCTGCGCACCGCTGAGTAGCCCAGCCCGAGCCGAGCCGTGCCGCCCGACCCGAGCCGCGCCGCCCGAACCGAGCCGCGCCGCCCTGGCCGAGCCGCGCCACCCTACTGTGCCCCACCTACTCCTTTTCCTGTTCCTACTGTACTACTGCTACTACTGCTACTGTTCCTGCTGCTGCTACTGCCACTATGGCCACTCCCTCTGTTCTCACCTTTGACACTGAGGGCCGCCCGATTAAGTTTGAGGTCTGGTTAGATGACCTCCACCTGTTCCTTCAGATCACTGCCAAAGACGATGTCTCCCTGTATGACCACACGTCCGGCGCTGCTCCCGCACCTCCCACTACTGCTGACAGCACCGCTCGCTCCCAGTGGCAGACCCGTGATGCTCACGCTCGCCTAGCCGTTCGCAGCCACCTACCGTTAGATGAGCGCGAGCACTTCGGCCAGCATAAGACCGCTAAGGAGCTGTACGACGCAGTAGTCGCACGCTACTCCTCCCCTGCCACTGCTGCTATAGGCCGTCTCTCACTGCCCTATCTCTTCCCTGACCTGTCCGCGTTTGCCACTGTAGCTGACCTCATCACCCACCTCCGTACCAGTGACCTCCGCTACCGTGCCGCGCTCCCCCCCGATTTCCTCGCCAAGAACCCCCCCCCGATGTACCTCACACTGTACCACCTTGTCACCCGCCTCCTTGACTCCCTTCGCACTGTCAGGGACCAGTTTCTCGCCCCCTCCCCCACTGACCTCACTGTCGACCTCCTCGAGAAGGAACTCCTAGCAGCTGAGAAGAGCATTGTAGCTGTAGGTGCCTCTCGTGGTGACCCCCGCACCCCCTTCTTTGAGGGGTGCTCCCCCTCCCCCCTCCTCCCCTCCATTGCATCTGCTGCTGCTGTCGGCTACCTCGGAGCTGAGGGGGTCGGGGCCGCGTCTTCTCCTAGTGGGAGGCGCAAGGGCGGCAGGGGCAAGGGGGGCAGGGGTGGTGGAGGTGGAGGCGGGGGCGGCGGCGGTGGAGGGGGTGGGGGGGGCGGGGGTGGTGGCGGAGGTGGGAGTGGCGCGGGTGGTGGGGGGGTCAGTGGCGGCACAGGGGGTGGTGGCGGCGGCGGTGGTGGGGGTGGTGGGGGCGGTGGAGCGGGTGGCGGACGTGGTGGAGCGGTGCAGCGTGGGGGGTTCGGCGGTGGCCAGAGGCAGCAGCAGCAGACTCCCTCGCCCCAGCAACTCCGTGAGTGGTACTCTCAGCGTGGGGGGTCTGGGGGTGGAGGTACCTGCCCGTACGTCATCCGCACAGGTGACCGCACTGGCCAGACCTGTGGGAGGTTCCACACGGCGCAGCGCTGCTTCTTTCGTCTCGACGACGCCTGGCGTGAGCAGTTTCCTGACGCCACTGAGCTGCCCCGCTGGGCTGATCTGCTTAGGAAGAACACTGATATCTTTGCTCTTGACCTTGATTTTATCCTTGGTGCCATGTATGCATTGACTATTAGTGTTGAGGGTGACTGTTACTTGAGTGTACCGCCAGACCCGGGCATTGGGACCAGTGAGACAGCTCCTCCAGGTGCTAGTGCGTCTGCTGCCCTAGGTCCTGGTGAGGCTGCTGCTCTTGGTACGCGTGCGTCTCCTGCCCTCGGTCCTGGTGAGGCTGCTGCTCTTGGTGCTAGTGAGTCTGCTCCCTCAGGTGCTAGTGCGTCTGCGGTACTGCGTCTACTGAGGCACTGCACACCTTCACACTCGACTCGGGTGCTTCCCGCTGCTTCTTCCGTGACCGCACTGCCCTTGAGCAGCTAGCTCGGCCGGTTGCTGTCTCTCTCGCTGACCCCTCTGGGGGCCCGGTCATTGCGACCTCCTCCACTGTCCTCCCTTGTCCTGCGGTCCCGTCCGGCACCCTGTCGGGTCTTTACCTCCCCTCGTTCTCTACGAACTTGGTGGCGGGCTCTGCTCTTCAGGATGGGGGTGTTCACCAGTTCACCCCTGCCTATGAGCGTGTGACCCACTGTACGTGTGCTAGGACAGGTCGCCACCTAGCTACCTTAGCTCGGCAGCCGGGGTCGGACCTGTACACACTGACCACTGAGTCCCCTCAGGTAGCTGCGTCTGTGTCTGCGTCAGGTCAGCTTTCGGCCCCCTGCTCGTGTCGCTCCCTGTCGCACCAGACGGTTCTCTGGCACCACCGGCTTGGGCACCCGTCAGTGCAGCGCCTTCGTGGCATGCACTCCCGGTACCTTGTCTCTGGTCTTCCCAGGGTTCTCCCTCCCCTCCCGCCCTCGCCTGCTCCTCCCTGTCTTCCCTGCGTCGAGGGGCGGCAGCGCGCCGCTCCTCACTCCTCCTCGTTCCCTCCCACAGAGGCTCCTCTGCAGACTCTCCACCTGGACATGTGGGGCCCAGCCCGCGTCCGTGGACAGGGCCACGAGCGGTACTTCCTGCTGGTTGTCGACGACTACACGCGCTACACCACGGTCTTCCCCTTGCGCACCAAGGGTGAGGTCCCTGATGTTTTGATCCCTTGGATCCGCGCTGCTCGTCTCCAGCTCCGCGACCGGTTCCAGTCGGACTTTCCCGTCCTGCGTCTGCACTCTGACCGAGGTGGTGAGTTTTCCTCCGACCTCTTGGCAGCCTACTGTGCGGAGCATGGCATCCGCCAGACTTTCACGCTTCCGGCCTCTCCACAGCAGAATGGGGTTTCTGAGCGCCGCATTGGCTTGGTCATGGAGATCGCTCGTACCTCCTTGATCCATGCGGCTGCCCCCCATTTCCTGTGGCCGTTTGCAGTCCAGTACGCTGCGCATCAGCTCAACCTCTGGCCCCGTGTCTCCGCTCCAGAGACCTCGCCCACACTGCTGTGGACGGGGCAGGTTGGCGATGCGTCGCGTTTCCGGGTCTGGGGTGCTCGTGCCTTTGTCCGCGATACCACTGCGGACAAGCTCTCCGCCCGCGCTGTGCCTTGTGTCTTCCTTGGCTTTGTCCCCGACGCGCCTGGTTGGTTGTTTTACCACCCCACCTCGCGCCGTGTCTTCCCCTCTCAGGACGTCACCTTTGACGAGTCGGTACCCTTTTACCGTCTGTTCCCCTACCGCTCTGCTCCGCTCCCTCCTCCGCCTCTCTTCCTCACCCCAGGTGCCCCTTCGGTAGACCCCCTCCCTCCCCAGGGTCCTGCTCCCTCAGGTGTTTCCCAGGTAGACGCAGTCGAGCCTGTCGAGGTAGCTGTTGACTCTGGTCCTGAGAGGGGTACTGAGCCTAGGGGTACTGAGCCTGGGGGTGCTGAGACTGGGAGTGCTGAGCCTGGGGGTGCTGCGACTGGGGGTGCTGCGTCTTTGAGTGCTGCGACTCAGGGTACTGAGATTGGGGGTGCTGCGGCTGGGGGTGCTGAGCCTGGGGGTGCTGAGCCTAGGGGTGCGAGTACTGTGTTGCGGCCGGAGCCTCCCTCCCCTCGACGGCTATGTGAGTGGTACGCTCGGCGCTGCAGCCTCCGGAGTGGAGCTCCTCGTTTTGAGTTACCACCTGCTGGAGGCCCGGCTGCTGTTGGAGGTGCTACTGGAGCTGCTGGAGGTGCTACTGGTGCTGCTGGCGGTGCTGGAGCTACTGGAAGTGCTGCTGGTGCTGCTGGAGGTCCTGGTGCTGCTGGAGGTGCTACTGGTGCTGCTGGCGGTGCTGGAGCTACTGGAGGTGCTGCTGGTGCTGCTGGAGGTGCTACTGGTGCTGCTGGAGGTACTGGAGCTACTGGAGGTGCTGCTGGTGCTGCTGGAGGTACTGGTGCTGCTGGAGGTGCTGGAGCTACTGGAGGTGCTGCTGGTACTGCTGGGGGTACTGTAGCTGCTGGAGGTGCTACTGGTGCTGCGGGAGTTGGAGCTGCTGCTGGGGGTTCTGGTGCTGTCTCTGCTGGTTCTGGGGGCACGTCACGGCCGCGGCCGTACTTCGTTCCGCTCCTTCAGCAGGTTCTTGGTCGGTCGCCTCCTCCTTGTCCGGCCCCCCCCTTAGAGTGTCCTTCGCCTGTCCAGTTACAGCCCACCTCGCCACTTCCTGGTCCTTCTCCCTACACTGGTCCGACAGGAGGTCTTACGGAGCGCCGTGAGCCTGAGTCTCGTCCTGTGTCGCCTGAGTCTCGTTCTGCGTCACCTGTTTGTGCTGTTCGCCCTGGTCGTCGTGTCCCGCGTCAGCGTCCTCCTGCTGTCCCCGGCACTCACCAGATGCTGCTTCGTCTTTCCACTGCTCCACGGCGTGTCCCTCTGCCTTCTCCTCCTGCGTCCTCCCTCCCTGCCCTTGCTGACCCCGAGTCTGACTCTCTTCGTGCTGCTAGTCCTACTGTCACGCGTCTCCTGTCCACAGTTGTCACTGACCCTTCCTTTGAGTCAGCTGCTGCGTCTGCCTTAGTTACTGAGCTTGTCGACTTTGCTGCTCACTGTAGACTAGACTACGCTGCGAGTCTTGTTGCTGAGTCTGGGTCTGTCTGTCCTCCGTCCGTCGGGGGTGAGTGTGCCCTTGGCACGGACGTCCTTGAGGACAGGCAGGAGGAGTTTGAGTGCTTTGCCGCTGCTGTACCTCATCTCGTGTCCATGCTGATTGCACCTGAGGGAGACCCGGATGCTCCAGACATCCCGACCCCGCGCTCTTACGCTGAGGCGATCGCGGGTGAGTACTCCTCTCAGTGGCAGACAGCCATGGATGCAGAGATGGCATCCTGGAAGTCCACTGGCACTTATGTCGACGAGGTTCCCCCTCCTGGGGCGAACATCGTCAGTGGCATGTGGATTTTCAGGGTGAAGCGGCCGCCAGGTTCTCCGCCTGTCTTCAAGGCTCGGTACGTTGCTCGAGGCTTCAGTCAGCGAGAGGGAGTAGACTTCTTTCAGACCTTCTCCCCCACCCCGAAGATGACCACTCTTCGGGTGCTGCTGCACGTTGCCGCTCAGCGTGACTACGAGCTTCACTCTCTTGACTTCAGTACAGCTTTCTTGCAGGGCAGCCTGCACGAGGAGATCTGGCTGCGCCGCCCTCCTGGCTTCACTGGGTCGTTTCCTCCTGGTACCCAGTGGAGCCTCCGGCGGCCGGTCTACGGTCTCCGCCAGGCTCCACGTGAGTGGCACGACACACTGAGGACTACACTTGCGGCTCTTGGGTTCTCGTCTTCTACTGCCGACCCGTCGCTGTTTCTGCGCACCGACACTTCACTGCCGCCGTTCTACATCCTCGTGTACGTCGACGACTTGGTCTTTGCCACTGCTGACACTGAGGCTCTCGCCCACGTGAAGTCGGAGCTGCAGAGACACACGTGCACAGATCTGGGTGAGCTGACAAGCTATCTTGGCTTGCGGATCACCCGGGACAGAGCACGCCGCACCATCACCCTGACTCAGTCACACATGGTGCAGCAGGTCCTTCAGCGCTTCGGCTTCACCTGGTCCTCGGCACAGGCCACTCCTCTGGCTATAGGTCACTCGCTCTCAGCTCTGCCTTCGGATGAGTCCGTAGAGCCGAGTGGTCCATGCACATTCACATGCACATTCACATGCACACTCGCTTGCGCATGATCACAAGCATGCGCTCGCTTCACTTCCCCAGCATGGGGCGCAGCACTCGCAGGTGCATGCGCATGAGGAGCCTGGGGATTGCTGCCATTCCCAAGGCCATGGAGATAGCGTGTGCCACCATACCGACCAGCAGCAGCAGGGGCGGGAGAAGCAGAAGAGGAAGAGTCACGAGCATGATCAGGATGCGCATACGCATGATCACAGCCACAAGCACGGCAGCAGTAGTAGTCACGGCCATGCCCAGGGGCCACACGCCAGTTCCGCCCACCACCACGCGCACGAGTGGCAAGACGAGGTGGGCGTGCGGTGGAGAGGGGTGCAGGGCGGCACAGAGGACGACGCCTGTGCGGGTCTGCACCGTCACACGCACACCACGCACCACCACCACATAGTGCTCCCCTCCAGGGGCGGGCTCTCGTACCTGCTCACTGCGCTGCTCTCAATGCACTCGTTTGTCGTGGGCGCGGCACTGGGCACGTCGGGGACGCTGCAGGGGACGGTGGGGCTCATCATTGCGCTCATTGCTCACAAGTGGGCCGAGGCCTTTGCTGTTGGCGTGCAGGTTGGTTCCTGAGACGCCCCTGTTGCTTTTTATTCTTATTTTTCCCCTAGCAGCTGTCGTTGCTGTTAGCAAGCAGCTGCCTGACTTTTATTCTCCCTTAGAGCCATCAGATCTCACTCATTTAACCCCGTGCCACTGATCTCACAACTACAAGCAACCCTCATACAAGGAATATTCCTTTCCTTCCCCCTTTCCCCACTATCACCTCTGCCTTGCCCCTCCCCCCTCTCACCCCCACTCCCCATCCTCTCCCCCTCTGGCTCCAGTTTGTGAGGGAGAGTGTGCCGGTGCCCAAGATGGCGGCCATTCTGCTGCTATACTGCGCCATGACACCCACCGGCATCGTCGTAGGCATGCTTGCCAACTCCCTTGCTGGTCCCCGAGCCATGCTCGTTGCCGTTGTCACACAAGCGTTCGGTGCAGGTATGGGCAGGGATGGCTGTGTGGGTTGGGTGGCTGTATGGCTTGGCACTACTTAATTAAATTTCCACTTCTTTTAAAACAAAAAAAATGCTGCAGTCGTGCTACCATTTTCCGATTGTTGCCTGAGACTCCTCCCATTTTCTTTCCCTTACCTTCGTGCCCCTCCTTTTGCTGTCCTTTGCTGACACTCCTGGTGGGCTACAGGTACGGTTTTATACATTGCGATGCTGGAGCTTGTGGAGAAGCATTCAGGCGCCCAGGGGTCAAGCATACTGGATCTGTTGCTGCTGCTCGCAGGGGTGGGCATCATGGCAGCGGTCGCTGCCTTCGTATAAATTTGCCGAATCTAACACCAGGTTACATGTACATGTGGAAGTCTTATTGTGGATAGAGCCAATTTGTGTGAATGGATATAGAAGCTGATGTAAAACCGAGACAGCAAGTGTAGACACACCAGACCAGGAGCATCAAATATGTCGGTGAGAAATTCTTTCCTGGTGGAGCGGCTTGTACTGCGGACAATCACATTGCCGTGTCAGCTTCGGCGCTTCCCAGCGTGTCAACGCGCAATCCTTGCCGCGTGTGCGCATCTGCGACGAACCACCCCCTCAGCCGAACTCCACCTCAACACGGTCGAATAGAAGGGGGAAATTGTCCTCCCCCCGCTACTGGTCCCCGTAATTCCGTCGCCAACAACTTCATGACAACAGCTCCACCAACCCAACACTTTTTCGTGTACGAAGCTTCAAACTGGACGAGGCTTCGCGAAGATTCGTTTATTCGGTAACGCGTTTTCGACTCCGAAAGCGCATATTCGGTGGGGGTGCGGGGCAAGTCGGGCGCTGAAGCCCACCTCATGCATGGGCGCGGGATCTTGGATTTTGCCATGCAAGATAAATAGAGACTCGAGAAATTACAATTCTTTACCTAGGAACCAGTCAGAGCCACATTTAGCGGATTAGGGACGAGTAGCACAGCCAGCCACGCAGGTAGTGCCTAAGCGCTCTCCTGTCGCATTCCTTCCAGGCGACTCTTGAAGTCCCTGAAAGTCGCTTCAGCTGATTGACCAGCGACGTTGCGATTCTACCAGCTTCGCACGCATCCTGCGTTGTGCTCCCCCCCCGCGCGTACTTTTTTCCTTCCCCCTCCCCAAGCGGGGCTACCTCGTCCAGTCTAGCCAGATGCTGCGCGTGTCCGCTCCTCCCTCGCGCTCTCTCCTCGCCCCGGAGTCGCTAACTACAGCAGCGAAGCTCACCGTCGTCGCGTCGCGAACTCTCACCGCCTGGCAACCCCACAGCGCAGCAACAGCAGCAGCAGCAACCCAGGAGCTTTCCAGTCGTCGTCTGCACCGCAGCACCGGAGCTCCTTATTTTGCTCGTTCACCAGATCGATCGTCCGGTGCCGCAGCGACCGCGTCGCTTCGTCTATCTCTCACTGGTTCTGCCGCCACCTCCTCCCACGCTAGGTCTTCCTCCCTCTCCTCCTGTTCCTCCTACGCGCCTCGCTTCGCCTGTACTTTTGCGGCTGATTCTCGCGCTCGGTCCGCTCCCCGCTCCGCCGCTCCCCGCGCATCCGCCAGCGCCGGTACCGCGTCCGCCATGGCTACCAAGTCCGCAAGAGCCGCGGAAGCGCTGCAACGCGTTAAGGATGCCGGTCTATTCCGCGACCAGTGCCTTATCGGGGACAGCTGGGTTGGGCCTCGTGACGCCGGCCCTACTATGGACGTAGTTAATCCAGCCACGGGGGACCTTATAACGCGTATCCCGAATCACGGGTACGACGAGACGCGCCAGGCCATCGCCGCCGCGTCCGCGGCCTTTCCTGGTTGGTCGACGCGCACCGCGAAGGAGCGCGCCGCGGTGCTGCGCAGGTGGTACGAACTAATAATTGCGAATCGCGAGGAGCTCGCGCTGCTGATGACTCTGGAGCAGGGAAAGCCGTTGGCCGAGGCGCGCGGCGAGGTCGACTACTCCGCGGGATACGTGCAGCTATACGCGGAGGAAGCGACGCGGACCTACGGCGATATCATCCCCGCACCGCTAGCGGACAGGCGGATTCTGGTCCAGAAGCAGCCGGTGGGGGTAGTAGCAGTAATTACCCCGTGGAATTTCCCCCTCGCGATGATTGCGCGCAAGGTCGCGCCTGCTTTATCGGCGGGTTGCACGGTTGTCGCGAAGCCGTCGGAGCTCACCCCGCTCTCCGCGTTCGCGCTCGCGGAGCTGGCGTTGAAGGCGGGCGTGCCGCATGGGGTGATTAACATCGTTGTAGGCGACGCGCCGCCCATCGGACAGGCGATTATGGAGAGTTCCGAGGTGCGGAAGCTGAGCTTCACCGGGTCTACTGCCGTAGGGCGGCGCCTCATGGCGGGCGCCGCGGCGACGGTGAAGCGGGTGTCTTTAGAACTCGGGGGAAACGCGCCGTTTATAGTCTTCGACGACGCTGACGTGGCGGTCGCCGTGAAAGGGCTGCTCGCGGCGAAGTTCCGGAACGCGGGGCAGACGTGCGTGTGCGCGAATCGCGTGCTGGTCCAGGAGGGAATCTACGACGAATTCGTCTCCGCAGTCAAAACAGCCATGGAGCAGCAGTTAACTGTTGGATTTGGGCTCGAGGACGGGGTGACTCAAGGGCCGTTGATCAACCAAGCAGCAGTGGAGAAGGTGGAAAGCCATGTAGCCGACGCGGTGAGTAGAGGAGGCAAGGTGCTGCTAGGAGGCTCTAAAGCCCACCCGTCCTACCTCTCTGCCCCGGCCGGAGAGCTACCAGAGAAGCTCCCTGGATGCTTCTTCCAGCCAACGCTCGTGGTAGATGTTCCTTCGGACTGCCTGTGCTTCCAGGAGGAAACATTCGGGCCGCTGGCCGCTGTTCACAAATTCTCCTCTGAAGCCGAAGCGCTGCGCATTGCGAATGACTCGGAGTTTGGTTTAGCTGCGTATGTGTACTCGCGGGACATGGGGCGGTGCTTTAGGGTTGCGGAGGGGCTACAGGCGGGGATTGTGGGCGTGAATGAGAGCGCGATCAGCACGGAGGTGGCGCCGTTTGGAGGGGTGAAGCAGTCGGGCATGGGGCGCGAGGGGTCGCGGTATGGGCTGCAGGATTATATGGATTTGAAGTATGTGTGCCTGGGAAACCTCAAGTGAGAGGAAAGGTGGAATGTGGATCGAGGGTTCTTGAGGCGGCGTCGGCGATGGTGTGGGGTGTGGGGGGACCTTGATATTGGCTGCAGGACTACATGGGTTTGAAGTATGTGTGCCTGGGGAACCTGAAGTGAGATGGGAACTTGAACTGAGAGGTGGGGACCCTGGAAGGAGCAGGGGTGGGGAGGAGGGGTGAGGGGTGGTTGCGGATTGGAGCAGGCTTGGATTGGATGGCATGGATTGCACGGGTCCCAGTTGCAGGGTTCTGAAGTATGTGTGCCTGGAAATCGTGAAGCGAGAGGTGGGAGCTTGGAGAGGAGAGAGTGGGTGAGCTGAGGGGGATGTGTTGGGTGTGTGAGTGGGGCGGTCACTGGTTTCAGCGGTGTTAGGTGTGTGCGGCGCCGGGCTGTAGTGAACGTGTGGGCGTTGAGCTGGTGTGGTCGTGCAGGCAGATACGGTATGGGAGTTGTGTTCGCACCGTACCATTCCCTTGCTGCTGTGGAAATTGTGGTTGGCTCCCTGTTGGTACTTGCTTGTAGCTCCCTGACTTTTGTTCTCCATGGCTTGTGCTGTGAATCTTTTCATTGCTGTAGGTGTAGTTGCTGCTGGTGCCAGCACCTCCCGTGTTTCTCCACCTGTCAATGCATTCTAATCGACTTGTCAGGTGTTTCTCAGCATTCACTGCCTGTAGCAGGGGTGCACGTACACATCTAGGGGGCAACTATCCGGTGCCAGACGCAGGCTACCCCATAGCACTATCAAAGTCCTATCCAGGCACAATAACATTAGTAAAACATATGCTCTATGGTCACTAAAACAAGCACTGGAGAGAGCAGGCATGTCCAGGAAGTCACATTCAAACTCATTTATCTCAGCTACAGCTAGCCACTACCCTGCACACATCAGAACTGCATCAGCACAACCTTCCTCAGACTAGCTAGCACCCTGCACACGTAGTGATATATGCAAATCACCCACCTGTAATACGCCTAGCACGTACATCACATCTTTATTCACCATGTTCTGTAGCAAATCAGCGACTCAAACAAGCCAGTGAGGCAACTCTACCCACTGCAGCGCTGCTCCTTTGAAGCCCCCCTTTGAAGCCCTCACGTAATCCCTGACTGGCACTGCCCGGAGAGGGGTGTAATGCATGTATGGATGGACGCTCACTTCACTTGGTGCCCTCCCCCTCGGGTCGCACCACGAGCACGGGTACTGGTGCACTGTGCACGCAATAGCTGGACACGCTGCCCAGGAGTTGGCTGTCGCGGGGAGCAAGGAGGGGAAGAGCAGGCGAGTGGGAGGGCAGAGAGCGAGAGAGAGAGAGAGAGAGGATTCTGAGAAACGAGGTGGCAGTGGTGGTGAGTTGAAGCAAGGAGAGAATGAGATGCCGGTCATCTGCTCATTTCGACTGGTTCAAGGACCGAGGGGATTTTCGACTGCCGGACAAGATCAATTCAAAGTCAACAGGATTTCCACCCCTCGGTGTGCCTCCCTCTCCCGTACTCCTTTCCAGTCCACTCAGAAGAAGGAACAGGCGAAAGTATTCATTGTTTTTCTTCCATTCCTTTTTTTACTCACCGTGTGAGAAGGCCCAGGCCCCGCGAGCCCACCACTAGCAGGTCCGCGTTCAGCTCCCCCGCCTGGTCGCATATCACCGTGCGCGCATCGCCTATCTCCGCCCTTGTTTCCGCGGAAAACTGGTATGGGCGGAGGGAGAAGCGGCGCATGGGCGGGAGAGTCAGGAGAGGATTACAAGGGGAGTGGAGCGCGCTCCCCACATGAAATTCGCATGACGACTATTAGGATAGACTCGAATGGAAGCACGTGTACATGACTCACGAGAGGGCCGCGCACCTTATGGAATTCTCATGGTTGCTGGGAAATTTTGGGGCTCATCAAAGAGGAGCGGTGCGCACCTTATGGGCCTCGCAAATCTCCTGGCATTTCTGCAGCGTTCTGCGGCTGAGGTTGCTGATGTGCGTGCGAATGGACTCCACCGTTTCCGGGTCCAGGGAGACTGCGATGGATACAGCCAGGGAACGCAAAACACAGAACGGTGAACCAGGGAAGAGACGCAAAAGAAAGAGGTACTTGTGAAGTCAGATTATACGAGAGCGACAGGCTTTGCGGCTAAGCAGGTTTACCATCTTTACCTACCATGCCCTGCACGAGGTCAGGCCTTGACTGCACGTTAATCGCTTAATTCTATCATGGAATCCATTATAAGTTATATTAGGGTGCTCACCGTCCTTGGCGACCATGCCCTGCACGAGGTCGGGCTGCGACTGCGCGTGTAGGATGACGACGCGGTCGCCCGCCCGGAGGAGGTGCTCCGTCGCCCACCGCACCGCGTTGTAGCTGTCCTCTGATGAGTCTACTGCGAATAAAATGGTTCGCGCCATATTTTAGTAGCTTGCCGATGATAGGTCGGTTTCGTCTTTCAGCCTTGCGTTTCGTTTCGTTTCTAGAAACTGGAGTTTCTTTTCAGTTAAGGATGGCAGCAGAAGAATGGTTCGAACCTTTAAGACGGATATGTTAGAGGAAATCGTTTCCTGCGAGAGATAGAAGCGTTATAGCGGCGTCATGTAACAGCGTGAAGGAGAATGCGTTGGTGAAAAGCTTGAGAACGAAATACGATTCTTGACGTGCAAGAAAACCACGATATACACGAGCAGAGCCAGCGAAAGACAAGAGGGAGGAGAGCAAAATGAGCCCCCCATTTCTCAGTCCTCATGCGAGTGCAATGCTACGGCCACCATTTCTTGAAGCTGTGGCATGTCGCGTGTGCGATACAAAAGCCGTGTCGCGTGAATACACTCGGTCACTAACTTTGCGTATCCAGAGGCTTATTTCTGCTTTCGTATTAGCGAAGCTGCCCTATGTTCTGGGCAGAGCTGTATCGTTGCGCAATTGGCCAGGCCGGGCTACGTGGGTTTCTCTGCCTCTGACGTGTAACCTCACACATGGCGACTGCCGCCTTATCGTTCTTGCTGACTCAGCCCATGTCAAGGTCGATTCACGTGTCAAACTTAGCAGCATCGTTGTACAGTGCATGATTATTGTCATCTGCCTTATCGTTGCACTGGATCATTGTCATCCCGGTATTTTTAGAAATTCCATTAAGTTGTTCAACAATGTCAATGTGACACTACCTACTCACCACATACCGTACACTAGTTAGAAATGCAAATCCAAACCAATGCAATGCCAGTCATTGCATATACCATCGATCAATAGCATCCCTTAGGTACTCCTTTTTCCGACTTATCATAGACCAGGCGGGATAAATTGTGGTGCAATGTGCTAACGACCCCATTATGAAGGCACCAAATTGCTGCCTCTCACGGAGCACGGAATGAATGCGCGTAAGCACCCGCTTGGAGTAAATCTGAATCGTGGCCAATTCTTGTGGTGTACACCTTGACTTTGCTCTTGTGAGGTCCCTAGCTGTTGTAGGCTCCGAGTCGAACACTTTATCGAGGCAGCTGAAGATGTTTGTAGTGGAAGATTGGTTCTGCCCACGGTTGGCGATTTCAATGGCTGCATAGTCGGCCACCGAGTTAACGATAAAAAGTGGTCTGGAGATGTAGAAGAGATTGAATTGTGGGAAGAAGCAGCGCCAGGGGCCCCGGGGATTAGCTGAGGTGAAGGGTACATGAGACAGGGAGATGGGAAGAGTGAGAGAAGAGATGAAACGGAGTAGAGGAATAGGGAGCCAACACCTCAGAATTGCGTCGTTTGTTGAGTCGGTACTGTCTACAATGTTGATGCAGCATTCACAAACGTATCAAATCAGATGGTTCTGCCCATCGTCCAATAATCCTCTCTCTCACCGTTTTTACAGTCGGGATCCATTATAGAGTGATGCAGTTCCGTCATCCTCTTGGCTAGCGTACGGAAGTACATTTGCCCTGTGACATCAGAGCCATCTGACAGACAACCAAGGCAACCAGCATAGAACAGGACGAGCCGGTTAATGATGCCAGAATTCCCCGCCAACAAAACGCAGAAACAGAGCAGACAGCACTCTTGCCAACGCCCCAAACTCCAATCCCTCAAGACCACAAAAACCCCGCAAGACAAGCGCTCGGTGCAGTGCGAGCAAGAGCATAGGGGGCACTACCAGGCTACCAGGTCAAACCTCCCATCCCATAGGGCAGTGTCTAGCCGCATATGCCTGGCCTGCATATGCCTGGCGTGCATATGCCTGGCGTGCATATGCCTGGCGTGCATATGCCTGGCGTGCATATGCCTGGCGTGCATATATGCCTGGCGTGCATATGCCAGGCGTGCATATATGCCTTACCCAGGAAGAAGCCTCCATCCATGAGGCACTTGACGTTGGCCCAGGGCAGCTGATCCGCCACAATGTCGCATGTGTTGGACACTGCCTGGCCGCCCGCAGAGCACCCCGTGAACAGCACCCTCTTCGCCGTGCGCATTCCCCACCGCAGCTGCAGGTCTGGAAAGGGGGGTGGAGGGGGAGGGCAGGGGGCGGGAGGTACGGTTGGTGGAAGTTTGCAGAGGAAAGAGGGGAGGGAGGGGGAGAGGGAAGAGAGGGGCGCGGGAAAGGGGGGGGGGGAGAGAGGGGGATGTGGGGCAGATAGCACAGGCAGTAACTTGGCCTCCTTGGGATCACATCGTCTTCCCCGCAGGACACTTCTCCAGTCAACCCAGCTCGCTCCACTCCCAACCCACCCACCTACCCATACACCCATGCACCCACCTTCAAGGACAGCTTGAAGGATCTTAGCTCCGTCAAGTTGCATCTTGTTTTCGAGTCGACTCAAAACACTCCCAACCCATCCACCTACCCACCCATCCACCCATGCACCCACCTTCGAGGACAGCCTGGAGAATCTTCGCTCCGTCAAGGTGCATGGAGAAGGTGTTGTTAACGCGTACAGCCCCGGCGGTGCCCGAGAAGCCCCCTCCGTCGCAGTAGAAGACGTTGACGACGTGCCAGTTGTAATACGACGGGTTCTCCGTCGCGTTGCGGCTCAGAATCCCCGTGAACGTGCTTCCGTATTTCTCCAGCTGAATCGTGGATCAAAGGGGGATACGGGGATTATGAGACGTTTCAAAAGTCACCTCAGGATTCCCGTGAACGTGCTTCCGTAATTCTCCAGCTGAATCGCGATCGAGGGCAGAAAGACGGGGATGGCGGGAGAAAGGACGAGAGAAGATATTGGAAAATGGTGTACCAGGAGAAAGAGGCAGCGAGAACGACAATGAAAACAAGGAATCCCGGGCCTCATCGGGGCCTGGAATCATCATCGGGTCTCACCGAGGCTTGGAATCCCGGGTCGGTGGGGTGGCGCCAGAACTTGGACGATCCGAGCACGGTCTGCGTGCGCTCCGCGCACTGCGCCACGTTATGGCACCACCCGCCGCCCTGCAGGTATATTATAAAGCTCTTCCGCCCCGTGCTGTAGCCGCGCCGAATGTAGAACCCCGGCGGGCTGATGCGCGGAGAGAGGGGGAGCGAGAGAGCGAGGGAGAGAAGAGGGAGTGTGGGTTTGGAATGACAGTTTTGGAACGAACGAACGAGAAGAGATGACGAGGATCGAACGAGCTGCCATCATGAGTTGTTTCAAAAGGCATTGTTTCACTAAACTGACTAGTAGGAAATGGCACCTACCTTCCGTCCAGGCAACGCGCGCCGAACCGGTTCTGTCGCAGCAGCACCCGCACGATGTGCGCGGGCTTCCGCGGCATGCCTGGTGGAACCGCTCCCGCGGAGGGGAGCGCGGCCGACACAGCCGCAGAGAGGAGCAGCTCCACAAGAAAGCGGCTTGAAATGAACGCGGCGCGAGCCCTTTCTTGACGGTCGTCCATTGGAAGTGTCTAGAGAGGGGCACACTGAGGGTTGAACTCAGCAGCAGTTTTAGCACTACCGAGAGGCACCGATTCCTGATCACAATGAATCGATCAGAGCGTCGAGCGGTAGCGAGAGACCGAGCGTTGCGATTCGTCGTAAACTGCTGCCGCACCTCCGCAGCTCTGCAGTTTGTTGTATAAACCTGGTGGTTTATACCGGATTCACTGTTGAGAAATCTCGTACAAGGGCGGCGGCGGTCTCATGCTGCATTTGCTGGCGGTGGTCTAATCTAACGTGCGCAAGGAGCGGCAGCAAGAACCGCTCAACGCCTGATGCGGCGCGTTTCCTACTTCAAAGCTCGCCGCCCTGCTGTCGAAGTAGTTTTACCATAAACGGGAGCATCAACGTGTGAGCGAGCATTACTCTGGACGTAGTGCGTGTCCTACTCCTTGGCTAGCACGGAATAAAGAGGTGTAGTGAGTGTTTGTGCTAACGCTCGACCATCATGGCATGGCAGGATGGTACGGACTGTCCCACTGATCCAAGTTCTCTAAAATGCCGTGAAGCGCAGTTTCTGATGCTTAGGAATTGATCAGAAATGGGAGACATAAGGCGGAATGGAAGACAATTGGGGAAAAGCAGAGGTGACGAAAAAGGAAATGGGGCTCCCGCTGGGGGGCGAAGAGAGGGGCGATGCCGCGTCGCAATTCAAATGGGCGGAAATCCAAATGCCAACATTGTGCGAAGTGTTCCCCCACATCCAGACTTGCGACTCGGCTGTGTTGCACGTGCCAGGCCCACCACCCTTGACCGCGCAGCTCTCACCCACACACCGACAAAGCAAGCGCGAGATGCGGAGAGTATTTGAATAGCTGGTTACGCTGACATGGCATCATCGGCTCCACACGTCCCAGCTCGCTTTGAGGAATCGACGGGCAGGATGCTGCACGTACCATGCCTCTCGTTCCTTGTCTGCTGTATTGTATGGTTAATATTTCAGTAGAAACGGCTGTACAGACAGGCATCAACCTATCATTCTACATGTTAATTACGTAGCACCCAGACATAGCTCACTTACTACACCTTGTGCAATCACAATACCCTGACCTCTATCCTCATAGTTTAATGACACCACCGCTCACTCAAATGACCAGTTCTGTCTCCTTCAGACTCAGTACCTCCAGTTCTGTAGCTCTTGACCCTCCGGCCTCCGTGGCAAGTCGACTCATCACCATTCCTCGATCATCCACATCACCATCTTCCTCCAACCCTGCCTTTTGCATGCCTCCATCGCCAGTCTCGCCCTCGTTTTCTTCGTCCATCTTATGCACAACCATAAGCTCTCGCTCACTTTCCTCTTCCAACCCTGTCATATCAACCCCCATATCACCCAACAAATCCGTATCCGGCCCACCTTCTGGCAACAGCCAAAGAAACGCCATCGGTAGCAGGCGAAACAGATTCCGAAGCACCACGGCCAGCCAGAGCCGCTCATAACTATCCTTTCTCACGCCCAGCAGATGCAGCATGAGTGCTCCCTGCCATGCCGCACAATGCTCCCCAAACACCATGAGAGACATGCAGAAGGCGAAGAGAGTCGCCTCGATGCCAGGGGGGCAGAGGCGAGCAGCGAGAATGAGAATGGGCATGAGCTCTAGTCTTCGTACTGCATCTGAGATGGCTGTGTCGCCCAGGACAAAGAAATGGTCGGGGATGCCCAGTGTGATGTTGACGCGCGTGATTATAATGAGGTCCAGGAAGCCGGTGACAAAGAGGAGCAGCTGGGGGATGGGGAGGGGAGGCGGTGTCAAGGGATAGGGAAGAGGATGAGAGAATGAGAGGAAGAGAAAGATGAGTGTATTCAGCATGTGGAGGGATATGGAAACATGTCTAAGAGAGGAAAGGAGGAGGGCAGAAATGGCTGTGGAAAGCTGAAGACAAAGTGATAACTGCAATGTGGTTGGTTGGTTGGGGCAATGTGAACTTCAAATAGCTCATGCTTGGTTGGTTGGGTGGGTGGGTGGGTGGGTGGGTGGGTGGGTGGGTAAGTATTGGGTTGAAGAGTGCAGCTTTGCAGCATGGCACGAGGGTGAGAGACAGAAGAAGTTGGAGACAAGGGAGCGTTGGGATAAGAATGGGATGTAGCAGCGTTGGCACGGGATGGGGTTGGCTGGCCGTACCAGAGTGAAGAAGAGGAGCGTGCGGTAGGAGGCGGCTTTGAAGCAGCGGTGGTAGATGAAGACACCGATGAGCAGCCCCACGCGCCCCATGGCGAACACCACGCCCATGAAGTCCTTGCTGAACCGCGGACCCCCCTCCGCCTTGGTGTACCAGTAGATCAGCGCTGTTGGGATGTCCGGGGATATGCCTCCCTGCATGGGGGGGAAAGGGTGGGGGGGCGGGAGAGGGGAAGATGGTGAGACGATTTATGAGGCATCTAAAGCACGATGCACAATGAACTCAAATCTTACCTAACCCATCCCTCTTGCACTATCTGACGCGCTCTCACTCGCTAACGTTGACACACCCCTCCCTCAGGTGAACCTCCCTCAGGTGAACCTCCCTCAGGTGTACCTCCCTCAGCCACACCTCCTTCAGCCCCACCTCCCGCAGCCACACCTCCCCCACACGCGCCCATGTCTCACTCACATGCGACATGAAGAGGAATATGGCGGCCCGCCACATGACCCTGTTGCGCAGAGTCCGCACAAACAACCGCACAGACCGCTTCAAGCTCCCCCACCCAGACTCCCCAACCTTACGCGCCGCCGCCGGTGCTTCAGGCACCAGCAGCACCGTCACAAGCAGCGCAAACGGTGCCAGCGCGTAGAAAAAAAACGCCCCACGGGCCCCGAATGTGGAGACGATAGGGCCGCTGAGGGCGAACGCAAGGAGAGATGAGAGAGCGAGGATGCCCCAGGGTAGGGCCTGTAGGTCGCCGGCGTGTTGCGGCTTGGTGCGGATCTTTGCTGCTACTAGCCCGTCTACTAGCACGTCTGCAAAGGCAGTGGAGAGGGTGGTGCCTGCTAGGAGGAGGGACGCGAGGGTGGGGGGGAGCGAGGGGAGGAGAGCCACTAGGAGGCTGCAGAGGAGGCCGAGGAGGGCCGAGAGGAAGAGGTAGGGGCGCTGGCGGTAGCTGGTGTGGGGAGGGGAGGGGGGAGGAGAGAGAGGGGGGAGGGAGAGGCGGAAGGGGGGCAGAGAGGGAAAGGGGGTAGAGGGGAAGAATACATTTCTGTGAGTAGGGGTGCTGTTGGGTAGCTAGGGGAAAGAGAAGGGGAGAGAGAATGGGGAGAGGGAAAGGGAAAAGATAGGGGAGCTATCGGGTAGCTGGGTAAGGAACAGTGGGGGAGAGAAAAGGGGTGAGGCGAGAGGGGAGAAGCGAAGTGGAGACGGCTCAGCCATTCCCACTCCACACCTTACATCTCATGACCTCACACCTCGCTCCCCATGCCCCATGCCCCATGCCCCATGTCCCATGCCCCATGCCCCATGCCCCATGCCCCATGCCCCATGCCCCATGCCTCATGTCCCATGTCCCATGCCCGATGCCCCATGCCCCATGCCCCATGCCCCACTCATCTTTGGATGGGGAAGGAGTCAGAGATGAGTCCGTAGATGGGACGGAGATCCCAAGGCACCGCCACCACTGCCTAGTGCCATGCGGGAGCAACGGGCGGGAGGGAATGGTGGGGGGAAGAGGGAGAATTGACGGGGGAGGGAGGGGGGGAGGGGGAGAAGGTTTGAGGGGAGGCACAATCACCACATATTGACCGCCACCCACACCATGTAGGCCTGCGCGGAAGCGGGCTGCAGGCGCTGCACGTCCATCCAATAGTACTGCGATGCGAAGTGGTAGAGCGCGCCCGCGTACCCCTTGCTCACGCACGCATGGTAACACACACACTTCGTCACAGCACAGCACCAACTCAGCAACAGCAACGACACAGCGCCGCAGCACCCGCAGAGCCACAGACAGCAGCACCACACAGTCACAGAACACAAAAACACACACACACCGACACACACAGGACCATACACACGCCATCACCGCCACACCCACACCATGTAGGCCTGTGCGGAAGCGGGCTGCAGGCGCTGCACGTCCATCCAATAGTACTGCGATGCGAAGTGATAGAGCGCGCCCGCGTACCCCTCGCTCACGCCGTACACCACTCCCACTAGCGCCACGAACGGCAGCCCGAACGACGCTACCAGCCCGCGCAGCCACGCGTGGAGCGCGACGAGCGGGTGGAGCGGCGAGAAGAGGACGGAGAGGAGGGTGGGCGACGCGGGGTTCGGAGCGGTGCGGGGAGGTGACGACGGGCGAAGGGAGACGGGCGATGCGCCATGGTGGGAAGGGATTGGAGGGGACGTGGCGGGAGAGGTGGAAAGCGTGTGGGAAGGGTCCGTGCTACGAGCACGCGTTTCTGATAACAGCAGCATGTGAGCAAGGTCGTCTTGATCCGTCTCCTCGCCGCCCACTTCCGACTTCTCCTCTCTGTCTCCAGCCGTGTTCTCCCCCCATTCCTCTGTACCACCCTCATGTGTTTCCCGGCGAATTCCATTCTCCGAGTCCGTCTCTTCTCCTCTCCCAGTGTTTCCGCCTTCCCTCATCACAGCCGTCGCGGAAGCTCCTTCCGCCAGGCGGATCCCCCTCGCCACTCGCATTTCCCCTCCCATCTCCGCCGTCCGCCTTTCCCCTTCCGCCATTCCCACATCAGCCGCTCCCCCAGCCACGACCGGCGGCTCTACGCTTGGTCCCGTCCGCTCGATATTACCATCGAATTGCTCCGCTCTGGTCATTTCAAACGACTCT
Organism: Closterium sp. Naga37s-1; assembly: GCA_947471745.1. Classification (NCBI taxonomy): domain Eukaryota; kingdom Viridiplantae; phylum Streptophyta; class Zygnematophyceae; order Desmidiales; family Closteriaceae; genus Closterium; species Closterium sp. Naga37s-1. Next base: position 4,675,779 of record CANJKZ010000006.1, read on the forward strand.
TTTTTGCTGACGATTGATCTTGCACTGTCTTTCCTTTTCCGCGCTAATGTCGAGGAAGCGCGCGACTAGACCGAGACGGGCTGACGCGGGAGAATGTCGCCAGACCCAGCGAATGTGCAGGAATGCAAGCAGAAACGCGAACTGGAGATTAAATGGAATTAACGCTGTTTTAATGAGATCCTCGCCATCAGTCCTGAGTATACAGAGTGTTCCTCCTTACGTCGCGGAATGATCATGGCATGTAATTAACATGGCCGCATTGCAAAGGCTTTCCACTATTTCTGAATATGGGAACTTGGAAAAGTATGCGTTCTGAGAGCCACGGGGTTGCTGCTGCTGATAAGTCGGTGAAGTTCTGTTCTGCATACTTATCTAATCCAGGTTGGGATTCTCAGCAGGTCAACTATACGGTATTAGGGCGTATCAGTTCAACCCTAGAGGTTGACTGCGATGATGTGTGTTCTAAAAGGGTTTGTATTCCTACCGCTTTGAACCGCAACAACCAGCCTGAACTCACTCATAAGCTGTAAACTCACTGTTCATGACACCCTTTGATGTTTCCGAAGCCGCTACACCCTCGCCAGTTGAAACGCCAGCGCATCCATCCACTCACCATCAATCACAATGCAGAATCTCCTGCCATGGACTCCGCCTGATGGCTTTAAACTGCTGTTTCGTGAAGGCCATGTGTCAGTTGGTAACATTGATTATATATTCGGAACCGCCTCGTTATTACGAAGCTACTGGTACACTTCTCGTGTCCAACTGACGGACATTGTACCTGGAGCGTTATGGGGTTCAGTTTCATTGTCAGTTGCTAACTTCAAGGCCTCACGGGAAACTCCATGGGGGTTCAGCGCGTTATTGTCTAGGTGCTCCACCTGTTCAGTCGATCGTCAACAAGGTTATCAGCGGGGATGTCTGATCTTAATATCATTGGCTGACTCTGAGCAACCGGATTACGGGAGCAAACTATTTTCAAGGCTGCCGTGCTCTAGGTGTTTCAAGTTTAAGCCTGCAAATAATCCTAACAATGGTGCAAGTAATGTGCTCAGACTTTGGCTGTTACCTCAGGGAGGCAACTGGTTTCTGCCGTGACATCATCGCACTATGTCCAGGATGACGACCAGGAACGGGGGAGTCCGTACCACTGATAATGCTGCTGGTGCTACCCTGGATAAGACTAAGGAGACCCCAGTGGTTGTGGACGCTTCCGTTTCCTCGGCTGTTAAGCGTACGGCTGACTTGTTCACGGAGGCCGATAAGGAAGCTTTTCAACCTGTTGGGTCGGCACATGAGGTCAGGGAGGCAGCCTGCGATTTGCTCAACGCAAGCAACGGAGGAAAGCTGCCGACAACGGATAATGGCGTCAAGCCTGTTGTTCCCAGCGGAAGTACCGGCACTAACCTGCATGCAGCGAAGGATGCGGCGTCAAATATCCCACCGCAGGGTGTGGATGACGAAGAGGACGATGGTTATCTCAGTGATGATCCAGAAGAACGCTACGATGCGCAGGCGAAGAGCGATGTCGCGCAGCGGGTTCGCTTCGCTATCGTCCTGTTGATCCCGATCGCCTTCAAGCCGGAGACCACGCGTGTGCAGGCGACTCTTCGCGCGCTCTTCAACGTGTGGAAGAAAGACCTGAACATGGAGATTCAGGCAACGACGAAGTTTCAGGAGTTGTCGGCGGTGTTCCTGAACAAGAAGCAGTACTGGAGGCTGCAGGTTACCTTTGATCGGGCTAGTGACGCCAACTTCGTGTGGAAGCATGGGATTGTGCACACCTGCGTTGACGGGAAGCGGATCAACCTGGACTGGCAGCACCCGGCGGATCCGGCTTACGTGAAGGCGCGTGCGGCTGATCCGCTGCTGGTTGAAGTGTTGTTTAAGGGGGTGGACGCGGTGATTACGCCGGAGATGCTCTGCGACATGCTGGTGATGGTGAAGCTGGAAAAGCGCGGCCGCTCGGCTTTCAAGGAAGGTAGCTGTTTCCACCGTGTGGTGAATCCTGTTACAGGGATGGACACTGACAAGGTCAAAGGGTTGGTCAAACAGCATGCGGGGGATAAGTACCGTTGGCGCCATATGATCGAAGACCCGATTTCTCACGATAAGCAGCTGCTGGTGCATTACCCGTCGCAGAACTGTGCTTACTGCTCGGGGTATCACATGACGAGGTATCATGATGAGTACGTGATGGACAGACAGAACAACATCAGCAACTGGAGCCTATCGCTGGGACGTGTTCATGGAATTAATGGTAATCGTGGGGGGGAGTTTTTTACTTATCTGTCCTTTTGTTGCTCGTCGTCTCCACGGGATTGTGTTGCTAACGTTGTGGGTGTGTCGACTACGCGCAGCCGCCTCAGTCAGACTCACAGATCTGACCAGGCTCATACTGAAAGACCCCGCCGTGGTGTTGATTTCGACCGGGGGGAATCGCGAGGAGTGGATCTGCGTCCAGGAGAACTGCGAGAAGGCGAATGGGGTGACCTTCGCACAGGCTGCGGAACATGTGGTCTCTCAGCGGCACAGCGATGGTCTGGTGTCAGGCTTGGCAACACGCAGCTCCAAAGCAGGGGTCAACCTGACCGCGGCGAAGAAGGAGTTCGGTGTGTGAAGGGGTGGCCTGGTTCCATGGAAGTGGAGATGCTTGCCTGCGGTGTAGGGGAGAAAGCACAACGAGGAGTTAGAAGTGTCAAACATTATCCATATGCTATTGCCGTGTAGGCTATAGTGGGTTAGCCTTTAGGGGGTACACAACTTTAGGGTTGCATACTTGTACTCCAATCATTGATAGTTCAATCACTTCTCGTTTCTAACATGGTATTAAGAGCTTAGGTTCTAGACCTATGGGCCCACCGTTCCGCTAGAGGTGCCCTCGAGCGCCCCTTTTTTTTTTAGCGCCCTCGTACGCCTTCTTCCCTAGTGCGCCCTCGTGCGCCCTCCTCTCACGCTGCCCGTGTGCAGCCCGCTAGCAGCCCGAGCGCGGCCCCGCCGCTTCAGCCCGCGAGTAGGAAATCCGCCGCCTAGGGCGGCCCGATTTTTCTTGCGAGCCCCAGCAGGCCGTCGCGCGTAGGCCCCTAGCCCGACGCGCGACCCCTAGGCCGACGCGCGACCCCTAGGCCGACGCGCGACCCCTAGGCCGACGGTCGACAGCCGCCCAGGAAGTCGCGGCCCCACCTGTAGGCCGCCGCGACGCCCCCCCTTTAGGCCGCCGCCCTCGCGCTAGTTCGGCCCACGCACAGCCACGGCCCGCCCGCTACAGCCGCCCACGCGCACGCCCCCCCCCTGGCTGCGCACCGCTGAGTAGCCCAGCCCGAGCCGAGCCGTGCCGCCCGACCCGAGCCGCGCCGCCCGAACCGAGCCGCGCCGCCCTGGCCGAGCCGCGCCACCCTACTGTGCCCCACCTACTCCTTTTCCTGTTCCTACTGTGCTACTGCTACTACTGCTACTGTTCCTGCTGCTGCTACTGCCACTATGGCCACTCCCTCTGTTCTTACCTTTGACACTGAGGGCCGCCCGATTAAGTTTGAGGTCTGGTTAGATGACCTCCACCTGTTCCTTCAGATCACTGCCAAAGACGATGTCTCCCTGTATGACCACACGTCCGGCGCTGCTCCCGCACCTCCCACTACTGCTGACAGCACTGCTCGCTCCCAGTGGCAGACCCGTGATGCTCACGCTCGCCTAGCCGTTCGCAGCCACCTACCGTTAGATGAGCGCGAGCACTTCGGCCAGCATAAGACCGCTAAGGAGCTGTACGACGCAGTAGTCGCACGCTACTCCTCCCCTGCCACTGCTGCTATAGGCCGTCTCTCACTGCCCTATCTCTTCCCTGACCTGTCCGCGTTTGCCACTGTAGCTGACCTCATCACCCACCTCCGTACCAGTGACCTCCGCTACCGTGCCGCGCTCCCCCCCGATTTCCTCGCCAAGAACCCCCCCCCCGATGTACCTCACACTGTACCACCTTGTCACCCGCCTCCCTGACTCCCTTCGCACTGTCAGGGACCAGTTTCTCGCCCCCTCCCCCACTGACCTCACTGTCGACCTCCTCGAGAAGGAACTCCTAGCAGCTGAGAAGAGCATTGTAGCTGTAGGTGCCTCTCGTGGTGACCCCCGCACCCCCTTCTTTGAGGGGTGCTCCCCCTCCCCCCTCCTCCCCTCCATTGCATCTGCTGCTGCTGTCGGCTACCTCGGAGCTGAGGGGGTCGGGGCCGCGTCTTCTCCTAGTGGGAGGCGCAAGGGCGGCAGGGGCAAGGGGGGCAGGGGTGGTGGAGGTGGAGGCGGGGGCGGCGGCGGTGGAGGGGGTGGGGGGGGCGGGGGTGGTGGCGGAGGTGGGAGTGGCGCGGGTGGTGGGGGGGTCAGTGGCGGCACAGGGGGTGGTGGCGGCGGCGGTGGTGGGGGTGGTGGGGGCGGTGGAGCGGGTGGCGGACGTGGTGGAGTGGTGCAGCGTGGGGGGTTCGGCGGTGGCCAGAGGCAGCAGCAGCAGACTCCCTCGCCCCAGCAACTCCGTGAGTGGTACTCTCAGCGTGGGGGGTCTGGGGGTGGAGGTACCTGCCCGTACGTCATCCGCACAGGTGACCGCACTGGCCAGACCTGTGGGAGGTTCCACACGGCGCAGCGCTGCTTCTTTCGTCTCGACGACGCCTGGCGTGAGCAGTTTCCTGACGCCACTGAGCTGCCCCGCTGGGCTGATCTGCTTAGGAAGAACACTGATATCTTTGCTCTTGACCTTGATTTTATCCTTGGTGCCATGTATGCATTGACTATTAGTGTTGAGGGTGACTGTTACTTGAGTGTACCGCCAGACCCGGGCATTGGGACCAGTGAGACAGCTCCTCCAGGTGCTAGTGCGTCTGCTGCCCTAGGTCCTGGTGAGGCTGCTGCTCTTGGTACGCGTGCGTCTCCTGCCCTCGGTCCTGGTGAGGCTGCTGCTCTTGGTGCTAGTGAGTCTGCTCCCTCAGGTGCTAGTGCGTCTGCGGTACTGCGTCTACTGAGGCACTGCACACCTTCACACTCGACTCGGGTGCTTCCCGCTGCTTCTTCCGTGACCGCACTGCCCTTGAGCAGCTAGCTCGGCCGGTTGCTGTCTCTCTCGCTGACCCCTCTGGGGGCCCGGTCATTGCGACCTCCTCCACTGTCCTCCCTTGTCCTGCGGTCCCGTCCGGCACCCTGTCGGGTCTTTACCTCCCCTCGTTCTCTACGAACTTGGTGGCGGGCTCTGCTCTTCAGGATGGGGGTGTTCACCAGTTCACCCCTGCCTATGAGCGTGTGACCCACTGTACGTGTGCTAGGACAGGTCGCCACCTAGCTACCTTAGCTCGGCAGCCGGGGTCGGACCTGTACACACTGACCACTGAGTCCCCTCAGGTAGCTGCGTCTGTGTCTGCGTCAGGTAAGCTTTCGGCCCCCTGCTCGTGTCGCTCCCTGTCGCACCAGACGGTTCTCTGGCACCACCGGCTTGGGCACCCGTCAGTGCAGCGCCTTCGTGGCATGCACTCCCGGTACCTTGTCTCTGGTCTTCCCAGGGTTCTCCCTCCCCTCCCGCCCTCGCCTGCTCCTCCCTGTCTTCCCTGCGTCGAGGGGCGGCAGCGCGCCGCTCCTCACTCCTCCTCGTTCCCTCCCACAGAGGCTCCTCTGCAGACTCTCCACCTGGACGTGTGGGGCCCAGCCCGCGTCCGTGGACAGGGCCACGAGCGGTACTTCCTGCTGGTTGTCGACGACTACACGCGCTACACCACGGTCTTCCCCTTGCGCACCAAGGGTGAGGTCCCTGATGTTTTGATCCCTTGGATCCGCGCTGCTCGTCTCCAGCTCCGCGACCGGTTCCAGTCGGACTTTCCCGTCCTGCGTCTGCACTCTGACCGAGGTGGTGAGTTTTCCTCCGACCTCTTGGCAGCCTACTGTGCGGAGCATGGCATCCGCCAGACTTTCACGCTTCCGGCCTCTCCACAGCAGAATGGGGTTTCTGAGCGCCGCATTGGCTTGGTCATGGAGATCGCTCGTACCTCCTTGATCCATGCGGCTGCCCCCCATTTCCTGTGGCCGTTTGCAGTCCAGTACGCTGCGCATCAGCTCAACCTCTGGCCCCGTGTCTCCGCTCCGGAGACCTCGCCCACACTGCTGTGGACGGGGCAGGTTGGCGATGCGTCGCGTTTCCGGGTCTGGGGTGCTCGTGCCTTTGTCCGCGATACCACTGCGGACAAGCTCTCCGCCCGCGCTGTGCCTTGTGTCTTCCTTGGCTTTGTCCCCGACGCGCCTGGTTGGTTGTTTTACCACCCCACCTCGCGCCGTGTCTTCCCCTCTCAGGACGTCACCTTTGACGAGTCGGTACCCTTTTACCGTCTGTTCCCCTACCGCTCTGCTCCGCTCCCTCCTCCGCCTCTCTTCCTCACCCCAGGTGCCCCTTCGGTAGACCCCCTCCCTCCCCAGGGTCCTGCTCCCTCAGGTGTTTCCCAGGTAGACGCAGTCGAGCCTGTCGAGGTAGCTGTTGACTCTGGTCCTGAGAGGGGTACTGAGCCTAGGGGTACTGAGCCTGGGGGTGCTGAGACTGGGAGTGCTGAGCCTGGGGGTGCTGCGACTGGGGGTGCTGCGCCTTTGAGTGCTGCGACTCAGGGTACTGAGATTGGGGGTGCTGCGGCTGGGGGTGCTGAGCCTGGGGGTGCTGAGCCTAGGGGTGCGAGTACTGTGTTGCGGCCGGAGCCTCCCTCCCCTCGACGGCTATGTGAGTGGTACGCTCGGCGCTGCAGCCTCCGGAGTGGAGCTCCTCGTTTTGAGTTACCACCTGCTGGAGGCCCGGCTGCTGTTGGAGGTGCTACTGGAGCTGCTGGAGGTGCTACTGGTGCTGCTGGCGGTGCTGGAGCTACTGGAAGTGCTGCTGGTGCTGCTGGAGGTCCTGGTGCTGCTGGAGGTGCTACTGGTGCTGCTGGCGGTGCTGGAGCTACTGGAGGTGCTGCTGGTGCTGCTGGAGGTGCTACTGGTGCTGCTGGAGGTACTGGAGCTACTGGAGGTGCTGCTGGTGTTGCTGGAGGTACTGGTGCTGCTGGAGGTGCTGGAGCTACTGGAGGTGCTGCTGGTACTGCTGGGGGTACTGTAGCTGCTGGAGGTGCTACTGGTGCTGCGGGAGTTGGAGCTGCTGCTGGGGGTTCTGGTGCTGTCTCTGCTGGTTCTGGGGGCACGTCACGGCCGCGGCCGTACTTCGTTCCGCTCCTTCAGCAGGTTCTTGGTCGGTCGCCTCCTCCTTGTCCGCCCCCCCCCTTAGAGTGTCCTTCGCCTGTCCAGTTACAGCCCACCTCGCCACTTCCTGGTCCTTCTCCCTACACTGGTCCGACAGGAGGTCTTACGGAGCGCCGTGAGCCTGAGTCTCGTCCTGTGTCGCCTGAGTCTCGTTCTGCGTCACCTGTTTGTGCTGTTCGCCCTGGTCGTCGTGTCCCGCGTCAGCGTCCTCCTGCTGTCCCCGGCACTCACCAGATGCTGCTTCGTCTTTCCACTGCTCCACGGCGTGTCCCTCTGCCTTCTCCTCCTGCGTCCTCCCTCCCTGCCCTTGCTGACCCCGAGTCTGACTCTCTTCGTGCTGCTAGTCCTACTGTCACGCGTCTCCTGTCCACAGTTGTCACTGACCCTTCCTTTGAGTCAGCTGCTGCGTCTGCCTTAGTTACTGAGCTTGTCGACTTTGCTGCTCACTGTAGACTAGACTACGCTGCGAGTCTTGTTGCTGAGTCTGGGTCTGTCTGTCCTCCGTCCGTCGGGGGTGAGTGTGCCCTTGGCACGGACGTCCTTGAGGACAGCAGGAGGAGTTTGAGTGCTTTGCCGCTGCTGTACCTCATCTCGTGTCCATGCTGATTGCACCTGAGGGAGACCCGGATGCTCCAGACATCCCGACCTCGCGCTCTTACGCTGAGGCGATCGCGGGTGAGTACTCCTCTCAGTGGCAGACAGCCATGGATGCAGAGATGGCATCCTGGAAGTCCACTGGCACTTATGTCGACGAGGTTCCCCCTCCTGGGGCGAACATCGTCAGTGGCATGTTGATTTTCAGGGTGAAGCGGCCGCCAGGTTCTCCGCCTGTCTTCAAGGCTCGGTACGTTGCTCGAAGCTTCAGTCAGCGAGAGGGAGTAGACTTCTTTCAGACCTTCTCCCCCACCCCGAAGATGACCACTCTTCGGGTGCTGCTGCACGTTGCCGCTCAGCGTGACTACGAGCTTCACTCTCTTGACTTCAGTACAGCTTTCTTGCAGGGCAGCCTGCACGAGGAGATCTGGCTGCGCCGCCCTCCTGGCTTCACTGGGTCGTTTCCTCCTGGTACCCAGTGGAGCCTCCGGCGGCCGGTCTACGGTCTCCGCCAGGCTCCACGTGAGTGGCACGACACACTGAGGACTACACTTGCGGCTCTTGGGTTCTCGTCTTCTACTGCCGACCCGTCGCTGTTTCTGCGCACCGACACTTCACTGCCGCCGTTCTACATCCTCGTGTACGTCGACGACTTGGTCTTTGCCACTGCTGACACTGAGGCTCTCGCCCACGTGAAGTCGGAGCTGCAGAGACACACGTGCACAGATCTGGGTGAGCTGACAAGCTATCTTGGCTTGCGGATCACCCGGGACAGAGCACGCCGCACCATCACCCTGACTCAGTCACACATGGTGCAGCAGGTCCTTCAGCGCTTCGGCTTCACCTGGTCCTCGGCACAGGCCACTCCTCTGGCTATAGGTCACTCGCTCTCAGCTCTGCCTTCGGATGAGTCCGTAGAGCCGAGTGGTCCTTACCCAGAGCTAGTTGGTTGCCTCATGTACCTGATGACTTGCACTCGTCCTGACCTAGCATACCCTCTTGGCCTTCTGGCCCGCTATGTGGCTCCTGGCAGGCACCGAAAGGTGCACTGGGATGCTGCAAAGAGGGTATTGTGCTACTTGTGCAGTACATCGGGCATGGGGCTCGTGCTTGGAGGGAGGCGCTCAGTTGTTCTCACTGGGCACTCAGACGCTTCTTGGGTTGACGACCATGCTACTCAGCGGTCGTCACAGGGTTACACCTTCAGCCTTGGCTCTGGTTCAGTTTCTTGGCGTTCTACTCGCTCGTCTTCAGTTCTCAGCTCCAGTTGTGAGGCTGAGATCTACGCCACAGCCATGGCTGCACAGGAGTTACGCTGGCTGACCTACCTGCTGACCGACTTGGGAGAGCGGCCTAGTTCTCCTCCAGTGCTGTACGTCGACAACAAAGCTGCCATCGCCTTGTGTCAGGAGCACAGACTGGAGCACAGAACGAAGCACATCGCTCTCCGTTACTTCCTGGCTCGAGAGCTGCAGCAGCGCGGTCAGCTTTGTCTGCGTTACGTGGCCACTCGGGCCAACACTGCTGATATATTCACCAAGGCACTTCAGCCTGGTGATCATCAGCGCTTCTGCACTGTACTGGGACTTGTTCCCACTGTTCCTCACTTACTGTAGGCTTTTTCTGTACTGTGATCTCTATATATATATATACCTGCTTGTTTGTTTTGTTAGGTTGAGATCACCTTGCTGTTTGTGTTGCATATATACCTCTGCATTTGAACTGGCCCTGTGGCCCTTTGCTTGTGCTCAGATTGTGTGGTGACGTTGTGATCCACCCTGAGCTTGCTTTGCCTTTCTTGACTGGTCTTGTGACCCCTTGCTCTCCCCCACTTTGCCTATGGGGGTGTGTCAAACATTATCCATATGCTACTGCTGTGTAGGCTATAGTGGGTTAGCTTTTAGGGGGTACACAACTTTAGGGTTGCATACTTGTACTCCAATCTTTGATAGTTCAATCACTTCTCGTTTCTAACAAGAAGTAGGCGGAGATGTATCATGTGCTGTATCGACGGGAGCAATGAGTCACTGAGAGCTGTTGTTTCACCGCCCTGTGGATGCGTGGGGGCAGCGGCAAAGGTTGATTAATGGATAACACCAACCGGATAACGTTTTCTGTCCCTGAATGTCAACGGCCTGGGAAGTCTAGGAAAGCAACAAGCAGTCAAACGTTGGATCAGAACATCAGCAGACATAGTAATAATGGCGGACACAAGAATTGCGGAAGACCACAATTTCTGGACTGAACTGCGGCCCAGCAGCATGGTCGCAGTGGCAGCACCTACCAGAGCTGGCGGTTTGGCCGTCCTGAGTTTCAAGGATGGGGTACAGATAGAGGATGTTCAGCGTCACCCTTCGGGTAGACTGTTACACGCCCGGCTGAGGTGGGGGACGAGGGTGCTGCGGGTACTGGCGGTGTATTTCCCTGCGCAACCGCTACCAAGGGGGAGTTTCCTGGGCACCGCCTTCAAGGACGTTACGGACAGCCTGCCAAGGGGGGAGGATCTTGTGGTGGCAGGGGATTTCAACATGATTGGCGACCCCTTACTGGACAAGTCAAACAGGCAGGGGGTGACGGGCGATAACGGTCGAATGATGCAGTTGCTAGGGGATTTCCACGCGAAGGATGTGTTTCGGGAGCTGTATCCGGACGAGAGACAGTTTACTTTCTACTGCAAGTCGGCGAAGGTCAGCTCGAGGATTGATAGGGTGCTAGTGTCCCAGTCCATGCTGCACCTGGTGATGGAGGTGAAGCACAAGAAGGTGCCGGTGGGGATTACAGATCATAAGTTCGCAGTGAGGTTGAGGCTTGGGTGGAGGGGCCCGCGGGAATCAGGTCCGGGGTTGTAGCGTTTCCCGGCAAGGCTGTTGAAGCGGCCAGGAGTGGCGAAAGCGATTGCGGACGTGGTTCGGAAGCACCGAGAAGAAGGCTGTGGTGACTTCGACAGGTTGACGAGGGGCTTAACTGCGAAGCTGAGGAAGTATGACAAAGAGGAGAGGAAGCGGGTGAAGCTCACGAGGGGTATTCTGGAGGAGCAAGTAGAGCAATTACAACACAAGGTGATGGCTGACCCCTACGACGATGAGGTGCAGGTGCTGCTGTCCAGCCGGGAGGCGATGCTGCAAAGATATTGGGATGGGAGGAGGAATTTGATGCAGTTAAGGACAGGGCTCAAGATACACCTGGATGGGGAAGTGCCAACGAGTTTCCTGACGGCGCTGGTCAAGAGTAGGAAGGCAAGAACGGGGATAAAGGAGTTGGTGAGAAATGGGGTCAGCCACACAGAGGCACGGGAAATACTGGGTGCGGCTACCTGTCATTTCAAAGAGGTGTTCGATGAAGCGCCGGCAGGTGGTACCGAGCCAAGGCTGGAATGGTCGCCGAGGAAGACACTGGACGTGGTGGCTGCAGAGAGCCTGACGAAAGACTGGTCAGAGCAGGAGGTTAAGCAGGCGCTCAAAGAGCTGGCCAACGACAAATCACCAGGATGGGACGGACTGCCCAAAGAGCTTTTCAAGCGGCATTGGGAGTTGTTGCGGGAGCCGATGATGAAGATGATCGGGGAGTTCACCGCGACAGGGAAGTTGCCGGATGCGGCAAATGAGGCGGTCACTATACTGCTGTACAAGAAAGGTGCGGAGACGGACATAAAGAATTACAGGCCGATTACACTGCTTTCAGGGGTGTACAAACTCCTCGCGAAAGTGGTAGCGACGAGGATGAAGGCGGTGCTGGGTCAGGTGATCTCAAAGGAGCAGTACGGCTTCTTACCTGGGAGGAGGTTAACGGACGCAGTGTCGATGGTAGCTGATATGATTGAAGCAGGCCGGAATGAGAACAGTGACTGGTACCTACTCCTGATCGACTTCGAGAAGGCGTACGATTCAGTGCGCAGGGGCTTCATGATGGACACAGTCGCCAAGCTGGGTTTCCCGCCGAGATTTGTACGGTGGATAGAGGCCCTGCACAGAGATGTTCACACAAGGCTGTGTGTTAACGGCTGGGTGGGAGAGCAAATCGAGATGAGGAAAGGGGTGCGCCAAGGCTGCCCACTGGCGCCGTACCTTTTCCTGTGCGCGGTGGAGCCACTGAGCCGGTTAGCAGAGGAAAGGAAGCTGGGAATCGGGGAAGGTAACTGCGACAGGCTGTCATATGTGGGGTACGCGGATGACACGACCTTGCTGCTGGAGGGAGAGCAGCAATTGAAGGATGCGGGCGTGCTGCTGCAAGAGTACGCGGAGGTGTCGGGGCTGAAAGTGAACAAGGGGAAGTCTGCGGTCCTGCCGTTAGGGAGGAATGTGGGACAACAGGCACCAGGGGATACGGAGTACAAGTGGGTGGGGGCAAACGAGGTTGAAAGGCTTCTTGGAGTGTGGATCTCCCCCGGGGGGGACGCGGAGGCAACGTGGGAAAAGGCCTTTGACAGAGCGGCAGGAGAACTGAGCAAGTGGAGCAACAAGTATCTCACGACAGGAGCTCGGGTGACCATCATCAACAGCTACGTCCTGCCGATCTTCCTCTTTCAAGCACAGGTGTATCCGCCGGACGACCTGCTGTGGCGTAGGGTGGAGAAGTTGATTGAAAACTTTGTGTCCGGTAATCATGCAGACACAGAGCGGCACTTCAGGCTCTGGAGCGGGGATCTGATATACACGCCAAGGGAGCAAGGGGGACTGGGGGTGATAGATCCGAGGGGGAGAATCGATAGTGTGGCGATGAGGTGCGCGGGAATGGCGTTGCAGCAGGAATGCTCACTAAGAAGAGGTTTGTCGGAGAAAGCGGCAGGCCTACCTCTTGGGTGGGCGATGCTGTATGCACATAAGGCGGTACTGAGAGGAGGCTTGTTTAAAAGCAGGAGGTGGGCAAGGCGGTGTAAGACTTTGTTAAAGTCAACGGTGGTGGCAGTACCAGGGGCGGCGTCTAGGTGGGATGCAGAAGAGGAGTTTCTGTGCTATAACAGGCACATCATTCACCGTGGTGACGCCCCGTTCGGTGGGCAGAAGGGTACGGAGAAGCTGAGAAAGTGGCGAATGCGCGACATGGTGCAGAGGAAATGGGATGGCACAAGGACGCTTAAGTCGGAGGTGACACTGGCAAGGGAGTTGGGCGGGAACAAAGAGGCGGAGATGGCGCTGAAGGCGTTCAACGCGGCACCAGAGCGGTGGCGACAGTGGCTGTTGGCGCCTCTGACGGCGGAGGAAGTCGCGGCAGAATCATCGGTGGTGTGTACCAGACTTCCAAGCGGACAAAGGTGTCTCTGGGAAATCTGCGGCAAGATGGGAAAAAAGGTGGAGCTTCGGGGGCTCAGCGGCAAAGGAGAGCGCATGTCGTGGGATGTAAGGCTGGTGCTGTGCTGCGACAGTGTGGTGCCGGCGAGGTTATCCCGTGAGCAGGCGATACGGGAGGCCGGGGATCCAAGGGCTCGGTTGCTCAGCTCATCGCTATTCAAAGAAGAGGTGGTGGTTCCAGTGAGGGATCTCAGAGAGCCGAGCAAGGGGATAGAGGCGGTGGAAGGGAAGAGGTTGAGCTGGGAGGCCCGGGCGGGCAGAAAAATTGACTGGGAGAGGAGCAGGAGGGTCCGGGACTCGTTGCTGGTTCCAGCCAAGGCGAGAGATGTGCTCCTCCGCGTGCACAACCTCAACTTGCAAGTGGGGGAGAGGGTTTCGTTTGTGAAAGGGGGGGTGGCATGCCCGAACTGCGGGCTGGAGGAGACGTTGGAACATTGTTTGCTGGAATGCAGGAGTGTGGCACCAGTGGCCCGTGCTGTCAAATCGGCGCTCAGCATGATGCAGCCAGCAAGGCGGGTTGACAGGTTGGCAGATTTTGTGTTTGGGGAAGAGGAAACGAAGTCCGGTTTTCCCGAGGCTACAATGGTGGCGGTGGCGATGCACCAGGTTTGGTTGGGAAGGTGTGATGTGTCGCTTCGTAAGGTGAAGAGGTTCCAGGCACGGAAGGTGCTCAGGAGGATTAATGTCGAGTTCAACAAACATGCGAGAATCTACTGTGGCAAACCGAGCAAGCAGGCGAGGAAGGATAAGGCGAGGTGGAACTTGGCGGAGGATGAGGCATGTGTCATGCGGCGGATATGCGTCAGCGAGGTAGTGGGGCTGAAGTGGCAAGGTGATTTTCAGTCTATCTGGTCGAACCCGAGGACCTTCGTGAAGCCACCGTAAAGCTGTGGGGAGGGCCAGGCGAAACTTCGTCAGCCCGATCCCAGTTCATCAGTTACGACTGAAGTGTTTTGCTTGTACTGTATTGTGTAAGCTTTCACTAAAAAAAAAAAAAAAAAAAAAAAAAAAAAAAAAAAAAAAAAAAAAAAAAAAAAAAAAAAAAAAAAAAAAAAAAAAAAAAAAAAAAAAAAAAAACTGTAGAGATTACAAACCCCGTGTTGACGTCGCACATTCTACTACCGTACTCCACCGTGCCATCAGACCGTGAAACTCCATTCTGCAATACGCAACGAGAACGCCAAGGCCTAGCCCTCATGTGACCCTCGTCCTGCGTGGTCCCACCATCAGCTTTCGCTGCCACGTCCGCTCGCTTGATTCACGGAAAAATACCGTCGCCACGGCACACCCATGCGGAGTCGCCACGGATTAGAGAAGGCCGAGGGGTTTAGTAGATCCTCTGTTGTATCCAGTCCCGACGGCCCGATGAGATTCAACGTCACTTACTGCTGTTGGATCTGGATCCAGGTTGACGGGGAAGGGTTGAAGGGGACAGGCCACCTTGCTCCCTTGGCGTACGAAGGGCGGCCGCCACGTCATTATCATTGTCCAAATGGCCCACCTCGCGGTGTAGCGTCGCCAAGCTGTGCCCCTCTCACCGTCGAGGTTTTGTCTGTCAGAACTAGCAGTAGAAAGTAAGAATGAAGAAAGGAGGATGTTCACTAGCAAGCAGTTGGACACATATAGCAAACCCTAATTGGGCTGTACTCACTATGGAGTACCCCACTGCAGGCTAGACAATTATAACATTCTGACACACCCCCATAGCCAAAGTGGGGTGTAATCAGCACAACAAGCAAGCATAGTAATAGTTCACAATTATAAGCAAAGCTAGAGGTAATCACAGCGGGCAAGTGAGGAGGAGGAGGAACTGTGAGAGGAGAGAAGATGAGAGACGGCGGCTGAAGCTGCAGACACACGGGCAACAGGAGCTGCTGGCACAGTGGCTACCGGGACAGTGCGCCCCGGACTACTGGAGTAACTGGCTCACGGGCTACGACGAGCTACAGGAGCAACGGACCCTCGGGCGACAGGCGCAGCAGACTCTCTGGGCTACCAGGACAGTGCGCCCCGGACTACAGGTGCTGCGGACGACAAGACAGCAGCCTCCGCTCAACCTCCTCCAACTGTCCCACACACCCCCCACACACCCACTGCTTCACTCCTAACTGCACTTGCACGTCACCCCCCTAGTACCACTCCTTCGGCTCCCACACACCCACCCCCCTCAGCGGCAGCTGCAGCACTGGGAGACGGAGGAGGAGGAGGAGCAGGGGACGACGCACAGAAACTGCACCCCCATACCCCCCACCCCCAAACCCTAATTCAGGAGAACGGGCAGCAGCAGGGGTGGGGCGCCGTCAGAAGCACGGGGGACAGCGGGCAGCGCAGGGGAAGAGGAAACAGGGCGCCCACGGGCCTGGCGCAGCCCGTACGAACCGCGTGCGGGCGGCCCGAGGCGCGCCCTGGCCTGGCGCAGCCCGTACGGGCCGCGCGCGGGCCTGGCGCTGCCCGTACGGGCCGCGCGCGGGCCTGGCGCAGCCCGTACAGGCCGCGCGCGGGCCTGGCGCAGCCCGTACGGGCCGCGCGCAGGCTGTACGGGCCGCGCGCGGGCCCTACGCAGGTCGCGCAGGCCGCGACGGGCGACGGGGGGCGACGCGCGGGTCCCCGTCGCCCGTCGCAGCGCCTCCCGTGAGCGACGCGCGGAGTGACGGGGCAGAAAGCCGCCGCGCGCCTCGGGGCGCACGGCGGGCAGAAAACCGCCGCGCGCCTCGGGGCGCACGGCGGGCAGAAAACCGCCGCGCGCCTCGGGGCGCACGGCGGGCAGAAAACCGCCGCACGCTCCGAGCGCGCGGCGGGATGAAAAATCCGTCGCACGCCACGGGGCGTGCAACACACAGAGTAGCAGTAGCAGCGGAAGCAGTGAGGTGGTGGGCCCACCCACAGGATCGACCCAAGGGGATCGACCTGCTCTGATAGCATGTCAGAAGTAGTAGTAGAAAGAAAGAATGAAGAAAGGAGGATGTTCACTAGCAAGCAGTTGGACACATATAGCAAACCCTAATTGGGCTGTACTCACTATGGAGTACCCCACTGCAGGCTAGACAATTATAACATTCTGACATTGTCTTCGCCCACTTCGTTCTCACGGACCGTCGCATTCTCCTCCATCCTACTTCTCGTCTTCATCTCTTCCTCTCCCGCTCGCGTTACGAAGCTACGAGATATTCGCCTTAAGCTGCCGAGCACACGGGCAGGTTCCGACTCGGAGCACACCAGCAGGTGAAGCAGCGGAGGACGAAGGACTAGCACTATCGTGACCGGATCTCGCAGTCGTGGTAGATTGCTCCGCGACTGGTACTGCACACATCGGAAACAGTGGGCCAAGCGCGAAGGTGTCGCGATGAACTTGCTTGGTAGTTGATTTCAGCCTCGGGCGATCCAACAAAATTGTCTAGGGTTCGGAGACTTGATTTCATTCCTGACAGGGTGTTGCTGTGGACAGGAATGGGATCTTGTGCAGCGCAACTTTCCCATCTCGCTCGAAAGGCTGGAACAGTAACTGCACACTTCGGGTACTCGATATTGTGTAGAGGTAAAATGGTTACGACAATGTTACCACAATGCTAATGCGCAGCTACGCTAAGAGTATGTAATTAAGAAACGGGTAATGCAGTAACCACCCTATGCCAATGTTACACTGTACACGTTGAAACTTCTTTTATTTAATTTGTGTTTCCTAAAAGGCCGAAATGGTATTTAAATTTGCTATTAATTATTTGCATAATAAGCAATACATTTTTATTCTATTTCTGAAACCCCAAAACGGAATTAGTCTAGAAAAGAAAAAGAGCAAATTCAAGAACGAAAAAAACATTCAAATGCAAGCTCAAACATTCTCATAATCAAGCTCATCATCGAACTCCAACTCCTCTGACGCATCTTCGTCACCCAAGAGATCGGCAGCAAGCTGAGACTCTGGCACATCCTCCCACCCAACCAGGCAGATCCTCCCTATGCCAAGGTACTTGCCCTCCACATGAACCGGGCCACGGTTTATCCAGCGTTGAATGACACGAGCCTGGCGTGTCATTGCCGAAGAGTCACCAGAACGCCTCAGCTGCGTCCTTGCTGCGGTCGGATTGCGCAGCCTGAAGCGCACCTACACCACACCAGAAAAGAATCATAAAACAGAGCAGCATGTCATCTTTCCGACCTTGGTATTAAGCCAGCCGATCGAGGCGACACCAAAGCAGATCCACACCCTGAAGAATTGTGGAGGCGAGGGATGATGGGGGAAAATTGGCTGGGTGCATGAGGGTTGACATGCACTACAGGACAGAGATGATGGGGAGAAACAGAGAGCAAAGTATGAGAATCAGTGAGACAAACACTCCTTCCTGAATCTTGGAAACCACAGATGAAACCAATCAGGGCAAAGAGGGGAGAGAAGAACGTTCAGGCACCCAAGCAAGGAGGGGAGAGAAAGACAAAAACGTGCCAGCATTTAAGGCAAGGAGGGGAGAGAAAGACAAAAACGTTGCAGAGCCGAGTATCTGCTGAGTTGCAGATCGTTTAGCTCCGCGAACGCGGGTAGCAGTCCAAGATGGCAGCGGTGGTCCTCTTGTAGGTGATGATTGCATTCCTGATTTGGGAGAAAAAAATGATTACTGACGCGATGAGACTCTATATGCCACCAAAGGAATTGAGGTGAACGGGAGTGCGCTCACCTGCAAGCTGGCCCTGGCATGGAATCAGCGTGTGATTAGTCTTGCTGGTGCGCTCAAGACTCTGGCGCACACCCATCTGACGCACAAGAGATGGTGGTATTATGGGTGATGAGTTTGGAGCCATCTTCTAGAGAGGATCTAGATACGAAGGTAGGGTAATAGCACTATAGTAGCGATGGAACGAATATATACTCTGTGGTGACCTATTGGGAGTCCTACACGAGTCGCGCTTGTATCCTCTCTTGACACTTCCGAGAATGCATCCAGCCTTCTATGGCAGAGGCATTCGATGCGCTGGTCGAAGCGCATTTGAAAATTCAGGCTGCTGGACGAATTAAGCTGTGCTGGCAGAGGCGACTCCATTTAAGCAGAGTCTAGCTGTCCTGGCAGAGGCGGCTCCATTTAAGCAGAGTCTAGCTGTGCTGGCAGAGGCATCTCCTGCCTGCAAAGTCTATCTGTGCTGGCAGAGGCGGCTCCATTTAAGCAGTCTAGCTGTGCTGGCAGAGGCGGCTCCTTAAGTCAGAGGATTTTGAGGTTCGGGATCAAGCCTACCTTTGAGGTACTGAAGAGCCTGGCTCCGTTTGGCTGTGACTAACCTAGAAATGGCGAGTTCAAAATTTGAAGATTCAAACTTCGACCTCCAGACTCAACCACCCAGGAGCAACGCCTCACATGACCAAACCCTAGTGCTGTGCTGTTGCTTCGCGCTGCAGAAAGTCCTGTGAGGGGGAGGGTTCGAAATGGTGACAATATCAGAAGCACAGTGTCAAGAATGAGTGACAAGATCGAGTGGAATGAGGATCCTCCCACGTGGGAGGGAATTCTGACGGTACTGTTCAACAAATGTGGCGTTGTACAGCTCCACTCTGACAACACAGCAAAATTGGTAAGTCACGACCCGCCGAAGTTGGGTAGACGTACAGTTGAGCAGAAATGTGTTGAGTTTATACATTTCTGTGAAACTTTACAATATTTTATAGCACATTACTATAAAATCTGCATCTTGCAATTTAGAAAACGCATGACACATTAGGAGCTAAGGCGTGGGCAGATAACAACGGATGGTAAGATAGTTACGCACCAAACAAAACGCATGGAATGTTGCCACCGAGTTATTGGAAATACTAGGAGCTGCAACGTTAATGGAGATTGCTATTATAGAGGTATGATCCTGTCTGAAGTTAGGCCACATCAACGCACAAGTTCAGAGCAGGCAGCTCATACCTAGAGTCTTAACAAAGTCTACTAAGCTGCCATACCAACCTGAATGTCACAGTACTAGCTGGTTAACTAACTACTTACCACTTCAGCTCATTCCACAGAAACCTAGCACCCATGCCTTTAAAATCTGCCTCAAGAGGAAACACGTGAAGCACTCTGAGTATGCTGCCCACATGTACCACCCCATATCCCTGGTCACCAGGCCACCACTTCAGTGTTGTCAGGTCGACAGTGTTTGAGCTCGGAAGTGCCTTATAGTAGCGCACGAATGCTACTTGATCCGCCATCTTTTCCTCTCGTGTGTACTCGTCACCTGTCCGTGCATCAACACTCGTCCATGAGAGAGTCTTGTGCAAAGTGAAGATCAGAAACACCTTAGCTGGCCACATGACGGACTCCCCCGTAGTCTCAACGCCCCCAACCATGACATCTGAGAACCAAGAATGGCCGTGGAACAGAGGAGCTGCCCGTGCATATGCTGGGTACTTGCTATATCTAGTGAAATCCTCATCAGGAGGAATAGCAATACCTTGGTGAATATCAATCACGTGTGACCACGTCACTGTACACCCTGCTGGGTGTTCTTGCTGCCTCTGAAATGCAAGAATGCTTTCCCTCAGCAGGTGAAAATCACCTGGAACTGTGTCGGCATACTCCTTCCACACCCTTGTACGTCGGTCAGTTGGATCTATCTGCGCAACCTTGCCTGTCACAGCTGGGGACCCTGTCTCCAGAGCTTGCTTCATTGCAACACTACGTGCCTCCTTGTCTTCTACTTTATCATCGGTTGCAGTCAAGAAGTCTACAAGTTCGTTTGTCAAGCAGCGGCGGGTGATTGAGGCTTCGGCATTATGATGATTTGAGGCACGATATGGTCGCTTCATGATGGAGATGTGCACATGCTCATAGAGATCAGTACAGTAGTGGACCGGCACACCTGCACGACGAATGTCATCGGCCACATGGAGCATTGCATGCACCTTTGGGACGTTGAAGTCGGATTTCTGATGAGAGCCAAAGTGTTTCACCAGGCGAGGGACCAACCTGGTTCGGGATTCATATGGTTGTGACAAAATGTAAGACATGGGCGGATGGATTAAAAAATAGAAACCTCTACTTGACGTCAAGCAACAAGGCCTGCTGACTGCCCACAATTTCCAGCCTGACACCAACACATGCTCATTTGCCTCCTACGATGAGATCTGGCTGCAAGGTACAAGCAGGGAGTTGGCGGGGGGAGATGGGTGCAGGAAGTTAAAAAAAGGTTTAGCGGGTTTATGTCCTCCCTCCGTAATCCCAGATTCTCCCCTGCCTCCTCTGTGCCTCCTAACTCCTTCGTCTCTACTTCGCACATGCTTCTGGTCTGGTCGGCAAGGACATGGAAGCTGAATTTGAGGGTAAATCTGGTTATGGAAGGAAACCTAACCCCTCGCGCACACCAATCATGAAGTTCAGCTGCACGAGCTTGAAGAGGAAACATGACGGGAAAGGAGGTGCAGGGTGACAGTGAGATTGAAATCAGAGAGTTTGCATTCCGAGAGAGTGAGATCAGAGAGATTGAATTCAGTGAGATTGAAATCAGAGAGATTGAAATCAGTGAGATTGAAATCAGTGAGATTGAAATCAGTGAGATTGAAATCAGTGAGATTGAAATCAGTGAGATTGAAATCAGTGAGATTGAAATAAGTGCGATTGAAATCAGTGAGATTGAAATCAGTGAGATTGAAATCAGTGAGATTGAAATCAGTGAGATTGAAATCAGTGAGATTGAAATCAGTGAGATTGAAATCAGTGAGATTTAAATCAGTGAGATTTAAATCAGTGAGATTGAAATCAGTGAGATTGAAATCAGTGAGATTGAAATCAGTGAGATTGAAATCAGTGAGATTGAAATCAGTGAGATTGAAATCAGTGAGATTGAAATCAGTGCGATTGAAATCAGTGAGATTGAAATCAGTGAGATTTATATCAGTGAGATTGAAATCAGTGAGAATTAAATCAGTGAGATTTAAATCAGAGAGATCGAGATAACTGAGAGTGGATTCAGTGAACTCGTAAACATTGGGATCAAATGCATTGAGAGTGAGATTAGTGAGATCAAAAGCAGTGATGGTGAAATCGGTGAGTTATAAAGCTGTGAGAGTGAAATCAGTAGGATCAAAACCAGTGGTGGTGACATCAGTGCATGAGAGTAGAACCAGTGGGATCAAAAGCAGGGAGAGTAGAATCAGTGGGATCAAAAGCAGGGAGAGTAGAATCAGTGGGATCAAAAGCAGGGAGAGTGGAATCAGTGGGATCAAAAGCAGGGAGAGTGGAATCAGTGGGATCAAAAGCAGGGAGAGTAGAATCAGTGGGATCAAAAACAGGGAGAGTAGAATCAGTGGGATCAAAAGCAGGTGGAGTAGAATCAGTGGGATCAAAAGCAGGGAGAGTAGAATCAGTGGGATCAAAAGCAAGGAGAGTAGAATCAGTGGGATCAAAAGCAGGGAGAGTGGAATCAGTGGGATCAAAAGCAGGGAGAGTAGAATCAGTGGGATCAAAAGCAGGGAGAGTGGAATCAGTGGGATCAAAAGCAGGTGGAGTAGAATCAGTGGGATCAAAAGCAGGGAGAGTAGAATCAGTGGGATCAAAAGCAAGGAGAGTAGAATCAGAGGGATCAAAAGCAGGGAGAGTGGAATCAGTGGGATCAAAAGCAGGGAGAGTAGAATCAGTGGGATCAAAAGCAGGGAGAGTAGAATCAGTGGGATCAAAAACAGGGAGAGTAGAATCAGTGGGATCAAAAGCAAGGAGAGTAGAATCAGTGGGATCAAAAGCAAGGAGAGTAGAATCAGTGGGATCAAAAGCAGGGAGAGTGGAATCAGTGGGATCAAAAGCAGGTGGAGTAGAATCAGTGGGATCAAAAGCAGGTGGAGTAGAATCAGTGGGATCAAAAGCAAGGAGAGTAGAATCAGTGGGATCAAAAGCAAGGAGAGTAGAATCAGTGGGATCAAAAGCAGGGAGAGTAGAATCAGTGGGATCAAAAGCAGGGAGAGTAGAATCAGTGGGATCAAAAGCAGGGAGAGTAGAATCAGTGGGATCAAAAGCAGGGAGAGTGGAATCAGTGGGATCAAAAGCAGGTGGAGTAGAATCAGTGTTATAGTCTGCAGTCCACTTAGGGGTCGCGGATGCCCATGAAACCGCCTAAGCAGAATCTGACGTCTTCAAACCGCCTCTGTTCAAAACGCCGTCACGATCAGCTCCGAGAACATACGAGGCTGAAACTTGAACAGCGGTTAGCCTTAGGTGTCTGCTTTCCAACGGTATATTACTTGCTATTATCAGAGGTGTGTGCACTACGCAGTGAACGAAAACGTAAGCTCGGCTGAAAAAACGTGTATTCTCATTGATGCAAGGAAGAGGTGAGTACAACATTGCCTAGGGGACTCATAAGGGGTTGGGTCATCCTGGGAACTCAGAGAAGGTTGAGTCCTAGGGGAGAAAGGCTAGAGAAGAATGGGAAACGTCCTAGCTAGGTCAGCAAAGCCAACCACACTTGGATGTTCAGAGCTGTACTCAAGGCTACCAATAGTGAGTCAAGCCAACATGAGTCAGCTTGTCTTCCCACTTGCACCCTCTTGCAAGTTGCTTCCAGGAAGACCACACTTCTCAAAAGGAGGGTTGTAGAGTCCCACTTGACCACCTGTACTTCTTGTCTCATTCTCTGTCCCTGCACCATTGGCATGACAACAATGAAAGGGTGGCAAGGGAAATGCTGCCAACAGTGCACCATGACTACGGAACAGTGAATTTCGGCAGCTGTCACGCAATGCTCAGATGTTGGATCGTTCTGAAACTTGGTGACCACTTGCACAGCGGGGCAAAGGACTTCCAGACCGAATTTCAGACCAATCAGATCTCGGTAGACGAGTCAGCAGCCGAAATGGTGAACTCGGGTGTTACCAAAAAGGAGTAACACACACTTCCGGGATGCCATAAGTCTTGAAACATAAAATGTTGTCATGCCTTGGTAACTGCTTCAAAAACTCTGAAACTTTGAGGGTTTGAAGAACACGTGTTGAACAACCTCCCCACAAAATTCCAGAAGCTGAGCAGGCTTGTAGGCTGAATGGGAGTGCGATGACCGTGCCACTGTAATGTGTTGGCACAACAAACTCCCCCTCATCGTGCTCTCATTCATCCCTTAGCTGCTCCCTGAAGCTGCCTCCCTTAGTTGAAGGACATGCCACACAAGGTGGCGCAGGTCCAATGCTGATGCTCTGCAAGCCGCTTCGTCAAAAAATCTGCAGGTTGCTTGGTAGTGTTGATGTAGTGCAAGGAGACCGTGCCCTTCTTCACCTCCTTCCTCACCCAATGCCATTTGATATGCATGTGCTTGTTCAGCCCATGGAGCACAGCATTGCGAGCCATTGCAATTGCTCCTTGGCTGTCACAAAACACAGGTGTAGGACCCTCTTGCTCCTGCCCCAACTCCTCAAGCAACCTCCTCATCCAAACCACCTCCTTCACCCCATGAAACAACGCCATGTACTCGCTCTCCGTTGATGAGTGAGCTATCTCCCCTTGCTTCTTAGACTTCCAGCTCACTGGACTCCCTCCAACACAGCATACATAGCCACCGTGGGATGTTGCATCACTGATGTCACTTGCCCAGGTAGCATCGGTGAAGCACGAGAGGTACAAGTGTCCACGCCTTGCAGGTGCACCGGTCTTCGTGCTCACCTCCTCCACTCCCTTTTGCTTCAGCTGCCCATGCACTGAATATTGCAGCCCCACCCTTGAGGTTGCCATGCAGTACCTCACCAGCCTCTCTGCTGCATCAAGGTGCTCTTGAAGGGGCCTAGACACCACACGAGCCAGCTGCGAAACCGCGAATGAAATATCGGGGCGAGTGTTGACCGAAGCATACATCAAGCTCCCCACCATTGACTGGAACCGACGCTGCAACTCGGGCTCCAACACCTCACCCTCCTCTTCATCAAGGTGTAGCTGAAATCCTGAGGGTAGTGGAGTCTTTACACTCCTCCCTTCCTCCAGCCCATACCTCTCCCCCATGGCTGCAAGGTACTTGTGTTGGTGAAGCCTCAACCATCCCTTCACCTCGTCCCGCTCCACGTGAAGACCAAGGTAATACCCCACTGGTCCAAGGGCCTTGCATTGAAAGGTCTCCTTCAGCTTCCCTTGCACCTCCTTGATCCTCTCCAGGGATGGAGAGAAGAGGAGAATGTCATCGACGTAGACAAGGAGAAACACTTTCTCCTCATCCCCCTCGGTTATGAAGAGACTCTCGTCGCACCCGCTAACTTTGAAGCCAAGAGCCTCCAACGCCTCCACCAGCCTTGCATACCAGCACCTTGGAGCTTGTTTGAGGCCATAGATGGCCTTGTTGAGCCTGCAAACACGTCCGCTCCCATCGTCGTACCCCTCTGGCTGCTTCATGTAAATCTCCTCATCTACCACGCCATAGAGGAAAGCCGTCTTCACATCCATTTGCTCCACCTTCCAACCACAAACGGCAGCTGCTGCCAGCAACACCCGGAGCGTAGGAGCCTTGGCAACAGGAGCAAACACCTCCTTAAAGTCAACCCCCTCCCTCTGCTGGAAACCCTTGATCACAAGTCTTGTTTTGCGCCTCTCCAACTTCCCCTCCGCATCGGTCTTCACACGTAGTATCCACGTGCAATCCAATGCCTTTCTTCCCGGGGGCAGATTGGTGAGGGTCCACGTTCCATTCTCCATGAGGCTCTTAAACTCATCCTCCCTTGAAGCCAACCAAGCCTCTCGATCATCTCCAGCAAGTGCTTCCTCCATCGAAGCCGGTTCATGAGGTAAGTTGACACCGAAGCAACAAATCTGCTTCATCTCTCCCTCGGCTCCCTTCTCCTCATCATCTTCCTCCTCCTGGACCAGCAATGCCTTGGGACCCCCAAGCCTTTCATACTTGAGGAAATCTCTTGGGTGAGCAGCTCTCTTGGGCCTCTCCTTGGCTGCACTCTCCTTAGCTCCACCACGGACAGCACCACGCTTCCCTTGGGTTGTCCGCCTTGGTGGAAGAGTAGGGGATGGTGTAGGCTGCTGCACCTCCTCCTCGGCATCACCTCTCTCAGCTACAGGGGCCTTCTCTTGCTGCAACACTCCCTCCACCTCTAATGCCTCCCCTTCAGCACCTCCCAAGTCATGTGACACCTCCGTTACCTCTGAAGACGAAGACAACTCGATGGGAATGAAGAGTGGGTCATTCGTTCCCACCTCTATTCCGAGCGGAATGGTGACCTTGCTCCTCCCTCGCTCCAACCACTCCTTGAACATGAGCCCCTCCATGAACTTGGCATCTCTGGTGGTGAAGATGGTGTTGGCTATTGGGTCCCACATGAGCCACCCCTTGCTCCCTTGTGCAAGTCCCAAATGAACAGCCCACACCGCCGCCGCTTGAAGCTTGTCACGCTTTTCCTTAGGGACGTGCACGAGTCCCATGCACCCAAAGACTCGAAGCATATCCACCAGAGGCTTCTTGCCCCTCCATTTCTCCATAGGGACCCAATGCTGCCCTCCCACATGAGTCAATACTCGGTTCTTGATGACGGTGGCATGGCGAATAGCGAGGGGCCAGAACCGTAAGGGTAGACCCGAGTCTACCAACATCGTTCTCCCGCCCTCCAAGATGGTCCGGTTCGCTCTCTCTGCCACACCATTGGATTGAGGGGTGTAGGCCGTGGTGAGCTGCTGCTTGATGCCATGCCGCTTCAGCCAGCTCCGGAACTCCGCTCCCAAGAACTCCCCACCACGGTCACTACGTATCGCCTTCACCCGCTTGCCGCTCTCTCGCTCCACCATGGGCAGCCACTCTTCAATGATGACCCTTGCAGCATCACTCTTCTTTGCAAGTGGAAAGGACCAGGTGAGCCTTGTGTTGTCATCCACCATGGTCATAGAATACAGGGCCCCACCATCTCCCTTCACCTTCATGGGTCCCACGAGATCCACATGCACGAGCTCCACCGGGTCACTCGACTCCCCCTCCACCGAATGGAAGGGAAGCCGTGAAAACTTGCTGGTCAAGCAAGTCTCACAAGATCCCACCTCCTTGGGCTCCCCCTTTATCCTCAGCCCCTTGACTCTTTCCTCCTTAAACAGCTGCTGCAACTGAGGTAGCGCCACGTGGCCAAAGCGACGGTGTGCGGTGAGCCAATCCGTCTCACCCGTGCTAGGAGTTACACTTGGAAGCGCAGCCCCTCCATGCCCAAGGAGCCCACCATCACTGTCATCACCACCCCCTCCATTGTCCACGTGGTTAACACGCCCTCCTCTCACATCTCCAGCAGCCAAGCGCGCAGCCGCCTCCTTCCATGGCAGCACCGGTATCTCCCACATGGACTGGTGCATGTCCTTGCCGCCTCGGAGGTCCCACAATACGCGCCCATCCAGAGTTGCCTTGAAAACCTTTGTGCCCAACATCTCCATCTTCATCCCTGCCTCACTTAGGGCCTTGGTAGAGAGGAGGTTGGCACACAATCCAGGAACAAGGAGAACACGCTTCAGCCCCACAAGCCTCCCATCCGCACCCATGAACATGGCTCTCCCCTCGCCACGCACGGGTACAACTTGGCCGGTGGCTGAAACGACGGTGGCTGCCTTTGATGGCCTAACTTCATCCAGTAGATCCTCTCGGTTGGTCATGGTCATGAAGGCTCCCGTATCGATGACCCAATGGGAGGAGCGGTGAAGAGCAATCTTGCTGGCCGGCACAACCATGTCCTCGGGGCACGCCTCCCCTACATGGTAGAACATGCCGCCGTATCCGCCAGCACCTCCTTCGCCCTCCTCACTGCCCATGCCTTCTCCCATAGCTCCATGAACACCCTTGGAGCCCTCAATTGATGGCTGACCAGGCCTCCAACCGTCAGGTAGCTTGCGGCACTTGAACCATGGGTGCCCTTCCACATGGCAATACCAACACTTGCCGCCACACCGCTTGCCTCCCTTGTTGCCACGCTTCCCTCCCGAATGCTGCTCCCCTCCAGAGCCTTCCTTGGCCTTCCCTTTCTTGCTGCCACGCCCCTTGAAGCCCTTCATGCCATAGGCAGAGCCTCCACCTTCACCGGCAGCGGCGGTCAGCTCCTTCCTCCGAAACTCCTCTTGAAGAACTTGTGCGCGAATCCACTCAAGGGACCACGAGTCCTTCATCCCATTAAGGTTGACCACCAAGGGCCCCCACGACTCCGGCAGCAGGGAGAGAGCCTTGTAGCACTTGATTTTCTCAGGGTAGTCCACACCAGCAGCTGAGAGCTTCACATAGAGGTCCCGGAGTTGATCGAACGCTCCTTGTACGGCATCACCCTCGTTGATCTTCACCGCATGGAGTTGTCGCTCGAGCACCACCACCATTGCTTCGCTGCTGGGGGCATGGACATCCTTCAATATCCTCCATGCCTTAGGACCACACTCAGCTTCCTTGATGAGATGCTTGATGTGGTGCAGCTGGTTGGATGAGAGGCATTGGGAGAGAAGGAAGAATCCATCCTTGGACCGGCGATCCCATTCTTTGGTCGCTCCTTCGCTCGTAGGCCTCTTGAATTCTCCATCCATCACTTCAAGCAGCCCATAATGGTTGAAGAGGAGCTCCATCCTGAAGCTCCATGATGCCCAATCATCCCCAGAGAACTTCTCCAGGTTGAATGCCTTCACATCATCCTTAGCTGATGTTGAAACTGAAGCCATTGGCGCAGATCCACCTGCAACACCTCTTCCCGCTTCCCCAGCGCCTCTCACGCCACCACTGCCACTGGGACCAGCTGGAGCAGAACCTTCAGCCTCCATTTTCACCCACGAACAGAGTAGAACACCTCTGATACCACTTGTTATAGTCTGCAGTCCACTTAGGGGTCGCGGATGCCCATGAAACCGCCTAAGCAGAATCTGACGTCTTCAAACCGCCTCTGTTCAAAACGCCGTCACGATCAGCTCCGAGAACATACGAGGCTGAAACTTGAACAGCGGTTAGCCTTAGGTGTCTGCTTTCCAACGGTATATTACTTGCTATTATCAGAGGTGTGTGCACTACGCAGTGAACGAAAACGTAAGCTCGGCTGAAAAAACGTGTATTCTCATTGATGCAAGGAAGAGGTGAGTACAACATTGCCTAGGGGACTCATAAGGGGTTGGGTCATCCTGGGAACTCAGAGAAGGTTGAGTCCTAGGGGAGAAAGGCTAGAGAAGAATGGGAAACGTCCTAGCTAGGTCAGCAAAGCCAACCACACTTGGATGTTCAGAGCTGTACTCAAGGCTACCAATAGTGAGTCAAGCCAACATGAGTCAGCTTGTCTTCCCACTTGCACCCTCTTGCAAGTTGCTTCCAGGAAGACCACACTTCTCAAAAGGAGGGTTGTAGAGTCCCACTTGACCACCTGTACTTCTTGTCTCATTCTCTGTCCCTGCACCATTGGCATGACAACAATGAAAGGGTGGCAAGTGAAATGCTGCCAACAGTGCACCATGACTACGGAACAGTGAATTTCGGCAGCTGTCACGCAATGCTCAGATGTTGGATCGTTCTGAAACTTGGTGACCACTTGCACAGCGGGGCAAAGGACTTCCAGACCGAATTTCAGACCAATCAGATCTCGGTAGACGAGTCAGCAGCCGAAATGGTGAACTCGGGTGTTACCAAAAAGGAGTAACACACACTTCCGGGATGCCATAAGTCTTGAAACATAAAATGTTGTCATGCCTTGGTAACTGCTTCAAAAACTCTGAAACTTTGAGGGTTTGAAGAACACGTGTTGAACAACCTCCCCACAAAATTCCAGAAGCTGAGCAGGCTTGTAGGCTGAATGGGAGTGCGATGACCGTGCCACTGTAATGTGTTGGCACAACAATCAGTGGGATCAAAAGCAGGTGGAGTAGAATCAGTGGGATCAAAAGCAAGGAGAGTAGAATCAGTGGGATCAAAAGCAAGGAGAGTGGAATCAGTGGGATCAAAAGCAGGGAGAGTAGAATCAGTGGGATCAAAAACAGGGAGAGTAGAATCAGTGGGATCAAAAGCAGGGAGAGTGGAATCAGTGGGATCAAAAACAGGGAGAGTGGAATCAGCGAGATCAAGAGCGGTGAGAGTGCAATCAGTGAGATCTAAAACAGAGAGATTGAAATCAGTGAAATCAAGAGCAGTGTGGGGTAACAGTGATGCTCTCTGGGTTACCTGCTGTAAAGGCAGGACATCAAAGGTTAAAGGGGAAATGCGATGGAAAGGGCGGTACCGGGTGTTAGTGATTCTCCTTATCCACATACACGAATCTAGCCTGCTGGTTCATGACAAACCTACAACACGACAAACAATCTACTGGATGAAACAACAAATATTGGCAAGTACACGGTTGCAGAGTACTTACACACGAGCCATCTCTTGCAGATTCTTCAGTGACTTCTCAGTGTGATAGGCGCGATGCCAAGCGAGGGTATGCCACAAACAAAACAGCTCCACGGTCCTCACCCACTCTGGGTTCATGTCCTTGACGGTTGACATCAGAATGGGCAGCACCTGCATAACAGCCTGGTGCTGGAAGGCATAGAACGTGGCGTTGCCACTGAAGTATCCGTCAGTATGCGCGGGAAGACGGAAGAAGGATTGGCGGCTGTACTGGGTGACGGTAGATAGTGCCCTGTCTAGTTGTCTGAGAGCCTCGTTTGATAGCTGCTGCTTCAAGCTATCTACAATGTGCTTGTAGACCCCCAAAGAGGACATGTGCATGATGTCCACCATCAGTTGCCTATATGGGTTGCCGAAGCTTGTCTCACCAAATCGAAATCCCCACAGTGCGCTCTGCAATCGTCAAGACGAAGACATGTTAGGGACGAACTAACCAAGGTACACCCCATAACAGTCACTGCAAGTTGAAAATGCTTGGCTAAACCCACCTTGACAAAATGAGTGCTGTGCTTGACCTCCAATTCTTCCATTGCTTTTTTGGTTGGGGCTAGCTGCATTTCACGGACGAGCTTCTGCTGCTCAATCTCCGTTCGATATTTCATAGGGTAAGTCATGTCACCGAGCTTTTCATTTGGAACTTTGCATTTTGGGCAGGGGAAAGCAGTTTTGATCCCCGATTTGGTACCTGCCACCTTGCACTGCTCCGGGTAGTCCCCAACATATGCATAGGTGACAGGGTAGACCCAACGTTCGATCCCATAAGGGTCTGTCAGCTTCTCCCCCCTGTAGGGTAGGGTACGAATCAGATAGTCAATGTCAAACAAAATACGTAGAAACCAAATACAACATACCCAGCAGGGGGAACGGAGGGGCCATGCATGGACGATGCAGAGAGGTGGGCAGGGAAAAACGACGGAGGAGGGGAGGGCCAGGGGGACGGCAGGGATGAGGGCAGGGCGGAGGACAGGGAGGAGGGCAGGGAGGATGGTAGAGAGGAGGGCAGGGAGGATGGTAGAGAGGAGGGCAGGGAGGATGGTAGAGAGGAGGGCAGGGAGGATGGTAGGGAGGAGGGCAGGGAGGAAAGCAGGGAGGATGGTAGAGAGGAGGGCAGGGAGGAGGGCAGGGATGAAACAACATTGTCGTCCTTTACCATGCGAAAGGGCCACTCTGAACCACTCACTTTTTTAGAACGTTCATTTGTTCCTCCAAGATCATGCGCAGTGCATCGTGGTACACTTCATTCCGCCTGCGCGTGTCGTCAGCCCCTTTGAAGGTCTGGTCGTCAATAACAGGAAGGAGAGCGACCAGACGGCGGCCGTGAGATTTCCATCTGTTTGAGGAAGAGATGTTAGCGAGCGATATGTATACAGGCCACCCGGTCACCCCGCCGTCAGTAGTCAAAGTTGTCTGATCAGAGTAAAGGATAACAGCGGCAACATGTACCATTCACGGGCAACGCATCTTCCACCTCTGCCCACCAGGTTCCAGTTTCAGGACCCTTGTAAATCCTCATCTGCTTTTTTCCAAACCTACGAGCCCGAACCACGAATCCCTCTGCATTGGCCCGGTTCTGGTACAGACCTCGTACACATGACATGCTTGAGCGCCAATACAGTACTACAGGCTTTAAGTCACCTGGCTTCCCAAGGCTTGTGGTTTGAAAGCCCTCCAACTGGGCCTCTGCAGTTTGTTTCTCCTCGAACCTATCAAAATCCCCTAGACTCCTAAGGTTAACACTACCCGGATTCTCAAGGGCCTCGATCAATATCTGAATCAGTTCTTTGATGTCAGCCCGGGACAAACCTGCACCCCCTGCAGCTGTCCTACAGAAATTGTAGAACCTACCATCCATGTTAACTAAAGAGGGGTTGCCTGCAGGTGAAAGGTCGTAGCCAGTCAAGTCTGCGTTGGGGGTCGCTGCATCCGTCTCTGGTTCTAATCGGTCCCCCAATTCGCATGGAGTAACAATCCTACGTTTTCGGCTTCTGCACTCAAGAGCTTGACCTGCGGCCACAAAGCTACGCATGCTATAGCCCATGCCCGCCGTGCTAGCCCCAGCTGCTGCCCTACCCTGAATGCCGTGAAACGTATGCTGGCCCCTGCTCATGTGCGACGCTTTCAGTCGCTGAGTGGCAAATTTTGCATCACAGCCATCCTGATCGCACTCAAACGGGAGGCTTTGTTGATCCATGTTGCTGCTGCGCGACGCCGCTAAACCTGATGCTGCGAAGTTACCTGCTGCACCGCGCCACTGCGGCCTGCTGCCACCGCTTTGCTGATGCGAGCGCGCCTGCTGCTGCGAACTCATGCTGCTGCTACTGCCGCCGCTGCGCACTTGCTGCAGCTGCCAATGCTGCGAAAGCACCTGATGCTGTCAACCCTGCAAACGAACCGGTTCCTGCTGTTCATGCAACGTGCTCTGATCCTTCACGCCCAAATGCCGAACGCACATGCTACTAATGTGCACCTGATGCAACACGCGTACATGCCAATGCTGCTGCTGCTGCTATGCGCTGCTGATGGCTGTGCATCGAACACATCTGCTGCTGCTATGCGCTGCTGATGCTGACGCATCGAACACAGCTGCTGCTGCTATGCGCTGCTGATGTTGATGCATCGAACACATCTGCTGCTGCTATGCGCTGCTGATGCTGATGCATCGAACACAGCTGCTGCTGCTATGCGCTGCTGATGTTGATGCACCGAACACATCTGCTGCTGCTATGCGCTGCTGATGTTGATGCACCGAACACAGCTGCTGCTGCTATGCGCTGCTGATGTTGATGCACCGAACACATCTGCTGCTGCTATGCGCTGCTGATGTTGATGCACCGAACACAGCTGCTGCTGCTATGCGCTGCTGATGTTGATGCACCGAACACATCTGCTGCTGCTATGCGCTGCTGATGTTGATGCACCGAACACAGCTGCTGCTGCTATGCGCTGCTGATGTTGATGCACCGAACACAGCTGCTGCTGCTATGCGCTGCTGATGCTGATGCACCGAACACATGTGCTGCTGCTATGCGCTGCTGATGTTGATGCACCGAACACAGCTGCTGCTGCTATGCGCTGCTGATGTTGATGCACCGAACACATCTGCTGCTGCTATGCGCTGCTGATGTTGATGCACCGAACACAGTTGCTGCTGCTATGTGTTGCTGATGCCGATGTAACGAACACATCTGCTGCTGCTATGCGCAGCTGCTAACGCTAGGCCCGAAAGACTTCTGAAGCACCTGCTACTGCCGCGGCTCCTATCGCCTCTGCTGCTGCCCGTTGCTGCTACTGCTGATGCTGATGCGATCCCACCTGCTGCGCGCCGCAGCTGCTAGCGCGCTCCGGTGCTTTACGCGCACATCCCGCTGCCGCTGCTCCAAACGCCCCTGCAAATGCGCGTTGCTGCTACTGCTGATGCTGCGAATGCACCTGCTGATGCGATCCCACCTGCTGCGCGCCGCTGCTGCTAGCGCGCTCCGGTGCTTTACGCGCACATCCCGCTGCCGCTGCTCCAAACGCCCCTGCAAATGCGCGTTGCTGCTACTGCTGATGCTGCGAATGCACCTGCTGATGCGATCCCACCTGCTGCGCGCCGCTGCTGCTAGCGCGCTCCGGTGCTTTACGCGCACATCCCGCTGCCGCTGCTCCAAACGCCCCTGCAGATGCGCGTTGCTGCTACTGCTGATGCTGCGAATGCACCTGCTGATGCGATCCCACCTGCTGCGCGCCGCTGCTGCTAGCGCGCTCCGGTGCCTTACGCGCACATCCCGCTGCCGCTGCTCCTAACGCCCCTGCAGATGCGCGTTGCTGCTACTGCTGATGCTGCGAATGCACCTCCTGATGCGATCCCACCTGCTGCGCGCCGCTGCTGCTAGCGCGCTCCGGTGCTTTACGCGCACATCCCGCTGCCGCTGCTCCTAACGCCCCTGCAGATGCGCGTTTCTGCTACTGCGGATGCTGCGAAAGCACCTGTTGATGCGATCCCAGCTGCTGCTCGCCGCTGCCTGCTCTACGCGCACGTCCTGCTGCCGCTTCTCCTAACGCCCCTGCTGCAGCGCCCTGCTGCTGCTGCAGACGATGCTGCGAATGCACCTGCTAATGCGATCAGGTTGCTGCGCGCTGCTGCTTCAAGGACGCTGCGGTGTCTCACGCACACCATGCCGCTGCCTCTGCTCCTGCTGCTGCGATGTGCTGCTGCCCACCCGCTCATACGATTCTAGCGCGCACCGCTACTACCTGCGGATGCCGCAAGCGCACCTACGCGCTCATGTGCTCCAAGCGCGCGCCTGCTTATCTAAACATCTATTTGTGCTAAAACACACTGCCGTTTGTCCTATTGGTGGTCGGCTCCTCGTAGCGGGCAAGTGCAAATGATAAGATGAAGGGCGCAACTATAGAACCAACGTTTTTAAATCTAGGAAAGCGGTTGTTGAGTAAGCTAAATTCCGAGCCGCGTATTTCTCACAGCAGCAGGATAAACTTGTCGGGAGTGAATTGAGCTAATGCTCCTCTGTGATTGCCAAAGTGAGTTTCCAATTTTCGCGCCAAACCACGCCCAGCATCCAAACTGACATGTTCCTGGCCTGACGAATGGCATCCATACAGCATTGAGAGTTGAGTGCCTTAACGAATCCGAAATGCATTTCGTTACATTGTGCGGAATGCGCAGAAGGTTGAACAACCCTAAGCGAGGAACGCAATCCATACACAGTATCGAGGTTCACATTAAACGGTACATAGTCGATTTTGTAATCAGCTCAGAAACATAACATTCACTGTATCAACAATGTCGAGGTGTTTCTTAACCCGAACAAAACGGCTGGTTCTCGAGCTGCCACCGGAGCAACTTTCCCAACCTGCGGAAGTTGCCTGTGTCACTCATCCCAATCTCTCGCAACTGGCGTTGGGAAGGAAACTTGAAAACCTAAACCTGCTGAGACTGAAAGGCGAGTGATGCGCGACATGCCAAGCTCGGAAGTTGCAAGTAGCACGTTTTCAACATCTATTCCGCGAGGCCAACAATTGCGATGCATGCTCCTCGCGTTCATGTTGGTTTTCCTTGCTCTCATCGGCACGCACGTCAATCTTTCGGTGCGTTAGGTCGATTGGTCGCAGTCTACTTTCCCTGCAGGTGCTGCTGCCGTTCGTCACCGTCACCATCGTGGTGTTAAAACCGGGGTGCACATTCAGCTGAATGTGCATCAAAGGTTATCCCTTGACTGAGTGGGTTACGAGGTGTGCTTTCAACCCCTTCAAGTCGAAATTCGTTTCCCCCCTCCCCCGCAATTTCGTTTCCCCACGCCCCCGCAATTTCATTTCCCCCTCCCCGTCGAAATTCGTTTCCCCCCTCCCCCGCAATTTTGTTTCCCCCCTCCCCCGCAATTTCGTTTCCCCCCCCTCCCGCCAATCTGTTTCATCCCTCCCGCCATTCGGTTTCACCCACTCCCGCCATTTCACCCCCTCCCGCCACCTACGAAATGCCCGAAGCTCTAGCGGAATCATTTTTTTGTCGCCCCTCGTGAGCCAATCACTGTTTTTCTCCAAACCCCCTTCCCAACATCTCAAGCCGAACCGCGTTGAATGTGCACCCTGGTTTTAAGGCTGAAGCGAGGCTGCGATCTCACAATCGTATCCGTATTTTCGATCCGAACCACTCACTATTCCGCTTGTCCCCTTTTTGCCGCTCTTCCAGCACTCAAAGGCTGCTGGAATGGCGACTGCGCCAAAGTTGTTCGGAGTGACACGATTGGGGTCCCAATGGAGGGCCCGAATGAGTTTTGGACGCCGCAAACAAATAGTCCTCGGGAGCAGGAGCACCAGAGAGGAGGCTGCCAATCGAAGGAGAACGCACGCGCGACACGTAATGCAATCATTCGGGACCTACTACAGTCGGGCCTTGTCATCAACGCTAAAAAATCGCACCTCACCCCGACCCAGAAACTGCAGTTTCTCGGGATGGAGTTGGACACTCAATCAGGAAGATTCACCATCGGCCCCGAACGTCGAGCGCAACTCATGCATACGCTCCGGGTGCTTCTCACCGCCTACGAGCGTGGACAACGGATACCAATCCGCCTTGTCGCACGGGTCACCGGCATCCTCGCTTCCATGGCGCTGGCTCTTGGCACAACGGCACGAGCATTCAGTCACCAACTCCTAGAACTCATCAATACTGCGCCATCATGGAATGGCAGAACACACCTGACCTTGGAGGCTCGTGACGAGCTCAACTTCTGGCTCGACAATTTCGATCGTTTTAACGGGGCGCCGTTTCACATGCCCCACAGCATCGACACGGTGATTCATGTAGACGCAAGCGCTCACAGTTGGGGTGCGACCCTAGCTTCGTTCCTTGGAGAAAACCTGCAAGGCAGCAGCCCAATGCCGCACGAGCTCCTCACCACCTCGAGTACACGCCGAGAGCTCGAAGGAGTGCTCTGGGCCCTGCGCACATTCTCAAACCAAATTCAAGGCCGCCATGTGCTCATGCGCGTGGACAACCAGGGCGTATTCTTCATTCTTCGTAAAGGTGGTTCTGGGCAACCCGAGTTCACCCTCCTATGCAAGTCCATCATCGCACTTTTGTGAGAATGATAGACGAAAGAATGATTGAATTAGGAAATGAGAAGGGTACAAGTAGGAAACACATAAGTGGTGTACCCTCCAAGGACTACCCCACTACAGCCTAGACCGACTATAGTAAATATATGTTTGACACACCCCCATAGGCAAAGTGGGGGAGAACAAGGGGTCACAAGACCAGTCAAGAAAGACAAAGCAAACTCAGGGTGGATCACAAAGTCACCACACAGTCTGAGCACAAGCAAAGGGCCAAAATGCCAGTTCACATGCAGAGTTATATAAAGGAAAGCAAACAATACAGTGAACACAACCTAGCAAGTGTAAGCATGCAGGTATAAGTATATAGAGTACAGTACAAGCAGAGTCAAGAAGTCAACAAGTGAGGCACAGTAGGTACAAGGCCTAACACAGTACAGAAACGCTGATGATCACAAGGCTGAAGTGCCTTGGTGAAGACATCAGCAGTGTTGGCCTGAGAGGCCATGTAAGCAAGACGAAGCTGGCCACGCTGCTGCAACTCTCGAGCAAGGAAGTAGCGCAGAGCAATGTGCTTCGTTCTGTGCTCCAGTCTGTGCTCCTGACACAAGGCCAGCATGGCCTTGTTGTCGACGTACAGAACTGGAGGAGAACGAGGCCCCTCTCCCAAGTCGGTCAGCAGGTAGGTGAGCCAGCGAAGCTCCTGTGCAGCCATGGCCCCAGCGTAGATCTCAGCCTCACAACTGGAGCTGAGAACAGAAGAAGAGCGGGTAGACCGCCAGGAGACAGAACCGGAGCCAAGGCTGAAGGTGTAACCCTGTGACGACCGCTGCGTAGCCAAGTCGTCAACCCAGGAGGCGTCAGCGTGACCAGTGAGGACAACTCGAGCCCGTCCTCCAAGCACGAGCCCCATGCCCGATGTACTGCACAAGTATCGCAACACCCTCTTCGCAGCATCCCAGTGCACCTTTCGGTGCCTGCCGGGAGCCATGTAGCGAGCCAGAAGGCTGAGAGGGTATGCGAGATCAGGTCGTGTGCAAGTCATCAGGTACATGAGGCAGCCCACAAGCTCTGGATACGGGCCACTCGGCTCTACGGACTCGTCCGAAGGTGGAGCTGAGAGCGAGTGACCGGTAGGCAGAGGAGTGGACTGTGGCGAGGAGTAGGTGAAGCCGAAGCGCTGAAGGACCTGCTGCACCATGTGTGACTGAGTCAAGGTAATGGTGCGCTGTGCTCTGTCCCGGGTGATCCGCAAGCCAAGATAGCTTGTGAGCTCACCCAGGTCTGTGCACGTGTGTCTCTTCTGCAGCTCGGACTTCACGTGGGCGAGTGCCTCCGTGTCAGCAGTAGCAAAGACAAGGTCGTCTACGTACACAAGAACGTAGAACGGCGGCAGAGTAGCGTCAGTGCGTAGAAACAGAGAAGGGTCAGCAGTGGAAGGAGCAAAACCAAGAGCAGCAAGAGTCGTCCTGAGCGTGTCGTGCCACTCACGGGGCGCCTGGCGGAGACCGTAGACTGGCCGCCGGAGGCTCCACTGGGTACCAGCAGGAAACGACCCAGTGAAGCCAGGTGGGCGGCGCAGCCAGATCTCCTCGTGCAGGCTGCCCTGTAGGAAGGCTGTGCTGAAGTCAAGCGAGTGGAGCTCGTAGTCACGCTGAGCAGCAACGTGCAGCAGTACCCGAAGAGTGGTCATCTTCGAGGTAGCGGAGAAGGTCTGAAAGAAGTCAACTCCCTGTCGCTGACTGAAGCCACGTGCAACGTAACGCGCCTTGAAGGCAGGCGGAGAACCCGGCGGCCGCTTCACCCTGAAGATCCACATGCCACTGACGATGTTCGCCCCAGGTGGGGGAACCTCGTCTACGTAGGTGCCTGTGGACTTCCAGGAAGCCATCTCTGCGTCCATGGCTGCCTTCCACTGGGAGGAGTAGGGACCCTCTATCGCCTCTGCGTAAGAGCGCGGGGTCGGGATGTCTAGTGCATCCGGGTCTCCCTCAGGGGCAAGCAGCATGGACACGAGATGAGGTGAAGCAGCAGCAAAGCACTCAAGGTCCTCCTGCCTGTCCTCAAGGACGTCCGTGCCAAGAGCACACTCACCCCCGACGGACGGAGGACAGACAGACTCAGACGCAGACTCAGCAACAAGACTAGCGGCGTAGTCTAGGCGACAGGCTGCAGCAAAGTCAACAAGCTCAGCAACAAGAGCAGACGCATCAGAGAACTCAAACAGGGGGTCAGTGACAGCAGTGGCCAGAAAGCGCGTGACAGTAGGACTAGCAGCATGTAGGGAGTCAGACTCCGGGTCCGGACCGTCAGGAAGAGAGGACGCAGGAGGAGAGGGCAGAGGGACACGCTGTGGAGCAGTGGAAGGACGTAGAGTCATAGAGTGAGTGCCAGGGACAGGGGGAAGACGCGGACGCGAAACACGACCAGCGCGAACAGAACGGACAGGCGACGTAGAACGAGACGCAGGCGACACAGGAGGCGACTCAGGCTCACGACGCTCCGTAAGACCTCTAGTCGGACCAGAGTAAGGAGAAGGACCAGGCAGCGGAGAGGCCGGCTGTAACTGCGACTGAGACGGGACAGGCGGTGGACTCAGGGAAGGAGGAGGAGGACCAGGAGAAGGTGGGGAGCCAAGAACCTGCTGAAGAAGCGGAACGTAGTACGGCCGCGGCCGCGCAGCGCCTCGAGAAACAGCAGAGACAGAACCGGTACCCTCAGCCTCAGGGTCTCCAGTCCTAGCAGCACCTCCAGCAGCTCCAGCACCAGCAGCACCTCCTGTAGCTCCAGCACCAGCACCACCTCCAGCAGCACCAGCACCTCCAGCAGCACCAGCACCTCCAGCAGCTCCAGCAGCTCCAGCACCAGCACCACCTCCAGCAGTGCCAGCACCTCCAGTAGCTCCAGTAGCACCTCCAGCACCAGCAGCACCTCCAGAAGCTCCAGCACCAGCAGCACCTCCAGCAGCTCTAGCACCAGCACCACCTCCAGCAGCGCCAGCACCTCCAGCAGCACCCGCACCAGCAGCACCTCCAGCAGCAACCCGACAGCGCCGAGAGTACCACTCACGAAGCCGCTGTGGAGAGAGGGGCTCCCGCCGCGACGGGACAACCAGAGCACCTCCAGACTCAACACGCGCAGGCTCAGCACCTCCAGACACAGTACCCTCAGGCGCCACACCCCCAGGCTCAGCACGCCCAGTCTCAGCACCCCCAGACTCAGCACCCCCAGTCTCAGCACCCCCAGTCCCCGCACCCGCAGGGTCAGCACCCCTAGCAGCACCTGAGTCGACAGCTACCTCGACCGGCTCGGCAGGGTCTACCTGGGACACACCTGAGGGGGCAGGACCCTGGGTGGGGAGGGGGTCTACCGGAGGAGTACCTGGGGCAAGGAAGAGCGGCGGGGGAGGGGGAGAGGCAGTGCGGTAGGGAAAGAGACGGTAGTACGACACCGACTCGTCAAACGTGACGTCCTGAGAGGACAGAACACGACGCGAGCTGGGGTGGTAGAACTGCCACCCGGGTGCGTCAGGAGGAAAGCCAAGGAAGACACAGGGAACGGCACGGGAGGACAGCTTGTCCGCTGTAGTATCGCGGACAAAAGCTCGAGATCCCCAGACACGGAACGCGGACGCATCGCCAACCTTCCCCGTCCACCGCAGAGTAGGTGTGGTCTCCGGCAAGGAGACACGAGGCTGAAGGTTGATCTGATGCGCAACGTACTGAACCGCGAACGGCCACAGAAAGTGGGGAGCAGCCGCATGGATCATGGACGTACGAGCGACATCCATGACCATGCCAATGCGGCGCTCAGCAATCCCATTTTGCTGCGGGGAGGCCGGAAGCGTGAACGTCTGGCGGATGCCCTCCAAACGACAGAAGGCTCTCAGAATGTCGGAGGAAAACTCCCCGCCTCTATCTGAGTGCAGACGCAAAACAGGAAGGTCGGAGCCGAAACTCTCACTAAGCTGGCGACGAGCACCGCGGATCCAGTCGATCAACACCTCAGTGACCTCACCCTTGCTGCGCAAGGGGAAGACTGTGGTGTAACGCGAGTAGTCGTCAACGACCAGCAGGAAGTAACGCTCGTGACCCTGTCCACGAACGCGGGCTGGGCCCCACACGTCCATGTGAAGAGTCTGCAGAGGGGCCTCAGTCGGAGGAAACGAGGAGGAGTGAGGAGCGGCGCGCTGCCGGCCCTCGACACAAGGAACACAGGTGGGGGCAGGCCCCAGAGGAAGGGGAGGGAGGGACCTGGGGAGTCCAGAGACAAGAGCACGGGAGGCCATACCTCGAAGACGAGGCAGGGAGGGGTGACCCAGGCGGTGGTGCCAAAGGAGAGTCTCGTGCGCCGGAGGACGACACGAGCAGGGGGCAGACGCAGGACTAGACCTGGACGCAGCAGCAAACACCTGACTGGACGCAGCTACCGGAGGAGGCGCAGTAGTCAGTGTGTACAGACTCGACCCTGGCCGACGGGTGAACATGGCCAGGTGGCGGCCCGTCCGAGAGCAAGTGCAGTGGGTCACACGCTGACCTCCAGGGGTGAACTGGTCAACCCACGCGTCCTGGAGGTCAGCTCCACTCACCAAGTTCGTAGAGAACGAGGGGAGGTGGAGTCCCGACAGCAAGCCCGACGGGGCCGCAGGACACGGTAGAACCGTGGAGGAGTGTGCAAGGACTGGTCCCCCGGAGGGGTCAGCAAGGGAGACCGCAACAGGCCGACGGAGCGGCGTGAGCGTGGTGCTGTCTCTAAAGAAAGAGCGCGAAGCACCAGAGTCAAGTGTGAAGGTGTGAAAGGACTTAGTAGGTGCAGTACCAGAGGGAGGAGACGTACCAGCACCTGGAGCAGCAGACGCACTAGCACCTAAAGCAGCAGCCACAGTGCCCGGGTCGGGCGGGACACGCAGGTAACAGTCACCCTCAGTAATATCAGCAAGAGCATACATGGCAGCCAGGATAGCATCAAAATCTAGATCAAAGATAGGCACATTCTGCAGAAGCAGATCATGCCAACGAGGAAGATCAACAGCGTCAGGAAACTGGGTACGCCAAGCGTCAGTCAAGCGGCCAAAGCAGCGCTGCGTGGTGTGTGGGAGACCACACACCTCCCCACTACGAGTGCCGGTGCGAAGAACGTACGCGCAGGGACCTGCACCCCCAGACCTCCCACGTCCAGCGTACCACTCACGAAGCTGCTGAACAGACGGGGTCTCACGGGTGCGCAGCTGCTGCGGACGCTGGCTGCCACCAAGGCCTCCACGCTGCGTGGCCGCACCGCGACCAGCACCACCTCCTCCGCTACCTCCACCACCGCCGCCGCCGCCGCCGCCACCTCCTCCACCACCGCCGCCACGGCCGCCACTGCCGCCACCTACGCCCCCACTCCCGGAACCACCCCCACCACCACCTCCACCTCCTCCACCTCCTCCACCGCTGCCTCCACCGCCCCCACCACCACCCCTGCTTCCCTTGCCCTTGCCAGTGCGGCGTCGCCCACTAGGGGCAGACGCAGCGCCGACCTCCTCAGTGCCAACGAGGTCGACAGCAGCAGCAGAGGCAACAGAGGGGAGAAGAGGGACAGGGGAACACCCCTCAAAGAAGGGGGTGCGACGGTCACCGCGAGAAGCACCAACAGCTAAGATACTCTTCTCAGCTGCAGCAAGGCGCTCCTCTAGCAAGTCGACAGTCAGCTCGGTGGGGCAAAGGGAGAGAAAGTGGTCCCTGACTGAAGAAAGAGAGTCAGGGAGGCGGGTGACTAGGTAGTAAAGGGTGATGTACATGGGGGGGGGGTTCTTGGCACAGAACTCAGTGGGAAGGGCAGCGCGGTAGCGGGCGTCACTAGTGCGAAGGTGAGCAACTAGGTCAGCGACAGTGGCAAAGGCAGCAAGGTCAGGGAAAAGGTACGGTAGCATGAGGCGGCTGAGGGCAGCACTGGCAGGGGAGGAGTAGCGTGCAACTACAGCGTCGTACAGAGCCCTAGCACTCTTGTACTGACTAAAGTGCGCGCGCTCAGTAGACGGCAGGTGGTTGCGCACAGCAAGACGAGCAGCAGCATCGCGCGTGAGCCACTGCAAGCTAACAGTACTGTCAGCATCAGCAGTAGGGGCAGTAGAGGCGCCAGAAGTGAGATCGAACAGTGAGAGACCATCCTTGCTATCGCACTGTAGGAAAAGCTGCAGATCATCTAGCCAGACCTCAAAGTCAACAGCCCGACCCTCAGCATCAAAGGTAAGAACATTGAGACTAGCCATGACAGGAGAAGCAGCAGGCTAGCAGTAGCAGCAGTGGAACTCGGCTAAGCAGGCTAGGTAGGGCGGCGCAGCTCGGCAGGGCGGTGTGGCTCGGCAGCGCGGCGCTCTTACCAGGGGAGAGGCTGGGGCAGGGCCGGGGCAGGGCCGGGGCAGTTCAGGAGCAGGGCCGGGGCAGGGCCAGGGCAGAGCCGGGCCAGGGCCGGGGCAGTTCAGGGGCAGGGCCGGGGCAGGGCCGGGGCAGGGCCGGGGCAGAGCCGGGGCAGTTCAGGAGCAGGGCCGGGGCAGTGCAGAAGCAGGGCCGGGGCAGGGCCGGGGCAGTTCAGGAGCAGGGCCGGGGCAGTGCAGAAGCAGGGCCGGGGCAGGGCCGGGGCAGTTCAGGAGCAGGGCCGGGGCAGGGCCGGGGCAGTTCAGGAGCAGGGCCGGGGCAGGGCCAGGGCAGAGCCGGGCCAGGGCAGAGCCGGGCCAGGGCCGGGGCAGTTCAGGGGCAGGGCCGGGGCAGGGCCGGGGCAGGGCCGAGGCAGAGCCGGGGCAGTTCAGGAGCAGGGCTAGGGCAGGGCCAGGGCAGAGCCGGGCCAGGGCCGGGGCAGTTCAGGAGCAGGGCCGGGGCAGGGCCGGGGCAGTTCAAGAGCAGGGCCGGGGCAGGGCCGGGGCAGTTCAGGAGCAGGGCCGGGGCAGGGCCAGGGCAGAGCCGGGCCAGGGCCGGGGCAGTTCAGGGGCAGGGCCGGGGCAGGGC
Organism: Closterium sp. Naga37s-1; assembly: GCA_947471745.1. Lineage (NCBI taxonomy): Eukaryota > Viridiplantae > Streptophyta > Zygnematophyceae > Desmidiales > Closteriaceae > Closterium > Closterium sp. Naga37s-1. The sequence continues at coordinate 4,718,758 of CANJKZ010000006.1, forward strand.
CGGGGCAGGGCCGGGGCAGAGCCGGGGCAGTTCATGAGCAAGGCCGGGGCAGTGCAGAAGCAGGGCCGGGGTAGTTCAGGGGCAGGGCCGGGGCAGAGCCGGGGCAGGGCCGGGGCAGGGCCTGGGCAGAGCCGGGCCAGGGCCGGGGCAGTTCAGGGGCAGGTCAGGAGCAGGGCCGGGGCAGTGCAGAAGCAGGGCCGGGGCAGTTCAGGAGCAGGGCCGGGGCAGCGTCGGGGAAGAGCTGCGACAGGGCCGCAGCAGGGCCGGCCGGGCCTGAAGGGGCCTCTAACGGGGCATGACTGGGCCGAACGGGGCCTATAATGGGGCCTGACGGGGCCTATAACGGGGCCGTACGGGGCCTATAACGGGGCCTGACGGGGCCTATAACGGGGCCGTACGGGGCCGTACGGGGCCTATAACGGGGCCTGACGGGCCTTACGGGGCCTGAAACGGGGCCAGATGGGGATTGACGGGGCCGAACGGGGCCTATAACGGGGCCTGACGGGGCCTATAATGGGGCCGTACGGGGCCGATAACGGGGCCTTGCGGGGCCTATAACGGGGCCTGACGGGCCTTACGGGGCCTTAAACGGGGCCAAATGGGGCCTGACGGGGCCGTACTGGGCCTCTAACGGGGCCTGACGGGGCCGTACGGGGCCTCTAACGGGGCCTGTCGGGGCCTAACGGGGCCTTAAACGGGGCCGAACGGGGCCTGACGGGGCCTTACGGGGCCTTACGGGGCTAACGGGGCCTTACGGGGCCTTAATCCGCGCCCTAAACGGGGCCAAATGGGGCCTGACGGGGCCGTACGGGGCCTCTAACGGGGCCTGACGGGGCCTTACGGGGCCTTACGGGGCATAACGGGGCCTTACGGGGCCTTAATCCGCGCCCTAAACGGGGCCTACAGGGGCCTTACGGGGCCTAACGAGGCCTCAAGGGGCCTTACGGGGCGGGCGCAGGCTCTAAGGGCGGGCGCAGGGGCCGTGACGGGCCTCGAAGGGAAGGTGCGAAGCGCGCGGCAAGTAGGCAGGGGAGAAATTTCAGTGGTGGGCCCTTAAAAAAAATCTCGAAACTAGCTCTATACCATGTGAGAATGATAGACGAAAGAATGATTGAATTAGGAAATGAGAAGGGTACAAGTAGGAAACACATAAGTGTTGTACCCTCTAAGGACTACCCCACTACAGCCTAGACCGACTATAGTAAATATGTGTTTGACAACTTTGCATGGCAAACGAAATTCGGCTGGCTATCGAATGGATCCCTCGGACTCTCAACGTAGAGGCAGACGCACTCTCCAAGCTAGAAGACAACGACGACTATTCATTGAAACTCCCTTGGTTCCGATTACTTGAGAGGCGTTGGGGACCACACACGGTTGACCTTTTTGCAAACGCCAATAACGCGCAACTCTCGCGTTTCTTTTCGAAGGTCCCCCACCCACGTGCAACTGCCGTCAACGCCTTCTCGCAGGACTGGGGACCAGAACACGGATTTGCATTTCCCCCTCCTCACCTGATCCCGGCCACCCTGCGCCACGCCGCGCGCACATCTGCGACGCTGACGCTAGTCATTCCCGAATGGACGGGTGCTCCATGGTGGCCCTTGCTCCGGCCTTCGCCCAGGACCTGGGCAGTCGGCGTAATATCATGTTTGCATCTTGCTAGCGGTAGCCAGTGCTTGCATGTCGGTTCGCATACTGGCGCATTCTCAGGAGCCGGTCTCCCTGTTAGCAGAATCCTTGCACTTCAAATTAACTTCCATTCCTAATCTATGAACATATTTTTTTTTTTTTTTTTTTTTTTTTCATAATGATGTCAGATATGATTCCGAAGCTGCATCAGCAGCTACTGTTAATGACGGCCCAGACACGGTCCGACTCAACAATCAACACATACGAACCTTATTGGGAGAAGTTTAGGAGTTTTTGCGTCAAGGCAAAAGCGGCCTTCCTGCCTGCCGCGGACCTCACAGTCGCACTCTACCTGGTGCATGCGATCAACCACAAGGCCACCGTCTCCAGCGTGCAGCTCACATGTGCCGCGATTAGCTTCGCCCACCGAATGACAGGCTCCGCTAACCCAACATGCGGCCCGTTCACGACACAAGACAGTGCCCCCGACCAGCACGAGTGAAGGAACCCGTCTCCCTTCATCAGGTTCACGCGATGGCTAGGCCATTCCTCCAATCGAGCCAACCAGGCACATATCAGAAAGGCCTCATCGTGTTGCTCATGTACTCAGCATTCTTGCGCTTCTCGGACTTAGTGGGTATCCAATGGGAGGACATCCAATTCGAGGCAACGGCAATGTGGCTACTAATCCCACACTCAAAGACCGACCAAGAGGGCAGGGGTGTATGGGTCCCAGTCGCCACAACTGACGGACCACTCTGTCCGGTGAGGTGCACCCGCCATTTCATTCGGCTAGCGGAATACGGACCGACATCCAAAGGGCCGCTGATCCGTGTTTTCCGCCGCAGCTCGCCGCCGTCCGCATTAGACACTGCCCCATCATACACCACCATCCGTACATGGTGTATGCAAGCGTTCGAAGCTGCAGGAATCGACCCAACACACCTTGGCACCCACTCCTTTCGCAAAGGAGCTGCCACGGTTGCAGCTAGTGCGGGAGTCCCAGATCGCATCTTCAAACGACTTGGGCGTTGGCGAAGCGAGACTGCAAAGGACCTATATGTGACTATCTCGCAGCAACACCTTATCGCAGCTTCTCGCGACATCCAGGATGAAGCCCATGCACCTTCCCCCTCGCAGCATCGTCACGCCATTACGAGACACCGCCAACCTCCTCTCCACATGTCTCAAAAGACCCAGTTGAAATGAGACGTTGCATTTGCAAGGCAAATCGCAAGCTTTCACAATATGTAAATTTTTGAAAGTGAAACACTTTCTAAAATTGTGTATTGTGAATAGCGAAGCGAATTGTACCGAAGCAAAGGCTTCGGTGAACCGCTACTTCCCCTCTTTTTGGTACAAAAGAGGGGGCGAAGGCCATTTGGCCTTCACCCACGTTTTTCATTTCGAACTTTCAAGTTCAAGTTTCTCGCCCTCCCACCCTAGCATAAGATGCACAATGCTATTCTGTTGTATAATGCTTGGACGATAAAATCTTGTACTTGCCAGTTGAAATGAGACGTTGCATTTGCAAGGCAAATCGCAAGCTTTCACAATGTGGGAGATAACAAACACAACAGACGGTCACAAGACCAGTCAAGCACGAGAACAAAGCAAAGCAAAGCTCAGGGTGGATCTCAAGGACACCACACTCTGAGCACAAGCAAGCGGTCACAAGGCCAGTTCACATGCAGAGTTATAATAGCAAGGCAGTACACTGATCACAACCTAGCAAGAGTAAACAAGCAGGTATAAAGATATATATCAGTGTACAACAAGAGCAAGTCAAGCAACCAGCAGGTGAGGCAGAGTGGGCACAAGCCCAAGAGCAGTGCAGAAACGCTGATGATCACCAGACCCAAGGGCCTTGGTGAACACATCAAAAGTGTAGGAAAGACGGAGCTGACGACGCTGCTGCAGCTCACACGCAAGGAAGTAGCGAAGAGCAATGTGCTTCGTTCTGTGCTCCGGTCTCTGCTCGCGACACAAGGCAAGCATTGCCTTGTTGTCGACGCACAGAACTGGAGGAGAACGAGGCCGCTCCCCCAAGTCGGTCAGCAGGTAGGTCAGCCAGCGTAGCTCCTGTGCAGCCATGGCCCCAGCGTAGATCTCGGCCTCACAGCTGGAACTAAGCACAGAAGAAGAACGAGTGGACCTCCACGAGACAGAACCAGAGCCAAGACTGAAGGTGTAACCCTGTGACGAACGCTGAGTCGCCTGGTCGTCGGTCCAAGAAGCATCGGAGTGTCCTGAGAGTACCACTGAACCCTGTCCTCCAAGCAATAGCCCCATGTCCGACGTACTGCACAAGTAACGCAGTACCCTCTTCGCAGCATCCCAGTGCACCTTTTGGTGTCTACCAGGAGCCACGTAGCGAGCCAGGAGGCTGAGAGGGTACGCGAGGTCAGGTCGTGTGCACGTCATCAGGTACATGAGGCAACCCACAAGCTCTGGGTACGGACCACTTGGCTCTACAGACTCGTCCGAAGGTGGAGCTGAGAGCGAGTGGCCGGTAAACAGAGGAGTGGGCTGTGGCGAGGAGAACTGGAAGCCGAAGCGCTGAAGGACTTGGTGCACCATGTGTGACCGAGTCAGGGTGATGGTGCGCCATGCTCTGTCCCGGGTGATCTGCAAGCCAAGATAGCTACGCAGCTCACCCAGGTCAGTGCAGGCGTGTCTCTCCTGCAGCTCCGCACTCACTAGGGCCAGGGCCTCAGTGTCAGTAAAAGCAAAAACCAAGTCGTCGACGTACACGAGAATGTAGAACGGTGGCAGGGTATTGTCGGTGCATAGAAACAGCGACGAGTCAGGAGAGGAAGGAGCAAACTCAAGAGCCACAAGTGTAGTCCTCAGTGTGTCGTGCCACTCTCGGGGCGCCTGGCGGAGACCGTAGACTGGCCGCCGGAGGCTCCACTGGGTACCAGCAGGAAACGACCCAGTGAAGCCGGGTGGGCGGCGCAGCCAGATCTCCTCGTGAAGGCTGCCCTGCAGGAAAGTTATAGACAAGTCGAGGGAGTGCAGCTCGTAGTCACGCTGTGCTGCAACATGCAGCAGCACCCGAAGAGTATTCATCTTCAGGGTGGGGGAGAAGGTCTGGAAGAAGTCGACCCCCTGTCGCTGACTGAAGCCTCGAGCAACGTAACGCGCCTTGAAGGCAGGCGGAGAACCCGGTGGCCGCTTCACTCTGAAAATCCACATGCCATCGACTATGTTCGCCCCAGGAGGAGGAACCTCGTCGACGTAGGTGCCTGTGGACTTCCAGGAAGCCATCTCTGCGTCCATGGCTGTCTTCCACTAAGAGGAGTACTCACCCGCGATCGCCTGAACGTAAGAGCGCGGAGTAGGGATGTCAAGTGCATCCAGGTCTTCCTCAGGGCAAAGCAGCATGGATGCGAAACGAGGTAAAGCGGCCGCAAGACACTCAAGCTCAAACTGTCTGTCCTCAAGTACGTCACTGCCAAGGGCAAGCTCACCCCCGACGGACAGAGGACAGACAGACTTAGACTTAGTGACAAGACTCGCGACGTAGTCGAGACGAGTCCTAGCTGCAAAGTCGACTAGCTCAGTGATTAGGGAAAACGCTGCAGTAGACTCAAGGTCAGGGTCAGTGATAACAGTAGCGAGGAGACGAGTGTCAGTAGGACTGGCAGCACGAGCAAGGTCAGACTCAGGGTCAGGAACGTGCGGAAGAGAGGACGCGGGGGGCTCAGGCAGGACAACACGCTGTGGAACAGAGGAAGGATGAAGTGCCATACCATGAGTGCCTGGGACAGCAGGAGGTCGTGGACGGGCGACACGACGAGCACGAACAGGTGTGGAAGCACGAGTCTCAGGCTCACGACGCTCAGTCAGGGACTCAGTCACCTCAGTGTGAGGAGCAGGCGCAGGCAGCGGGGAGCCAGGCAGTAGCTGTGGCTGAGACTGGTCTGTTGGTGGACACATGAGGGGTAGAGGGAGGCCAGTGGAAGATGGGAGACTAAGAACCTGGCGAAGGACCGAGTCAGGCGGCGGCAGGGATGACTGCGGCCGCGGGTAGAAAAACGGTCTGCGCAGGGCAGTACCAGCACCTCCAGCTCCTCTTGCACCAGCAGCACCAGCACCTCCAGCACCAGCAGCTCCAGCAGCACCTCCAACACCTCCAGCACCAGCAGCACCACTAGCTCCGGCAGCGCCAGGACCTCTAGCACCAGTAGTACCTCCAGCACCTCCAGTGCCAGTAGCTCTAGTAGCACCTCCAGCACCTCCAGCACCAGCAGCACCACCTGCTCCGGTAGCTCCAGTACCTCTAGTACGAGCACCTCCAGGACCAGCAGCTCCAGCACCTCCAGTACCTCCAATACCTCCAGCTCCAGCGCCTCCAGCACCAGCAGTACCTCTAGCACCTCAAGTGCCAGCAGCTCCAGTAGCACCTCCAGCACCTCCAGCACTAGCAGTACCACCTGCTCAGGTAGCTCCAGCACCTCCAGCACCAGCAGTACCTCCAGTACCTCCACTGCCAGCAGCTCCAGTAGCACCTCCAGCACGAACTGCACCACCAGCTCCGGCAGCTGCAGCACCTCCAGTACGAGCACCTCAAGGACCAGCAGCTCCAGCACCTCCAGTACCTCCATCTCCAGCGCCTCTAGCACCAGCAGCACCTCCAGCACCAGCTATACCTCCAGGACTAGTAGGTCCAGCACCTCCAGCACCAGTAGGACCTCTAGGACTAGAAGCTCCGGCACCTCCAGCACCAGCAGCACCTCTAGTACCTCCAGCACCAGCAGCACCTCCAGCACCAGCAGTACATCCAGTACCTCCAGCACCAGCAGTACCTCCAGGACTAGCAGCTCCAGCACCAGCAGGACCGTACCCTCCACCACCAGGACTGCCTCGCCGAACGATCCACGCGAATCGCCTGTGGCAAGAGCGTCTCAAGTAGGTCAGGCTGCGGTGGCTTTCCAGCACCAGGACCTCCAATAGGGTCTCCCACAGCTCCACCGCCACTAGGACACGCAGGACCCCCAGAGTTAGCACCCCCAGTCGCAGCACCCCAAGAACCAGCACCCCTAGTCGCAGCACCCCCAGAACCAGCACCCCCAGTCGCAACACCCCCAGTCGCAGCATCCCCAGAACCCTCACCCCCTGTCTCAGCACCCCCAGGCTCAGCACCAGCAGTCTCAGCTCCAGAGTCCACAGCAGCAGGCTGCGGAGGCGGCGAAGACGGCCGAGGCGGAAAACCAGGGGGGTCTCCAAGCGTGGAGAGCGGCGAGTGGCCGCCGTGTCGTCAGCGGCAGGGTCACCCCCCTCAGCTGGGCCAGAGGAGTCAGAAGAGTCCTCCAAAGGCTCAACCAAGGGGGTGGGTCTACCTAAGACACACCTGAGGGAGCAGGACCCTGTGGGGGGAGGGGGTCTACCGGGGGGGGGACTGGTACCAAGAAAAGAGGCGCTAGGGGGACCGGGTGGGACGCATGCGGGTGTAGCCTGTAGTAACAGACTCGTCAATGGTGACGTCCTGGGAGGAGAAGACTCGACGCGAGCGCGGGTGGTAAAACTGCCACGGCGGGGCGTCGATGGGGAAGCCAAGGAAGACGCAGCGGAGAGTGCGAGAGAGCTTGCTCGCTTTGGCATCGCGAACAAGGGAGAGCGCGCCCCAGACCCGAAACACCGACGCATCGCCAACCTTCCCCATCCACCAGAGTGTGGGTGAGGTCTCTGGCTCAGAGACACGAGGCCAGAGGTTGAGCTGATGCGCAGCGTATCGGACCGCAAACGGCCACAGAAAATGGGGAGTAGCCGCATGGATCATGGAGGCACGAGCAACCTCCATGATCAAGCCAATTCGACGCTCAGCAATCCCTTTTTTCTGAGGAGAGGCCGGAAGCGTGAATGATTGGACAATGCCCTCGTCTCGACAGAACTCCGCAAGGAGGTCAGAAGAGAACTCACCGCCTCTGTCAGAGTGCAGACACGGGACCGGGAAGTCCTGACTGAACCGCTCACGCAGCTGGTGACGAGTAGCACGGATCCAAGGGATCAAAACACCGCTGACGTCCGCCTTGCGCCACAAGGGGAAGACAGTGGTGTAACGTGTGTAGTTGTCAAGAACCAGCCAGAAGTAGCGCTCCTGGTCTGTTCCTCCAACGGGGGCTGGGCCCCAAACGTCCATGTGGAGAGTCTGCAGAGGAGCAGTGGTCGGAGGAAACTCGGAGGAGTGAGGAGCGGGGCGCTGCCGCCCCTCGACGCAGGGAAGGCACGGCAGGGCAGGCGAGCGCGGGAGGGAGGGCAAGGACCTGGGAAGGCCAGAGACAAGGAGACAGGAGTGCATACCGCGGAGACGTGGTAGGGAGGGGTGACCGAGGCGGTGGTGCCAGAGGAGAGTCTGGTGGGAGAGTACCCGACACGAGCAAGACGCTGCAAGCTGACCAGACGCAGACACCTGACTCGACGCAGCCACTTGACCTGCCTCAGCCACCTGTGCAGACGCAGTGGTCAGTGTGTACACACTAGACCCAGGCCGCTGAGTGAACGTAGCCAGGTGATGGCCAGTCCGGGAGCACGTACAGATCGCCACACGCTGCCCTCCAGGAATAAAGGTATCAACCCAGACATCCTGAATGGCAGCGTTGCTCACCAAGTTCGTCGAGAACGTGGGGAGGTGGAGACCTGACAGAGAACCGCAGGGGACTGCTGGACACGGGAGGACAGTGGAGGCTCGTGCGACTACTGGCCCCCTAGTGGGGTCAGCCAGTGAGACCGGTATTGGTGCAGCAAGTGGTGTGAGTGTGGTGCAGTCACGAAAGAAGCAACGTGACGCGCCTGAGTCAAGTGTGAAAGTGTGCAAGGCCTCAGCTGAGGAAGGACCTGTGCCGGGAGACGCACGAGCACCTAAAGCTGCAGTAGACTCACTAGCACCTAGTGCGGCAGCAGACTCACTAGCACCTAGCCAGCAGCCTTGACAGAACCAGTGACACATCGCTGAGCAAACAACTCACTAAGCACCTGAGGGGAGAAGTTCTCCTGCTGACTCTGCTGCCGCCTCTGTGCAGTACGTAGAAAACCAAAGCCTCCACCACCTGGACGGGCTCACTGAAGAACGCACTCGCGAAGCTGCTGAGGGTTGGGGTCGTCCGGGAGAGGCAGTGACCGCCGCTGTCCACCCCTAGCCGCTGCAACTGCCGTGATAGTGGCCATGACATGCAGTGACGATCAGTAGTAGGTCCAGCACCTCCGGCACCAGCAGCACCTCCAGCACTCCCAGTCGCACGTCCGGCACCAGCAGCACCTCCAGCACTCCCAGTCGCACCTCCAGCACCCCCAGCACCAGCAGCACTCCCAGCACTCCCAGCAGCACCTCCACCAGCAGCAGCAGTAGCACGAGTAGCAGCAGCAGCAGTAGAGGCTCGGTGGGGCTGGTGATCAAGGTAGGGCGGCGCGGCTCGGGTTGGGCAGGACGGCTCGGGCTGGGCGGCGTGGCTCGGCCGGGCAGGGCGCGCCGCGGGCTGCAGGACAGGGCAGCAGGGCGCGCGCTGTGCAGGGCAGTAGGGCGCGACGTGTGGGGCAGCAGAGCGCGACGTGCTGGCTGCAGTAGGGCGCGACGCACTGGCTGCAGTAGAGCGCGACGCGCAGGGCAGCAGGGCGCGACGCGCTGGCTGCAGCAGGGCGCGACGCACAGGGCAGCAGGGCGCGACGTGCAGGCTGCAGCAGGGCGTGAGGCGTGGAGCAGCAGAGCGCGACACGTGGGCTGCAGCAGGACGCGACGTGCGGGGGGGGGGGGGGGGGGGGGGGGGGGGGGGCAGGCAGTGCGAGTAGCTGCAGGGCAGCGCGACACTGTGCGAGCAGGGCCGGACAGCGCAAGGGCGATTCGGGCAGGATTGAGAGAAACTATCAGTGGGCCCTAAAAACTTAACAGGTTTCCTGCTCTGAATACCATGTCAGAATCACTGTGCAGGAATGAATGAACTATGAATGAGTTGGGTACAAGTACTAACCCTAAAGTGTTGTACCCCTTGTAGGCTAACCCACTATAGCCTAGAGAGAACACAAACATATAGTTTGACAGACGGTACAAGTACTAGTGCACTATCCGGTACTTTTGACCGCTTCTTTCTCCACCCTACCTAATTGAAGTAACTGATCTTGTTCCTACCCTGTCTCCTTGCATTATGTAGGAAGAATATGGGTACTATGCATTGATACCTATCAGAGCATTCAACGCAGTGAGCTCTAGGGACCAGGCCCCCAGAAGTCAGAGAAATTTCTCTGATTTGGGTAAAAAACTCTAATATTTCAGCCTTTTTTCTGAGTGAACTCTGAAAGTTCAGATTTTTTTTTGGCCCCAACTCAAAAGTTCCAGCTTTTTTTTTCTAGGGCTTACTATGAAAAATCAGATTTTTGTCTGAAGTGAACTCTGATCCTTCAGAGTACAAACACGTACCGACTCTGATTCAATGTACCTGCGTTGGGACGACAATCAATATTTTTAGAGCGACGCCGCCTTGCGGCGCGGTATTCGCCTTGTGGTATTCAATGTACCAGCTTGCGTGATGATTGGTCGTTTTGGCATCTATTGCCAACCCATCAAGGTGTCCACCAGTACCCGCATTGCTGCATTTGGCAGCCACGAAACACTACACACAGCAGTGCACGGCAGCAGTGCCTCTTCGTTGCCATGCATGCTAGGCAACCGCCCACCCGCCAGGAGTTGGTGAGCGTCAAAGATACATCGTCTTTGAGGCTTTCTTTTACCCCTCGGGCCCCGTGCTTCACCTCATTGTCTTCAGTGCTTATTTGAGCGCTTGCTACCACACCTGTGCTTGTTCGGCACTACCGTATCCGGACCCCGCCATGGCTGTTCGGGAAGATGCTGTAAGAATCCCAACCACTAGACCATTGGGATATAAGGGCTTGTTAAGTAGCGGGTCAGTGCACCCATAACCCCCCAGGACAACGAGCCTGTAACCCTTCCCTAGGATCAATCGGGGATCACCAGTGGACCTCTGACACCCCCCTCACACTGGGATGCCCGAAGTGCACACACAGAGATTCGAACCCGGGACCTTTGCTCTGATACCATGTCAGAAATCCCAACCACTAGACCATTGGGATAAAAGGGCTTGTTAAGTAGTGGGTCAGTGCGCCCATAACCCCCCAGGACAACGAGCCTGTAACCCTTCCCTAAGATCAATCAGGGATCACTAGTGGACCTCTGACAGATGCCACCGCTGCCGATGAAACGCCCTGTTCCACGCTTGTTAATAACTCAGCGCCGGAGAAGCCTGCGCCAGTAGTCTCGGATGCCACTGATGCTATCAAAGAGACAGTCGACGCCCGACTCAAGCAGACGTCGTTAAACTTGGCACAACACATCGAAGATATCAACGAGGATGTTGTTGTGAAGTGCAAGTCACTGTTGTTCACTCGTTTTCCTTGGCTTCTACTAACAAAAACCACCACTGGGTTGCCTGTGTTTCAGTGCAGGGTTTGTTCAGTCCATGTTGGCGATGAAGGCAAGTGCGGGAGGCGCGGGAAATTTGCCATTCACGTGCAGATCCAGTCCTTCCGTAAGCACGCCAGCAACCAGAAGCACCAACTGGCGATGGCAAAGTTCACCGCGCTTGTCGAGTGCGGGACGTGGCAGCCTCTGACCGACCAACACCAAGCTACCGTACTACCTACATAGGAGATCGTGCATCTAATAACGATAATGATGCATTTGTCTGAGTAGAGTAGAGGGGAATAAATGCTATATGCTTTGGATGTCATATGCCTTTAACATCATGAGACAACCAAAGCCATAACTTGTAAACACCATCAGATTTTTCGCTTGCATCAACTATGAATGGTCAGTTTTTTTTTTTTTTTTTTTTTTTTTTTTTTTTATGTACTCTGAGATTTCAGTTTTTGTGTGTGTACCAAGTCTGATTGATCAGACTAAAACTGTGTACCAAGTCTGATGAATCAGACAGGCTAAAAACGAGTCTGATGGGCCTGCTAGGGACACTATATGAACCGTGGCACCAATTCAGGCTACTATCTTGAAGTGCAACACAGAATCCACAAACAACTTTGTTGGAGGTTGTGTGTGCCAGTAAGAAGATGAATCAATATTGGGGCAGCTCTAAAGGAGCGGTGAGGGCCGGTGGCGTGGGGGCGGTCTCAATGTCAAAATGTTATAATGCTTATATTGTGTAGGCTGTAGTGGGGTAGCCCATAAGGGGGTACAACCCAATTAGGGTTAGTACTTGTACCAACTTTCTGCTCAATGCAGTCATTCTCGTTCAGTATTCTGACATGGTTTCAGAGCAGGTCCTGTTCCTGGACTGTTTTTTTAGGGCCCACCACATAGCGCTACCCCACTAATCGCGCTGCCCTGCCTGTCGCGCCGCCCTGCTGGCCGCGCGTCGCCCTGCCCTGCCTGTTGCGTCGCCCTGCTGGCAGTCGTGTCGCCCTGCCCTGCCTACGCGCCGCAGTGCTGGCAACCGCGCCGCCCTGCCCTGCCTGCGCGTCGCCCTGCCCTGCCCGCACGCCGCCCTGCTGGCCACCGCCCTACTGCCCGCACCGCCCTGCTACGCGCCGCCCTGCTGCTCGCGCCGCCCTGCTGCTGCCCGCCCTGCTGTGCGCCGCCCTGCTGGCAGCCGCACCGCTGCCTGCACCGCCCTGCTACTGCCCGCCCTGCCGCACGCCGCCCTGCTGGCCGACGCCCTGCTGCCCGCGCGCCGCCGTGCTGCCCGCGGGCCGCCCTGCTGGCAGCCGCACCGCCCTGCCCTGGCCGCGCGCCACTCTTCCCTAGCCATGCGCCGCCTCTCCCTGCCCTGCGCACTTCCCTAGTGCTCGCGCGCCGCCCTACCTGCGTGCTGCCCTGCTGGTCGCACGCCACCCTGCTCTGCCCGCTATGGCTTCTCTCAGTGTTCTCACCTTCGATCATGAGGGCCATCCGATCCAGTTTGATACGTGGCTCGACGACTTACAGCTGTACCTACTGAGTGATTCTAGAGACAGCGTTTCGTTGTTTGACCACACGTCTAGAGCCTCTCTCGCTCCTCCCGCCACAGATGACAGTGCGACTTGCTCACAGTGGCTTACCCGTGACGCTGCTGCTCGCTTAGCCGTTCGCAACCACCTGCCGTTAGCCGAACGCGCTCACTTTGGCCAGCACAAGACAGCTAAAGCCCTGTACGACGCTGTAGTCGCTCGTTACTCTTCCCCTGCCACTGCTGCTCTCAGCCGCCTTATACTGCCCTACCTTTTTCCCGAGCTGTCAGCCTTTGCCACAGTCGAGGACCTCATTACCCACCTTCACACTAGCGACACTCGCTACCGCACTGCCCTCCTAGCCAAGTTCCTAGACAATAACCCGCCCCCGATGTACATCACTCTCTACTTCATAGTCACCCGCCTCCCTGACTCTCTTCGCGTAGTCAAGGACCACTTTCTCGCACTTGACCCCACATACCTCACTGTCGACCTGCTCGAGAAGCACCTCCTTGCAGCAGAGACTAGCGTAGTCATTGTAGGTGCTGCTTGTGGCACTCCTCGCACACCCTTCTTCGAGGGATGTACCCCCTTCCCCCTTGCCCCCTCCTACGCTTCTGCTGCTGCTGTTGACATCTTTGGTACTGAGGATTTCGGGGCTGTTTCTGCTCTTAGTGGGAAGCGCCGCAGCAGCAAGGGCAAGGGTGGCAGGGGTGGTGGCGGTGGCAGCGGGGGTGGTCAGGGTGGAGGTGGTAGAGGCGGTGAAGGTGGCGGAGGTGGTGGCAGCGGTGGGAGTGGTGGCGGGAGTGGGGGCTTCGGTGGCAGCAAGGGTGGCAGTGGTGGGGGTGGGGGTGGCGGTGGTGGCGGCAGTGGGAGTGGTGGCGGCGGCAGTGGTGGCGGTCGGGGTGGAGCTGTTCAGAGGGGAGGTTCTGGCGGTGGCCAGAGGCAGCAGCAGCAGCGTCGGAGCAAGACCCCTACGCCCCAGCAGCTTCGTGAGTGGTTTGCTCAGCGTGGGGCGTCTGGGGGTAGTGTTCGCTGCCCGTATGTCAATCGCACAGGTGACCGCACTGGTCAAACATGCGGGAAGTTTCACACACAGCATCGCTGCTTCTCCCACCTTGACGACGCTTGGCGCGCAGAGTTTGGCGGCGAGGCTGAGCGCCCCAGCTGGCTAGAGCTGCTTAGGTCTGGAGTTGATATCTTTGCTCTTGACTGTGATGCTATCCTTGCTGCCATGTATGCCTTGTCTGTTAGTGCTGAGGATGATTGTTACCTGTGTGTGCCACTCGACCCAGGTATAGAGGCTGCTGCTCTAGATGCTGTTGAGTCTGCTCTCCCAGGTACTGCGCCTGCTAAGGCCTTGCACACCTTCACACTTGACTCAGGTGCTTCTCGCTGTTTCTTTCGCGACAGTACAACCCTCACTCCACTCCCTGCACCTGTTCCAGTCAGACTGGCTGACCCCTCATGGGGCCCAGTTCTTGCACATTCCTCCATTGTTCTCCTACGTCCGGCGGTTGGGTCCGGCTCACTCTCATCTCTTCACCTCCCCTCGTTCTTTACGAACTTGGTGAGTACCGATGCCCTCCAGGATGCGATGGTCACTACCACCACTCCAAGGGGTCAGCGTGTGTCGATAGGCATGTGTACACGGACAGGCCGTCACCTGGCCACGTTCACCCATCGACCTGGGTCGAGTCTGTACACACTGACTACTAGGCCTCATCAGGTAGCCGCGTCTGCTCAGGTGTCCGCGTCAGGTCCGGTAGCAGCCCCCTGCTCGTGTCGCCTCCTGTCGCACCAGACTCTCCTGTGGCACCACCGCCTTGGTCACCCCTCCCTGCCACACCTTCGTGGCATGCACTCCCGCCTCCATTTCTCTGGTCTTCCTAGGTCTCTGCCTCCCCTCCCGCCCTCGCCTGCCCCGCCCTACCTTCCGTGCGTCGAGGGGCGGCAGCGCGCCGCTCCTCACTCCTCCTCGTTTCCCCCGACGACTGCTCCCCTGCAGACTCTCCACATGGACGTGTGGGGCCCAGCCCGCGTCAGTGGACAGGGCCGCGAGCGCTACTTTCTGCTGGTTGTTGACGACTAGACGCGTTGCACCACGGTCTTCCCCTTGCGCAGCAAGGGTGAGGTCCCTGATGTCTTGATCCCTTGGATCCGTGCCGTCTGTCTCCAGCTCCGCGAGCGGTTCCACCAGGACCTTCCTGTCCTGCGTCTGCACTCTGACAGAGGTGGTGAGTTCTCCTCCGACCTCTTGTGGGACTATTGTCGTGGGGAGGGCATCCTCTAGTCGTTCACACTTCCGGCCTCCCTGCAGCAAAATGGGGTTGCTGAGTGCCGCATTGGCTTAGTCATGGAGGTGGCTCGTACCTCCATGATCCATGTGGCTGCTCCCCATTTTCTGTGGTCGTTTGCGGTCCGGTACGCTACGCATCAGCTCAACCTCTGGCCCCGTGTCTCCTTGCCGGAGACCTCGCCTACACTGCGTTGGACGGGGAAGGTGGGCGATGCGTCGGTGTTCCGGGTCTGGGGCTCTCGTGCCTTTGTCCGCGATACTTCCGCGGACAAGCTCTCCTCCCGCGCTATTCCCTGCGTCTTCCTTGGCTTTCCTCCTGACGCGCCTGGCTGGCAGTTTTACCACCCCACCTCGCGCCGTGTCCTGCCCTCTCGGCACGTCATGTTTGACGAGTCGGTTCCCTTTTACCGTCTCTTCCCCTACCGCACTGCCCCTCTCCCACCCCCGCCGATCTTCCTCGCTCCAGGTCCCCCTCAAGTAGACCCCCTCCCCCCTCAGGGTCCTTCTCCCTCAGGTGTGTCTCAGGTAGAACCACTCCCCCTGGCTGAGCTTGTCGAGGTCGGTGTAGACTCAGGTGCTGCTAGGGGTGCTGCGTCTGGGGGTGCTGCGTCTGGGGGTGCTGAGCCTGCGAGTGCGGAGCCTGGGGGTGCTGAGCCTGAGGGTGCGGAGCCTGGGGGTGCTGAGTCTGAGGGTGCGGAGTTTGGGGGTGTTGAGATCCTGCGGGTGCCTCGCTATGACTGTCTCACCGGCAGAAGCCTCTCTCACCGCAGCAGGTGCGTGTGTGGTTTGCTCAGCGCACACGCCTTAGGAGTGGCGCTGCAGGAGCTGGAGGCCCTGCCGCTGGAGGCACTGGAGCTGGAGGTGCTGGAGCTACTAGTCCTAGAGGTGTTGGAGTTACTGCTGGAGCTGTAGGTACCGGAGGTGCTAGATCTGCTGGTCCTAGAGGTGCTCGTACTAGAGGTACTGGAGCTTCCGGAGCTGGTGGTGTTGGAGGCGCTGGAGCTGGAGACCCTGGAGCTGGAGGCACTGGAGATGGAGACCCTGGAGCTGGAGGCACTTGAGCTGGAGGTGCTGGAGCTTCTAGTCCTGGAGGTGCTGGAGTTACTGCTGGAGCTGGAGGTACTGGAGGTGCTGGAGCTGCCGGAGGTACTGGAGGAGCAGTAGCAGTAGCAGTACTCGAGGTACTGGAGGTACTGGAGGTACTGGGGTGCTGGAGTTACTGCTGGTCCTGGAGGTGCTCGTACTCGAGGTACTAGAGCTGCCGGAGCTGGTGGTGTTGGAGGCACTGGAGCTGGAGACCCTGGAGCTGGAGGCACTGGCGTTGGAGACGCTGGAGTTGGAGGAGCTGGAGCTGGAGACGCTGGAGCTGGAGGCGCTGGAGCTGGAGGCGCTTGCGCTGGAGGCGCTGGAGCTGGAGGCACTAGAGCTGGAGACACTGGAGCTGGAGGTGCTGGCGCTGGGGGTGCTAGAGCTGGCGGTCATGGTGCTGGAGGCACTGTGCAGGGGCGACCATTTTTCGTTCCGCCGCCGCCGTCGTCACCACCGCACCTGACTCGGTCCTTCGGTAGGTTCTTAGTCTCCTGTCTTCTACTGGCCTTACTCCTAGCTTACTGTGTCCACCGCCTCACCAGTCGCAGCCATAGTTACAGCCAGACTCCCCACTGCTTGCTCCTTCTCCTTACGCTTAGCAGACAGACTGTTTTACAGAGCGTCGTGAGCCTGAGTCTCGTCCTGCCTCGCATGTTTGCGTTGTTCGCACTGGTCGTCGTATTCCTCGTCCGCGTCCACCTCCTGTCCCCGGCACTCACATTATGGCACTTCGTCCTTCCTCTGTTCCACTGCGAGTTCCCCTGCCGCCTCCTCCTGCGTCCTCTCTTCCTGTCGTTCCTGACCCTGGGTCTGACTTAGCTCGTGCTGCGAGTCCTACTGTCCCTCGTCATCTAGCCACTGTCACTGACCCTTCGTTTGAGTCCACTGCTGCGTCTGCCCTAGTTGCTGAGCTTGTTCACTTTGCTGCCGCCTGTCGTCTCGACTACGCCGCTAGTCTTGTTGCTGAGTCTGAGTGTACTCCGTCTGTCGGGGGTGAGTGTGCTCTTGGCACGGACGTCCTTGAGGACAGGCAGGAGGACTTTGAGTGTCTTGCAGTTGCTGTACCTCATCTTGTGGCCATGCTGCTTGCACCTGAGGGAGACCCGGATGCACCAGACATTCCGACCCCGCGCTCTTACGCAGAGGCGATTACGGGTCCCTACTCTTCTCAGTGGCAGACATCCATGGACGCAGAGATGGCATCCTGGAAGTCCACAGGCACCTACGTCGACGCAGTTTCCCCTTCTGGGGCGAACATAGTCGATGGCATGTGGATTTTCAGGGTGAAGCAGCCGCCGGGTTCTTCGCCTGTCTTCAAGGCTCGTTACGTTGCACGAGGCTTCAGAAGAGATCATAAGATCGCTGAGACCACACTCAAACTCGCTCTCCTCGTACACGCCCAGAGACGCCAGTCTCAGCCCCTTATGCGCCACTACCACCACCCCCTCCCTCTCTGCACGCTCCCATCCCCACTCCTCTTCTTCTCCTCCTCCTCCTCCTCCTGTACCTCCTCCTCCACCTCCCCCTCCCCCTCTGCCCCCTGCTGCTCGCCTTTTCTCTGCTTTCTCCTTCTTCCCTTGTCCTTCATTCCTCACGCTTCCCGCTCCTCCTTCACCTCCCTCACCCCGCACACCACCGCAACCCACCCACCGGAACCGCACTGCCTTCTCCTTCCCCGATTTCTTCTTCTGGCTCTGTTTCTTTCCTCTCATCACTTCATCTCCACACTCATCCTCCCCCCTCTCCGCCGCTGCTTCCGTTAAAGCCTTTCCCACCCCTACCCCTCCTCCACCTCCGCTTCCTCCCTCCTCTCCTCCCCCTCCTCCTACACCATAACCATCCAAAACAGACTCTTCTAAGGGAGCGAAGCCGGAGAGGGGGGGATGGGAGAGGAGGGAGAGGGAGGGACAGCGGAGGAGGCGGGAGAAGAGCAACTGGCTGAAGGCGGAGTCCAGGGGGAGGGGCAGGCGGAGCTGCTGGCACGTGGGGGAGAGCAGGCAAAGCAGAGCGGAAAGGGAGCAGCCTGAAACGAGGATAGGAAGGGAAGGTGGGATTATGAGTCAAAGTGGGAAGTAAAGCAATGCAGGGAGGGAGGCGGGAAAGGGAACAGGTGATCTACTACTGGCCTGGCCTGGCCTGACTCGGTCTGGCCTGACTCGGTCTGGCCTGGCCTGGCCTGACCTGGAGGCGTGGTCTGGCCCGGCCTAGACTGGCCAAGATTGGACTGGACCTGGCATAGTCTGGCCTGGCCTGGCCCGACCAGGCCTGGATGGCCCGTTGGCTGGCTGGCTGGCTGGCTGGCCGGTTGGCCGGCTGGTTGGCTGGACGGCTGGCTGGCTTACTGTCACGGCCTTCAAGAGCGATCTCCTCAAGAGCAGCCGCGAAGAGCTGGTCCATCACGCGCTCCCGCTCTTATCAACCCCTTATTGTGACGCACCTCAAAAACAGACGCGCTCTCGCGCTTGTCGACCCCTTATTTCAGTACTCTAATATGTCTCGATTGTCGCTCTACGCCCTCAAGCTACAGTCTTCCTCCCCTCTTGTCGACTCTGACAGCTCTCTTTTCTTCCCTTTCGTTTTCTCGCGTCGCCGCCCTTGATCGCCCATACCACTGCCGTTGCACAGCCTTGTGTCATCCTAGCGACTCGCCATCCTTGTCTCGACAGAGTCATTACGGGCCATTCTCCTTGGAACTAATTTCCTGCATGTTTACGAGACTAAACCCGCCGAGGCTTGGCGTGGCTTCTAAAATCTAGACCACTAAAAACCTCAACCTCGGTGAACAGAGGCACTGGCCCTTGTGAAGTCGAAGCTGCAGAAGAGACACACATGCACTGACCTGGGTGAGCTGCGCAGCTATCTTGTCTTGCAGATTACCTGGGACAGAGCACGGCACACCATCACACTGACTTAGTCACACATGGTGCACCAGGTCCTTCAGCGCTTAGCGGTTCCAGTACTCCTCGCCACAGTCCACTCCTCTGCCTACCGGTCACTCGCTCTCAGCTCCACCTTCGGGCGAGTCCGTAGAGCCGAGTGGCCCATATCCAGAGCTTGTGGGCTGCCTCATGTACCTGATGACCTGCACTCGACCTGACCTTGCCTACCCTCTTAGCATCCTGGCACGCTACGTTGCGCCTGAGAGACACCGACCAGAGCACTGGGAGGCCTCTAAGAGGATGTTGCGCCACTTGTGCACTACATCGAGCATGGGGCTCGTGCTTGGAGGACGGGGTCTATTTCTCCTCACTGGACACGCAGACGCTTCTTAGGTTGACGACTTGGCTACGCAGCGGTCGTCACAAGGTTACACTTTCAGCCTTGGCTCCGGCTGTGTTTCTTGGCGGTCTACCCGCTCGTCTTCTGTTCTCAGTTCCAGTTGTGAGGCTGAGATCTATGCAGGGGCCATGGCTGCACAGGAGCTTCGCTGGCTCACCTACCTGCTGACCGACTTGGGGGAGCAGCCTCGTTCTTCTCCAGTTCTGTACGTAGACAACAAGGCCATGATTGCCTTGTGTCAGGAGTTCAGACTGGAGCACTGAACGAAGCACATCGCTCTGCGTTACTTCCTTGCTCGAGAGTTGCAGCAGCGTGGTCAGCTTCGTCTTGCTTACGTGGCCACTCGGGCCAATACTGCTGATATATTCACCAAGGCACTTCAGTCTAGTGATCATCAGCGTTTTTGTACTGTTTTAGGCCTTGTGCCTACTTTGCCTCACTTGCTCACTGCGTGACTTTGCTTGTACTGTGATCTACAGTATATATATACCTGCATGCTTATACTTGCTATGTTATGATCACTGTACTATTTGTTCTCTTTTATATAACTCTGCATGTGAACTAGCCTTGTGGCCATTTGCTTGTGCTCGGAATGTGTGGTGACTTCGTGATCCACCCTGAGCTTGCTTTGCTTTTCTTGACTGGTCTTGTGACCAGGCCCTACGATATCAGGAAATTTTCCCTGAAATTCCTGATTTTCATGGATTTTTTTATACCTACCCTGATTTTCCAGTGTTCAGCTTTTTGGGGAACTGATTTTTCAGCCTTTAGGGGCCAGATGACTCTGAACTTTCAGGTTTTTTTTTTAAGGGACACTGATTACACTACGTTGTAACGAAACAGACACTGAATGCGATTCCTACCCGTTCCGACTGTAGTTGCCCGGAAGTACAGGGAATCTTAGATTCCCGCGGTGTCAGCACTGCCTGGCGGTGACTACCAGACAAATTTGCCCTGTGTTATTCGCTTTGAGGGCTGCTTTGTTGGCGCGCTTGGTCCGATCATTGGCCACTTTTGCAGCATTATGTGGGTTGGCCAATGACAAGGTTGCAACAGAGCGATGCTGGCAGGCTGCGATGCGAGGGTTTCTGGCCCATTGCTTACACCTGTGGTCCTGTGGCCCGTTTTGTCTAAGTCGTGCTGGCAAGCACTGATGCATCCACGCGGCCCAGCCGTGCTACCTGCCATCCAGGCTCCCATCCCATTCTGCTCCATGCTTTCCTTCCATCCGCTTGGGGTTTCATCGAGTTCCTGCCTAGTGTTATCTTATTTTAAGTTCAATGTCAGCCTTTACAAAAAAAAAGAGCACTGATGCATCAGACTTTTTCTAAAGGTAACACTGAATTTCAGGCTTTTCTATTTTGGGGACACTGACGATCAGGGATTCTACACAGAGGGACCCTGATGCATTAACGTGCCAAAAAGTGAATCATAGGCCCTGCTTGTGACCACTTGTTCTCCCCCACTTTGCCTATGGGGGTGTATCAAAATTTTATAATGCTTATATTGTGTAGGCTTCAGTGGGGTAGCTCATAAGGGGGTACATGTCAAACATATCTGCTTTAGTCTATCTAGGCTGTAGTGGGGTAGTCAATACAGGGTACAACACTTATTAGGTTTTCATATTTCTACCCACCTACTACCTAGTTCATTCATTCCATTCTCAACTTTCACATGGTATAGAGCTGGTTCGAGTTTTTTTTAGGGCCCACCACTCGAAACATTTTTTTCCTTACCTGCCCGAGGCGCGTGTCGCGTTTGACCGAGCCGCGCCCTAGTGCCTGCCCTTCGAGGCCCCTAGTGGCCTGTCGCTGCCCCTTCGTGGCCCTTAGCGGCCCCTCTTAAGGCCCGTCGCGGCCCCTCTTCAGGCCCGTCGCAGCCCCTTCTTAAGGCCTGTCGCGGCCCCTCTTAAGGCCCGTCGCGCCCCCTCTTAAGGCCCGTCGTGGCCCCTTCCTAAGGCCCGTCGCGGCCCCTCTTAAGGCCCGTCGCGGCCCCTTCCTAAGGCCCGTCGGGGCCCCTCTTAAGGCCCATCGCGCCCCCCCCCCTTCTTAAGGCTCGTCGCGGCCCCTCTTAACGCCCATCACGGCCCCTGTTAAGGCCCGTCGCGGCCCCTCCTACGGCCCTTCGCGGCCCCTCTGACGGCCCATCGCGGCCCCGTCACGGCCCTTCGCGGCCCCTCTGCCGGCCCATCGCGGCCCCTCTGACGGCCCTTCGCGGCCCCTCTGCCGGCCCGTCGCGGCCCCTCCGCCGGCCCGTCGCGGACCCCCCCCCCCTTCTCGGCCCCAACTGGCGCGCCCCCGGCCGGCTCCTGCTGCCGAGCCCCTGCCGGCCCCAACTGGCGCGGCCCCTCCTGGCGTGCCTCTGCCGGCCCCTGCCGGACCCTGCTGACGAGCCCCTGCCGACCCCTGCCGGCGCCTGCACCTGTCTCTAGTAAGCCGAGCCGCGCCACCCGGCTGAGCCGCGCCGCCCAGCCGAGCCGCGCCACCTAGCCGAGCCGCGCCGCTGCTGCTACTGCTGCGCTGCTGCTACTGCCGCTCCTACTGCTACTGCTGCACTACTGCTACTGCTGCTCCTCTTCCTACTGCTTCCACTGCTGCTATGGCTAGTCCTACAGTTCTCACCTTTGACTCTGAGGGACGTGCAGTTGACTTTGATGTATGGGTTGATGACCTACAACTCTTTCTTCAGTGTGATTCTAGAGATGGGGTATCCCTTTTCGATCACACGTCCGGTGTTTCCACTGCTCCTCCTGTCACTGCTGACAGTACTGTTCGCTCGCAGTGGACCACTCGTGACGCTATTGCTCATCTTGCTGTTCGTAGTCACCTGCCGCCTGCTGAGCGCGCACACTTTGGTCAGTACAAGACTGCTCAGTCTCTGTACGACGCTGTAGTTGCACGCTACTCCTCCCCTGCCATTGCTGCCCTCAGTCGCCTCATGCTGCCGTACCTTTTCCCTGACCTTGCCGCCTTTGCCACAGTCGCTGACCTAGTTGCTCACCTTCGCACTAGTGACGCCCGCTACCGCGCTGCCCTTCCCACTGAGTTCTGTGCCAAGAACCCCCCCCCCATGTACATCACCCTTTACTACCTAGTCACCCGCCTCCCTGACTCTCTCTCTTCAGTCAGGGACCACTTTCTCTCTCCCTTTGCCCCACCGAGCTGACTGTCGACCTGCTAGAGGAGCGCCTTGCTGCAGCTGAGAAGAGTATCTTAGCTGTAGGTGCTTCTCGCGGCGACCGTCGCACCCCCTTCTTTGAGGGGTGTTCCCCTGCCCCCCTTCTCCCCTCTGTTGCTTCTGCTGCTGCTGTCGACCTCGTTGGCACTGAGGAGGTCGGAGCTGCGTCTGCCCCTAGTGGGAGACGCCGCAATAGCAAGGGCAAGGGGTGGCGGGGGGGGGTGGCGGTGGAGGTGGAGGTGGTACCGGGAGTGGGGGCTTCAGTGGCGGCAGTGGAGGTGGTGGAGGCAGCGGCGGAGGTGGTGGAGGCAGCGGCAGCGGTGGTGGAGGTGGAGGCGGCGGTGGTTCTGGTCGAGGTGCAGCCGCGCAGCGTGGAGGCTTTGGTGGCAGCCAGCGCCAGCAGCAGCTGCGCACCCGTGAGACCCCGTCGGTTCAGCAGCTTCGTGAGTGGTACGCTGGGCGTGGGAGGTCTGGGGGTGCAGGTCCCTGCGCTTACGTTCTTTGCACCGGCCCTCGTAGTGGGGAGGTGTGTGGGCTCCCACACACCACGCAGCGCTGCTTCGGTCGCTTGACTGACGCTTGGCGTACCCAGTTTCCTGACTCTGTTGAGCTCCCTCGCTGGCATGATTTGCTTCTGCAGTATGTGCCTATCTTTGATCTAGATTTTGATGCTATCCTTGCTGCCATGTATGCTCTTGCTGATATTACTGAGTGTCCCGCCCGACCCGGGCACTGCGGCTGCTGCTCTAGGTGCTAGTGCGGCTGCTGCCCTAGGTGCTGGTGCGTCTGCTGCTCCAGGTGCTGGTACGTCTACTCTCTCTCGTACTGCACCTACTGCGTCCTTGCACACTTTCACACTTGACTCTGGTGCTTCGCGCTCTTTCTTTAGAGACAGCACCACGCTCACGCTGCTCAGCCGGCCTGTTGCGGTCTCCCTTGCAGACCCCTCAGGGGGCCCAGTCCTTGCACGCTCCTCTACAGTTTTACCGTGTCCTGCGGCCCCGTCGGGCTTGCTGTCGGGACTCCACCTCCCCTCGTTCTCTACGAACTTGGTGAGTGGAGCTGACCTCCAGGACGCGTGGGTTGACCAGTTCACCCCTGGAGGTCAGCGTGTGACCCACTGCACTTGCTCTCGGACGGGCCGCCACCTGGCCACGTTCACCCGTCGGCCAGGGTCGAGTCTGTACACACTGACCACTGCGCCTCCTTCGGTCTCTGCGTCTGGTCAGGTAGCTGCGTCTAGTCAGGTGTTTGCTGCCGCGTCCAGGTCTAGTCCTGCGTCTGCCCCCTGCTCGTGTCGTCCTCTGTCGCACGAGACTCTCCTTTGGCACCACCGCCTTGGTCACCCCTCCCTGCCTCGTCTTCGAGGTATGGCCTCCTGTGCCCTTGTCTCTGGTCTCCCCAGGTCCCTCCCTCCCCTTCCTCCGGGGCCTGCCCCTACCTGTGTTCCTTGTGTCGAGGGCCGGCAGCGCGCCGCCCCTCACTCCTCCTCGTTCCCTCCGACTGAGGCTCCTCTGCAGACTCTTCACATGGACGTGTGGGGCCCAGCCCGCGTCCGTGGACAGGGTCACGAGCGTTACTTCCTGCTGGTCGTTGACGACTACTCGCGCTACACCACAGTCTTCCCCTTGCGCAGCAAGGGTGAGGTCCCTGGGGTGTTGATCGACTGGATCCGCGGTGCTCGTCGCCAGCTTAGTGAGAGTTTCGGCTCCGACCTTCCTGTTCTGCGTCTGCACTCAGACAGAGGCGGGGAGTTTTCCTCCGACCTCCTGAGAGCCTTCTGTCGTTCTGAGGGCATCCGCCAGACGTTCACGCTTCCGGCCTCCCCGCAGCAAAATGGGATTGCTGAGCGCCGCATTGGCATGGTCATGGATGTCGCTCGTACGTCCATGATCCATGCGGCTGCTCCCCATTTTCTGTGGCTGTTCGCGGTTCAGTACGCAGCGCATCAGATCAACCTTCAGCCTCGTGTCTCCCTGCCGGAGACCACACCTACTCTGCGGTGGACGGGGAAGGTTGGCGATGCATCCGCGTTCCGTGTCTGGGGATCTCGAGCTTTTGTCCGCGATACTACTGCGGACAAGCTGTCCTCCCGTGCCGTTCCCTGTGTCTTCCTTGGCTTCCCTCCTGACGCACCCGGGTGGCGGTTCTACCACCCCACCTCGCGTCGTGTTCTGTCCTCTCAGGACGTCACGTTTGACGAGTCGGTGTCGTACTACCGTCTCTTTCCCTACGGCACTGCCTCTCCCCCCCCCCCCGCCGCTCTTCCTTGCCCCAGGTACTCCCCCAATAGACCCCCTCCCCCCCAAGGGTCCTGCCCCCTCAGGTGTGTCCCAGGTAGAGCCTGCCGAGCCGGTCGAGGTAGCTGTCAACTCAGGTGCTGCTAGGCGTGCTGACCCTGCGGGTGCGGGGATTGGGGGTGCTGAGACTGGGGGTGCTGAGTCTGGGGGTGCTGAGACTGGGCGTGTTGAGCCTGGGGGTGTGGCGCCTAAGGGTGCTGCATCTGGAGGTGCTCTAGGTGTCTCGTCGCGGCGGGAGCCCCTCTCTCCACAGCGGCTTCGTGAGTGGTACTCTCGGCGCTGTCGAGTTGCTGCTGGTGCTGGTGCTGGTGCTGGTGCTGCTGGTGGTGCTGCGGGTGCTGGTTTTACTGGAGCTACTGGAGGTGCTGCTGCTGCTGGTGCTACTGGAGCTACTGGAGGTGCTAGCGCTGCTGGAGGTGGTGCTGGTGCTGGAGCTGCTGGAGGTGCTGCTGGTGCTGGAGCTGCTGGAGGTGCTGCTGGGACTGGAGACCCTGGGGCTGAGGGTACCGGTTCTGTCTCTGCTGTTTCTGGAGGCGCTGCACGGCCGCGGCCGTACTACGTTCCACTCCTTCAGCAGGTTCTTGGTCTACCGCCTTCCCCTGGTCCTCCTCCTCCTTTTCTGAGTCCACCGCCTGTCCAGTCCCAGTCACAGTTGCAGCCGGCCTCTCCGCTGCCTGGTCCTTCTCCTTACTCTGGACCGACTAGAGGTCTTACGGAGCGTCGTGAGCCTGAGTCTCGTCCTGTGTCGCCTGCGTCTCGTTCTGCGTCGCCTGTCCGTACTGTTCGCGCTGGTCGTGTTTCGCGTCCGCGTCTTCCTCCTGTCCCAGGCACTCACTCTATGACACTGCGTCCTTCTACTGCTCCACAGCGTGTCCCTCTGCCGTCTCCTCCTGCGTCCTCTCTTCCTGACGGTCCGGACCCGGAGTCTGACTCCCTTCGTGCTGCTAGTCCTACTGTCACGCGTTTTCTGGCCACTGCTGTCACTGACCCTTTGTTTGAGTCCACTGCTGCGTCTGCTCTTGTTACTGAGCTCGTTGACTTTGCTGCAGCCTGTCGCCTAGACTACGCCACTAGTCTTGTTGCTGAGTCTGCGTCTGCGTCTGTCTGTCCTCCGTCCGTCGGGGGTGAGTGTGCTCTTGGCACGGACGTTCTTGAGGACAGACAGGAGGAGTTTGAGTGCTTTGCTGCTTCTGTACCTCATCTCGTGTCCATGCTGCTTGCCCCTGAGGGAGACCCGGATGCACTAGACATCCCGACCCCACGCTCTTACGCAGAGGCGATAGAGGGTCCCTACTCCTCTCAGTGGCAGGCAGCCATGGACGCAGAGATGGCTTCCTGGAAGTCCACAGGCACCTACGTAGACGAGGTTCCCCCACCTGGGGCGAACATCGTCAGTGGCATGTGGATCTTCAGGGTGAAGCGGCCGCCGGGTTCTCCGCCTGCCTTCAAGGCGCGTTACGTTGCACGTGGCTTCAGTCAGCGACAGGGAGTTGACTTCTTTCAGACCTTCTCCCCTACCCCGAAGATGACCACTCTTCGGGTACTGCTGCACGTTGCTGCTCAGCGTGACTACGAGCTCCACTCGCTTGACTTCAGCACACCCTTCCTACAGGGCAGCCTCCACAAGGAGATCTGGCTGCGCCGCCCACCTGGCTTCACTGGGTCGTTTCCTCCTGGTACCCAGTGGAGCCTCCGGCGGCCAGTCTACGGTCTCCGCCAGGCACCCCGTGAGTGGCACGACACACTCAGGACGACTCTTGCTTCTCTTGGTTTTGCTCCTTCCACTGCTGACCCTTCTCTGTTTCTACGCACTGACACTACTCTGCCGCCGTTCTACGTTCTCGTGTACGTAGACGACCTCGTCTTTGCTACTGCTGACACTGAGGCACTCGCCCACGTGAAGTCCGAGCTGCAGAAGAGACACACGTGCACAGACCTGGGTGAGTTGACAAGCTATCTTGGCTTGCGGATCACCCGGGACAGAGCACAGCGCACCATTACCTTGACTCAGTCACACATGGTGCAGCAGGTCCTTCAGCGCTTCGGCTTCACGTACTCCTCGCCACAGTCCACTCCTCTGCCTACCAGTCACTCGCTCTCAGCTCCACCTTCGGACGAGTCCGTAGAGCCGAGTGGCCCGTATCCAGAGCTTGTGGGCTGCCTCATGTACCTGATGACTTGCACACGACCTGACCTCGCATACCCTCTCAGCCTTCTGGCTCGCTACGTGGCTCCCGGCAGGCACCGAAAGGTGCACTGGGATGCTGCGAAGAGGGTGTTGCGATAATTGTGCAGTACATCGAGCATGGGGCTCGTGCTTGGAGGACGGGCTCGAGTTGTCCTCACTGGTCACGCTGACGCCTCCTGGGTTGACGACTTGGCTACGCAGCGGTCGTCACAGGGTTACACCTTCAGTCTTGGCTCCGGTTCTGTCTCTTGGCGGTCTACCCGCTCTTCTTCTGTTCTCAGCTCCAGTTGTGAGGCTGGGATCTACGCTGGGGCCATGGCTGCATAGGAGCTTCGTTGGCTCACCTACCTGCTGACCGACTTGGGAGGGGCGCCTCGTTCTCCTCCTGTTCTGTACGTCGACAACAAGGCCATGCTTGCCTTGTGTCAGGAGCACAGACTGGAGCACAGAACCAAGCACATTGCTCTGCGCTACTTCCTTGCTCGAGAGTTGCAGCAGCGTGGCCAGCTTCGTCTTGCTTACGTGGCCTCTCAGGCCAACACTGCTGATGTTTTCACCAAGGCACTTCAGCCTTGTGATCATCAGCGTTTCTGTACTGTGTTAGGTCTTGTACCTACTGTGCCTCACTTGCTTTCTTCTTGACTCTGCTTGTACTGTACTCTTTATACATATACCTGCATGCTTACACTTGTTAGGTTGTGTTCACTGTATTGTTTGCTCTCCTTTATATAACTCTGCATGTGAACTGGCCTTGTGGCCATCTGCTTGTGCTCAGACTGCGTGGTGACTTTGTGATCCACCCTGAGCTTGCTTTGCCTTTCTTGACTGGTCTTGTGACCCTTTGTGCTCCCCCACTTTGCCTATGGGGGTGTGTCAAACATATCTGCTATAGTCTATCTAGGCTGTAGTGGGGTAGTCAATACAGGGTACAACACTTATTAGGTTTTCATATTTGTACCCACCTGCTGCCTAGTTCATTCATTCCATTCTCAACTTTCACAGTACAACCCAATTAGGGTTAGTACTTGTACCAACTTGACACATGACACCAGGCCCCTAGATTCGTTTTCAGGCACGCTGATCGATCAGCGTGCACCCCTGTTAGAACTGTGTGAGTCAGCGTGGCCCAAAAAAATTAGGCTGAAAAATCAGACAACTCAATGTTTTTAGGCTGAATTTTCAGAGTTAGCTGTAAAACTCTCATAGAAAACACAACAAAACATCTCACATATCTGAGTCAGAGTCTGAACCTCTACAGGAGCACGCTCAACCTCTACAGCCTCCTTCCGAGCCCTTGAAGGCTCCCTGTCTCTTGGAGCAGAGCGGTCGTGTTTGCAGGGAAGGTGGGGTGGGGTGGAAGTTTGTGGTGCCGTACGAGGCGTAGCGCGCTGAGACTGAGTGAGAGCCATGCGCTGGCAACGATTCTTGCCAACGCTGCCAGCTGCGCAACCCTGATTGACCGCTTTGCTGTACCAACGCGACAGTGTGGGGCCTCGCGGGGGAAAACTGGATTTCCTGCCCGTGATTGACAATGTTACCGGTAATCCTACAGGCTGGCGGAAATCCCTGTATTGCCGGATTCAGTGTGCACCCCCGATACAAGGCTGGGGGCTCAGCCTGCACTCATAAAATTAGGATGAAATTTCAGCCAATTCATAAAATAGAACTCTAAAATATCAGACAAGGTACATAAAAAAAAACTTTGAGTTCAGCCTAGGTACCAAAAAAAAGTCTGAACAAACTCTGAATCATAGTAAAAAGTCTGACATCTAGGGCACTGCATGACACACCAACTTGTTTCTGTAGTCCGTCAGCCCCCGGATAGAAGCGCCCCTGGGGGTATAAAAAAACACTGTTTTTTAGGGGGTGCGCTTATAATCGAGGATTTTTATAAGCGCCGGCGTTTATAGAATGGCAAAAATAATTTCTATATGTTTTACACCAAACGGTAGATCTCGTTCTGCCGATTGTAATCGAGTCGGAAACATATAGGGTCGCGAATCTGATTCACGCGCAGCTTGGAAGGGAGTGATTCCCTGGCAACTCAAACTGACAGAATGACAGCACATGCTGACTAGACGCGCAAAAGGTGAGATCAGAGTGTGGGAAATCTAGTTTGTAGTTCGTTTCCTTGATAATGTGAAATTTGTTTCTGTATTTCGTCAGGTTTTCAAATGAAAAAACAACATGCGCTTATACCGTATGGCCCCGGATATAGGCGCCGGCGCCTCTATCTGGAGCATGGCGCTTATGGCCGTTCCTTGATTATAAGCGCCCCCCCTA
This sequence comes from Closterium sp. Naga37s-1, assembly GCA_947471745.1. Taxonomy (NCBI): domain Eukaryota; kingdom Viridiplantae; phylum Streptophyta; class Zygnematophyceae; order Desmidiales; family Closteriaceae; genus Closterium; species Closterium sp. Naga37s-1. The sequence goes on from CANJKZ010000006.1 coordinate 4,747,955, forward strand.
GAAAACGTTTACTTATTATAAGCGCACGTGCAATTCTAGTTTAAATTCTTGCTTAAAACGGTAACGAAATTCATTTTTGCAGCGAGTCAGATTTCGATTTCGCTTGGTTTGACCTGACTGGCTGCACGTCTAGTCAGGATCTGCTGGCATGACGTGTCTTTGCCTGTGTGTGCACCCAGATATCGCTTGCGCGAGATTTTGTTTTGTGACGCTAAAGCATTTCGACTCGGTTGAAATGGCAAGAAGAAAATGAACAATTTGGTGATCTAAATATATAATTTCGTATTTGTCATTATATAAGCGCCGGCGCTTATGGCCGTTACTCAATTACAAGCGCCCCCCCTCAAAAAAATGAATTTATTATAAGCGCATATGCGCCTATATCCGGGGTAATACGGTAATAAATCATCTTTTTTAGGGGGTGGGTGGGCCTATAATCGAGGACCGGATATAAGCGCCGCCATCCTTTTATAAGCGCTGGCGCTTATCCGAGGCCTGCGCTTCTATCCGGGGGCTTACGTTACTTGTACCAACTTTCTGCTCAATGCATTCATTCTTGTTCAGTATTCTGACACTCAAAACAGTTGAAGGCCGGTCGGGGCTGCTATTGAAAAATAGTAGAAAACCATGTCATTTTGACGAGAAAGGCAAGCAGAGCAGATGATGATGGTTGATGGGGGTGAGCTCCATTGGCAAGAGGACATCAGGGCATGTGAGGGGCGTGCAGGCTGAGAGAGCAGGCAGGATGGCACAGGCAAGGAGAGAGTGAAAAGGGGATACCATCCCGTGTGAGCAATGGTGGGTGGTGGGTGGGAGGGAGGGGAGGAGGGGAGAGGTGGGGTGGGGGGCACGAGGGGGAAGGGTGTATCCATAGAACCCATCCATTGTGCCCCTTGGCTTTCGTCTCTCTCTCTCTCTCTCTCTCTCTCTCTCTCTCTCTCTCTCTCTCTCTCTCTCTCTCTCTCTCTCTCTCTCTCTCTCTCTCTCTCTCTCTCTGCCTCCCTCTCCCCAACGTCTCACCACCAGCCACCCATGTGTGTCACCTCTCACTCATCCTCCCCTCACTACCCACTCCCACACGCCTGCCCATCCCCTGCCGTCGATTGCTTCCCTGAGCCACTTGCGCTGCTCGCCTGCCTACTGCACACACCCCTGATCAATGCTTCTCCGCACTCCCCCTGCGCCTCCCCTCTTTCCTGGCCCATCCGCCCTTTTACCCCCCTTCCCCTCCCCTCCGCTTTCCCTCTCCCCCTGCCTATGTGCGGCACAACTGTGGGGGGAGGCTGAGCGGGAGGAGGTGGCGTGGGGGGGGAATGGCAGGAGCACGCAGCGCATTGGACGTCACAACACCACACAGCAAATAGCACGCGACAGAACTTGTGTTGTGACGTTGTATTGCTCATTGTAAGACAGACACACCAGGTTCGCTGTGCTACGGCTGGAATAAAAGGCTTGTGGCTTAACAAACTTGGCAAGAGGAAGTCGATCAGGAAGGAGTTCGGCCGGGAGGGAGCACAAACACTCTCCTCTGGTGGTGCATTGGAAATAATCGAGGGAACGACTGAGAAGGAGAGAGATAAAGAGAGAGAGGGTCCATTTTGAATTGCAGATTGCGAAGAATAAACAGTGGGCAGAGTGTATATTGCTCGCGGTTTGCTTCAAGAGAGAGAAAAAAAAAGATAAGTCGGGAAATATACATGAAGCAATGCCATGCCTGAAAGAACCTTTGCGAAGCGCGGGTAAGCACGCTCAAACCAGCGTTCCAACAACGGGGTACTTCCGTGCGAATGTATCCACCCAGTCATCAAGCGTCCTAAGCTGCTTCTCAGTCAACCCCTCCAGCGACCCGCCGACGTCATCCATGGTCATGGTCGCGAGCGACCGGCTCGCGTCCTTCCCTGCGAAGATCGAGTACGGCCCATCGGGACCGTAAAAGGAGCTCGCTGACGTGACGTCGTAGATGACGTGCTTCAGCGACACGAGGATGGGCTTGGAGGCGTCGGAGCCGTTGTACTCGGCTAGCTTGTCTGCGGTGATTTTGCCGAGTTGAAATGTCGCCTGGGGCGTGGCGTCGGCCATTGCTCTTTCGGACCTACAATAGACAAGGCTGGTCGTTTCTGAAGATGGACAGAGAGCGACGTCGACGAGAAATAACGGTGTGACGTGACGGGAAGTCACGAACGGGAATAACTACAGGAAACGCTGGATCTTGCCAGAACGGAAGTCGGGAAAGCCAATTTGGCATGGATTGTCTGCACGGGAAGCTGACTGCACTGGCGGGGTGATTCGTTTGTGGTTTGATTCTTGCTGGTTCGACGAGCATGTATAACGAACGGAACCTTCAGTGAGTTATATCCATAACCCTTCCCAGCGATTACAAAAAGAAAACTAATGAAACGGGTCAGCTTCAGTATGCATTCATAAGAGCGAGGTGAAGATGGTACCTCTTCGCGAAACGGAGAAAAATTGCCTGTTACATGAATTGCAGAAGGCCGTGCGAGCCGAAGGGGCAACGCATAAGACTTGCCAATCATTTGCGGTCCACTCTCACTTGCAAGATGAGATGAACGGGACCGCCTAGGATATTCTGAAGCTGATACCGTGCCTCCCTGCCTATGGAACTGCATCACCAGCACAACAGGAAGCAGGAAGACGCTAAAGGAATTAAGATCAGCGGCAGCTGAAATGCACTCAGGAATACAGCACTAGGCATCACAGAAGGACAAAGGGCACCGACGACGCTCTAATGTCACGTACCGACATGCATGAATACTAGGCATGCTTTATAGACATACCAACAACAGCATGAATGAACACACCACATTGTGACCACACAGTGACACTGCGGGACTCACCGCACGACCTGCCCTGCCTTTCTTAAGAGTTAGGCATGAGTGAGTCTCGACTATCGAGATGGTGGTACAAAGAGAAAAATGTGCCTAAGGGGTTGTACCCTACAGAGTGTACCCCACTAAGCCTACCCAAAATATAACATAGCTATGCATATGTTTGACACACCCCCATAGGCAAAGTGGGGGAGAACAGAGGGTCACAAGACCAGTCAGGAAGTGCAAAGCAAGCTCAGGGTGGATCACAACGTCACCACGCAGTCTGAGCACAAGCAAGAAAGCCACAAGGCCAGTTCACATGCAGAGATATATATGTAACAACAACAGTACAGTGATATCTACCTACAAGAACAAGCATGCAGGAATACATATAAATCATGGTACAAACAAAGCCTACAGCAAGTGAGGAAGAGTGGGCACAAGGCCTAACAAAGTGCAGAAACGCTGATGATCACCAGGCGGAAGTGCCTTGGTGAATATATCAGCAGTGTTGGCCCGAGTGGCCACGTAGGTAAGACGAAGCTGGCCACGCTGCTGCAGCTCTCGAGCAAGAAAGTAACGGAGAGCGATGTGCTTCGTTCTATGCTCCAGTCTGTGCTCCTGACACAAGGCAATGGCGGCCTTGTTGTCGACGTACAGCACTGGAGGAGAACGAGGCCGCTCTCCCAAGTCAGTCAGCAGGTAGGTGAGCCAGCGAAGCTCCTGTGCAGCCATGGCTGTGGCGTAGATCTCAGCCTCACAACTGGAGCCGAGAACTGAAGACGAGCGTGTAGAACGCCAAGAAACTGAACCAGAGCCAAGGCTGAAGGTGTAACCCTGTGACGACCGCTGCGTAGCCTGGTCGTCAACCCAAGAGGCGTCCGAGTGACCAGTGAGGACAACGTCACCCCGTCCTCCAAGCACGAGCCCCATGCCCGATGTACTGCACAAGTAGCGTAGTACCCTCTTGGCAGCATCCATGTGCACCTTTCGGTGCCGACCAGGAGCCACGTAGCGAGCCAGAAGGCCAAGAGGGTACGCAAGGTCAGGACGAGTGCAAGTCATCAGGTACATGAGGCAGCCCACTAACTCTGGGTAAGGACCACTCGGCTCTACGGACTCGTCCGAAGGTGGAGCTGAGAGCGAGTGACCTGTAGCCAGAGGAGTGGCCTGTGCTGAGGACCAGGTGAAGCCGAAGCGCTGAAGGACCTGCTGCACCATGTGTGACTGAGTCAGTGTGATGGTGCGGCGTGCTCTGTCCCGGGTGATCTGCAAGCCAAGGTAGCTGCGCAGTTCACCCAGGTCTGTGCACGTGTGTCTCTTCTGCAGCTCCGACTTCACCAGGGCGAGAGCCTCAGTGTCAGCAGTGGCAAAGACCAAGTCGTCGACGTACACGAGAACGTAGAACGGCGGCAGCGAAGTGTCGGTGCGCAGAAACAGCGACGGGTCAGCAGTCGACGGAGCAAACCCAAGGGCCGCAAGTGTCGTCCTCAGTGTGTCGTGCCACTCACGTGGCGCCTGGCGGAGACCGTAGACCGGCCGCCGAAGGCTCCACTGTGTACCAGGAGCGAACGACCCAGTGAAGCCAGGAGGGCGGCGCAGCCAAATCTCCTCGTGCAGGCTGCCCTGTAAGAAGGCTGTGCTGAAGTCAAGAGAGTGAAGCTCGTAGTCACCTTGAGCGGCAACGTGCAGCAGCACCCGAAGAGTGGTCATCTTCGGGGTGGGGGAGAAGGTCTGGAAGAAATCAACTCCCTCTCGCTGACTGAAGCCTCGAGCCACGTAACGAGCCTTGAAGACAGGCGGAGAACCTGGCGGCCGCTTCACCCTGAAAATCCACATGCCACTGACAATGTTCGCCCCAGGAGGGGGAACCTCGTCGACGTAGGTGCTTGTCGACTTCCAGGATGCCATCTCTGCATCCATGGCTGTCTGCCACTGAGAGGAGTACTCACCCGCGATCGCCTCAGCGTAAGAGCGCGGGGTAGGGATGTCTGGTGCATCCGGGTCTCCCTCAGGGGCAAGCAGCATGGATACGAGATGAGGCGCAGCGGATGCAAGACACTCAAGGTCCTCCTGCCTGTCCTCAAGGACGTCCGTGCCAAGAGCACACTCACCCCCGACGGACGGAGGACAGACAGACGCAGACTCAGCAATAAGACTGGCGGCGTAGTCTAGACGACAGTGAGCAGCAAAGGCAACAAGCTCAGTGACTAAGGCAGACGCAGCAGCAGACTCAAACGACGGGTCAAGGAGACGCGTGACACTAGAGTGCTCAACACGAAAGCGGTCAGACGCAGGGTCAGCAACGACAGGCAGAGAGGACGCAGGGGGAGGCGGCAGAGGAACACGTGGTGAAGGAGAGGAAGGACGACGAACGACAAGGGGAGGGCCGGAGACAGCCGGCTGGCACTGACGAGGAACACGACGACCGGAACTGACAGGGGAGACAGGACGCGACACAGGCTCACGACGCTCTGCAAGGCCACCAGGCTGCTCTGTGTACGGAGAGGGAGCAGGCAGCGGTGAGCCAGGCTGTAACGGAAGACCAGTAGACGAGGGAAGACCGAGAACCTGGCGAAGTGCAGAGTCAGGTGGTGGCTGAGACGACGGAGACGGCGGAGCAAAGAACAGGCGCAGCTGAGCAGTGCCACCAGCAGCTCCAGCACCTCCAGCAGCTCCAGCACCTCCAGCAGCTCCAGCACCCCCAGCAGCTCCAGCACCTCCAGTAGCTCCAGCACCTCCAGCAGCTCCAGCAGCTCCAGCACCTCCAGCAGCTCCAGCAGCTCCAGCAGCTCCAGCTCCTCCAGCAGCTCCAGCACCCCCAGCAGCTCCAGCACCTCCAGTAGCTCCAGCACCTCCAGCAGCTCCAGTACCCCCAGCAGCACCACCACCAGCCCCAGCAGCTCCAGTACTCCCAGTACGAGCACCTCCGGGACCAGCGACACCAGCAGAGGAACCTCCAGCAGGAGAGCCCTGAGGTGCAGAAGTGGGACGCTGACGGCGACCGTACCAGTCGTGCAGCTGCTGGGAGGTGAGGGGCACACGCGGACGAAGACGGCTACTCCAAGGAGACCGCGTAACAGCAGGCTCAGAACCCTCGGGCGACTCACCCCCAGACTCAGGACCCCCAGGCTCCGCACACACAGGTAGAGGAGCAGTGCGGTAGGGGAAGAGGCGGTAAAAGGGGACGGACTCGTCAAAGGTGACGTCCTGAGACGCAAAGACACGGCGCGAGGCGGGGTCGTAAAACTGCCAGCCAGGCGCGTCAGGGACAAAGCCAAGGAAGACGCAAGGAATGGCTCGAGGGGAGAGCTTGTCCGCGGTGGTATCGCGGACAAAGGCACGAGCACCCCAGACCCGGAAACGCGACGCGTCGCCAACCTTCCCCGTCCACAGTAGTGTGGGCGAGGTCTCCGGCAAGGAGACACGGGGCCAAAGGTTGAGCTGATGCGCGGTGTACCGGACCGCAAACGGCCACAGAAAATGGGGGGCAGCCGCATGGATCATGGAGGTACGAGCGACCTCCATGACTAAGCCAATGCGGCGCTCAGCAACCCCATTTTGCTGCGGAGAGGCCGGAAGCGTGAAAGTCTGGCGGATGCCGTGCTCCGCACAGAAGGCTGCCAAGAGGTCTGAGGAGAACTCACCACCTCTGTCAGAGTGCAGACGCAGGACAGGAAAGTCCGACTGGAACCGCTCGCGGAGCTGGAGACGAGTAGCGCGGATCCAGGGGATCAAAACATCAGGGACATCCGCCTTGCGCTGCAAGGGGAAGACCGTGGTGTAGCGCGTGTAGTCGTCGACAACCAGCAGGAAGTACCGCTCGTGGCCCTGTCCACGGACGCGGGCTGGGCCCCACACGTCCAGGTGGAGAGTCTGCAGGGGAGCCTCTGTGGGAGGGAACGAGGAGGAGTGAGGAGCGGCGCGCTGCCGCCCCTCGACGCAGGGAATGCAGGGCGGCGCAGGCAAGGGAGGGAGGGGAGGCAGAGACCTGGGAAGACCAGAAACCAGGAAGCGGGAGTGCATGCTGCGTAGGCGAGGCAGGGAGGGGTGACCAAGGCGGTGGTGCCACAGGAGAGTGTCGTGCGACAGCCGGCGACACTCACACTGTGTAGCTACCTGAGCAGACGCGTGCAACTGGGGAGACAAAGGGGTGGAGCGTGACGCAGTGGTGAGGGTGTAGAGACTGGACCCTGGCGCACGAGCGAACGTGGCCAGGTGGCGACCAGTCTGGGAGCACGTGCAAATCGCCACACGCTGTCGGCCAGGGGTGAAGGTGTCAACCCCCGCATCCTGGAGGACAGCGTTACTCACCAAGTTCGTAGAGAACGAGGGGAGGTGGAGACCAGACAGCTCACCAGACGGGACCGCCGGACACGGAAGCACAGTGGAAGACCGTGCAAGCACTGGGCCCCCAGAGGGGTCAGCCAGTGAGACAGGAACAGGTGCAGGGAGGGGAGTGACTGTGGTACTGTCGCGAAAGAAACAGTGGGAAGCACCAGAGTCAAGTGTAAATGTGTGCAAAGCCTGTGCAGGCGCAGTACCAAGGGGAGCAGACTCACAATCACCTAGTGCTGCAGGGGCTATACCAGGATCCGGTGGCACACACAAGTAGCAGTCACCCTCAGCACTAACAGACAAGGCATACATAGCAGCAAGAATTGCCTCATAGTCAAGATCAAAGATAGGTACATCACGCCTAAGCAAGTCTGCCCAGTTGGGGAACTCTGTAGCATCAGGAAACTTGGCGCGCCAGGCGTCGCTAAGCCGAGCGAAGCAGCGCTGCTCAGTGTGAAAACCTGTTTACTGGCGACCAGCGCGGGGACCTGTGCGGATGATATAGGGGCAGCGACCAGGACCCCCAGAAGCCCCACGCCCGGCATACCAGTCAAGAAGCTGCTGGGAAGTGGGGTTCTGGCGCTGACGCTGATGCTGCTGCTGCTGCTGCTGCTGCGGCTGCTGCTGGCCCTGACCACCAATGCCACTACCACTCCCTCCTCCCCCACCGCCGCTGCTGCCCCCTCCACCGCTCCCAGTGCCTCCGCCGCCCCCACTACCACCTCCACCGCCTCCACCCCCACGACCACCCCCACCACCTCCACCTCCCCCGCCGCCTGCACCACCGCCACCTCCACCGCCACCCCCACCGCCCCTGCCACCCCTGCCGCCCCTGCCGCTGCGACGCTTCCCACTAGGAGCGGAAGCAGCTCCGACCCCCTCAGCACCAAGGTAGTCGTGAGCAGCAGCTGCGGAGGCGTAGGAGGGGGTGAGAGGGGAGGGGGAGCACCCCTCAAAGAGGGGAGAGCGAGGAGTGCCACGAGCAGCACCTACAGCGAGGATGTTCTTCTCTGCTGCGAGGAGGTGCTTCTCGAAGTCATCGACAGTGAGAGTGGTGGGGTCTAGCGCTAGGAAGTGGTCCCTGACAGAGCTAAGAGTGTCAGGGAGGCGGGTGACGAGGAAATAGAGAGTGAAGTACATCGGGGGGGGGGTTTGCGGCGCAGAACTCGGCTGAAAGGGCGGCACGAAAGCGAGAGTCAGTAGCGCGCAGGTGAGAAACTAGGTCCTCAGCAGTGGTGAACGAGGAAAGATCGGGGAACAGGTACGGTAGCATGAGTCGACCTATGGCTGCAGTGGCCGGGGAGGAGTAGCGCGCAACTACAGCGTCGTACAGTGTCTTAGCAGTTATGTGCTGGCTGAAATGCGCTCGCTCAGTAATCGGTAGGTGGTTCCTAATAGCTAGGCGTGCAGCAGCATCACGAGTCTGCCACTGGGAACGTTCTAGAGCAGGAGCATCAGCAGCAGGAGTAACGGCAGTGCCAGAGACGTAATCAAACAGGGAAACGCCCTCTTTGGCATCAGTCAGACGGAACAGCTGGAGATTGTCTAACCACACAGTGAACTTGATGGGACGACCGTCGGGCTCGAACGCTAGAACGTTAGGCGTCGCCATATTGGCAGGCAGGCGGCAGCAGGCAGCAAGCAGGCAGGCGGCAGCAGGCAGCAAGCAGCAGGCTCGCAGCTGGCAGCAAGCAGGCAGGCGGCAGCAGGCAGCAAGCAGCAGGCTGGTAGCTGGCAGGCAGCAGGCAGGCGGCAGCAGGCAGCAAGCAGTAGGCAGGCAGCAGGCAGGCTGCAGGCAGGCAGGCAGGCGGCAGGCAAGCGGCAGCAGGCGGCAGCAGGCAGCAAGCAGGCAGGCGGCAGCAGGCAGCAAGCAGTAGGCAGGCAGCTGGCAGGCAGCAGGCAGGCGGCAGCAGGCAGCAAGCAGGCAGGCGGCAGCAGGCAGCACGTAGTAGGCAAGCAGCAGGCAGGCAGCAGGCAGGCTGCAGGCAGGCGGCAGCAGGCAGCAAGCAGTAGGCAGGCAGCAGGCTGGCAGCAGGCAGGAGCGGCCTGAGGGCTGCGTGAGGCTGCTGGCTGCGTGTGGCGGCTTGCTGCACGAGGCTGCAGGTTGCACTTGGCTACGGGCAGCGCGCGCAGCTGCGGGCTGCTCGTGGCGACGCGTGGGCTGGCGGCAGGCTGCGTGGGCGGCTGGCGTGGCGTGTGGGGCCTAAAACGGGCTACACGGCGCGTGGGGCCTAAAAAGGGCTACACGGCGCGTGGGGCCTAAAACGGGCTACACGGACGCGGCGCGCAGGGCCTAAGCAGATTGCGCACGGGCGGTTTACACGGCGCGCGGGCCGGCGGCCGGCTGCGCGGGTGGCTGACGTGGCGCGCGGGGCCGAAAACGGGCTACGCGCGGGCTGTTTAAGTGACGCGCACGGAAAAAAAAAGGGGCCGCGCGCGTGCAGCCGAGGCGCGCGCGGGCAGCAGGCAAGGCAGGCGAAGTAATGCAGTAATCGGTGGGCCCTAATCTTAGGTCCTAACGACCTATGCTCTAGATACCATCTTAAGAGTTAGGCATGAGTGAGTCTCGACTATCGAGACGGTGGTACAAAGAGAAAAATGTGCCTAAGGGGTTGTACCCTACAGAGTGTACCCCACTAAGCCTACCCAAAATATAACATAGCTATGCATATGTTTGACAGCCTTGCCAACGAGCATGGCCCTTCGTGCATTGGAGTGCACGAACAGCAGCTGCTCTATACGCAGCGACCCATCCTTGAGCACAGAGCACGACACGTGGCGATTCTCTAAGGCGTATGGCACCTCCTGCGGGCATGGGAGAGGGAGGGACGGAGGAAGAAGAGAGAGAGGAGAGCAAGGAGATCATGGAGAGCAAGAGCAAGGGTAGATAAGGAGTGTTTGGGGACGTCTCAGACGATGAGACGACTCACATACACTCCACTGTCTGTAGCGAGCGAGGAAGCAAGCAAGCCGCGCACAGCCCAGCCCACCTGGTGCATGCGGTGCAGCAGCAGCTCCCTCACGCTTCCTTCCCCCTCTCTCCACGCCTTTCGCTTACACTTCCCTCTCACCAAACTCTTCAACCCTCCCACCCCTAATTACACTCGTTCCTCTTCATCTGCCGTCGGCGTCAATTGTCAAACTATATGTTTGTGTTCTCTCTAGGCTATAGTGGGTTAGCCTACAAGGAGTACAACACTTTAGGGTTAGTACTTGTACCCAACTCATTCATAGTTCATCCATTCCTGCACAGTGATTTTGACATGGTATCAGAGCAGGAAACCTGTTAAGTTTTTAGGGCCCACCGATATTTTCTCTCGTTCCTGCCTGAAGCACCCTTGCGCTATCCGGCCTTGCTCGCACAGTGTCGCGCTGCCCTGCAGCTACTCGCACTGCCTGCCCCCCCCGCACGTCGCGCCCTGCTGCCCTGTCCTGCAGCCCGCGGCGCGCCCTGCCCGGCCGAGCCGCGCCGCCCAGCCCGAGCCGTCCTGCCCAACCCGAGCCGCGCCGCCCTACCTTGATCACCAGCCCCACCGAGCCACTACTGCTGCTGCTGCTACTCGTGCTACTGCTGCTGCTGGTGGAGGTGCTGCTGGGAGTGCTGGGAGTGCTGCTGGTGCTGGGGGTGCTGGAGGTGCGACTGGGAGTGCTGGAGGTGCTGCTGGTGCCGGACGTGCGACTGGGAGTGCTGGAGGTGCTGCTGGTGCCGGAGGTGCTGCTGGTGCCGGAGGTGCTGGTGAGTCTACTGCCGCACTAGGTGCTAGTGAGTCTGCTGCCACACTAGGTGCGAGTGAGTCTGCTGCCGCACTAGGTGCTAGTGAGTCTGCTACAGCTTAGGTGCTCGTGCGTCTCCCGCCACAGGTCCTTCCTCGGCTGAGGCCTTGCACACTTTCACACTTGACTCAGGCGCGTCACGTTGCTTCTTTCGTGATTGCACCACAGTCACACTAATCGCAGAACATGTCCCAGTCTCACTGGCTAACCCCACTGGGGGCCCAATAGTTGCGCAACCCCCCACTATCCTCCCGTGTCCGGCAGTCCCCTCCGAGTCTCTCTCAGGTATCCACCTCCCCGCGTTCTCGACGAACTTGTTGAGCAACGCAGTTCTCCAGGATGAATGGGTTGACACCTTCATTCCCGGAGGACACCGTTTGGCGATCTGTAAGTGCTCACAGACTGGCCATCACCTTGCTACATTCACTCGTCAGCCTGGGTCCAATCTGTACACCCTGACCACTGCGTCTGCACATGTGGCTAAGTCAGGTCAGGTGACTGCACGTGTGTGCAGCAGCAGGGCGCGCAGGGTTTTTTGTTTTTTAATGTTTATTATTATTATTTAGGGTTGCGGGGCGCGCTGGCACGCTTAGCAGCGGGGCCCGCTGGCGCGCTTCGCAATGGGGCACGCTGGCGCGCTGGGCTGCGGGGCGCGCTGGTGCGCTTAGCAGCGGGGCACACTGGCGCGCTGGGCTGGGGGGGGCGCTGGCGCACTTAGCAGCGGGGCGCGCTGGCGCGCTGGGCTGCTGGGCGCACTGGCGCGCTAGGCTGCAGTGCGCGCTGGTGTGCTTAGCAGTGGGGCGCGCTGGCGCGCTGGGCTGCGGGGCTGCTCGCGGGCTGAAGCGGAGAAGTCGGCGGTAGACCAAGGTCACTGTCAAACATTATATATGTTGTGTTAGTTTAGGCTACAGTGGGTTAGCCTATAGGGGGTACACAATTCTAGGGTTAGGTACTTGTACTCTTTTCATTGCTAGTTCATTCATTCCTGTTCAGTGATTCCAACATGGTATAGAGCAGGTCCTTCCTAGGACCGAAATTTTCTAAGGGCCCACCACTACGTAACTACCTACCTACCTACCTACCTACCTACCCGTGCCCTAGGGCGCCTCGGCGTGTCACGCCCCTAGAGGCCCCTCTTGACGGCCCCGCGCTAGCCCCGTTCAGGCCCCGTCGGCCCCTTTAAGGCCCCGTTCAGGCCCCGCGCTAGCCCCGTTTAGGCCCCGTCGGCCCCGTTTCAGGCCCCGTCGGCCCCACGCTAGCCCCTCTCAGGCCCCGTCGACCCGCGCTAGCCCCGTTTCAGGCCCCGTCGGCCCCTTTTCAGGCCCCGTCGGCCCCGCGCTAGCCCCTCTCAGGCCCCGTCGGCCCGCGCTAGCCCCGTTTCAGGCCCCGTCGGCCCCGTTTCAGGCCCCGTCGGCCCCGCGCTAGCCCCTCTCAGGCCCCGTCGGCCCGCGCTAGCCCCGTTTCAGGCCCCGTCGGCCCGCGCTAGCCCCGTTTCAGGCCCCGTAGGCCCCGCGCTAGCCCCTCTCAGGCCCCGTCGGCCCTGCGCTAGCCCCATTCAGGCCCCGATCGGGCCCGCGCTAGCCCCGTTTCAGGCCCCTTCGGCCCCGTTTCAGGCCCCGTCGGCCCCGCGCTAGCCCCGTTCAGGCCCCTGTCGGCCCCTTGCTAGCCCCGTCAAGGCCCCGTTTGGCCCCGCGCTAGCCCCGCTCAGGCCCCGATCGGCCCCGCGCTCGCCCCTCTAGGGCCCCAACCGGCCCCGTGCCTACCTCGCCGACCCGTGCCCACCACCCAGAGGCCCCGGGCGGCCCGTTCCCGCCGCAGCACAAGAGGGAGAGCGGGCGGCCCGTCCCCGCCGTGACCTGAGCCGAGCCGCGCGCCCCGAGCCGAGCCGCGCCACCCAGCCGAGCCGCGACCCGACCTGAACCGAGCCGCGCCGCCCTGCCCTACCTGGTTCGTCCTAACTGCTTCTCCTACCGCTACTGCTGCTATTTCTACTGTTCCTATGGCTAGCCCACAGGTTCTCGTGTTCGATGCTGAGGGCCGCCCTGTGAAGTTTGACACCTGGCTCGATGACCTGCACCTCTACCTACAGCTCACAGCCAAGGATGACATCTCACTGTACGATCACGCCCTAGGCCTTGTCACTGCCCCTGCTGCTACTGCTGACAGCACTGCTCGCTCACAGTGGCAGACTCGTGATGCCCACGCTCGCTTCGCCATTCGCAACTCCCTGCCGATAGACGAACGCGAGCACTTTGGTCAGCACAAGACTGCACCGGCACTGTACACAGCTGTAGTTGCTCGCTACTCCTCACCTGCCTCTGCCGCACTAGGCCGTCTCTCCCTCCCCTACCTGTTTCCCGACCTGGCCTCCTTTCACACAGTCGCTGACCTCATCACGCACCTCCGTACTAGTGAGGCCCGCTTCCGTGCCGCCATGCCTGCTGAGTTCCTTGCCACGCACCCCCCTCCACTCTGGCTCACTCTCTATCACCTAGTCACCCGCCTCCCTGACACACTGCGTGCTGTCAGGGACCACTTCCTAGCTCGTTGCCCCACTGAGCTCACCATTGCCCTCCTCGAGAAGGAGCTACTTGCAGCTGAGGCTAGCATAGTCGCTGTAGGTGCCTCTCGTGGCGACCCCCGTACCCCGTTCTTTGAGGGGTGTTCTCCTTCCCCCCTTCTTCCCTCTGTCGCCTCTGCTGCTGCTGTCGACCTTCTTGGTACTGAGAAGGTCGGCGCTGCGTCTGCCTCGAGCGGACGCCGCAGCGGCAAGGGCAAAGGGGGCAAGGGTAGTGGCGGTGACGGCGGGGGAGGCGGCGGTGGGGGCGGTGGAGGCAGTGGGGGTGGTGGCTCGGCTGGAGGGGCGAGTGGTAGCGGTGGGGGTGGTGGCGGCAGTGGCCGGGGAGGTGGCAGGAGTGGAGGCGGCGGTTGGGGTGGCTGTGGACGAGGCGGCGGCAGGGGTTGGGGTGGTCGAGGAGGTGGCAGCGGTGGTGGTGGCCGTGGAGGCGCTGGCGGTGGCCAGGGCCAGCAGCACACTCTCTCGCCCCAGGAGGTCCGTGAGTGGTACTCTCAGCACGGGGGTGGGGGTAGTCTTAGCTGCACGTACGTCATTCGCACTGGTGACCGCACTGGTCAGCAGTGTGGACGACCGCACGCCACACAGCGCTGCTTCTCTCGTCTCGACGACGCTTGGCGTGTTCAGTTCCCTCAGGCCACTGAGCTGCCCCGCTGGCTTGATCTCCTGAAGAAGGGGATTGATATCTATGCTCTAGACTTTGATGCTATTCTATCTGCCATGTATGTGATGTCTACTAGTGGAGAGGGTGCTGAGTACTTGTGTGTGCCGCCCGACCCGGGCATTAGGGCCAGTGCGTCTGCCGCTCCAGGTACTCACGTGTCGGCTACCCCAGGTGCTGGTGAGGCTGCTGCTCTAGGTGCTCGTGTGTCTCCCCCCCTTGGTACTGCGTCGACTGCCGCACTGCACACCTTCACACTGGACTCAGGTGCTTCTCGCTGCTTCTTTCGTGACCGCACTGCCCTTGAGCCGCTTGCTCGGCCAGTTGATGTCTCCCTTGCTGACCCCTCTGGGGGTCCGGTCATTGCGACCTCTTCCACTGTCCTTCCCTGCCCTGCGGTCCCGTCGGGCACACTGTCCGGTCTCCACCTCCCCTCGTTCTCTACGAACTTGGTGGCAGGCTGTGCACTCCAGGACGGGGGTGTTCACCAGTTCACCCCTGCCTACGAGCGCGTGACACACTGCACGTGTGCTCGTACGGGCCGTCACTTGGCTACCTTCACTCGGCAGCCAGGGTCGGACCTGTACACACTGACTACTGAGTCCCCTCAGGTTGCTGCGACTGCGTCCGCGTCCACGTCAGGTCAGCTGTCCGCCCCCTGCTCGTGTCGCTCTTTGGCACACGAGACTGTCCTCTGGCACCACCGCCTTGGCCACCCGTCTGTGCAGCGGCTTCGTGCCATGCACTCCAGGTACCTTGTCTCTGGCCTGCCCAGGGTCCTTCCTCCCCTCCCACCCTCGCCTGCTCCTACCTGTCTCCCCTGTGTCGAGGGACGGCAGCGCGCCGCTCCTCACTCCTCCTCGTTCCCCCCGACGACTGCTCCCTTGCAGACACTCCACATGGACGTGTGGGGCCCAGCCCGCGTCCGTGGTCAGGGTCAGGAGAGGTACTTCCTGATAGTTGTTGACGACTACTCGCGCTACACCTCGGTCTTCCCCTTGCGCACCAAGGGTGAGGTCCCTGATGTCTTGATCCCTTGGATCCGCCGAGCCCGTCTCCAGCTCAGCGAGCGTTTTCACTCGGACTTTCCTGTCCTGCGCTTGCACTCTGACAGAGGTGGTGAGTTCTCCTCCGACCTCTTGGCAGCCTACTGTGCTGAGCACGGCATTGAGCAGTCGTTCACGCTTCCGGCTTCTCCACAGCAGAATGGGGTTGCGGAGCGCCGCATTGGCCTGGTCATGGAGGTTGCCCGTACCTCCTTGATCCATGCGGCTGCCCCCCACTTTCTGTGGCCGTTTGCGGTCCGGTACGCTGCGCATCAACTCAACCTCTGGCCCCGTGTCTCCTTGCCGGAGACCTCGCCCACGCTACTGTGGACGGGGGAGGTTGGCGATGCGTCGCGTTTCCGGGTCTGGGGGTCTCGAGCTTTTGTCCGCGATTCGTCTGCGGACAAGCTCTCCTCCCGTGCTGTTCCCTGCGTCTTCCTCGGCTTTGTCCCGGACGCGTCTGGTTGGCAGTTTTACCACGCCACCTCGCGCCGAGTCTTGCCCTCCCAGGACGTCACTTTTGACGAGTCCGTCCCCTACTACCGCCTCTTCCCCTACCGCACTGCCCCGCTCCCCCCCCCGCCTCTCTTCCTCTCGCCAGGTGCTGCTGTTGCAGACCCCCTCCCCCCTCAGGGTGCCGCTCCCTCAGGTGTGTCTCAGGTAGACCCGGTTGAGCCTGTTGAGGTAGCTGTCGACTCTCGTCCTGCTGGGGGTGCTGAGCCTGGGGGTGCTGAGCCTGGGGGTGTGGAGCCTGGGGGTGTGGAGCCTGGGGGTGTGGAGCCTGGGGGTGTGGAGCTTGAGGGTGCTGAGCTTGGGGGGGTGGAGCCTCGTGGTACTGAGCTGCGGAGTCCGGAGTCTGGGGGTTCTGCGTCTGGAGGTACGAGGTCTGGGAGTCCTGCACCTGGAGGAGCCCTCTCCTCGGAGCAGCTACGTGCGTGGTACTTAGAGTACTGCAGCCTCCGGAGAGGTACCGCTCGAGCCGGACGTACTACTGGGACTGGTGCTAGTACTTCTTCTCCCGTTCGGGAGCTCCCCTCCCGCGAGCGGATCCGTGAGTGGTACGAGCGGCGCTGCACTCTTCGGAGTGGCGTGCCTCGTGTTACGAACCCCGCTGCTGTTGGAGCTGCTGCTGGTGCTGAGGACCCGGGCGTTGGAGCTGCTGCTGGTGCTGAGGACCCGGGCGTTGGAGCTGCTGCTGGTGCTGAGGACCCGGGCGTTGGAGCCGCTGCTGGTGCTGAGGACCCGGGCGTTGGAGCCGCTGCTGGTGCTGAGGACCCGGGCGTTGGAGCTGCTGCTGGTGCTGAGGACCCAGGCGTTGGAGCTACTGCTGGTGCTGAGGACCCGGGCGTTGGAGCTACCGCTGGTGCTGAGGACGTGGACGCTGGAGCTGCTGCTGGTGCTGCCGACCCTGGTGCGGGTGTCCCTGCTGGCTCTGGTGTCGCTGCTCGGTCTCAGCCGTACTTTGTTCCGCTCCTTCAGCAGGTTCTTGGTCAGCTTCCTCCTCCTTTTCCTCCTCCCTCCTTAGAGTGTCCTCAGCCTGTCCAGCTGCAGTCGGCGTTACCGTCTGCCTCCTCTCTCCTTGGTCCTGCTCCTTACACTGGTCCGACTGGAGGTCTTACTGAGCGGCGTGAGCCTGCGTCTCGTCCTGCGTCGCCTGAGTCTCGTCCTGGGTCGCCTGTCCGCACTGCTCTCTCTAGTCCTCGAGTCCAGCGTCAGCGTCTTCCTGCTGTCCCAGGCACTCACCGGATGGCGCTTCGTCCGTCCACTGCTCCACAGCGTGTCCCACTGCCGTCTCCTCCTGCTTCCTCTCTTCCTGCTCTTCCTGACCCTGGGTCAGACTCTCTTCGTGCTACCAGTCCTGCTGTCACGCGTCTCCTGGCCACTGTTGTCACTGACCCTTCCTTTGAGTCTGCTGCTGCGTCTGCCTTAGTTGCTGAGCTTGTCGACTTTGCTGCTCGCTGTCGTCTAGACTACGCTGCTAGCCTAGTTGCTGAGTCTGAGTCTGTCTGTCCTCCGTCCGTCGGGGGTGAGTGTGCTCTTGGCACTGACGTCCTTGAGGACAGGCAGGAGGAGTTCCAGTGCTTTGCTGCCGCTTTGCCCCATCTCGTGTCCATGCTTGTTGCCCCTGAGGGAGACCCGGATGCACCAGACATCCCGACCCCACGCTCTTACGCAGAGGCGATGGCCGGTCCCTACTCCTCTCAGTGGCAGTCAGCCATGGACACAGAGATGGCTTCCTGGAAGTCCACAGGCACCTACGTCGACGAGGTTCCCCCGCCTGGGGCGAACATCGTCAGTGGCATGTGGATTTTCAGGGTGAAGCGGCCGCCGGGTTCTCCGCCTGTCTTCAAGGCGCGTTACGTTGCACGAGGCTTCAGTCAGCGCGAGGGAGTTGACTTCTTCCAGACCTTCTCCCCGACCCCGAAGATGACCACTCTTCGGGTTCTGCTGCACGTCGCCGCTCAGCGTGACTACGAGCTCCACTCGCTTGACTTCAGCACTGCTTTCCTGCAGGGCAGCCTGCACGAGGAGATCTGGCTGCGCCGTCCACCTGGCTTCACTGGGTCGTTCCCTCCTGGTACCCAGTGGAGCCTCCGACGGCCAGTCTACGGTCTCCGCCAGGCGCCTCGTGAGTGGCACGACACACTGAGGACTACGCTTGCGGCTCTTGGGTTCGCGCCTTCTACTGCTGACCCGTCGCTGTTTCTACGCACCGACACCTCACTGCCGCCGTTCTACGTCCTTGTGTACGTCGACGACTTGGTCTTTGCTACTGTTGACACTGTGGCACTCGCCCACGTGAAGTCGGAGCTGCAGAAGAGACACACGTGCACAGACCTGGGTGAACTGACAAGCTATCTTGGTTTGCGGATCACCCGGGACAGAGCACGCCGCACCATCACCTTGACTCAGTCACACATGGTGCAGCAGGTCCTTCAGCGCTTCCGCTTCACGTACTCCTCGCCTCAGCCCACTCCTCTGCCTACCGGTCACTCGCTCTCAGCTCTGCCTTCGGATGAGTCCGTAGAGCCGAGTGGCCCGTATCCAGAGCTTGTGGGTTGCCTCATGTACCTGATGACCTGCACTCGACCAGACCTTGCATACCCTCTCAGCATTCTTGCACGCTATGTCGCTCCCGGCCGTCACCGGAAGGAGCACATGGATGCAGCTAAGAGGGTGTTGCGCTACTTGTGCAGTACGTCGGGCATGGGGCTAGTGCTTGGAGGGCGAGTCCCAGTTGTTCTCACTGGGCACTCAGACGCTTCTTGGGCAGACGACCAGGCTACTCAGCGGTCGTCTCAGGGTTACTCCTTCAGTCTTGGCTCTGGTTCTGTTTCTTGGCGTTCTACTCGCTCTTCTTCTGTTCTCAGCTCCAGTTGTGAGGCTGAGATCTACGCCACAGCCATGGCGGCCCAGGAGCTACGCTGGCTCACCTACTTGCTGACCGACCTTGGAGAGCAGCCTCGTTCTCCTCCAGTGCTGTACGTCGACAACAAGGCAGCCATTGCCTTGTGTGAGGAGCACAGACTGGAGCACAGAACGAAGCACATTGCTCTGCGTTACTTCCTCGCTCGAGAGCTGCAGCAGCGTGGTCAGCTTCGCCTGCGTTACGTGGCCTCTGAGGCCAACACTGCTGATGTGTTCACCAAGGCGCTTCAGCCTTGTGACCATCAGCGCTTTTGCACTCTTCTAGGCCTTGTGCCTACTAGACCTCACTTGCTTACTTCTTGAGTCTGTTGTACTGTGATCTCTATATATAAACCTGCATGTGAACTGGTCTTGTGACCACTTGCTTGTGCTCGGAATTTGTGTGGTATCCTTGAGATCCACCCTGAGCTTGTTTTGCCTTGCTTTGCCTTGACTGGTCTTGTGACCCCTAGTTCTCCCCCACTTTGCCTATGGGGGTGTGTCAAACATTATATATGTTGTGTTAGTTTAGGCTACAGTGGGTTAGCCTATAGGGGGTACACAATTCTAGGGTTAGGTACTTGTACTCTTTTCATTGCTAGTTCATTCATTCCTGTTCAGTGATTCCAACAGTCACACCGCTGAGAGCGTGCATGCTCTGCCTCCGGCCCCTGCTGCTGCCGCTGCTGTTGCTCCCCCGGCTCTTCCTGCCAATGTTGCGGCGTCGTCAATTCCTGTCCCGCTGGCTCTTGCCTCCCCGCCAAGCCTCCCCCTTCCTCACGGTGTCCCCGTGTCTGGCGCGTCGGCTCCCGTTGCGCTGCAGACGCTTGTGACGCCGCCGCCTGTCCAAGCTGCCGTGGGGGGCCCTGCGCAGGGGAAGGCAGTGGGCGCCGGCCCCGACTCTGCACACTTGGTGGCCCCCGCGGCTGCGCCGGTACAGCCCGTCGCGCAGCGGCACGTGGAGTCACAGAGTCACGGTGCCGCGGGGGGCAATGCAGCGGTACAAGGCTCGGCGGGGGGGCAGGAGCCAGCGGGACAGGAATTGACGACGCCGTAAAAGCGGCAGGAAGAGCCGGGGGAGCAACAGCAGCGGCAGCAGCAGGGGCCGGAGGCGGAGCATGCACACTCTCAGCGGTGTGAGCTTGGTCTACCGGAGCTGCGCGCTGGGCTGCGGGGCTGGGCGCTGGCGCGTTTAGCAGCGGGGCGCGCTGGCGCATTTAGGGCTGCGGGGCGCGTTGGGCTGCGGGGCTGCTCGCGGGCAGAAGGGGCGCGCAGGGCTGCTCGCGGACAGCAGGGGCGCGCAGGGCAGGGGCTGCTCGCGGGCAGCAAGGGCGCTCGGGGCAGGGGCTGCTTGCAGGCAGCAGTGGCACGCGGGACAGGGGCTGCTCGCGGGCAGCAGGGGCGCGCGGGGCAGGGGCTGCTCGCGGGCAGCAGGGGCGCGCGGGGCAGGAGCTGCTCGTGGGCAGCAGGGGCCCGCATGACAGCAGGGCAGCGCGCTAGGGCAGGCAGTGCGAGTAGCTGCAGGGCTGTGTGGCACTGTGCGAGAGGGCCGGACAGCGCAAGGGCGCTTCGGGCAGGAACTAGCGGAACGATCGGTGGGCCCTAAAAACCTAACAGGTTTCCTGCTCTGAATACCATGTCAGAATCAACTGTGCAGGAATGGTTGACTAGCAAGCAAGGATGAGTACAAGTACTAGGTTTGACCTAAAGTGTTGTACTCAGTAGAGGCTACCCCACTACAGCCTACACATACAAATGTAATTTGACAAGGTCGGCGAGTCTTCGTCTGCTGCCTCTAAGAAGAAACGGCGCTTTGCGCATGCATATCTCCCGTTCGGCACGCCCCCAACAAAGCCAACTCCACCTCCAGCCCCCGTCCAAGCTCCCTCGCGTGTGTCTCGTGAACTCACCCGCGCCGAAAAGGCGGAGGAGAAATTCTGGAAGGCGCAGCAGCTGTACATCACGCATGGTGTGGCTACCGAAGTTTGAGTGGCTGCTGCTTAATAAAAACGAGGAAGGGTTGCCGATCTTGCGATGCAGCATATGTGTGGAGCACGGGAAAGATGACGCTAAGTTTGGTCGGAACGGAACTGGGGGACGGGATCTGCAGCTCGGCTCAATGCGATGTCATGAGCTGAGCGTCTGCCACGACGATGCTATGAAGAGACACCGGACCCTCATGGCGGAGATTGAGAAGCAGAAGCGGATAGATGATTTCGCCAACGCCGACAAGGAGGGTGCGCGGCTCACTCGCCTCATGCAGGGCGTGGAGTTCATCTGTGACCATGACGCTCCAATCGCCATGTTCCCGAAGCTCGTGGGTTTCTTGGCCGAAGAAGGTGTTGCAGACATCCCGCTGCAGTCTTACGGGGTTTACATTACGCAGTAAGTCTACCGTTGCTTTTTTTTAATGATATGAACGAAATTATTTTAGTATGGCGAATATACATGCATGACACCGACCCGCTTCGTGTGGCAGGTACGGCTTCAACGAGATGGCAGTGGCTATGGCAAAGTACCAGCGATCGCAGCAGCTGCAGCATCTACTCGCTTCACCATTCATCGGCCTCACATGTAATGAGAGCACCGACCGCGCGCGTGGCAAACACTTGATAGTGTTTGCCACTTTCTTCAAGAATGGCGTCGCCGTTACAGAATTCTTGGCGCTGCTCACGGTGCAAAAGTGCGATGCTTCATCGCTCTTTACCGTGCTCATGAGCCACTTGGATTCTGTCAGTGTTGACATCAACAGCGTGTCCGGCGTCGGCACCGACGGGGCTTCCGTCATGACGGGCATTAAGGGCGGCCTTGTTTTCCGCCTTCGTGAACGCGTTCCTCATCTTGTCGGGTGTCATTGCGTTGCACATCGGTAAAGTCGATTGTACCGTGGATTGGTCCCTTGTGTGTGTTTCTGCTCGTTGTACCGTTGTATTAATTTGTTTCCCATCTTTTACCTATCTGCTGCAGAGAGGCACTCGTGGTCAAGGATGCTACTAAGGCCTTCCCCGACTTGAGCATGATCGATGCGGGTGTGCGTGCAGTTGGGGAAATAATCTGTCGCTCGAGCATCTGGTACGAGAGGTTCAAGGAGCTGCAGCAGGAGATACACAAAACCAACCTGCAGCATCAAGGATTGTTCAATGTCCGCTGGCTGTCGCGGGGAGATGCAATCGCACGGCTGTGCAGAGTTTTCGGGGCAGCGATAGTCATGATTGTGGAGTATGGCCACAAGATTGCAGCTACAGTGCAGAATTTGAAGTTTCACTTTTGTTTGTACTTCCTTGCTGACATTCTTGCAGAGCTCAACGCCCTTAACCGGTTTTTTCCAGCACCGCAAGGCAAGTGAACTCGTATTTTCGGTAGAGTCGCATGTACCTCTGAATTTACAGTACTTAACTGTTTGTGGTTTTTATGTTTCCCAGGTCGACATCACCCAAGTGGCGAAGGAAGTGGACCACACGATCACCATCATCACGCACCGGTACATCGAGTACGGGGAGACATTTGGAGGCGGGGTGAGCAAGCAACTGTCGAGATTCATCAAGGACCACTGCGGGGAAAATCAGACGCTTATGGTTGAAGGTATTGACGGCGATGGGCGGCCGACATCACATCGATTCGAGCTCAGCGAGAAACCAATCAAGAAGCACAAGTTTAGGGGCACGCTCGCGGACTGTGTGAAGTTGTGCACGAGGTTCGCGAAGGAGATCGTGGCCAAGATGAAGTTCCGCATGTGGGACTTGCAGCAGATGGGTGGCGCGAAGCTGTTTCAAGTGGAATCGTGGCCGTCGAGGGAGGACCAGAGGGAGATCAAGTGCCTGGATTGGCTGGCCCAAAACGACGAGCTATTTGGCGGCATGCTCCCTGGTGAGATTGGATTTTGTACATGCCATCACGTCAGATAGGATTCCCCTGTGCATGTCGTCGTAAGATAAAAACCACTCATAACCACACACCCGTACATCCACCCTGTAGATCCCCGTCCACGTCAGGATTTAACTTCAAGGCGGCGAAGAAGGAGCTCAGGAGCTTCAGCCACATCTTGGCACGTCATCACGTGGGGGAAGATTTCCACCAAGGACTTCATAGCATGCTGAAGATCAGAGACTGGTGACGCAGCTATTCGAACATGGTGACACTGTGGCAAGCACTCGCTATGCTTCCACTGAGCACAATTGAGTGTGAGAGAGGTTTCAGCCGCCAGAACATCATCAAAAGCTGGATGCGCACATCACTGTGCGATGCACGCCTTGGCGACCTCATGATGCTGCACATGCTCAAGTACCCGTACGTGAGGCCAGATGTTGTGGACATCTAGCGCAAGCAGAAAACCAGACGGCCGGCGAAATCAGTTGCGCAAGCGACCCTAGTGGAAAGAAAGGGGAAAGAGAAAGTGTCGGAGCCAGAAGAAGAAAGTGACCACGACCAAGACCCGTGTGGCATGTCTGATGATGATGACTAAGATTGTTATTATGTGCTCTGTTAATAACAATTTCATCAGGGTTTGAAAAAATTGTACGTTGATGCCCCATGGTTGAATTTTCAAAACAAGCAAAAACCCTGATGGAAAATGATTTTCATAGGGGGTCACACTGATAATCAGGGTTTAGGAAATGAGCAACACTGATCGTAAGGGTTGCAAAAATCCAAAAATTAGCCTTGGATGGAACCCATCGCCAGGGAACGGTCGTGCAAGTGCAGGTCCCAGAAATGTGAGCGGGAAAGTCCATTCTGGCGGGAGCCACAACATCCCATTTTGGCGAGAGCCAATTGTTGGGCTGAGAAAAGCCCTTAGGATCATTTTCAAGACTAAAGTCTCAGAGTGGTGATGTATTTAGCGGAAGTGTAATAGAGGATTAATTGAACCACCTTGCACTTGAAGGTGAGAACAAGATAAGTTGATTATAGCACAGAGATACAAGGCTTTATACGATTACAAGGAATATGAAAGGTTTAACTGTAACTGCTGTTGCGGTTCGATACAGCGACGACTCAGGTAATTGCTCAATAGCGAGTCAGTTATGTGTCCTTGCTGTCGCGCTACTTTACGGCGAGTCAAAGGTCGCTGACCTTTGACCTTCACTTAACCTCTTGCTGTCGTCTTTCTGTCAACCGCTTTGGTTGACTCGCTGTTACTTCGTTGTAGTTCGCTTCGCTTACGTTGTAGTGTTCGACACATCAGAAGCGCGAACTATATGTTTCCAACACTCCCCTTCGCTTCTGGAGTGTCATTGCCTTCGTTGCTGGTGATGTGGCCTTGTCCAGTCAGCAACATGGAGTACTCGAACTTCTGCTTTCCGAGTTTCTTGGTCAGGTAATCTGCTGCCATCTCGGACGTGGGGCAGTAGGATAGCTCGAGTTGTCGAAAAAAGAATGGATGAACTACGAAAGAGTTGGGTACAAGTAATAACCCTAATTGGGTTGTACCCCTTATGGGCTACCCCACTATAGCCTACACAAATGTAAGCACTATAACATTCTGACACACCCCCATAGGCAAAGTGGGGGAGAACAAGTGGTCACAAGACCAGTCAAGAAAGCAGAGCAAGCTCAGGGTGGATCACGAAGTCACCACACAGTCCGAGCACAAGCAAAGGGCCACAAGGCCAGTTCACATGCAGAGTTATATAAAAGAGAACAAGCAATACAGTGATCATACCCTAGCAAGTGCAAGCATGCAGGTATATATATATAGATCACAATACAAGCAGAGTCAAGCAGTAAGCAAGTGAGGCAAAGTAGGCACAAGACCTAACACAGTAGCGAAGTGCTGATGATCACCAGGCGGAAGTGCCTTGGTGAAGACATCAGCAGTGTTGGCCTGAGTGGCCACGTACGCAAGACGAAGCTGGCCACGCTGCTGCAACTCTCGAGAAAGGAAGTATCGCAGAGCGATATGCTTCGTTCTGTGCTCTAGTCTGTGCTCTTGACATAAGGCAATCATGGCCTTGTTGTCTACGTACAGAACTGGAGACGAAGGAGGCTGCTCTCCCAAATCGGTCAGCAGGTAGGTGAGCCAGCGTAGCTCCTGAGCAGCCATGGCCCCAGCGTAGATCTCAGCCTCACAACTGGAGCTGAGAACCGAAGACAAGCGGCTAGACCGCCAGGAAACAGAGCCGGAACCGAGGCTGAAGGTGTAACCCTGTGACGACGGCTGCGTAGCTGAGTCGTCAACCCAGGAAGCGTCTGCGTGACCGGTGAGGACAACTGGACCCCGTCCTCCAAGCACGAGCCCCATGCCTGATGTACTGTACAAGTAGCGGAGTACCCTCTTCGCAGCATCCCAGTGCACCTTTCGGTGCCTATCGGGAGCCACGTAGCGAGCCAGAAGGCTGAGAGGGTACGCGAGGTCCGGTCGTGTGCACATCATCATGTACATGAGGCAACCCACAAGCTCTGGGTACGGACCACTCGGCTCTACGGACTCGTCCGAAGGTGGAGCTGAGAGCGAGTGGCTGGTAGACAGAGGAGTGGGCTGTGGCGAGGAGATCTGGAAGCCGAAGCGCTGAAGGACCTGGTGCACCATGTGTGACTGAGTCAGGGTGATGGTGCACCGTGCTCTGTCCCGGGTGATCTGCAAGCCAAGATAGCTACGCAGTTCATCCAGGTCAGTGCAGGTGTGTCTCTTCTGCACCTCTGACTTCACAAGGGTCAGTGCCTCAGTGTCAGCAGTGGCAAAGACGAGGTCGTTGACGTAGACGAGGACGTAGAACGGCGGCAGCGAGGTGTCGGTGCGTAGAAACAGCGACGGGTCAGCAATAGCAGGAGAAAACCCAAGAGCCGCAAGTGTAGTCCTCAGTGTGTCGTGACATCACCCAAAAAAGTGTCGACTCACCTCACATCTCCACTCCATGGTGTCCACTCGCATCAAATCACCCAAAAAAGTGTCGACTCACCTCACATCTCCACTCCATGGTGTCTACTCGCATCAAATCACCCAAAAAGGTGTCGACTCACCTCACATCTCCACTCCATGGTGTCTACTCGCATCAAATCACCCAAAAAAGTGTCGAGTCACCTCACATCTCCACTCCATGGTGTCTAGTCGCATCACATCACCCAAAAACGTGTCGACTCACCTCACATCTCCACTCCATGGTGTCTACTCGCATCAAATCACCCAAAAAAGTGTCGACTCACCTCACAACTCCACTCCATGGTGTCTAGTCGCATCACATCACCCAAAAAAGTGTCGACTCACCTCACATCTCCACTCCATGGTGTCTACTCGCATCAAATCACCCAAAAAAGTGTCGACTCACCTCACATCTCCACTCCATGGTGTCTAGTCGCATCACATCACCCAAAAACGTGTCGACTCACCTCACATCTCCACTCCATGGTGTCTACTCGCATCAAATCACCCAAAAAAGTGTCGACTCACCTCACAACTCCACTCCATGGTGTCTAGTCGCATCACATCACCCAAAAAAGTGTCGACTCACCTCACATCTCCACTCCATGGTGTCTACTCGCATCAAATCACCCAAAAAAGTGTCGACTCACCTCACATCTCCACTCCATGGTGTCTACTCGCATCACATCACCCAAAAAAGTGTCGACTCACCTCACATCTCCACTCCATGGTGTCTACTCGCATCAAATCACCCAAAAAAGTGTCGACTCACCTCACATCTCCACTCCATGGTGTCTAGTCGCATCACATCACCCAAAAACATGTCGACTCACCTCACATCTCCACTCCATGGTGTCTACTCGCATCAAATCACCCAAACAAGTGTCGACTCACCTCACATCTGCACTCCATGGTGTCTAGTCGCATCACATCACCCAAAAAAGTGTCGACTCAACTCACATCTCCACTCCATGGTGTCTACTCGCATCAAATCACCCAAAAACGTGTCGACTCACCTCACATCTCCACTCCATGGTGTCTATTCGCATCAAATCAACCAAAAAAGTGTCGACTCACCTCACATCTCCACTCCATGGTGTCTAGTCGCATTACATCACCCATAAAAGTGTCGACTCACCTCACATCTCCACTCCATGGTGTCTACTCGCATCAAATCACCCAAAAAAGTGTCGACTCACCTCACATCTCCACTCCATGGTGTCTAGTCGCATCACATCACCCAAAAATGTGTCGACTCACCTCACATCTCCACTCCATGGTGTCTACTCGCATCAAATCACCCAAAAAAGTGTCGACTCACCTCACATCTCCACTCCATGGTGTCTTCTCGCATCAAATCACCCAAAAAATTGTCGACTCACCTCACATCTCCACTCCATGGTGTCTAGTCGCATCACATCACCCAAAAAAGTGTCGACTGACCTCACATCTCCACTCCATGGTGTCTACTCGCATCACATCACCCAAAAAAGTGTCGACTCACCTCACATCTCCACTCCATGGTGTCTAGTCGCATCACATCACCCAAAAAAGTGTCGACTCATCTCACATCTCCACTCTATGGTGTCTACTCGCATCAAATCACCCAAAAAAGTGTCGACTCACCTCACATCTCCACTCCATGGTGTCTACTCGCATCAAATCACCCAAAAATGTGTCGACTCACCTCACATCTCCACTCCATGGTGTCTAGTCGCATCACATCACCCAAAAATGTGTCGACTCACCTCACATCTCCACTCCATGGTGTCTAGTCGCATCACATCACCCAAAAAAGTGTTGACTCACCTCACATCTCCACTCCATGGTGTCTACTCGCATCAAATCACCCAAAAAATTGTCGACTCACCTCACATCTCCACTCCATGGTATCTACTCGCATCACATCACCCAAAAAAATATCGACTCACCTCACATCTCCACTCCATGGTATCTACTCGCATCACATCACCCAAAAAAGTGTCGACTCACCTCACATCTCCACTCCATGGTGTCTACTCGCATCAAATCACCCAAAAAGTGTCGACTCACCTCACATCTCCACTCCATGGTATCTACTCGCATCAAACCACCCAAAAAAGTGTCGACTCACCTCACATCTCCACTCCATGGTGTCTAGTCGCATCACATCACCCAAAAAAGTGTCGACTCACCTCACATCTCCACTCCATGGTGTCTACTCGCATCAAATCACCCAAAAAAGTGTCGACTCACCTCACATCTCCACTCCATGGTGTCTAGTCGCATCACATCACCCAAAAAAGTGTCGACTCGCCTCACATCTCCACTCCATGGTGTCTACTCGCATCAAATCACCCAAACAAGTGTCGACTCA
Organism: Closterium sp. Naga37s-1; assembly: GCA_947471745.1. NCBI lineage: Eukaryota > Viridiplantae > Streptophyta > Zygnematophyceae > Desmidiales > Closteriaceae > Closterium > Closterium sp. Naga37s-1. The sequence goes on from CANJKZ010000006.1 coordinate 4,775,797, forward strand.
CCTCACATCTGCACTCCATGGTGTCTAGTCGCATCACATCACCCAAAAAAGTGTCGACTCAACTCACATCTCCACTCCATGGTGTCTACTCGCATCAAATCACACAAAAACGTGTCGACTCACCTCACATCTCCACTCCATGGTGTCTACTCGCATCAAATCACCCAAAAAAGTGTCGACTCACCTCACATCTCCACTCCATGGTGTCTAGTCGCATCACATCACCCAAAAAAGTGTCGACTCACCTCACATCTCCACTCCATGGTGTCTACTCGCATCAAATCACCCAAAAAAGTGTCGACTCACCTCATATCTCCACTCCATGGTATCTACTCGCATCACATCACCCAAAAAAATATCGACTCACCTCACATCTCCACTCCATGGTATCTACTCGCATCACATCACCCAAAAAAGTGTCGACTCACCTCACATCTCCACTCCATGGTGTCTACTCGCATCAAATCACCCAAAAAAGTGTCGACTCACCTCACATCTCCACTCCATGGTGTCTACTCGCATCAAATCACCCAAAAAGTGTCGACTCACCTCACATCTCCACTCCATGGTATCTACTCGCATCAAATCACCCAAAAAAGTGTCGACTCACCTCACATCTCCACTCCATGGTGTCTAGTCGCATCACATCACCCAAAAAAGTGTCGACTCACCTCACATCTCCACTCCATGGTGTCTACTCGCATCAAATCACCCAAAAAAGTGTCGACTCACCTCACATCTCCACTCCATGGTGTCTAGTCGCATCACATCACCCAAAAAAGAGTCGACTCACCTCACATCTCCACTCCATGGTGTCTACTCGCATCAAATCACCCAAAAACGTGTCGACTCACCTCACATCTCCACTCCATGGTGTCTACTCGCATCAAATCACCCAAAAAGTGTCGACTCACCTCACATCTCCACTCCATGGTATCTACTCGCATCACATCACCCAAAAAAATGTCGACTCACCTCATATCTCCACTCCATGGCATCTACTCGCATCACATCACCCAAAAAGTGTCGACTCATCTCACATATCCACTCCATGGTGTCCACTCGCATCAAATCACCCAAAAAAGTGTCGACTCACCTCACATCTCCACTCCATGGTGTCTAGTCGCATCACATCACCCAAAAAAGTGTCGACTCACCTCACATCTCCACTCCATGGTGTCTACTCGCATCAAATCACCGAAAAAAGTGTCGACTCACCTCACATCTCCACTCCATGGTGTCTAGTCGCATCACATCACCCAAAAAAGTGTCGACTCACCTCACATCTCCACTCCATGGTGTCTAGTCGCATCACATCACCCAAAAAAGAGTCGACTCACCTCACATCTCCACTCCATGGAGTCTACTCGCATCAAATCACCCAAAAAAGTGTCGACTCACCTCACATCTCCACTCCATGGTGTCTACTCGCATCAAATCACCCAAAAAGTGTCGACTCACCTCACATCTCCACTCCATGGTATCTACTCGCATCACATCACCCAAAAAAATGTCGACTCACCTCATATCTCCACTCCATGGCATCTACTCGCATCACATCACCCAAAAAGTGTCGACTCACCTCACATCTCCACTCCATGGTGTCTACTCGCATCAAATCACCCAAAAAAGTGTCGACTCACCTCACATCTCCACTCCATGGTGTCTAGTCGCATCACATCACCCAAAAAAGTGTCGACTCACCTCACATCTCCACTCCATGGTGTCTACTCGCATCAAATCACCCAACAAAGTGTCAACTCACCTCACATCTCCACTCCATGGTGTCTACTCACATCAAATCAACCAAAAAAGTGTCGACTCACCTCACATCTCCACTCCATGGTGTCTAGTCGCATCACATCACCCAAAAAAGTGTCGACTCACCTCACATCTCCACTCCATGGTGTCTACTCGCATCAAATCACCCGAAAAAGTGTCGACTCACCTCACATCTCCACTCCATGGTATCTACTCGCATCATATCACCCAAAAAAATATCGACTCACCTCACATCTCCACTCCATGGTATCTACTCGCATCACATCACCCAAAAAAGTGTCGACTCACCTCACATCTCCACTCCATGGTGTCTACTCGCATCAAATCACCCAAAAAAGTGTCGACTCACCTCACATCTCCACTCCATGGTGTCTACTCGCATCAAATCACCCAAAAAGTGTCGACTCACCTCACATCTCCACTCCATGGTATCTACTCGCATCAAATCACCCAAAAAAGTGTCGACTCACCTCACATCTCCACTCCATGGTGTCTAGTCGCATCACATCACCCAAAAAAGTGTCGACTCACCTCACATCTCCACTCCATGGTGTCTACTCGCATCAAATCACCGAAAAAAGTGTCGACTCACCTCACATCTCCACTCCATGGTGTCTAGTCGCATCACATCACCCAAAAAAGTGTCGACTCACCTCACATCTCCACTCCATGGTGTCTAGTCGCATCACATCACCCAAAAAAGAGTCGAGTCACCTCACATCTCCACTCCATGGAGTCTACTCGCATCAAATCACCCAAAAAAGTGTCGACTCACCTCACATCTCCACTCCATGGTGTCTACTCGCATCAAATCACCCAAAAAGTGTCGACTCACCTCACATCTCCACTCCATGGTATCTACTCGCATCACATCACCCAAGAAAATGTCGACTCACCTCATATCTCCACTCCATGGTATCTACTCGCATCACATCACCCAAAAAAGTGTCGACTCACCTCACATCTCCACTCCTCTACTCGCATCAAATCACCCAAAAAAGTGTCGCCTCACCTCACATCTCCACTCCATGGTGTCTAGTCGCATCAAATCACCCAAAAAAGTGTCGACTCACCTCACATCTCCACTCCATGGTGTCTACTCGCATCACATCACCCAAAAAAGTGTCAACTGACCTCACATCTCCACTCCATGGTGTCTACTCACATCACATCGCCCAAAAAAAGTGTCGACTCACCTCACGTCTCCACTCCATGGTGTCTACTCGCATCACATCACCCAAAAAAGTGTCGACTCACCTCACATCTCCACTCCATGGTGTCTAGTCGCATCACATCACCCAAAAAAGTGTCGACTCACTTCACATCTCCACTCCATGATACTTGCATCAAATCACCCAAAAAAGTGTCGACTCACCTCACATCTCCACTCCATGGTGTCTAGTCGCATCACATCACCCAAAAAAGTGTCGACTCATCTCACATCTCCACTCCATGGTGTCTACTCGCATCAAATCACTCAAAAAGTGTCGACTCACCTCACATCTCCACTCCATGGTGTCTACTCGCATCACATCACCCAAAAAAGTGTCGACTCATCTCACATCTCCACTCCATGGTGTCTACTCGCATCAAATCACCCAAAAAAGTGTCGACTCACCTCACATCTCCACTCCATGGTGTCTAGTCGCATCACATCACCCAAAAAAGTGTCGACTCACCTCACATCTCCACTCCATGGTGTCTAGTCGCATCACATCACCCAAAAAAGTGTCGACTCACCTCACATCTCCACTCCATGGTGTCTAGTCGCATCACATCACCCAAAAAAGAGTCGACTCACCTCACATCTCCACTCCATGGTATCTACTCGCATCAAATCACCCAAAAAAGTGTCGACTCACCTCATATCTCCACTCCATGGTGTCTACTCGCATCAAATCACCCAAAAAAGTGTCGACTCACCTCACATCTCCACTCCATGGTGTCTACTCGCATCACATCACCCAAAAAAAGTGTCGACTCACCTCACATCTCCACTCCATGGTGTCTAGTCGCATCACATCACCCAAAAAAGTGTCGACTCATCTCACATCTCCACTCCATGGTGTCTACTCGCATCAAATCACCCAAAAAGGTCGACTCACCTCACATCTCCACTCCATGGTGTCTAGTCGCATCACATCACCCAAAAAAGTGTCGACTCACCTCACATCTCCACTCCATGGTGTCTACTCGCATCAAATCACCCAAAAAAGTGTCGACTCACCTCACATCTCCACTCCATGGTGTCTAGTCGCATCACATCACCCAAAAAAGAGTCAACTCACCTCACATCTCCACTCCATGGTATCTACTCGCATCAAATCACCCAAAAAAGTGTCGACTCACCTCATATCTCCACTCCATGGTGTCTAGTCGCATCACATCACCCAAAAATGTGTCGACTCACCTCACATCTCCACTCCATGGTGTCTACTCGCATCACATCACCCAAAAAAAGTGTCGACTCACCTCACAACTCCACTCCATGGTGTCTAGTCGCATCACATCACCCAAAAAGTGTCGACTCATCTCACATCTCCACTCCATGGTGTCTACTCGCATCAAATCACCCAAAAAAGTGTCGACTCACCTCACATCTCCACTCCATGGTGTCTAGTCGCATCACATCACCCAAAAAAGTGTCGACTCACCTCACATCTCCACTCCATGGTGTCTATCCGCATCAAATCACCCAAAAAAGTGTCGACTCACCTCACATCTCCACTCCATGGTGTCTAGTCGCATCACATCACCCAAAAAAGAGTCGACTCACCTCACATCTCCACTCCATGGTATCTACTCGCATCAAATCACCCAAAAAAGTGTCGACTCACCTCATATCTCCACTCCATGGTGTCTACTCGCATCAAATCACCCAAAAAAGTGGCGACTCACCTCACATCTCCACTCCATGGTGTCTAGTCGCATCACATCACCCAAAAAAGAGTCGACTCAGCTCACATCTCCACTCCATGGTGTCTACTCGCATCAAATAACCCAAAAACGTGTCGACTCACCTCACATCTCCACTCCATGGTGTCTACTCGCATCAAATCAACCAAAAAAGTGTCGACTCACCTCACATCTCCACTCCATGGTGTCTAGTCGCATTACATCACCCAAAAAAGTGTCGACTCACCTCACATCTCCACTCCATGGTGTCTACTCGCATCAAATCACCCAAAAAAGTGTCGACTCACCTCACATCTCCACTCCATGGTGTCTAGTCGCATCACATCACCCAAAAATGTGTCGACTCACCTCACATCTCCACTCCATGGTGTCTAGTCGCATCACATCACCCAAAAAAGTGTCGACTCACCTCACATCTCCACTCCATGGTGTCTAATCGCATCAAATCACCCAAAAAGGTGTCGACTCACCTCACATCTCCACTCCATGGTGTCTACTCGCATCAAATCACCCAAAAAGTGTCGACTCACCTCACATCTCCACTCCATGGTATCTACTCGCATCACATCACCCAAAAAATGTCGACTCACCTCATATCTCCACTCCATGGTATCTACTCGCATCACATCACCCAAAAAAGTGTCGACTCACCTCACATCTCCACTCCTCTACTCGCATCAAATCACCCAAAAAAGTGTCGACTCACCTCACATCTCCACTCCATGGTGTCTAGTCGCATCAAATCACCCAAAAAAGTGTCGACTCACCTCACATCTCCACTCCATGGTGTCTACTCGCATCACATCACCCAAAAAAGTGTCAACTCACCTCACATCTCCACTCCATGGTGTCTACTCACATCACATCGCCCAAAAAAGTGTCGACTCACCTCACGTCTCCACTCCATGGTGTCTACTCGCATCACATCACCCAAAAAAGTGTCGACTCACCTCACATCTCCACTCCATGGTGTCTACTCGCATCAAATCACCCAAAAAAGTGTCGACTCACCTCACATCTCCACTCCATGGTGTCTACTCGCATCACATCACCCAAAAAAGTGTCGACTCACCTCACATCTCCACTCCATGGCGTCTAGTCGCATCACATCACCCAAAAAAGTGTCGACTCACTTCACATCTCCACTCCATGGTGTCTACTTGCATCAAATCACCCAAAAAAGTGTCGACTCACCTCACATCTCCACTCCATGGTGTCTACTCGCATCACATCACCCAAAAAAGTGTCGACTCATCTCACATCTCCACTCCATGGTGTCTACTCGCATCAAATCACCCAAAAAGTGTCGACTCACCTCACATCTCCACTCCATGGTGTCTAGTCGCATCAGATCACCCAAAAAAGTGTCGACTCACCTCACATCTCCACTCCATGGTGTCTACTCGCATCACATCACCCAAAAAAGTGTTGACTCACCTGACATCTCCACTCCATGGTGTCTAGTCGCATCACATCACCCAAAAAAGTGTCGACTCATCTCACATCTCCACTCCATGGTGTCTACTCGCATCAAATCACCCAAAAAAGTGTCGACTCACCTCACATCTCAACTCCATGGTGTCAGTCGCATCACATCACCCAAAAAAGTGTCGACTCATCTCACATCTCCACTCCATGGTGTCTACTCGCATCTAATCACCCAAAAAAGTGTCGACTCACCTCACATCTCAACTCCATGGTGTCAGTCGCATCACATCACCCAAAAAAGTGTCGACTCATCTCACATCTCCACTCCATGGTGTCTACTCGCATCTAATCACCCAAAAAAGTGTCGACTCACCTCACATCTCCACTCCATGGTGTCTAGTCGCATCACATCACCCAAAAAAGTGTCAACTCACCTCACATCTCCACTCCATGGTGTCTACTCGCATCAAATCTCCCAAAAAAGTGTCGACTCACCTCACATCTCCACTCCATGGTGTCTAGTCACCTCACATCACCCAAAAAAGTGTCAACTCACCTCACATCTCCACTCCATGGTGTCTACTCGCATCAAATCACCCAAAAAAGTGTCGACTCACCTCACATCTCCACTCCATGGTATCTACTCGCATCACATCACCCAAAAAAATATCGACTCACCTCACATCTCCACTCCATGGTATCTACTCGCATCACATCACCCAAAAAAGTGTCGACTCACCTCACATCTCCACTCCATGGTGTCTACTCGCATCAAATCACCCAAAAAAGTGTCGACTCACCTCACATCTCCACTCCATGGTGTCTACTCGCATCAAATCACCCAAAAAAGTGTCGACTCACCTCACATCTCCACTCCATGGTGTCTACTCGCATCACATCACCCAAAAAAGTGTCGACTCACCTCACATCTCCACTCCATAGTGTCTAGTCGCATCACATCACCCAAAAAAGTGTCGACTCACTTCACATCTCCACTCCATGGTGTCTACTCGCATCAAATCACCCAAAAAAGTGTCGACTCACCTCACATCTCCACTCCATGGTGTCTACTCGCATCAAATCACCCAAAAACGTGTCGACTCACCTCACATCTCCACTCCATGGTGTCTAGTCGCATCAAATCACCCAAAAAAGTGTCGACTCATCTCACATCTCCACTCCATGGTGTCTAGTCGCATCACATCACCCAAAAAAGTTTCGACTCACCTCACATCTCCACTCCATGGTGTCTACTCGCATCAAATCACCCAAAAAAGTGTTGACTCACCACACATCTCCACTCCATGGTATCTACTCGCATCACATCACCCAAAAAAGTGTCAACTCACCTCACATCTCCACTCCATGGTGTCTAGTCGCATTACATCATCCAAAAAAGTGTCGACTCACCTCACATCTCCACTCCATGGTGTCTACTCGCATCAAATCACCCAAAAAAGTGTCGACTCACCTCACATCTCCACTCCATGGTGTCTAGTCGCATCACATCACCCAAAAATGTGTCGACTCACCTCACATCTCCACTCCATGATGTCTAGTCGCATCACATCACCCAAAAAAGTGTCGACTCACCTCACATCTCCACTCCATGGTGTCTACTCGCATCAAATCACCCAAAAAGGTGTCGACTCACCTCACATCTCCACTCCATGGTGTCTACTCGCATCAAATCACCCAAAAAAGTGTCGCCTCACCTCACATCTCCACTCCATGGTGTCTAGTCGCATCAAATCACCCAAAAAAGTGTTGACTGTTGGTGCAACCCTACGGTTTGCATTCGGCTTGTTGTCCGTGTGCGTGCATGCGTGTGTGCATGGATTAGTATGAGGGCATGAAATAATATATATTTCATGTTTACAATAGTGTGTGTATGATGAAGCATGATTTTGAATGTGTGCGTCGAGTCAATAGCGAGTTATCGCTAGTCGCGTGTCACGTCGTCGTTTGCGTGTCGTGTGCGGTTTTCTATTTTGTCGTGTGTGGAACGTTCGGCGTGTCGCAGGTGTGCGCAGCAGATTTCCAAGAACTCAAGGAAGAATTTACCTTGAAGAACCAGAGCCTTGGTTTCAAGATTCAAGTTATTTCGAAGCTCTCCAAAAGGGTAAACTTTAAGATAGTGAGAATAGTTGCATTACTTTGTGTAGTGTAACATTTCTCTTGGTGTAGGCCCTTGTGGAGGGTAGTTTCGAGACCCTTCGTGGTTGGGGACAGTGTGGCACTGTTCCACATCACTGTACCTCGGCTCTTGGGGTTTGTAGGAGCTGGGAGTCATTCCCAACTCGTAACTCTTCCTATCTTGTGTTCTAAGACTATAGTGGCTGCCATAGTACCATTCGTTCAAACCGACGCTGTGTCGTCAATTCTTTATGAAATCGTGCAATCTAAATTGCTTATTGTAGGCGACGTCAAGACGCTCCAGATCCAATTTGAATCAAGTCATTTGCAGCTGTGAGCAGAACGCTATCAACGTTTGAAGCTGCTGTGCAGAAATCCGTCTGTGCACTCTATCTTTCGTTTTAGGCACATTCAAGGCTATTGTGACTATAACAAGTGGTATCAGAGCCCCTTGGAGCAGTTTCGACAATGGATGGCAGAGTTGCTGGTGGCAGAGTTGCTGGTGGCAGTGGATAAGCCCAAGCTCAAGGCCAACCCCGTGATTCAGCCATGGCGCCCATGCAACCAAGTCTTGGCCCACCTAGGGATGAGCCTAGGGTGTTTGGGCTTGACAAGTTCAACGGTGACAACTTTGCTGAATGGTCCTTCAAGATGGAGAACATATTTGACCACTATGACCTGCTGGAGGTGATGGAAGGAACGGAGAAGCGCCCCGAGAACGACCCGGAGAAGAGCCCGTGGGTGCGGAAGAGCGCACAAGGCTATCTCCTACTTGGGCAAGCGTTGGGGAGCAGCCAGATCCGTCACATCAAACCATTCCAGCGTGAACCAGAGAAGGGACCAAAGGCATGGGCTGCTCTCAAGGGTGTACATGCTCCTGCAACAGCGGCGGTAGCGGTGGTGTTGGAACGGCAAATGGCGGCACTACGAATTGAAGAAGACGAAGCGGTTGAAGAAGGGGTGCAGAAATTCTTCGACTTGTTGACGCGGCTTGAGGGAGCTGATTTGAACTACAGTGAGCTCCAAAAGAAGACCAAGTTGCTGGCCTTACTCCCAGAGTCATGGTCCTCTCTCATCATCAACCTCAATCGTGACTTGCCCCACCTCTCGCTCAAAGACGTGAAGCGAGCGATCCTTCAAGAGGATTTCCGTCGCCGTGAGTTGGCGAGTGCGGATGGCGCCGGGGCAGCAAGCATCGGCCGTGGATATGGCCGTGGAAAGGGCAGAGGACGAGGAGGAGGAAGGTTTGGAGGCAGCAACTTCAACGGAGGCCGCGGGAGTAGCGGATACGGCAATGACAACAAGAACAACGGACGCGGTCGCGGACGGTTCGACGGCGAGTGTCATTTTTGCCACAAGAGCGGACACATGTGGCGCGATTGCTACAAACTCCCTGATGGATGGACTCCTGCTCAAGGCCAAGAGGGTAGAGGAGCAGGAGGAGGGAGAGGAAGAGGCCGTGGAGGCCGTGGCGGTCGCGGAGGTGGTGCTGCAAGTATGAAGAGTGCCGGCAACGAGAGCGAGTCGAGGGACGATCGCTTCCCGGGTCAATTCTTCTTCGTGTCCACACAAGCACCGGCTGGTCCAGAGAATGATGAAAGCTTTGAGGAGCCAGCAGCTGTGGGGAAGGTCACCCTACACTCCCTGGACTATTGGGTGATCGATAGCGGCGCTACCTATAGCATGACACCTCGTGCGGACTTGCTCACCGAGCTTGAGCCGTCACCGGTGAAGCATGTGACATCGGCTTTGGGGCAGCGAGCAGAGGTGAAAGGCATGGGCAAGGCCATGTTCAAGGGTGCTGATGGGAAGATGGTGGGCCTCAAGAACGTGCTTTGGGTGCCCAACCTTGCTGCCAACCTGATTTCCGTGCGGCGGTTGCAAAAGGCCGGCATGGACACGAGCTCGAAGGGAGCTAAGACCTACACCGCGAGGCTTGGCGAGCGGATTCTTTGGGACCTTCACGAGGATAGGGATGTCTACAACGAGATGTGGCAAATCCCTGTGGTCCCCATGCCTAAGGAGAGGCAAGTGGCAGCAAGCATCAGCACCAAGGGTGAAGCGGTTGGTAGCGGCGATGGCGCGAACGGTCGCGCTAAGGAGATAAAGTCCAAGAAGTGCAATCTTGGAGGGACCAGCAAGCTCGATGAACATGAGGAGAGTGGTGCAGCAGCTCAGAAGCAGCACAAGGGTGAGGAGAACCCCAAGGCAGCAGCGGAGGAGGAGTACGGAGAGAACATGTGGGGCACTATTGCGAGTGCGGCATTCTCCAATCCGACTTCGGCTACGGGGGAGTGTGATTGGCTCACCTTGCATCGGCGAATGGGGCATGTGGCCCTGCCCATCTTGCAGCAGCTAGTGAAGAATGAGATGGTTGCTGGCATACGTGTGAAGGGGGAGCCCGATGAGGTACTTGGCTGCCCGACGTGCATGCAAGCCAAGTTCACACGTTTCCCGTTCTCTAGTTCGGAGGCAACGGCTAAGGCACCACTTGATGAGGTGGTGATGGACGTGGTGGGCCCCCTGAAGCTTGGAGCTGCTGGAGCTGAGTACTTTCTCACCATTGTGGACGTCTACACTCGCATGACTTGGGTGTACGTGCTGTCCAAGAAGAGTGACGTGGCTGAAACGGTGAAGACCGATTGGTTGCCGATGGTGGAGCGGCAACAAGACCGGCTAGTGAAGGCAATCCGCACCGATCGAGGGGGAGAGTTCTTGAGCAAGGAGTTTGGATTGTGGCTGAAGAAGAATGGCATAAGGCACTCCCTTACCATGCCATACTCCCCTGCAATGAACGGCATCGCCGAGCGAGCGAACCGGACAATCACGGAGACGGCGCGCGGGTTGCTCATTGAAGCCGGGCTACCCGAATATTTCTGGCCTGATGCGGTGCGGAGTGCATGTGTGGCCAAGAACAGAGCTTTGACTCATGTGGGAGCAGACAAATGGGTGCCCTATGTGGAGTGGATTGGAAGGAAGCCAAAGGTGGATATGCTTCGGGTGTTCGGGTGCATGTGCATGGCGCTCGTGCCTAAGCATCTTCGGCACAACAAGCTCGGTGCCAAGGCGATATGGGCTGTGCACTTGGGCATGGCTCAAAACAGCAAGGGGTGGCTTCTTTGGGACCCATTCACCAAGAAATTCTTGGTGAGCAGGGACTACAAATTCATGGAGAATCTGATGTACAAGGATTGGAAGGCGGAGAATGAGGCGAAGATAGGCGTGCGGTTGGGGGACGTGAAGAGTTCCGGTTTGGAGCATGTGGAGCTGCCCTTGGAGCTGAGCAGCGGCAGCACCACCACAAGGCAATCTTCCCTTGTGAATGGGGGAGAGGAGGCCAAGGATGCAGAGGAAGAAGAGGAGGAGGTTCAGCAAGTGAGCGAGCGTGCACCGACACTTCCTTCTCGCACTACGAGTGCTCCACGGATCCGAGTCACCCCGCAGCAACGCCAAGGCCTTCATGTCCCTGCAGCTGAGGAAGAAGGAAGGGGCAAAAGGAGAATCCAAGCCCCAAATAGGCTGACCTATGAGGCACTCGGAAAGCCAGCCAAGTCAGCCTTGGCCGGAGCGGCACTTATAGTTGGAGAAGACGAGGAGAGTGACTACGAGGAGTGTGCCTTCGCGTTCTTCTCTCCGGTGGAGATGCCGGGGGAACCAGCAACTCTCAAGGAGGCCTTGGAGAGTAGTGATGCTGAGGAGTGGAAGAAGGCAATGGAGAGTGAGCTGAAGAGCATTGAGGAGAACGGCACATGGGAATTGGTGGAGCTACCGGAGGGGCGTAAGGCGATTACGTCCAAGTGGCTCTTCAAGATCAAGTCCGACGCCGACGGCAAGATCGAGCGCTACAAGTCTAGGCTTGTGGCGAAGGGGTACCAGCAGAAGGAGAAGGTGGACTATAAGGAGTTGTTTGCTCCTGTGGTGAAGCCGACGACGCTGCGAACCCTACTCGCGGGAGCTGCCATCAAAGGATGGGTGGTGAAACAAATGGATGTCACAACGGCATTCCTCAATGGCGTCCTTGAGGAAGAGATTTTCATGGCGCAGCCAGAGGGGTTTGATGATGGTAGTGGCAGAGTTTTGAGGCTGAAGAAGGCCCTTTATGGACTGAAGCAGGCCCCTAGGCAGTGGTACTTGAAGCTGGGAGGAGTTTTGGAGGAGATCGGCTTCACTCCCTCAACGGCCGATCACTCATTGTTCATGCTTGGCGAGGGGGAGCAGAGGAGCTTCATGGTGGTGTACGTGGATGACATCCTCATCTTTTCACCCTCATCTGACCTTGTGAAGGAGGTGATGCTGAAGCTTCAGGACAAGTTTAAGTGTAAGGCCCTTGGTGACGTCAACTTCTACCTTGGGCTTCACATTGAATGTGATGTGGAGAAGCGGTGCATGCGGGTGCATCAACGGAAGTACCTGGAGGCATTGGCTGCCAACTTTGGGCAGAGTGAAGGCCATGTGGCTACACCCTTTCCCTCTGGTTTCAAGTGTGTGAAGGGACCAGAGGAGGAGAGCGTTGGTGAAGAGGAGAGGCGCCGTTTTCACTCGTTGGTGGGCAGCCTCATGTACGCGGCGGTAAACACCCGACCGGACGTCGCGTTTGCTACCGGACAGTTGGCTAGGGTTGTTCAATGCCCTAATGAGGAGCAGGTAGCAGCTGGAATGAGAGTGGCCAAGTATCTTGGCCAAACACCGACCGTTGGGCTGCAATATTCGGCGGCGGCGCAAAGGCGCCAAAAGGGCGCGGATGGTGTTGAACCCGGGCGTTTGTTCCTCACCGCATTCTCGGATGCTTCTTTTGCATCAGAACCAGAGGACATGACAAGTGTTGGAGGGTTCATTTGCTGTGTTGGTGGAGGCCCAACTGCTTGGGAGAGCAAGAAGCAGGTGGATCAAGCATTGAGCTCGGTGGAGTCCGAGTATATGGCACTCTTCCGTGCCGTACGAGAGATTGTGTGGCAGCGGCGTTTGTTGGCTGAATTGGGGGAGGAGCAGCAAGGACCTACCCCACTCTACTGTGACAGCCAGGGTGCCATTGCTCTTGCTAAGAACCCTGTGTTGCATGGCCTCACCAAGCACATGAGGGTGAAGTGGCATTGGACGAGGAGCATGGTGGCCGCGGGTGAAGTTGAGTTGCACTATGTGAAGACGACATGGCAGCCAGCTGACATGATGACCAAGAGGCTGGTGGAGCAGCAGCATTGGAAGTGTTGCAAGCTGGCTGGGATGGCTCTGAACTGAGAGAGCAAGATCCTAAGGCCAACAATCCGAGGGGGAGTTTGTTGGTGCAACCCTACGGTTTGCATTCGGCTTGTTGTCCGTGTGCGTGCATGCGTGTGTGCATGGAATGGTATGAGGGCATGAAATAATATATATTTCATGTTTACAATAGTGTGTGTATGATGAAGCATGATTTTGAATGTGTGCGTCGAGTCAATAGCGAGTTATCGCTAGTCGCGTGTCACGTCGTCGTTTGCGTGTCGTGTGCGGTTTTCTATTTTGTCGTGTGTGGAACGTTCGGCGTGTCGCAGGTGTGCGCAGCAGACTTCCAAGAACTCAAGGAAGAATTTACCTTGAAGAACCAGAGCCTTGGTTTCAAGATTCAAGTTATTTCGAAGCTCTCCAAAAGGGTAAACTTTAAGATAGTGAGAATAGTTGCATTACTTTGTGTAGTGTAACATTTCTCTTGGTGTAGGCCCTTGTGGAGGGTAGTTTCGAGACCCTTCGTGGTTGGGGACAGTGTGGCACTGTTCCACATCACTGTACCTCGGCTCTTGGGGTTTGTAGGAGCTGGGAGTCATTCCCAACTCGTAACTCTTCCTATCTTGTGTTCTAAGACTATAGTGGCTGCCATAGTACCATTCGTTCAAACCAACGCTGTGTCGTCAATTCTTTATGAAATCGTGCAATCTAAATTGCTTATTGTAGGCGACGTCAAGACGCTCCAGATCCAATTTGAATCAAGTCATTTGCAGCTGTGAGCAGAACGCTATCAACGTTTGAAGCCGCTGTGCAGAAATCCGTCTGTGCACTCTATCTTTCGTTTTAGGCACATTCAAGGCTATTGTGACTATAACATCGACTCACCTCACATCTCCACTCCATGGTGTCTACTCGCATCACATCACCCAAAAAAGTGTCAACTGACCTCACATCTCCACTCCATGGTGTCTACTCACATCACATCGCCCAAAAAAAGTGTCGACTCACCTCACGTCTCTACTCCATGGTGTCTACTCGCATCACATCACCCAAAAAAGTGTCGACTCACCTCACATCTCCACTCCATGGTGTCTAGTCGCATCACATCACCCAAAAAAGTGTCGACTCACTTCACATCTCCACTCCATGGTGTCTACTTGCATCAAATCACCCAAAAAAGTGTCGACTCACCTCACATCTCCACTCCATGGTGTCTAGTCGCATCACATCACCCAAAAAAGTGTCGACTCATCTCACATCTCCACTCCATGGTGTCTACTCGCATCAAATCACTCAAAAAGTGTCGACTCACCTCACATCTCCACTCCATGGTGTCTACTCGCATCACATCACCCAAAAAAGTGTCGACTCACCTCACATCTCCACTCCATGGTGTCTAGTCGCATCACATCACCCAAAAAAGTGTCGACTCATCTCACATCTCCACTCCATGGTGTCTACTCGCATCAAATCACCCAAAAAAGTGTCGACTCACCTCACATCTCCACTCCATGGTGTCTAGTCGCATCACATCACCCAAAAAAGTGTCGACTCACCTCACATCTCCACTCCATGGTGTCTAGTCGCATCAAATCACCCAAAAAAGTGTCGACTCACCTCACATCTCCACTCCATGGTGTCTAGTCGCATCACATCACCCAAAAAAGAGTCGACTCACCTCACATCTCCACTCCATGGTATCTACTCGCATCAAATCACCCAAAAAAGTGTCGACTCACCTCATATCTCCACTCCATGGTGTCTACTCGCATCAAATCACCCAAAAAAGTGTCGACTCACCTCACATCTCCACTCCATGGTGTCTACTCGCATCACATCACCCAAAAAAAGTGTCGACTCACCTCACATCTCCACTCCATGGTGTCTAGTCGCATCACATCACCCAAAAAAGTGTCGACTCATCTCACATCTCCACTCCATGGTGTCTACTCGCATCAAATCACCCAAAAAAGTGTCGACTCACCTCACATCTCCACTCCATGGTGTCTAGTCGCATCACATCACCCAAAAAAGTGTCGACTCACCTCACATCTCCACTCCATGGTGTCTACTCGCATCAAATCACCCAAAAAAGTGTCGACTCACCTCACATCTCCACTCCATGGTGTCTAGTCGCATCACATCACCCAAAAAAGAGTCAACTCACCTCACATCTCCACTCCATGGTATCTACTCGCATCAAATCACCCAAAAAAGTGTCGACTCACCTCATATCTCCACTCCATGGTGTCTAGTCGCATCACATCACCCAAAAAAGTGTCGACTCACCTCACATCTCCACTCCATGGTGTCTACTCGCATTACATCACCCAAAAAAAGGGTCGACTCACCTCACAACTCCACTCCATGGTGTCTAGTCGCATCACATCACCCAAAAAAGTGTCGACTCATCTCACATCTCCACTCCATGGTGTCTACTTGCATCAAATCACCCAAAAAAGTGTCGACTCACCTCACATCTCCACTCCATGGTGTCTAGTCGCATCACATCACCCAAAAAAGTGTCGACTCACCTCACATCTCCACTCCATGGTGTCTATCCGCATCAAATCACCCAAAAAAGTGTCGACTCACCTCACATCTCCACTCCATGGTGTCTAGTCGCATCACATCACCCAAAAAAGAGTCGACTCACCTCACATCTCCACTCCATGGTATCTACTCGCATCAAATCACCCAAAAAAGTGTCGACTCACCTCATATCTCCACTCCATGGTGTCTACTCGCATCAAATCACCCAAAAAAGTGGCGACTCACCTCACATCTCCACTCCATGGTGTCTAGTCGCATCACATCACCCAAAAAAGAGTCGACTCAACTCACATCTCCACTCCATGGTGTCTACTCGCATCAAATAACCCAAAAACGTGTCGACTCACCTCACATCTCCACTCCATGGTGTCTACTCGCATCAAATCAACCAAAAAAGTGTCGACTCACCTCACATCTCCACTCCATGGTGTCTAGTCGCATTACATCACCCAAAAAAGTGTCGACTCACCTCACATCTCCACTCCATGGTGTCTACTCGCATCAAATCACCCAAAAAAGTGTCGACTCACCTCACATCTCCACTCCATGGTGTCTAGTCGCATCACATCACCCAAAAATGTGTCGACTCACCTCACATCTCCACTCCATGGTGTCTAGTCGCATCACATCACCCAAAAAAGTGTCGACTCACCTCACATCTCCACTCCATGGTGTCTAATCGCATCAAATCACCCAAAAAGGTGTCGACTCACCTCACATCTCCACTCCGTGGTGTCTACTCGCATCAAATCACCCAAAAAGTGTCGACTCACCTCACATCTCCACTCCATGGTATCTACTCGCATCACATCACCCAAAAAAATGTCGACTCACCTCATATCTCCACTCCATGGTATCTACTCGCATCACATCACCCAAAAAAATATCGACTCACCTCACATCTCCACTCCATGGTATCTACTCGCATCACATCACCCAAAAAAGTGTTGACTCACCTCACATCTCCACTCCATGGTGTCTACTCGCATCAAATCACCCAAAAAAGTGTCGACTCACCTCACATCTCCACTCCATGGTGTCTACTCGCATCAAATCACCCAAAAAAGTGTCGACTCACCTCACATCTCCACTCCATGGTGTCTACTCGCATCACATCACCCAAAAAAGTGTCGACTCACCTCACATCTCCACTCCATAGTGTCTAGTCGCATCACATCACCCAAAAAAGTGTCGACTCACTTCACATCTCCACTCCATGGTGTCTAGTCGCATCACATCACCCAAAAATGTGTCGACTCACCTCACATCTCCACTCCATGGTGTCTAGTCGCATCACATCACCCAAAAAAGTGTCGACTCACCTCACATCCCCACTCCATGGTGTCTGATCGCATCAAATCACCCAAAAAGGTGTCGACTCACCTCACATCTCCACTCCATGGTGTCTACTCGCATCAAATCACCCAAAAAGTGTCGACTCACCTCACATCTCCACTCCATGGTATCTACTCGCATCACATCACCCAAAAAAATGTCGACTCACCTCATATCTCCACTCCATGGTATCTACTCGCATCACATCACCCAAAAAAATATCGACTCACCTCACATCTCCACTCCATGGTATCTACTCGCATCACATCACCCAAAAAAGTGTCGACTCACCTCACATCTCCACTCCATGGTGTCTACTCGCATCAAATCACCCAAAAAAGTGTCGACTCACCTCACATCTCCACTCCATGGTGTCTACTCGCATCAAATCACCCAAAAAAGTGTCGACTCACCTCACAACTCCACTCCATGGTGTCTAGTCGCATCACATCACCCAAAAAAGTGTCGACTCATCTCACATCTCCACTCCATGGTGTCTACTCGCATCAAATCACCCAAAAAGTGTTGACTCACCTCACATCTCCACTCCATGGCGTCTAGTCGCATCACATCACCCAAAAAAGTGTCGACTCACTTCACATCTCCACTCCATGGTGTCTACTTGCATCAAATCACCCAAAAAATTGTCGACTCACCTCACATCTCCACTCCATGGTGTCTACTCGCATCACATCACCCAAAAAAGTGTCGACTCATCTCACATCTCCACTCCATGGTGTCTACTCGCATCAAATCACCCAAAAAGTGTCGACTCACCTCACATCTCCACTCCATGGTGTCTAGTCGCATCAGATCACCCAAAAAAGTGTCGACTCACCTCACATCTCCACTCCATGGTGTCTACTCGCATCACATCACCCAAAAAAGTGTCGACTCACCTGACATCTCCACTCCATGGTGTCTAGTCGCATCACATCACCCAAAAAAGTGTCGACTCATCTCACATCTCCACTCCATGGTGTCTACTCGCATCAAATCACCCAAAAAAGTGTCGACTCACCTCACATCTCAACTCCATGGTGTCAGTCGCATCACATCACCCAAAAAAGTGTCGACTCATCTCACATCTCCACTCCATGGTGTCTACTCGCATCTAATCACCCAAAAAAGTGTCGACTCACCTCACATCTCAACTCCATGGTGTCAGTCGCATCACATCACCCAAAAAAGTGTCGACTCATCTCACATCTCCACTCCATGGTGTCTACTCGCATCTAATCACCCAAAAAAGTGTCGACTCACCTCACATCTCCACTCCATGGTGTCTAGTCGCATCACATCACCCAAAAAAGTGTCAACTCACCTCACATCTCCACTCCATGGTGTCTACTCGCATCAAATCTCCCAAAAAAGTGTCGACTCACCTCACATCTCCACTCCATGGTGTCTAGTCACCTCACATCACCCAAAAAAGTGTCAACTCACCTCACATCTCCACTCCATGGTGTCTACTCGCATCAAATCACCCAAAAAAGTGTCGACTCACCTCACATCTCCACTCCATGGTATCTATGTTGAGTTATGCTACCATTCGCATTCACGTCTGTCTGCCTCCCATCATATGTTCGTGCGTTGCATGCGTGTTGTGAGTGTGTGCAAGAATTTGTGTTTTGTGCGGTTTGGTTTTTCTGAGTGTGTGTGTGAATGTTATTTGGCTTGAGCAGATATCTGAAGTGACTCCTCTGCTCAAGAGCTTTCCGAGGAACCAAGTATCGCTTCAATCGGAGCACGAACAAGAAAGTTACGAACGTTGGAGTTCGTATGCTTTTGATATTTGGTTGTGGTGACTATGGGAAGTTGTGGGGTTGACTCAATATGGGGTACAGACTTTTGGGGGTTGGGAAATTCGTCTTTTCTACTGTAGTTGCTGCCAAATGGTTGGGAGAAACCAAACCAGGTTGGCAAGTGTGGCCAAGTTGGGTTGAGGTGGATTGTGGAGGTTGGGATAGTGACAAAGGTCAAAGTTGGGTTGCCTATGGGGAAGGGAATTGTGTGGCATGGAGTTTCCTTTGGTTGGGGACTCCTTGGGACCTTCCCTCTCGTCCTCCTCATCCCTTCCACCTGGTTTAGTGCTACTCCAATTCTCTTGTGTGAACTTGTGTGAACTTTGTGATTGAGTTAAGTTCTTATGGCAGCATACCCCCCTGTGCGCCGAAATTGATAAGTCGAGATTTACTTCACCTCTTGATACGTTTCAACTTGGGAATTGTAGCCACGGAGTAGGGCTACAACATATATGAGTTTAGTGAAGTTTTGACAGTGCACTTTTCGTCGACGGCGTTTCTTGTGAACTCGACTTTTCTGTTCAGAAACTAGGCCCAACGATGTTGAGATATTTTGGCTCCTAATCTTCATAGACTCCGTCCTTAGTCTCTAACAAGTGGTATCAGAGCTGATTAAGGACCTTGTGGGGAGTCTACTGAAGTGCGAAGACCCTCCTAGACCCACCATGGCCTGTGGGCGTGCCTAAGTGGAGTTCTGGAGGTTGGATGTGACTTCCGCTAAGGGGAAACTCTGCCGAAATTTCGTTGGCGCTGACACTTGTGAAGATTGTGTGGATCTACATTGTGACCAGCAAAAGGGGGAGCTGAAACCTCTGATTGGGAGCAGAGGAGATGAATCAAGGGAGTGGAGATGCAGCTGAGAAGAGGAGTGAGCCGCCATCATCCAAGATTGAAGCTTTGGATGGCTCCAACTATGAGGAATGGAGCGGGCGGATGCGGAGCGCCTTCAAGCGCTACAAGCTGCTGAAAATTGCAATGGGAGAGGAGAAGATGCCGGGGGAAGGAGATGCCCGCGATCGGTGGATTGAGAAGAGCGCGGTGCTGTACGACCTCATCCTCCAATCGGTCAACAACGACATGTTCCAGCACATCAAGGATTTGGTGGAGTTGGATGATTCCGGACCGAAGGCATGGAAGCTGCTACGCGACGTGATTCAGCCCAACACGCTGCCGATGGTGATTGTGTTGGAGAAGGAGTTGGCTGCCCTCTCCATGAAACCGGGAGATGATGTGAAACGGGTCCTTGACAAGATCAAGGACACCTATGCGAGGATGGCAGCGGCGGGCAGCGAAGTATCGCAGATGCAACAGTGCACCAAAATCATCTCGGTGCTCGACAACTCGTGGGACAACCTCATCCCCACCCTCAACGTTCAGCAGGACAAATGGACGCCTGAGTGGCTACGGCAGCAGATTCTGCAAGAGGACTTCCGCAGGCGCCACACGGGAGGTGGTGCTGCCAACAAAACTGCTGAGGGGTATGGAGCTGCAGGAGGCAGCAGAGGAAGAGGGGGAGGGAGAGGCCGAGGCCGTGGGAGAGGCTTTGGCAGAGGGAGAGGCCGAGGTGACTACAATGAGGGGCATGGGAGCTCTGGTGGCAGGGGGAGCACCCGAATGGAGGGTGCGTGCTGGTACTGCAAGAAGGCTGGACACCCGTGGTTCAAGTGTTTCAGCCGGCCTGAGGGATGGGCCCCTCCAGGCATGAAGCCGCCAAGTGGTGAACGTGCACGCGGTGGCGCTGTGCAAGGATCAGGTGCACAAGGTGATGGTGCACAAGGTAAAGCCGACCCTGGGATGTTCCTCATGGTTGAGGATGTGCAAGGGAGTGGGGGTGATATGGGTTCAGTTGGGAAGGTTGTGATGCACCCCCTCACTCACTGGGTGATCGATTCAGGTTGCACGAGTCATATGACCCCACGGGCAGATTTGCTTGATGAGGTAAAACCTCCTGGGAAGATCAAGTTTGTGGCTGCCGCTTCAGGTGCTTTGCTCCCTGTGATTGGTGTTGGGAATTCTAAGGTGATGGGAGCCAATGGAGAGCTTGTGGGGCTTGGGAATGTGCTGTTGGTTGAAGGTTTGTCCGCTAACCTTCTTTCTGTGCGCCGGCTGCAGAAGAGCAAGGCTGAAGTTACCTTCGGCCCAACCAGCTGCCATGCAAAGCTTGGGAAGTTGCTGCTGTGGAACTTGGAGGAGAAGAGCAGCTGCATCAAGGACCTGTGGCAGCTGCCCATCATCCCTTGGAAGGGGAAACCACCAGCAACGGCAAAGGCAGCGGCAGCGGCTAAAGCAACTGCGGGAGGAGAGGAGACTGCACCAACTGCTGGGGCCCTGGATGCAGTCAAGAAGGTGCAGCAGCCACAGCAGCCACATGGTGAGGTGCTTGCTGGTGTGGATGCGACAGCTGCATGGGCAAAGGCTTCATCTGGGAGTGGTGAGGCTGATTGGGAGACGTGGCATGAGAGGCTGTGCCATGTGAACATTCCTATGCTGCAGAAGTTGGTAAAGGATGGGTGCTTGAAGGGGCTGGAGGTGAAGGGGGGAGCAAAGGAGATTGGGAGCTGCCCTACCTGCCTTGAGACCAAATTCACGAAGTTTCCCTTCAGCAGCAGCACAGGACCAGCCAAGGCACCACTTGCACTAGTGCACATGGATGTGGTGGGCCCCACGAGGGCCCTTTCTCTCTCGGGCAGCCGCTACTTCTTGACGATTGTAGACGACCACACGCGTGCGGTGTGGGTGTACCCTCTCAAGACTAAGGGGGAGGTGGCAGCGGCTGTTCTTAAGGAGTGGATGCCGAGAGCACAAAGGGAAAGCGGACACAAGGTGAAGGTGATCCGCACTGACAACGGAGGAGAGTTCATCGGCGCTGATTTTGAGAAGGAGCTGAAGCGGAAGGGGATCCAGCATCAGCTCACAGTGCCTTACAACCCTCAGCAGAATGGCGTGGCTGAGCGGTTCAACCGGACCCTGCAGGAAGGTGCTCGCACTCTCCTTGGGCGTGCAGGGCTGCCGGATCCGTTTTGGGTGACAGCACTGCGGCAGGTCGTTGTTGTGAAGAACAGGGTGCTGGCAACTGTGGGGGACAAGCAGTGGGTCCCCTACACCAAGTGGTATGGGATTGCACCAGCTGTGAACATGCTGAGAGCCTTTGGGTGCATGGTGGTGTTTCATGTGCCTAAGGAGAAGAGGGGAAAACTGGAAGCTTCTGGGAGATGGGGTGTGCACTTGGGGCTTGCTAAGGATCACAAGGGCTGGCTGATTTGGGACTTGACCAGCCAGCAGCTGACCGTGTCAAGGGATGTGAAGTTCCTTGAGTCCTTGTACTACAAGGAGTGGAAGCAGCAGCAGCAGCAGAAGCTTCCAACGACACCGCTAATTGTCGAGGCCGATGAGGTGCAGCGGCCTTCAAGGCAAGTGGAGGTTTCTGTCTCTGAGAATGAGATCTCTGGGGTGACAGAGGATGGGGGAGAACCTGAGGTGGAGGAGCAGCAGCAGCAGCAACAGCAGCAGCAGCCGCAGCAGCAGGAGGAGCAAGGTGCTCCACAAGGTGCCGGACGTACGGCTGACCGTCCTAGGAGGGATGTGCGCCCTCCTAACAGGCTGACCTATGCAAGCCGTGGCAAGCCAAAGGTGGTAAGGGCTGGGAGTGTGGCTGAGCAGTGTGATGAGGATGAGATAGCACACTGCTACTGGGCAGCCGTCCCTGAGCCCAAGACGCTAGCTGAGGCATTGAGCGGGCCCGATGCTGAAAAGTGGAAGCAGAGTGTGAAGGAGGAGTATGATTCTCTGCTAGAGAATGAGACGTGGGAGCTGTGTGAGCTGCCACCTGGGAAGAAGGCCATTTCTTCCAAGCTGATTTTCAGGCACAAGTACGGACCTGATGGGCCGCTGACCCGCTACAAGTCAAGGCTTGTGGCTAAGGGGTTTCAGCAGACAAAGGGAAAGGACTTCAACGAGCTCTATGCTCCTGTGGGGAAAGGCACAACACTTCGGGTGTCATTGGCAATGGCAGCAAACCGTGGATGGCGGGTGAAGCAGATGGACATCACCACCGCCTTCCTCAATGGGATCATTCTGGAGGAGCTGTACATGTTACAGCCTGAGGGTTTGGATGATGGGAGCGGCAGGGTGTGCAGGCTGAAGAAGGCCATCTATGGCCTGAAGCAGGCTCCTCGTGCATGGTACCACAAGTTAGAGGAGACTCTGCTGGCTGGGGGTTTCAAGAAGAGTGAGTGTGATCACAGCTTGTTCCTGCTGCAGGAGAAGGAGCAGTTTCTCATGCTCCTGGTGTATGTGGACGACATCCTGCTCTTCTCTGAGTCGTCTGCAATGATTGAGCATGTGGAGGAGATGCTGGAGATGCAGTTTAAGTGCTCCAAGATGGGAGATGTGAAGTACTATTTAGGGATGCATGTGGAGAGGGACCTTGACAAGGGAGTGTTGAGGTTGCACCAGAGAAAGTATTGTGAGGGGCTGGCTGAGAAGTATGGGCTGCAAGATGGAGGAAAGCCAGCCACCCCACTGCCTTCGGGGTTCACTGTGGAGCCCTGTGCTGATGAGGAGGTGGTGGGTGAGAGTGACAGGAAACTTTTTCATTCCATGGTTGGGGCACTCAACTATGCGGCTAACCACACACGGCCTGACATTGCCTTTGCAACATCCAGGCTTGCCAGTGTGGTTTCACGCCCCAGTCATGAGCAGCTGGAAGCGGCCAAGAGGTTGGTCCGCTATGTGAGTGCAACGGCATCAGTGGGTTTGGAGTACAGTGCTGTGAGGCAGAGGCTGCAGAGGGGTGCAGCTGATTTGAGCAAGGGGGAGATGCTCCTGACCTGCTACACTGACGCTAGCTTCAATTCGGTGAAAGCGGATGGCACCAGCATTGGAGGCTATGTGTGCCTGTTCGGAGGTGGTGCAGTGAGCTGGCGCAGTAAGAAGCAGAATGAAGTGGGGCAGTCCTCGTGTGAGACAGAGTACATGGCCCTGCATCATGGGGCAAAGGAGGTGGTGTGGCTGAGGCGTTTGTTGGAGGAGATTGGAGTTGGTCAGAGGGAGCCGACTGTGATTTTCTGTGACAATGAGTCGGCGGTGAAGCTAGCGAAGAATGCTTGTCTTCATGGGCTGACCAAACACATCAGGCCTAAGTGGCACTGGGTGAGAAGGCTCCTGGACAAGGAGGTGCGGCTGGAGATTGTGAAGACCCATCAGCAGGCGGCTGACATTCTCACCAAGCGCCTGGCTGAATCTGAGCATTGGAAGGGCATGAAGCTTGCTGGGATGAGTGTGCATTGAGGATGCATGCTTGAGCTATGGCATGTGGGATGATGGTTGGCAGCCAGAGGGGGAGTTTGTTGAGTTATGCTACCATTCGCATTCACGTCTGTCTGCCTCCCATCATATGTTCGTGCGTTGCATGCGTGTTGTGAGTGTGTGCAAGAATTTGTGTTTTGTGCGGTTTGGTTTTTCTGAGTGTGTGTGTGAATGTTATTTGGCTTGAGCAGATATCTGAAGTGACTCCTCTGCTCAAGAGCTTTCCGAGGAACCAAGTATCGCTTCAATCGGAGCACGAACAAGAAAGTTACGAACGTTGGAGTTCGTATGCTTTTGATATTTGGTTGTGGTGACTATGGGAAGTTGTGGGGTTGACTCAATATGGGGTACAGACTTTTGGGGGTTGGGAAATTCGTCTTTTCTACTGTAGTTGCTGCCAAATGGTTGGGAGAAACCAAACCAGGTTGGCAAGTGTGGCCAAGTTGGGTTGAGGTGGATTGTGGAGGTTGGGATAGTGACAAAGGTCAAAGTTGGGTTGCCTATGGGGAAGGGAATTGTGTGGCATGGAGTTTCCTTTGGTTGGGGACTCCTTGGGACCTTCCCTCTCGTCCTCCTCATCCCTTCCACCTGGTTTAGTGCTACTCCAATTCTCTTGTGTGAACTTGTGTGAACTTTGTGATTGAGTTAAGTTCTTATGGCAGCATACCCCCCTGTGCGCCGAAATTGATAAGTCGAGATTTACTTCACCTCTTGATACGTTTCAACTTGGGAATTGTAGCCACGGAATAGGGCTACAACATATATGAGTTTAGTGAAGTTTTGACAGTGCACTTTTCGTCGACGGCGTTTCTTGTGAACTCGACTTTTCTGTTCAGAAACTAGGCCCAACGATGTTGAGATATTTTGGCTCCTAATCTTCATAGACTCCGTCCTTAGTCTCTAACAATCTACTCGCATCACATCACCCAAAAAAATATCGACTCACCTCACATCTCCACTCCATGGTATCTACTCGCATCACATCACCCAAAAAAGTGTCGACTCACCTCACATCTCCACTCCATGGTGTCTACTCGCATCAAATCACCCAAAAAAGTGTCGACTCACCTCACATCTCCACTCCATGGTGTCTACTCGCATCAAATCACCCAAAAAAGTGTCGACTCACCTCACATCTCCACTCCATGGTGTCTACTCGCATCACATCACCCAAAAAAAGTGTCGACTCACCTCACATCTCCACTCCATAGTGTCTAGTCGCATCACATCACCCAAAAAAGTGTCGACTCACTTCACATCTCCACTCCATGGTGTCTACTCGCATCAAATCACCCAAAAAAGTGTCGACTCACCTCACATCTCCACTCCATGGTGTCTACTCGCATCAAATCACCCAAAAACGTGTCGACTCACCTCACATCTCCACTCCATGGTGTCTAGTCGCATCAAATCACCCAAAAAAGTGTCGACTCATCTCACATCTCCACTCCATGGTGTCTAGTCGCATCACATCACCCAAAAAAGTTTCGACTCACCTCACATCTCCACTCCATGGTGTCTACTCGCATCAAATCACCCAAAAAAGTGTCGACTCACCACACATCTCCACTCCATGGTATCTACTCGCATCACATCACCCAAAAAAGTGTCAACTCACCTCACATCTCCACTCCATGGTGTCTAGTCGCATTACATCATCCAAAAAAGTGTCGACTCACCTCACATCTCCACTCCATGGTGTCTACTCGCATCAAATCACCCAAAAAAGTGTCGACTCACCTCACATCTCCACTCCATGGTGTCTAGTCGCATCACATCACCCAAAAATGTGTCGACTCACCTCACATCTCCACTCCATGATGTCTAGTCGCATCACATCACCCAAAAAAGTGTCGACTCACCTCACATCTCCACTCCATGGTGTCTACTCGCATCAAATCACCCAAAAAGGTGTCGACTCACCTCACATCTCCACTCCATGGTGTCTACTCGCATCAAATCACCCAAAAAAGTGTCGCCTCACCTCACATCTCCACTCCATGGTGTCTAGTCGCATCAAATCACCCAAAAAAGTGTCGACTGTTGGTGCAACCCTACGGTTTGCATTCGGCTTGTTGTCCGTGTGCGTGCATGCGTGTGTGCATGGATTAGTATGAGGGTATGAAATAATATATATTTCATGTTTACAATAGTGTGTGTATGATGAAGCATGATTTTGAATGTGTGCGTCGAGTCAATAGCGAGTTATCGCTAGTCGCGTGTCACGTCGTCGTTTGCGTGTCGTGTGCGGTTTTCTATTTTGTCATGTGTGGAACGTTCGGCGTGTCGCAGGTGTGCGCAGCAGACTTCCAAGAACTCAAGGAAGAATTTACCTTGAAGAACCAGAGCCTTGGTTTCAAGATTCAAGTTATTTCGAAGCTCTCCAAAAGGGTAAACTTTAAGATAGTGAGAATAGTTGCATTACTTTGTGTAGTGTAACATTTCTCTTGGTGTAGGCCCTTGTGGAGGGTAGTTTCGAGACCCTTCGTGGTTGGGGACAGTGTGGCACTGTTCCACATCACTGTACCTCGGCTCTTGGGGTTTGTAGGAGCTGGGAGTCATTCCCAACTCGTAACTCTTCCTATCTTGTGTTCTAAGACTATAGTGGCTGCCATAGTACCATTCGTTCAAACCGACGCTGTGTCGTCAATTCTTTATGAAATCGTGCAATCTAAATTGCTTATTGTAGGCGACGTCAAGACGCTCCAGATCCAATTTGAATCAAGTCATTTGCAGCTGTGAGCAGAACGCTATCAACGTTTGAAGCCGCTATGCAGAAATCCGTCTGTGCACTCTATCTTTCGTTTTAGGCACATTCAAGGCTATTGTGACTATAACATCGACTCACCTCACATCTCCACTCCATGGTGTCTACTCGCATCACATCACCCAAAAAAGTGTCAACTGACCTCACATCTCCACTCCATGGTGTCTACTCACATCACATCGCCCAAAAAAAGTGTCGACTCACCTCACGTCTCTACTCCATGGTGTCTACTCGCATCACATCACCCAAAAAAGTGTCGACTCACCTCACATCTCCACTCCATGGTGTCTAGTCGCATCACATCACCCAAAAAAGTGTCGACTCACTTCACATCTCCACTCCATGGTGTCTACTTGCATCAAATCACCCAAAAAAGTGTCGACTCACCTCACATCTCCACTCCATGGTGTCTAGTCGCATCACATCACCCAAAAAAGTGTCGACTCATCTCACATCTCCACTCCATGGTGTCTACTCGCATCAAATCACTCAAAAAGTGTCGACTCACCTCACATCTCCACTCCATGGTGTCTACTCGCATCACATCACCCAAAAAAGTGTCGACTCACCTCACATCTCCACTCCATGGTGTCTAGTCGCATCACATCACCCAAAAAAGTGTCGACTCATCTCACATCTCCACTCCATGGTGTCTACTCGCATCAAATCACCCAAAAAAGTGTCGACTCACCTCACATCTCCACTCCATGGTGTCTAGTCGCATCACATCACCCAAAAAAGTGTCGACTCACCTCACATCTCCACTCCATGGTGTCTAGTCGCATCAAATCACCCAAAAAAGTGTCGACTCACCTCACATCTCCACTCCATGGTGTCTAGTCGCATCACATCACCCAAAAAAGAGTCGACTCACCTCACATCTCCACTCCATGGTATCTACTCGCATCAAATCACCCAAAAAAGTGTCGACTCACCTCATATCTCCACTCCATGGTGTCTACTCGCATCAAATCACCCAAAAAAGTGTCGACTCACCTCACATCTCCACTCCATGGTGTCTACTCGCATCACATCACCCAAAAAAAGTGTCGACTCACCTCACATCTCCACTCCATGGTGTCTAGTCGCATCACATCACCCAAAAAAGTGTCGACTCATCTCACATCTCCACTCCATGGTGTCTACTCGCATCAAATCACCCAAAAAAGTGTCGACTCACCTCACATCTCCACTCCATGGTGTCTAGTCGCATCACATCACCCAAAAAAGTGTCGACTCACCTCACATCTCCACTCCATGGTGTCTACTCGCATCAAATCACCCAAAAAAGTGTCGACTCACCTCACATCTCCACTCCATGGTGTCTAGTCGCATCACATCACCCAAAAAAGAGTCAGCTCACCTCACATCTCCACTCCATGGTATCTACTCGCATCAAATCACCCAAAAAAGTGTCGACTCACCTCATATCTCCACTCCATGGTGTCTAGTCGCATCACATCACCCAAAAAAGTGTCGACTCACCTCACATCTCCACTCCATGGTGTCTACTCGCATTACATCACCCAAAAAAAGGGTCGACTCACCTCACAACTCCACTCCATGGTGTCTAGTCGCATCACATCACCCAAAAACGTGTCGACTCATCTCACATCTCCACTCCATGGTGTCTACTCGCATCAAATCACCCAAAAAAGTGTCGACTCACCTCACATCTCCACTCCATGGTGTCTAGTCGCATCACATCACCCAAAAAAGTGTCGACTCACCTCACATCTCCACTCCATGGTGTCTATCCGCATCAAATCACCCAAAAAAGTGTCGACTCACCTCACATCTCCACTCCATGGTGTCTAGTCGCATCACATCACCCAAAAAAGAGTCGACTCACCTCACATCTCCACTCCATGGTATCTACTCGCATCAAATCACCCAAAAAAGTGTCGACTCACCTCATATCTCCACTCCATGGTGTCTACTTGCATCAAATCACCCAAAAAAGTGGCGACTCACCTCACATCTCCACTCCATGGTGTCTAGTCGCATCACATCACCCAAAAAAGAGTCGACTCAACTCACATCTCCACTCCATGGTGTCTACTCGCATCAAATAACCCAAAAACGTGTCGACTCACCTCACATCTCCACTCCATGGTGTCTACTCGCATCAAATCAACCAAAAAAGTGTCGACTCACCTCACATCTCCACTCCATGGTGTCTAGTCGCATTACATCACCCAAAAAAGTGTCGACTCACCTCACATCTCCACTCCATGGTGTCTACTCGCATCAAGTCACCCAAAAAAGTGTCGACTCACCTCACATCTCCACTCCATGGTGTCTAGTCGCATCACATCACCCAAAAATGTGTCGACTCACCTCACATCTCCACTCCATGGTGTCTAGTCGCATCACATCACCCAAAAAAGTGTCGACTCACCTCACATCCCCACTCCATGGTGTCTAATCGCATCAAATCACCCAAAAAGGTGTCGACTCACCTCACATCTCCACTCCATGGTGTCTACTCGCATCAAATCACCCAAAAAGTGTCGACTCACCTCACATCTCCACTCCATGGTATCTACTCGCATCACATCACCCAAAAAAATGTCGACTCACCTCATATCTCCACTCCATGGTATCTACTCGCATCACATCACCCAAAAAAGTGTCGACTCACCTCACATCTCCACTCCTCTACTCGCATCAAATCACCCAAAAAAGTGTCGACTCACCTCACATCTCCACTCCATGGTGTCTAGTCGCATCAAATCACCCAAAAAAGTGTCGACTCACCTCACATCTCCACTCCATGGTGTCTACTCGCATCACATCACCCAAAAAAGTGTCAACTCACCTCACATCTCCACTCCATGGTGTCTACTCACATCACATCGCCCAAAAAAGTGTCGACTCACCTCACGTCTCCACTCCATGGTGTCTACTCGCATCAAATCACCCAAAAAGTGTCGACTCACCTCACATCTCCACTCCATGGTGTCTACTCGCATCACATCACCCAAAAAAGTGTCGACTCACCTCACATCTCCACTCCATGGCGTCTAGTCGCATCACATCACCCAAAAAAGTGTCGACTCACTTCACATCTCCACTCCATGGTGTCTACTTGCATCAAATCACCCAAAAAAGTGTCGACTCACCTCACATCTCCACTCCATGGTGTCTACTCGCATCACATCACCCAAAAAAGTGTCGACTCATCTCACATCTCCACTCCATGGTGTCTACTCGCATCAAATCACCCAAAAAGTGCCGACTCACCTAACATCTCCACTCCATGGTGTCTAGTCGCATCACATCACCCAAAAAAGTGTCGACTCACCTCACATCTCCACTCCATGGTGTCTACTCGCATCACATCACCCAAAAAAGTGTCGACTCACCTCACATCTCCAAGTGTCTAGTCGCATCACATCACCCAAAAAAGTGTCGACTCATCTCACATCTCCACTCCATGGTGTCTACTCGCATCAAATCACCCAAAAAAGTGTCGACTCACCTCACATCTCAACTCCATGGTGTCAGTCGCATCACATCACCCAAAAAAGTGTCGACTCATCTCACATCTCCACTCCATGGTGTCTACTCGCATCTAATCACCCAAAAAAGTGTCGACTCACCTCACATCTCCACTCCATGGTGTCTAGTCGCATCACATCACCCAAAAAAGTGTCAACTCACCTCACATCTCCACTCCATGGTGTCTACTCACATCAAATCTCCCAAAAAAGTGTCGAATCACCTCACATCTCCACTCCATGGTGTCTAGTCACCTCACATCACCCAAAAAAGTGTCAACTCACCTCACATCTCCACTCCATGGTGTCTTCTCGCATCAAATCACCCAAAAAAGTGTCGACTCACCTCACATCTCCACTCCATGGTGTCTACTTGCATCAAATCACCCAAAAACGTGTCGACTCACCTCACATCTCCACTCCATGGTGTCTAGTCGCATCACATCACCCAAAAAAGTGTCGACTCACCTCGCATCTCCACTCCATGGTGTCTACTCGTGTCAAATCACCCAAAAAAGTGTCGACTCACATCACATCTCCACTCCATGGTGTCTAGTCGCATCACATCACCCAAAAAAGTGTCGACTCACCTCACATCTCCACTCCATGGTGTCTACTCGCATCAAATCACCCAAAAATGTGTCGACTCACCTCACATCTCCACTCCATGGTGTCTACTCGCATCAAATCACCCAAAAAAGTGTCGACTCACCTCACATCTCCACTCCATGGTGTCTACTCGCATCAAATCACCCAAAAACGTGTCGACTCAACTCACATCTCCACTCCATGGTGTCTAGTCGCATCAAATCACCCAAAAACGTGTCGACTCACCTCACATCTCCACTCCATGGTGTCTACTCGCATCAAATCACCCAAAAAAGTGTTGACTCACCTCACATCTCCACTCTGTGGTGTCTAGTTGCATCACATCACCCAAAAAAGTGTCGACTCACCTCACATCTCCACTCCATGGTGTCTACTCGCATCAAATCACCCAAAAAAGTGTCGACTCACCTCACATCTCCACTCCATGGTGTCTACTCGCATCACATCACCCAAAAAAGTGTCGACTCACCTCACATCTCCACTCCATGGTGTCTACTCGCATCAAATCACCCAAAAAAATGTCGACTCACCTCACATCTCCACTCAATGGTGTCTACTCGCATCAAATCACCCAAAAAAGTGTCGACTCACCTCACATCTCCACTCCATGGTGTCTACTCGCATCAAATCACCCAAAAAAGTGTCGACTCACCTCACATCTCCACTCCATGGTGTCTTCTCGCAACAAATCACCCAAAAACGTGTCGACTCACCTCACATCTCCGCTCCATGGTGTCTACTCGCGTCAAATCACCTAAAAAGGTGTCGACTCACAACACATCTCCACTCCATGGTGTCTAGTCGCATCACATCACCCAAAAAAGTGTCGACTCACCTCACATCTCCACTCCATGGTGTCTACTCGCATCAAATCACCCAAAAAAGTATCGACTCACCTCACATCTCCACTCCATGGTGTCTACTCGCATCAAATCACCCAAAAACGTGTCGACTCACCTCACATCTCCACTCCATGGTGTCTACTCGCATCAAATCACCCAAAAACGTGTCAACTCACCTCACATCTCCGCTCCATGGTGTCTACTCGCGTCAAATCACCCAAAAAAGTGTCGACTCATATCACATCTCCCCTCCATGGTGTCTAGTCGCATCACATCACCCAAACAATTGTCGACTCACCTCACATCTCCACTCCATGGTGTCTACTCGCATCAAATCACCCAAAAAAGTGTCGACTCACCTCACATCTCCACTCCATGGTGTCTACTTGCATCAAATCACCCAAAAAAGTGTCGACTCACCTCACATCTCCACTCCATGGTGTCTAGTCGCATCACATCACCCAAAAAAGTGTTGACTCACCTCACATCTCCACTCCATGGTGTCTACTTGCATCAAATCACCCAAAAAAGTGTCGACTCACCTCACATCTCCACTCCATGGTATCTACTCGCATCAAATCACCCAAAAAAGTGTCGACTCACCTCACATCTCCACTCCATGGTGTCTAGTCGCATCACATCACCCAAAAACGTGTCGACTCACCTCACATCTCCACTCCATGGTGTCTACTCGCATCAAATCACCCAAAAAAGTGTCGACTCACCTCACATCTCCACTCCACGGTATCTAGTCGCATCACATCACCCAAAAAAGTGTCGACTCACCTCATATCTCCACTCCATGGTGTCTACTCACATCAAATCACCCAAAAAAGTGTTGACTCACCTCACATCTCCACTCCATGGTGTCTAGTCGCATCACATCACCTAAAAAAGTGTCGACTCACCTCACATCTCCACTCCACGGTGTCTAGTCGCATCACATCACCCGAAAAAGTGTCGACTCACCTCACATCTCCACTCCATGGTGTCTAGTCGCATCACATCACCCAAAAAAGTGTCGACTCACCTCACATCTCCACTCCATGGTGTCTACTCGCATCAAATCACCCAAAACGTGTCGACTCACCTCACATCTCCACTCCATGGTGTCTACTCGCATCACATCACCCAAAAAAGTGTCGACTCACCTCACATCTCCACTCCATGGTGTCTACTCGCATCAAATCACCCAAAAAAGTGTCGACTCACCTCACATCTCCACTCCATGGTGTCTAGTCGCATCACATCACCTAAAAAAGTGTCGACTCACCTCACATCTCCACTCCACGGTGTCTAGTCGCATCACATCACCCGAAAAAGTGTCGACTCACCTCACATCTCCACTCCATGGTGTCTAGTCGCATCACATCACCCAAAAAAGTGTCGACTCACCTCACATCTCCACTCCATGGTGTCTACTCGCATCAAATCACCCAAAAAAATGTCCACTCACCTCACATCTCCACTCCATGGTGTCTACTCGCATCAAATCACCCAAAAAGGTGTCGACTCACCTCACATCTCCACTCCATGGTGTCTACTCGCATCAAATCACCCAAAAAAGTGTCGACTCACCTCACATCTCCACTCCATGGTGTCTAGTCGCATCACATCACCCAAAAAATTGTCGACTTACCTCACATCTCCACTCCATGGTGTCTAGTCGCATCACATCACCCAAAAAAGTGTCGACTCACCTCACATCTCCACTCCATGGTGTCTACTTGCATCACATCACCCAAAAACGTGTCGACTCACCTCACATCTTCACTCCATGGTGTCTAGTCGCATCACATCACCCAAAAAAGTGTCGACTCACCTCACATCTCCACTCCATGGTGTCTACTCGCATCAAATCACCCAAAACGTGTCGACTCACCTCACATCTCCACTCCATGGTGTCTACTCGCATCACATCACCCAAAAAAGTGTCGACTCACCTCACATCTCCACTCCATGGTGTCTACTTGCATCACATCACCCAAAAACGTGTCGACTCACCTCACATCTTCACTCCATGGTGTCTAGTCGCATCACATCACCCAAAAAAGTGTCGACTCACCTCACATCTCCACTCCATGGTGTCTACTCGCATCAAATCACCCAAAACGTGTCGACTCACCTCACATCTCCACTCCATGGTGTCTACTCGCATCACATCACCCAAAAAAGTGTCGACTCACCTCACATCTCCACTCCATGGTGTCTACTCACATCAAATCACCCAAAAAAGTGTTGACTCACCTCACATCTCCACTCCATGGTGTCTAGTCGCATCACATCACCTAAAAAAGTGTCGACTCACCTCACATCTCCACTCCACGGTGTCTAGTCGCATCACATCACCCGAAAAAGTGTCGACTCACCTCACATCTCCACTCCATGGTGTCTAGTCGCATCACATCACCCAAAAAAGTGTCGACTCACCTCACATCTCCACTCCATGGTGTCTACTCGCATCAAATCACCCAAAACGTGTCGACTCACCTCACATCTCCACTCCATGGTGTCTACTCGCATCACATCACCCAAAAAAGTGTCGACTCACCTCACATCTCCACTCCATGGTGTCTACTCGCATCAAATCACCCAAAAAAGTGTCGACTCACCTCACATCTCCACTCCATGGTGTCTAGTCGCATCACATCACCCAAACAATTGTCGACTCACCTCACATCTCCACTCCACGGTGTCTAGTCGCATCACATCACCCGAAAAAGTGTCGACTCACCTCACATCTCCACTCCATGGTGTCTAGTCGCATCACATCACCCAAAAAAGTGTCGACTCACCTCACATCTCCACTCCATGGTGTCTACTCGCATCAAATCACCCAAAACGTGTCGACTCACCTCACATCTCCACTCCATGGTGTCTACTCGCATCACATCACCCAAAAAAGTGTCGACTCACCTCACATCTCCACTCCATGGTGTCTACTCGCATCAAATCACCCAAAAAAGTGTCGACTCACCTCACATCTCCACTCCATGGTGTCTAGTCGCATCACATCACCTAAAAAAGTGTCGACTCACCTCACATCTCCACTCCACGGTGTCTAGTCGCATCACATCACCCGAAAAAGTGTCGACTCACCTCACATCTCCACTCCATGGTGTCTAGTCACATCACATCACCCAAAAAAGTGTCGACTCACCTCACATCTCCACTCCATGGTGTCTACTCGCATCAAATCACCCAAAAAAATGTCCACTCACCTCACATCTCCACTCCATGGTGTCTACTCGCATCAAATCACCCAAAAAGGTGTCGACTCACCTCACATCTCCACTCCATGGTGTCTACTCGCATCAAATCACCCAAAAAAGTGTCGACTCACCTCACATCTCCACTCCATGGTGTCTAGTCGCATCACATCACCCAAAAAATTGTCGACTTACCTCACATCTCCACTCCATGGTGTCTAGTCGCATCACATCACCCAAAAAAGTGTCGACTCACCTCACATCTCCACTCCATGGTGTCTACTTGCATCACATCACCCAAAAACGTGTCGACTCACCTCACATCTTCACTCCATGGTGTCTAGTCGCATCACATCACCCAAAAAAGTGTCGACTCACCTCACATATCCACTCCATGGTGTCTACTCGCATCAAATCACCCAAAAAAGTGTCGACTCACCTCACATCTCCACTCCATGGTGTCTACTCGCATCACATCACCCAAAAAAGTGTCGACTCACCTCACATCTCCACTCCATGGTGTCTACTCGCATCAAATCACCCAAAAAAGTGTCGACTCACCTCACATCTCCACTCCATGGTGTCTACTCGCATCAAATCACCCAAAAAAGTGTCGACTCACCCCACATCTCCACTCCACGGTGTCTACTCGCATCACATTACCCAAAAAAGTGTCGACTCACCTCACATCTCCTCTCCATGGTGTCTATTCGCATCACATCACCCAAAAAAGTGTCGACTCACCTCACATCTCCACTCCATGGTGTCTGCTCGCATCACATCACCCAGAAAAGTGTCGACTCACCTCACATCTCCACTCCATGGTGTCTTCTCGCAACAAATCACCCAAAAACGTGTTGACTCACCTCACATCTCCGCTCCATGGTGTCTACTCGCGTCAAATCACCTAAAAAGGTGTCGACTCACAACACATCTCCACTCCATGGTGTCTAGTCGCATCACATCACCCAAAAAAGTGTCGACTCACCTCACATCTCCACTCCATGGTGTCTAC
The DNA here is from genome assembly GCA_947471745.1 of Closterium sp. Naga37s-1. Taxonomy (NCBI): domain Eukaryota; kingdom Viridiplantae; phylum Streptophyta; class Zygnematophyceae; order Desmidiales; family Closteriaceae; genus Closterium; species Closterium sp. Naga37s-1. The sequence continues at coordinate 4,812,200 of CANJKZ010000006.1, forward strand.
TCGCATCAAATCACCCAAAAAAGTGTCGACTCACCTCACATCTCCACTCCATGGTGTCTACTCGCATCAAATCACCCAAAAACGTGTCGACTCACCTCACATCTCCACTCCATGGTGTCTACTCGCATCAAATCACCCAAAAACGTGTCAACTCACCTCACATCTCCGCTCCATGGTGTCTACTCGCGTCAAATCACCCAAAAAAGTGTCGACTCATATCACATCTCCCCTCCATGGTGTCTAGTCGCATCACATCACCCAAACAATTGTCGACTCACCTCACATCTCCACTCCATGGTGTCTACTCGCATCAAATCACCCAAAAAAGTGTCGACTCACCTCACATCTCCACTCCATGGTGTCTACTTGCATCAAATCACCCAAAAAAGTGTCGACTCACCTCACATCTCCACTCCATGGTGTCTACTTGTATCAAATCACCCAAAAAAGTGTTGACTCACCTCACATCTCCACTCCATGGTGTCTACTTGCATCAAATCACCCAAAAAAGTGTCGACTCACCTCACATCTCCACTCCATGGTATCTACTCGCATCAAATCACCCAAAAAAGTGTCGACTCACCTCACATCTCCACTCCATGGTGTCTAGTCGCATCACATCACCCAAAAACGTGTCGACTCACCTCACATCTCCACTCCATGGTGTCTACTCGCATCAAATCACCCAAAAAAGTGTCGACTCACCTCACATCTCCACTCCACGGTATCTAGTCGCATCACATCACCCAAAAAAGTGTCGACTCACCTCATATCTCCACTCCATGGTGTCTACTCACATCAAATCACCCAAAAAAGTGTTGACTCACCTCACATCTCCACTCCATGGTGTCTAGTCGCATCACATCACCTAAAAAAGTGTCGACTCACCTCACATCTCCACTCCACGGTGTCTAGTCGCATCACATCACCCGAAAAAGTGTCGACTCACCTCACATCTCCACTCCATGGTGTCTAGCCGCATCACATCACCCAAAAAAGTGTCGACTCACCTCACATCTCCACTCCATGGTGTCTACTCGCATCAAATCACCCAAAACGTGTCGACTCACCTCACATCTCCACTCCATGGTGTCTACTCGCATCAAATCACCCAAAAAAGTGTCGACTCACCTCACATCTCCACTCCATGGTGTCTACTCGCATCACATCACCCAAAAATGTGTCGACTCACCTCACATCTCCACTCCATGGTGTCTACTCGCATCAAATCACCCAAAAACGTGTCGACTCACCTCACATCTCCACTCCATGGTGTCTACTCGCATCAAATCACCCAAAAAAGTGTCGACTCACCCCACATCTCCACTCCACGGTGTCTACTCGCATCACATTACCCAAAAAAGTGTCGACTCACCTCACATCTCCACTCCATGGTGTCTATTCGCATCACATCACCCAAAAAAGTGTCGACTCACCTCACATCTCCACTCCATGGTGTCTACTCGCATCACATCACCCAAAAAAGTGTCGACTCACCTCACATCTGCACTCCATGGTGTCTACTCGCAACAAAGCACCCAAAAAAGTGTCGACTCACATCACATCTCCACTCCATGGTGTCTACTCGCATCACATCACCTAAAAAAGTGTCGACTCACCTCACATCTCCACTCCACGGTGTCTAGTCGCATCACATCACCCGAAAAAGTGTCGACTCACCTCACATCTCCACTCCATGGTGTCTAGTCGCATCACATCACCCAAAAAAGTGTCGACTCACCTCACATCTCCACTCCATGGTGTCTACTCGCATCAAATCACCCAAAAAAATGTCCACTCACCTCACATCTCCACTCCATGGTGTCTACTCGCATGAAATCACCCAAAAAGGTGTCGACTCACCTCACATCTCCACTCCATGGTGTCTACTCGCATCAAATCACCCAAAAAAGTGTCGACTCACCTCACATCTCCACTCCATGGTGTCTAGTCGCATCACATCACCCAAAAAATTGTCGACTTACCTCACATCTCCACTCCATGGTGTCTAGTCGCATCACATCACCCAAAAAAGTGTCGAATCACCTCACATCTCCACTCCATGGTGTCTACTTGCATCACATCACCCAAAAACGTGTCGACTCACCTCACATCTTCACTCCTTGGTGTCTAGTCGCATCACATCACCCAAAAAAGTGTCGACTCACCTCACATCTCCACTCCATGGTGTCTACTCGCATCAAATCACCCAAAAAAGTGTCGACTCACCTCACATCTCCACTCCATGGTGTCTACTCGCATCACATCACCCAAAAATGTGTCGACTCACCTCACATCTCCACTCCATGGTGTCTACTCGCATCAAATCACCCAAAAACGTGTCGACTCACCTCACATCTCCACTCCATGGTGTCTACTCGCATCAAATCACCCAAAAAAGTGTCGACTCACCCCACATCTCCACTCCACGGTGTCTACTCGCATCACATTACCCAAAAAAGTGTCGACTCACCTCACATCTCCACTCCATGGTGTCTATTCGCATCACATCACCCAAAAAAGTGTCGACTCACCTCACATCTCCACTCCATGGTGTCTACTCGCATCACATCACCCAAAAAAGTGTCGACTCACCTCACATCTCCACTCCATGGTGTCTAGTCGCATCACATCATCCAAAAAAGTGTCGACTCACCTCACATCTCCACTACATGGTGTCTACTCTCATCACATCACCCAAAAAAGTGTCGACTTACCTCACATCTCCACTCCATGGTGTCTACTCGCATCAAATCACCCAAAAAAGTGTCGACTGACCTCACATCTCCACTCGGTGGTGTCTAGTCGCATCACATCACCCAAAAAAGTGTCGACTCACCTCACATCTCCACTCCATGGTGTCTACTCGCATCAAATCACCCAAAAAAGTGTCGACTCACCTCACATCTCCACTCCATGGTGTCTAGTCGCATCACATCACCCAAAAAAGTGTCGACTCACCTCACATCTCCACTCCATGGTGTCTACTCGCAACAAAGCACCCAAAAAAGTGTCGACTCACATCACATCTCCACTCCATGGTGTCTAGTCGCATCACATCACCCAAACAATTGTCGACTCACCTCACATCTCCACTCCATGGTGTCTACTCGCATCAAATCACCCAAAAACGTGTCAACTCACCTCACATCTCCACTCCATGGTGTCTTCTCGCATCAAATCACCCAAAAAAGTGTCGACTCACCTCACATCTCCACTCCATGGTGTCTACTTGCATCACATCACCCAAAAACGTATCGACTCACCTCACATCTTCACTCCATGGTGTCTAGTCGCATCACATCACCCAAAAAAGTGTCGACTCACCTCACATCTCCACTCCATGGTGTCTACTCGCATCAAATCACCCAAAAAAGTGTCGACTCACCTCACATCTCCACTCCATGGTGTCTACTCGCATCACATCACCCAAAAAAGTGTCGACTCACCTCACATCTCCACTCCATGGTGTCTACTCGCATCAAATCACCCAAAAAAGTGTCGACTCACCTCACATCTCCACTCCATGGTGTCTACTCGCATCAAATCACCCAAAAAAGTGTCGACTCACCCCACATCTCCACTCCACGGTGTCTACTCGCATCACATTACCCAAAAAAGTGTCGACTCACCTCACATCTCCACTCCATGGTGTCTATTCGCATCACATCACCCAAAAAAGTGTCGACTCACCTCACATCTCCACTCCATGGTGTCTACTCGCATCACATCACCCAAAAAACTGTCGACTCACCTGACATCTCCACTCCATGGTGTCTAGTCGCATCACATCATCCAAAAAAGTGTCGACTCACCTCACATCTCCACTACATGGTGTCTACTCTCATCACATCACCCAAAAACGTGTCGACTTACCTCACATCTCCACTCCATGGTGTCTACTCAGCTTCGGGAGCAAATTTGAACACAGGCGCATACACTATGAATTAGTCAAAAACCACTCGCAGTGCAATGATTGGGCTGTTAGAATATTGACCGAATGAATGAATGAACTAGAAAGCAGGTGGGTACAAGTAGGAAACCTAAAAGTGTTGTATATATGAACTACCCCACTACAGCCTAGATAGACTATAGTATATAAGTTTGACACACCCCCATAGGCAAAGTGGGGGAGAACAAGAGGTCACAAGACCGGTCAAGAAAGGCAAAGCAAGCTCAGGGTGGATCACAAAGTCACCACGCAGTCTGAGCACAAGCAAATGGCCACAAGGCCAGTTCACATGCAGAGTTATATAAAGGAGAACAAACAATACAGTTAACACAACCTAGCAAGTGTAAGCATGCATGTATATGTATATAGAATACAGTACAAGCAGAGTCAAGAAGTAAGCAAGTGAGGCACATTAGGTACAAGGCCTAGAACAGTACAGAAACGCTGATGATCACAAGGCTGAAGTGCCTTGGTGAAAACATCAGTAGTGTTGGCCTGTAAGGCCACATAAGCAAGACGAAGTTGACCACGGTGCTGCAACTCTCGAGCAAGGAAGTAGCGCAGAGCAATGTGCTTCGTTATGTGCTCCAGTCTGTGCTCCTGACACAAGGCAAGCATGGCCTTGTTGTCGACGTACAGAACTGGAGGAGAACGAGGCGCCTCTCCCAAGTCGGTGAGCAGGTAGGTGAGCCAGTGTAACTCCTGTGCAGCCATGGCCCCAGCGTAGATCTCAGCCTCACAACTGGAGCTGAGAACAGAAGACGAGCGGGTAGACCGCCAAGAGACAGAACCGGAGCCAAGGCTGACGGTGTAACCCTGTGACGACCGCTGCGTAGCCAAGTCGTCAACCCAGGAGGCATCTGCGAGACCAGTGAGGACAACTCGAGCCCATCCTCCAAGCACAAGCCCCATGCCCGATGTACTGCACAATTATCGCAACACCCTCTTCGCAGCATCCCAGTGCACCTTTGGGTGCCTACCGAGAGCCACGTAGCGAGCCAGAAGGCTGAGAGGGTCTGCGAGGTCAGGTCGAGTGCAAGTCATCAGGTACATGAGGCAGCCCACAAGCTCTGGATACGGGCCACTCGGCTCTACGGACTCGTCTGAAGGTGGAGCTATGAGCGAGTGACCGGTAGGCAGAGGAGTGGACTGTGGCGAGGAGTACGTGAAGCCGAAGCGCTGAAGGACCTGCTGCACCATGTGTGACTGAGTCAAGGTAATGGTGCGCTGTGCTCTGTTCCGGGTGATCCGCAAGCCAAGTTAGCTTGTTAGCTCACCCAGGTCTGTGCACGTGTGTCTCTTCTGCAGCTCCGACTTCACGTGGGCGAGTGCCTCAGTGTCAGCAGTAGCAAAGACCAAGTCGTCTACGTACACGAGAATGTAGAACGGCGGCAGAGTGGTGTCAGTGCGTAAAAACAGCGACGGGTCAGCAGTGGAAGGAGCAAAACCAAGAGCAGCAAGAGTCGTCCTCAGTGTGTCGTGCCACTCACGGGGTACCTGGCGGAGACTGTAGACTGGCCACCGGAGGCTCCACTGGGTACCAGCAGGAAACGACCCAGTGAAGCCAGGTGGGCGGCGCAGCCAGATCTCCTCGTGCAGGCTGCCCTGTAGGAAGGCTGTGCTGAAGTCAAGAGAGTGGAGCTCGTAGTCACGCTGAGCGGCGACGTGCAGCAGTACCCGAAGAGTGGTCATCTTCGGGGTAGGGGAGAAGGTCTGGAAGAAGTCAACTCCCTGTCGCTGACTGAAGCCACGTGCAACGTAAGGCGCCTTGAAGACAGGCGGAGAACCCGGCGGCCGCTTCACCATGAAGATCCACATGCCATCGACTATGTTCGCCCCAGGCGGGGGAACCTCGTCGACGTAGGTGCCTGTGGACTTCCAGCAAGCCATCTCGGCGTCTATGGCTGCCTGCCACTGAGAGGAGTAGGGATCCTCTATCGCCTCTGCGTAAGAGCGCGGGGTCGAGATGTCTTCTGCATCCGGGTCTCCCTCAGGGGCAAGCAGCATGGACACGAGATGAGGTACAGCAGCGGCAAAGCACTCAAACTCCTCCTGTCTGTCCTCAAGAACGTCCGTGCCAAGAGCAAACTCACCCCCGACGGACGGAGGATAGATAGACGCAGACTCAGCAACAAGACTAGCAGCGTAGTCTAGGTGACAGGCTGCAGCAAAGTCGACAAGCTCAGCAACTAAGGCAGACGCAGCAGTGGACTCAAAGGAAGGGTCAGTGACAGCAGTGGCCAGAAAGCGCGTGACAGTAGGACTAGCAGCACGAAGGGAGTCAGACTCCGGGTCCAGACCGTCAGGAAGAGAGGACGCAGGAGGAGACGGCAGAGGGACACGCTGTGGAGCAGTGGAAGGACGCAGTGTCATAGAGTGAGTGCCAGGGACAGGAGGAGGACGCGGACGCGAAACACGACGACCAGCGCGAACAGTGCGGACAGGCGACGCAGAGCAAGACTCAGGTGACGCAGGACGAGATAGGCAGTGGAGAGGCCGGCTGTAACTGCGACTGTGACTGGACAGGCGGTGGACTCAGTAAAGGAGGAGTAGGACCAGGAGAAGGCGGGAGACCAAGAACCTGCTGAAGGAGCGGAACGTAGTACGGCCGCGGTCGCGCAGCGCCTCCAAAAACAGCAAAGACAGCACCTGTACCCTCAGCTCCAGGGTCTCCAGCTACAACTCCCACAGCACCACCAGCTCCAGTACCTCCAACAGCTCCAGCTCCAGAAGCACTTCCAGTAGCAACAGCTCCAGCACTTGCAGCTCCAACTCCTGCAGCACCACTAGCCCCAGCAGCTCCAGTACCTCCAGTACGAGCACCTCCTGGACCAGCTGCTCCAGCACCAGCAGGACCTCCAACAGCACCAGTACCTCCAGCAGCACCAGCACGAGCAGCACCTCCAGCAGCTCCAGCACCAGCAGCACCTCCAGCAGCGCCAGAAGTACCTCCAGCAGCTCCAGCATCAGTAGCACCTCCAGCAGCTCCAGCAGCACCTCCAGCACCAGCAGCACCAGCAGCACCGCGATAGCGCCGAGCGTACCGCTCACGAAGCTGCTGCGGAGAGAGGGGCTCCCGTCGCGACGGGACACCCGGAGAACCTCCAGACTCAGCACGCTCAGGCTCAGTACCCCCAAACGCAGTACCCCCAGGCTCAGCACCCCCAGGCTGCACACGCTCAGGCTCAGCACCCCCAGGCTCAGCACGCCCAGACTCAGCACCCCCAGACTCAGAACCCCCAGGCTCCACACGCTCAGGCTCAGCACCCCCAGGCTCCGCACCCCCAGCCCCCGCACCTCGACCGGCTCGGCAGGGTCTACTTGGGACACACCTGAGGGGGCAGGACCCTGTGGGGGGAGGGGGTCTACCGGAGGAGTACCTGGTGCTAGGAAGAGTGGCGGGGGGGGGGAGAGAGGCAGTGCGGTAGGGAAAGAGACGGTAGTAAGACACCGACTCGTCAAAAGTGACGTCCTGAGAGGACAAAAGACGACGCGAGGTGGGGTGGTAGAACTGCCACCCGGGTGCGTTAGGGGGGAAGCCAAGGAAGACGCAGGGAACGGCACGGGAGGACAGCTTGTCCGCTGAAGTATCGCGGACAAAAGCTCGAGATCCCCAGACATGGAACACAGACGCATCGCCAACCTTCCCCGTCAAGGAGACACGAGGAGACACGAGGCTGAAGGTTGATCTGATGCGCAGCGTACTGAACCGCGAACGGCCACAGAAAATGGGGAGCAGCCGCATGGATCATGGACGTACGAGCGACGTCCATGACCATGCCAATGCGGCGCTCAGCAATCCCATTTTGCTGTGGGGAGGCCGGAAGCGTGAACGTCTGGCGGATGCCCTCTGCACGACAGAAGGCCCTCAGAAGGTCGGAGGAAAACTCAGCACCTCTGTCTGAGTGCAGACGCAGAACAGGAAGGTCCGAGCCGAAACTCTCGCTGAGCTGGCGACGGGCACCGCGGATCCAGTCGATCAACACCTCAGTGACCTCACCCTTGCTATGCAAGGGGAAGACTGTGGTGTAACGCAAGTAGTCGTCAACGACCAGCAGGAAGTAACACTCGTGACCCTGTCCACGGACGCGGGCTGGGCCCCACACGTCCATGTGAAGAGTCTGCAGGGGAGTTTCTGTCGGAGGGAACGTGGAGGAGTGAGGAGCGGTGCGCTGCCGGCCCTCGACACAAGGAACACAGGTAGGGGCAGGCCCCGGAGGAAGGGGAGGGAGGCACCGGGGGAGACCCGAGACAAGGGTACGGGAGGCCATACCTCGAAGACGAGGCAGGGAGGGGTGACCAAGGCGGTGGTGCCAAAGGAGAGTCTCGTGCGACAGAGGACGACACGAGCAGGGGGCAGACGCTGGACTAGACCTGGACGCGGCAGCAAACACCTGACTAGACGCGGCTACCTGACCAGACGCAGTGACCGGAGGAGACGCAGTAGTCAGTGTGTACAGACTCGACCCAGGCCGACGGGTGAACGTGGCTAGGTGGCGGCCCGTCCGAGAGCAAGTGCAGTGGGTCACACGCTGACCTCCAGGGGTGAACTGGTCAACCCACGCGTCCTGGAGGTCAGCTCCACTCACCAGGTTCGTAGAGAACGAGGGGAGGTGGAGTCCCGACAGCAAGCCCGACGGGGCCGCAGGACACGGTAGAACTGTGGAAGAGTGCGCAAGGACTGGGCCCCCAGAGGGGTCAGCCAGGGAGACTGCGCGGCGTGAGTGTGGTGCTGTCGCGAAAGAAGAGCGCGAAGCACCAGAGTCAAGTGTGAAAGTGTGCAAAGCCTCAGTAGGTGCAGTACCAGAGAGAGCAGACTCACCAGTACCTGGAGCAGCAGACTCACCAGTACTTGGAGCAGCAGACGCACTAGCACCTAGAGCAGCAGCCTCAATGCCCGGGTCGGGCGGAACACGCAGGTAGTAGTCACCCTCAGCACTATCAGTCACAGCATACATGGCAGCAATGATAGCATCGAAATCAAGATCAAAGATAGCAACATTCTGCCTAAGCAGATCACCCCAGCAAGGGAGCTCAACAGCGTCAGGAAACTGGGCGCGCCAGGCGACAGTCAGGCGACCGAAGCAGCGCTGCGCAGTGTGTGGCAGCTCGCACGTCTCCCCACGGTGCCCGCCGGTGCGAAGAACGTAAGTGCAGGGACCAACACCCCCAGACCTCCCACGCCCAGCATACCACTCACAAAGCTGCTGGGCCGACGGGGTCTCACGGGAACGCGGCTGCTGCTGGCGCTGGCTACCACCGAAGGCTCCACGCTGCGTGGCTCCACCTCGACCAGCACCACCGCCGCCGCCACCTCCACCACCGCTGCCGCTGCCTCCACCACCGCTGCCGCTGCCTCCACCACCTCCACCGCCGCCACTGAAGCCCCCACTCCCGGCACCACCCCCACCTCCACCGCCACCCCCACCGCATCCTCCACCGCCTCCACCGCCACCCCCACCGTCCCCTCCACCACCCTTGCTCCCGATGCCCTTGCTGTTGCGGCGCCTCCCACTAGGAGCAGACGCAGCCCCGACCTCCTCAGTGCCAACGAGGTCAACAGCAGCAGCAGAAGCAACAGAGGGGAGAAGGGGGACAGGGGAACACCCCTCAAAGAAAGGGGTGCGACGGTCGCCGCGAGAAGCACCTACAGCTAAGATACTCTTCTCAGCTGCAGTGAGGCGCTCCTCTAGCAGGTCGACAGTGAGCTCGGTTGGGCAAAGGGAGAGAAAGTTGTCCCTGACTGAAGCAAGGGAGTCAGGGAGGCGGGTGACTAGGTAGTAAAGGGTGATGTACATGGGGGGGGGGTTCTTGGCACAGAACTCAGTGGGAAGGGCAGCGCGGTAGCGGGCGTCACTAGTGCGGAGGTGAGTAATGAGGTCAGCGATTATGGCAAAGGTGGCAAGGTCAGGGAAAAGGTACGGCAGCAGTGGCACGGGAGGAGTAGCGCGCAACTACAGCGTCGTACAAAGACTGAGCAGTCTTGTACTGGCCAAAATGTGCGCGCTCAGCAGGGGACAGGTGACTACGAACAGCAAGGCGAGCAACAGCGTCACGAGTGGTCCACTGCGAGCGAACCGTACTGTCAGCAGTGGCAGCAGGAGCAGTAGAGACACTGGACGTGTGATCGAAAAGGGATACCCCATCCCTAGAGTCACACTGAAGAAAGAGCTGTAGGTCGTCAACCCACACGTCAAAGTCAACTGCACGCCCCTCAGCATCAAAGGTGAGAACAGTAGGGCTAGCCATAGCAGCAGTAGCAGCAGTGTCAGAATGTTATATTTGTCTAGCCTGCAGTGGGGTACTCAATAGTGAGTACAGCCCAACTTAGGGTTTGCTATATGTACACAACTGCTTGCTAGTCCAAACTCTCTTTCTCATTTCTAACTTTCCATTCCTGTTTCTTAACATGGAATCAGAGCAGGTCGACCCCCTCGGGTCGATCCTGTGTATGGGCCCACCCAATACTTCTGCTGCTACTCTGTCTATCGCGCGCCTAGGGCGCGCGCTGCCTGCTTACCTGCCGCGCGCCCATGGCGCGCGGCCATTTTTCTTCCCGCCGCGCGCTCGAGGCGCGCAGCGGTTTTCTGACCGTCGCGCTGCCCTGGGGGCCGCGCGACGCCCTACTCGACCCCGTCGCGGCCCCGCCCTGGCCCTCCCCCGTCGCTTGTCGCGGCCCCGGCCTCTGCCCTGTCCCGGCCCTGCCCCGGCCCCGCCCCGGCCCCGTCACGGCCCTGTCCCGGACCTGCCTCGGCCCTGCCCCGACCCTGCCCCGACCCTGTCGCGGCCCTGTCCCGGACCTGTTGCGGCCTCGCCCCGGCCCTGTCCTGGCCCTGCTCCGGCCCTACCCCGGCCCTGCCCCGGCCCCAATTCCCGTCGCCCGTCGCGGCGCCCTTGGGGGGGCCGCGCGACAGGCGACGGGAGGGGCGGCTGAAGGGGGCCACGCGTCGGCCCCTCCTGCCTACGTCGCGGCCCTGCCCCCCCCCCCCCCCCCGTACCCTCCCTACCCGCCATCTACGGCCCTGCCCTGTGTTAGGGTTTGGGGGTGGCGGGTGGGGGGGTGACTGTGTCCGGTCTCCCCTGCTCCTCCTCCTCCTCCGTCTCCCACTGCTGCAGCTGCCGCTGAGGGGGGTGGGTGTGTGGGAGTCAACGGAGTGGTGCTAAGGGGTGGAGTGTGAGTGAACCTAGGGGTGCAGCAGGGGGTGTGTGAAAGGGGGATGGGACAGTTTGGGGAGGTTGAAGGGGGGTGGCCGCCGTGAAGCCCGCAGCTCCAGTCGCCTGTGAGACCGTTGCGCCAGTCGCCCGTGAGCCCGTTGCTCCAGTTGCCCGTGAGCCCGTTGCTCCAGTCGCCCGTGGGTCCGTTGCTCCTGCCGCTCAGAGTTAGCCGCGGAGCCAGTTACTCCAGTAGCCCGTGTGCCAGTTGCTCCAGTTGCCAGTGTGCCAGTTGCTCCAGTTGCCCGTGTGCCAGTTGCTCCAGTTGCGCCGTGTGTCAGCAGCTTCAGCTGCCGCCCACTATCTCCTCTCCTCTCATAGTCGCTCCTCCTCCTCACTTACCCTCTGTGATAGTCTCTAGCTTTGCTGTGAATGATAAACTGCTACTTCTAGTACTTGTGCTCAGAATGTGTGGTGACTTTGTGATCCACCCTGAGCTTGTTTTGCTTGTTGTGCTGATTACACCCCACTTTGGCTATGGGGGTGTGTCAGAATGTTATCTTTGTCTAGCCTGCAGTGGGGTACTCAATAGTGAGTACAGCCCAACTTAGGGTTTGCTATATGTACTGAACTGCTTGCTAGTCCAAACTCTCTTTCTCATTTCTAACTTTCCATTCCTGTTTCTTAACAAGCAGTAGCAGCAGTAGCAGCAGTAGTAGCAGTAGCAGTAGTAGCAGCAGTAGCAGCAGTAGCAGTGGTGGCAGTAGAAGAAGTGCAAGCAGAAGGGCAGCGCGGCTCAGCAGTGCGGCGCGGCTCGGCAGGGCGGCGCGGCTCGGTGGGGCGGCGCGGCTCGGCTGGGCGGCGCGGCTCGGCAGGGCGGCGCGGCTCAGTTCCTGGCGGCGCGGCGCGGCAGCAGGCGGCGCGGCGCGGCATGGCAGCGCGGGTGCTTACCAGGGGCGGGTGCAGGGCAGGGCCGCAGCTGGCGGTTTAGGTCAGGGCCGCGACCGGGGCGGCAGCAGGGCAGGGCCGCGACAGGGGCGGCAGTAGGGCAGGGCCGCGACAGGGCGGCTGCAGGGCAGAGGCCGCGACGGGCGGCGAAGGCAGGGCCGCGACTGGGGCGGCAGCAGGGCAGGGCCACGACAGGGGGGCGGCTGCAGGGCAGGGGCCGCGAAGGGCGGCGAAGGCAGGGCCGCGACTGGGGCGGCAGCAGGGCAGGGCCGCGACAGGGGGTGGCTGCAGGGCAGGGCTGCGACTGGGGCGGCAGCAGGGCAGAGGTCGCGACAGGGCGGCTGCAGGGCAGAGGCCGCGACGGGCGGCGAATGGGCCGACGACGGGCGGCGACGGGCCGACGACGAGCGGCAAAGGGGCCGGGACGGGCCGGCGACGGGCTGGGACGGGCCGAGACGGGCCGGGACGGGCCAGCGACGGGCAGAACGGGGCCGCAGTGGGCGGCTAAGGCAGGGCCGCGACACGTGGCGACGGGCCAGCGACGGGCAGCTACGGGCCGGGACAGGCCGGCTGAGGCAGGGCCGCGACAGGCCAGCTAGGGAAGGGCGCGCGACGGCGCAGGTAAGGCAGGCGCGAGGCGCGCTTCGGGCAGGGCAGGAAAAAAAAATGTTCGTGGTGGGCCCTAAAAAAACGTTCCCACGAGGGAACCTGCTCTGATACCATGTTAGAATATTGACCGAATGAATGAATGAACTAGAAAGCATGTGGGTACAAGTAGGAAACCTAAAAGTGTTGTACCCTATATGAACTACCCCACTACAGCCTAGATAGACTATAGTATATAAGTTTGACATGGGCTGTGCGGTAGTCTCGTGCCCGAGAAGGCGGTGGAATGGGACCCTACATCTAAGCATTGGCTTCCGTGTGTCAGGGGGATGTGCGCATGGATGTGTGGGGCCCAAGTGCATGGGGAGGGCTGCAAAAGTGGCCACCAACTTGCGCCTGGCCAGTGCGGTACTATCAACGTAAGTGATGCATGGGTGCGTTGTGCATGGTGTAGGAAAGCTGGGACCAGTTGTGGTGGGGGAAAAGCGAAGTTGTTTTCGGATGTCCATGCGATCGAGTACGCGTCAACTGCGATGGCTTCCGGGTGGGGAATCTTTGTGCGACGGCGTTTTCAATGCGTAATCATCGTGGTCGACCATTTTTGAAAGCTCGTCGGCGTGTGAATTGAGCTCGCGCGGAATCCATTCGATGGTCAAGCGCGTGCCGAGCTCCATGCATGTACGGATGATGCTCTTGCAGGCCGTTGTGAGGTCGGGGCTACGAGAGTTGCCTTTGCGAAGGATGAAGAATACGCCCTGGTTGTCCACATGCACGAGAACGTGTTTCTGCTTGATCTTGTCGGCGAACGTTTGGAGCGCCCAAATGACGCCTTCGATCTCCGGCCGCGTGCTAGACGTTGCTCGTAGCGGCTCTGACATGGTTGTGCTAACTTCTTCAAGGCCACCAGGGAATGTGGTCAGAGTGGCACCCCAACCGTGAGAGCTGGCATCCACATGGATTACTGCATCGTAGCTGTTCCGGACGTGAAAAGGTGCACCATTGAACCGGTCAAACTCCTCAAGCCAAAAGTGTAGCTCCGCTGTTGCGGATGGGGGAATGACCACGCTGCTTTTCCATGACGGTGCATCGTTGATCACTTGTAACATGGCGTGGCTGAATGCACGAGCGGTCGCGCCGAGTGCGACACCCATTGATGCGATCATGCCTGTGATTCTGGCCAAGTGGGTAATCTTTTGGCGGATTAGTGTTACACTGATATGTCAGTGTAACGATTTAGGCCACACTGATGCTCTGGGGTAATATTTTCCTTAGCGAAGATTACCCTGAAGTGAAGAGCGTATAGAGAGCTCCCCCCCCCCCCCCCCCTCCCCACGCCACCCCTTCATGAAACTCGATTTATCGAGACGAATTTTCCTGGAAATTTTGTCCCGATACACCCAATTTCGTAATGATGCACTACAACGCCAGCATGTGAGTACTGACAACCAGGGTCCTCGCTAGGATTCATGGTGCCGCCTGATAGGGGTGCTATACAATCACCCTAGTGGCAGGGCCTATTTTATCAGTGTAATTCACACTGCTATACTGATTATAAGGGTGAAATTTAGGGCCTGCACTGATATGTTTGGGTATTTTTTTGGTGAATTAGTGTTACACTGATATGTCAGTGTAACGATTTAGGCCACACTGATGCTCTGGGGTAATATTTCCCTTAGCGAAGATTACCCTGAAGTGAAGAGCGTATAGAGAGCCCCCCCCAGGCCACCCCTTCATGAAACTCGACTTATCGATACGAAGTTTCCTAGAAATTTCGTCCCGATACACCCAATTTCGTAATGATGCACTACAACACCAGCACGTGAGTACTGACAACCAGAGTCCTCGCTAGGATTCAAAGGTGCCGCCTGATCCATCAGCTTTTTAGTTTTTTCCATTCTGGTGCGTCCGTTTTTTTTTTTACCAATGCCTGTTTGACCAATCAAAGTAGAATAACTCGTTTCTTGTTACAACAAGTGGGACCAACAAGTAGATCCAGTCTTGACCTGCCACGTCAAATTCGACTTGTCAGTGCATTTTCAACCTATCACAGTAGAGAGCATGCATATTCGACCTATCACAGTAGAGAAATAGGCAAATTCGATCGATCACGCCAGAGATTCGTCTGTCACAGCATGTTTCAGTTTCAGATGGAACACACAACTGGCTACAGTACAATCAGGGTAAAAAAAAACCTACACTGATGCTTCTAGGTAATTTTTTTAAGTTACACTGATCCATCAATGTAACCAAAAAGGACACACTGCTCAAAAGGGTTTTGAAAATGGCTACACTGCTAATCATGAGTAGCCAAAATCCAAATATAGGCCCTGCCTAGTGGATAATAAATGAAACTGGCTGTTCTAATGGAGAAAAATGTATCCAGTGCATATCTACTTACCAAATTATGCATTTGTCATTATGCAAGCACATATATATGCATCAATATTTTAAATATTTAACTGATATTTGTTTCATACATTTCTTTATTGAGCCAGAGAACATATTTCAGTTTTGTAGCTATGGTATAAAGTTGGCACTAATATCAATTTAGGATTAGGTGAATCACTAGTTCCATAACCTAGTCGTGTTACATGCTTATGAGTGCCGTTAGCGAGGAGGGTGTCTATTGCTCAAAAATTTCCCCGCGATGTCAAGAGTCGATGTCATTTCGCGTCCCCGCGATGTCAAGAGTCGATGTCTTTTCGCGTCCCC
The DNA here is from genome assembly GCA_947471745.1 of Closterium sp. Naga37s-1. Classification (NCBI taxonomy): domain Eukaryota; kingdom Viridiplantae; phylum Streptophyta; class Zygnematophyceae; order Desmidiales; family Closteriaceae; genus Closterium; species Closterium sp. Naga37s-1. Next base: position 4,827,570 of record CANJKZ010000006.1, read on the forward strand.
GCAATGTCAAGAGTCAATGTCATTTTGCGCCACTCGGTGTGGCACCAGCACCACAGCCGAGGCGCCTTTCATGTGATTTGCTGTGTGGTGTGGTGTGGCATGCAGGCCTGTCGAAGTCCCTGGGACCAAAACTTTGAGTCCTGAGCTGTTCGAATTCTTGCCCTGATTTTCACGGGCGTAGGCCAAATTCAAAACTGGAAATCAGCGCTTCTTAGGAAAGTGTACTTTGGCCCTAATGTAACACAGGAGGATTTTCACCTCTTACTTAGCCGGAAAAGGTACACACAAACTACTCATCTACTCACATACAGCCTCTACATCGTCCGCAAAAACACCGTCGGCAAAAATATCGGGTAGTGGGGGGTGGGGGAGGGGAGGGGATGGCGGCGGGAATTCGGGTGGGGGGGGGGGGGGTCCTTCAAAAAAGAAACCAAAACTTTGCTTCAGGGGAAGGCCGAAACGAGGCCCTTAACTGTCACGGGTGCCATGCCTATCTAACACTTTATATGTTCGAGCTGCCCGAAACGTAGGCCGGAATGTTCAGGGCATTAAGGGCAAATGCCCTTGCTTCTACAGCCCTGGTGACATGGTGGTGTGCCGTACTTGCTGTTCTATTCTGCGATGGATGTGATGAGTGCGCGGCAGTGATGCCCACTTCCTGGCATTGCGCTGCACTCCTCACACTCGCATCACCAGCAGGCCCTACTCTGATGCCTTTGCCTCAGACAACTCTCTCCCTATCTGCTGATATCCTTTCCTCACCACAGCAACAAGCAGCTTTTCTCCGCCTCTTAGTTGCGCCATATATTCCTGGACCTTCGTATTTTTGCGCAGGGTATTCTAGCAGTGACGAATAGATCGTGAGTCCGTGCTTGCGACGAAGTTTAGATAGCATACCACGTAGCGCAGATACCTTGTATCCGACGATGAGCAGCTTTGCGACGATCAGTTCGCAGCCCAATCCTCCCTAAAGTCGCAGCCTTAGGTAATTGTCGGGAGACGGTCGTTCTGTCTAGAACCTTCTGTAACTTCTACCGCATGATTGGTGTCGCGCATCGTACGCCATGGTATTTCGCCCTTGTAATTCCCAAAACACCCCTTTAGTGCTGGTCGCTGTGCGCATCAGATTCGCGCCGACCATTGGCGGATTCGTCTTCTTCGCGATCCCCATTCGCGCCCTTCACGATTCCCGTTTCTCAATCGTTTTGTTCCGTCCCTCCCCGGCCGTGACCTTCCCTCCTCGCGCGTGGCAGCACGGAGATGGTGGATCGCTGCGCACACGGCCACGGCAGCAGCCCTCACGTCACGCCATCACCCACTCCCCCCCCTCCAATCAGTCACTCCACCATACATCCTCTCCCCCTTCCTCCATCCGTGTCTGATTCATCCGCGGAATTAATCCCCCCACATGCTTCTGCCGTTACCGCGGCCCGCGGGGCGGAGAGAGGGGGGGAAGGTTGGAGGGTGCGCGAGAGCGACGCGAACATGGCGACGGGGTGTGAAGGGGGAGGGAAATATGATGGGGAGGAAAAATCTGGTGGAAGCGACGGGAAGGCGGCTGGCGGGACGGGCAAAGGGGAGGGCGAGGCGGGCGCGAACGCGTCACAGGCGGCAGACCAAGTGCGCGCATACAGGCGACACCTGGAGCAAATGCAAGAGAACGAGAAGCTGCTCTACGCCGAGGTAACGCGCTCATCTCCGCGCCCGCTCTCCTCGCCCCTGCGCGCTCCAGCTCCCACGTGCCCTTTAGCCCGCCTTACCCCACTCTCTCCCCGTCTCAGTATCCTCCCACGTGCCATTCCCTGCTTCCAATTCTCTTTCCCCGCAGATTGACGAGTTGCGCGCGGCTCTTAGCGCGGAAAGGGAGGTGGCGCGCGCGACGGAGCGAGTGGCGGAGGCGGAATGCTGGCGGAGGTTGGAAGTGGAGCGGGGGCGCGCGGCTTTGGCGCGGGAGGTAGAGCGGCTGCAGGAAGAGTTAGCAGATGCGCTTGAACAGGCGGAATGCGCGGGGGAAGTAGACGGCGACGCGCGAGAAGGCGGACGGGCGGAGCGGGTGAGCGAGGCGGAGCGGCAGGCGCGGGAGGAGGTAGCGGAGTTGGAGGAGCAGATCAAGCAGGTGTGCGAGTCGGCGGCGCAGCGCGAGCAGCAGTTCCGCGGGCTGCTGAGCGACATGGAGGAGGAGCTGAGCGCGGCGCAGGCCATGGCGATGGTCGCCATGGAGCGCGAGGAGCGCGCGAACGAGGCGCTGCGGACGCTGCGGCAGGTGAACGACCAGCTCATGCAGCGCCTGCTGCAGCAGGGCAAGGTGCTCCGCGCCGCCCGGGGGCCCGCGGAGCACGCCCAGCGGAACAGTGATGGGGAGGGGGGGAGTGAGGCGGACGGCGGTGGCGGGGTGACGCGGGACGAGCACGAGCGGGGCAAGGACGATGGGGCGGCAAGTGCGGAGGGAGGTGGCGAGAAAGGGTCCGGTACAGAGGGCTGCGGGGAGGGTGAGGCGGAAGCGACGTTGGAAGGACGGGATGTGAAGAGTGAGGAGAGCGCGGTAAGAGAAGTCGAGCCGGAGGTCGTTGCCGGCCCGACGCCGTGCGCGGAGGGGCTTGCGGACACGCCGCCGCTGCACTTGTGCGCCTCCCCGCCGATGCTGCGCGGGAAGGAAGCGGCGGAGGGCCAGGGGAAGTCTCGCGCGAGCAGCTACGAGACGAGCAGTGCGGGCAGCAGCCGCAGCGGGGGCAGCATGACGGGGCTGTGCAGCGGATGCCGCCAGAAGATGATCCGCGCGCGAGTGGGCGCGGCGGGGAGAAGCAGCACGCCCAGCAGCACGAGCAGCGGCAGCCGCGCGTCTACTGGCGAAAGCAGCCCCAGCCGGCGACAGGCGGAGCAAGGGGGGAACGCAATCGCAGAGTGGCGCGAGCGGGACAGCGACGCGCAGCCGCGGCATCGGGGGGTGGCGGACGGGGAGCGCGAGGCGGGGTCGGACGACGAGACGGCGTCGGAGTTCTCGTTCCACTTCCGCGGCGCGCTCTCCGACTCGGGCGAGCTCGCGGGGCTGTACGGGCCCACCGTGGTGGGGTGCCGCCCGCGCGCACGCGCGTGGGGCAGCGGAGACAGGTTGCGGGGCGGGGCTGGGGGATCGAGGGCGGGCGCAGGGGACAGGCGGAGACGGCATGTCATCCGCGAGAGGGAGGGGGAGGGAGAGGAGAGCCTGAGCTCCGTGAGCGGGGGAGGCGACGATGCGTACACACGTGAGACATGGTGGGGGCTGCTGGGCTGCGCGGGAAGGCAGGCGGAGGAAGAGCGGGGCGAGGGTGGCATGCGCGTGCGCGGGAGGGGGGAGCGGAGCCCGGCGTGGATAGCTGCGGAGCTGGGGAATCTGGTAGGGGAAGCGGAGCGGGTGTGGGAGTGGGCGGAGGAGAAGGAGTGCGTGGAGCAGGGCATGGTGCAGCTGTGCGCGGGGCTGAAGCTGCTGCTGCTCAAACTGCTCCACGGCGCGCATGCGCGCGCGCTCCCGCGCACAAGCAAGCGCAAGCGGAGCGGCGACGCGGAGGGGCAGGGCGGGGGGGAGACGAGCGACGAGGATGAGGAGCTGCTGGCGCTGCTGGGCGCGGGGGATGCCGTCGCGGAGGACGAGCAGGGGGAGGGGGAGGGGGAGGGGGAGGGGGAGGGGGAGGGGGAGGGGGAGGGGGAGGAGGAGGGGGAGTTGGAGGGGGAGGATGACGGGGAAGATGAGGGCGAGAGGGTAGCGCGTGAACGCGGTGGGGAGGGCGGTGGGCAGAGAATTCAGTGGTTGTGCTTGGAGGAGAGGGGCGCGGACAGCAGGTGGGTGCGAGTGAGCAGGGGCGAGGGGGGGCACGCTGGGAGGCACGCTGGTGGCGGGGGCAGAAGCGAAGGCGACGCATGTGGCGGGCAGCATGGGGGCTTGCTGGAGGGGTGCTGCGGCAGTGCAGGCGAGGATGGTTGGCAGGGAGACGACGTGGTGCATGCCGAGGGTCGTGAGGGGCATGAGGGGTGTGAGGGGCGTGACGGGTATGTGGCGCATGAGACGAGCACGGGCGGAGGCAGTGAGGGGGGGGAGCATGACGTGCAGCAAGGGGGCAGCAGCGCAGCGCAGAGCGGCGGCAGCAGTGGTAGTGGGGAGCACGGGGAGGAGGGGGAGAGAGGCAGTGAGGGCGGGGAGAGCATGGATAGTGACATGGACGGGGAGAGGGGGTCGTGGTGCAGCAGGCAGGGGGAGAGCCTGGATGGCATGATCGCCACCAACTCACGCGACAGGGATGATGATGATGATGACGTCACCTCCACGGTCGATTCGGGCAGGCACGGGGGGAAGGAGGGCGAGGCCAGCGCTGGGCAGGTGGAGGGATCCGAGATGGATGGTGAGGGGGTGGAGAGGTCCCAGGCGGTAGAGCAGACGGGGGAGGCGACGAGGCTTATCCCCACAGGCGGGTCACATGGTGATGCCGCAACTGCTGATGCAGCCATGAATGCACCTCCGGTCAGTGGCACGAGCAGGAACGGCAGCAGGAGCGAGAGTGGGCAGGACAGTGGTGCCCTTGATGGGGAAGACGATGAGGGTGGGGCATGTGAGAGCGAGCATGTGCAGGGAGGCAGTGGCGCCGAGGCGGGGGGCAGCAGGCGCAAGCAGCTGAGCGTGCTGCTGCCTCTCCCTCGCCCCGCGCTGCACCCCCTGTGTGCGTCCCCTGTGGGCGTGTCCAGAAGCCCCTCCAAGCTCGGCAAGTGGGGCGTGGGCGGCGTGTGGAAGGGCGTTGCCGCGGCCGGAGCAGCAGTGGGTGGGGCAGGAGCAGGGGAAGGGCAGTGCGGGGCGGCGGGGGTGGAGGTGGAAAAGGAACTAGAGTGGTGCCGGGCGTCCCTGCAGGCGGTGACTGAAGCCGTGTACGTGCACATGGCCGCCGTGCTGGAGCAGAGCACACGCCCCACACTCAGTGACGGGTGTAAAGAGAACAGGGGCGGCATGGAAGGGGGCATGGACGCGGAGATGGTGGAGGGGGTGGTGGAGCGGTCGCACGGGCAGGTAAGGGAGGCGGAGATGCTGCTGGGGAAGGCGCAGCGCACGCTGCAGCGACTCGCTGCCGTGCAGGGCAAGGGCAGGGCGCTGTGCCGGCGCATGAGCAGCAAGCAGCGCGTGCTGGTGGAGCTGCAGCGCTGCCTCGTGCAGGCGCAGGGGGGACAGACGGAGCAAGGGGGGGTGATGGTGGTGGGCGAGAAGCAGGAGCCCCATGTGCGCTGCAACTTGTTCTGGCGCCGCTGATGGCGCTCATGTCATGTGGACTCCACTGAAACTCATCAGTACACTGCCGTGTGCTCAGCTAGGTACCTTAGTGAGGGGCGGACTCTCTCTCTCCTAACCACTTACCGACTAATCATGTTACCACCTAAGCGTATAACTTCCTGTTGCAATAGAAGCAACTTGTTATATTATCACTCATATAACTACGGTAGTATATATATGAATGAAGCCTCACTTCATAATTTTACTACATCTCCAGTGGGGGGGTGTTCAAGGCAGCAAAAGAACGAATTTCTGTCTTCTTTTCCATGCAGCCTGGAATGAAGGCGGAAACCAACCACACCGCCTTCACTGCCACAAGCAAAGAACTCTATTCTCGCTGTTGATGGCTGTCGATATGTGTAGTGCTCCTACATGATTTGACCTGGGCGGTTCTCCAGGACAGTTGAGAAGGCTGTTTGCAACTCCTGTTTGATAGCATTTCCACACTGAACCGGGTTGGTCTCTTTTTTTGGACGTTACAACAAAGTACACATCCTTCTGTTAACTGGCGGTGGCATGGAACGGAACGAAATGGCAGGAGCTGGAGAACCCACCCATCCACTAGTACTACGGAACGGAACGGTACCGTACGTGATCTCTGTCGCCCGCCGACCTGAGGCTCGTTCATCATTCCTCCTCCCCCGCGTGCGACCGTGACCTGGACAGCCTTTTGGCTTTCGTCCTCCTCTTCATCTTTGCCTTGGACTTTGTCTTCATCTTGCGGTTGCTCACTCGGATGGAGTCCGCATCTTGCTCCTCCCCTTCCTCCCTGCTCTCTGCACTGCTTGCTTCCTCATCCGCACCACCTTGCTCCTCCTCTGGCTCCGCTCTGTTTCCTGAGTCACCTCTGCTCGTGCCACCACTCGTCCTGCCACTATGCGCACCTGCATCTGCGTCTGCATGTGCATGAGTGTGTGCAGCATCGCGGCCATTCTCCTCCGCTGGAGCATTCTCCTCCTGGTCTTGCTCCCCCTCACCATCACTGTGCCCTGACGCCCCTTCCTCCCTGCCTCTCTCCACCTCCTCCGCCTCACCACCCTTATCATCTCCCCCCGTTTCTTCTTTTCCCTCATCGCCCTCCTCCACCACCTCCCCACCCTTCCCTGCACCATCTCTCTCCACTCCTGCTCCCCCCTCACTCTCCTCCTTTCTCTTCTCCCCACCCTCACCACCCTCACCACCCTCACCACCCTCACCACCCTCCCCAACCTCACCACCCTCGCCCCCTTCACCCCCTTCGCCCTCCCCATCCCTGCCCTCCCCATTGCGCGCCAGGTCTGCACCCATGCTCTCCGCCCCGTCCACAGCACCCTTATCGCCCACCCCCCCCTCCGCACGTGTCCCCCCAGCACCATCCGCATCGCCATGCCCTTCCCCTTCCCCTTCCCCGTCCCTGCTGTTTACCCGTCCCACCGGATTGCCCCCCGCCCTCGTCCCCTCGAACCCCATGTGTGCCTGCTCGCGTGGCCCCTGCGGCCCCCCACCATCGTGAGCACCATCTGATGCACCGCCCACAGTGCTGCTCTCCTCCCCACCACCACCGCCCTTCCCAGCAGCAGCCGCGCCCTCCACCACGGACCTCAGACGCTCTACCTCGGGGTCTGGCGGACACTCGGGGAGGGGAGGTGGAGGATGGGGCGGAAAGTGGAAGGGCGGAGGGGTGGAGGGGAGGCACGCAGTGGCGGGGACATGGGAAAAAAAAAAAGGCGGAAGAAGGAAGTGGGGCGAACCGAAGGAGGGGAGAGGAGGGCGGTAGGCGCGGGAGTTGGAGGTTGGGGAACAAGGGACGGCAAAGGAAACACGGGACCAGTGAAATGGATGCTGGGAGGCTAGTGGGTGAGCACAGTGGGTGTGCTACTGCGATCATGTAACGGCAATTTACTGGAAACCCCACTCCGCCGCATGCCGTGCATCCTGCCGCGCGCAACCACGGGCGCAGCTGGCGCGATCCTTGCATTAACACCAGCGGGGCCCGCGCAGACTGTCATGCGCCATGCCCCTATGTCGCGCGCGCCATTCGCTGCTCGCGCTCCGCCTCCGCCGCTAATCCCTCTCCCGCTGCAACCATTTCTCGCGGCGCGCCTTACCGACTTCCGGTGAAATGGGCGCGTCGGGGCCGTTGTCGGTGGCGGCGAGGCGCCAGTAGATGGGCGGCCCGAGGAAGTACGCCAGTAGCACCACGGCCGCCACCACCACCACTCGCAGCGCGTTGCGCGGCAGCGTGGAGTGCGGCGTGGCGTGCATGGCGGCGACACGAGCGACGCGAGCAGAGGAATGAGGGACGTGGAGGGCGGCGAGAGTGAATGGTAGAGCGAGGTGGGCAGGCAGTGGGTGATACGGTGGGGGGGATGCTGGCTTGAATGGTGCAGCAGCAGCACCTTTCGAGGCTGACGGAGTGGTTGGTTGACGAGTTCAAGATTTCCAATATGTACAGGGAAAAACCGGGTTACGTATAACTTTACCAAAAATAGGCCACTACTTTGTGTCCTTCACCAAGCGTTTGAAAATCCAGCCTTTTGTCACACAAAGCATGATCTCTTCAAGCTGTCAACTGCATCCTAAGGAACAGCACCCAACAGCAACATTCAATCCTACTTGCTCAACTTCCACCCAAAGCTCTCTCCACTCAACAGGCAGGAGAGCGGCGTGCGGGCACTTAATTGGGGAGCTCGCCCGAGTCAGCAATGACGCACGCGGCCTTGGGCCGGTCCATGCGGTCCGTCTGCTGGCCCTCTATGGTGCGCACCACGTCCAACCCCTCCAACACCTGCCCAAACACCACGTGCTTGTTGTCCAGCCATGGCGTCTGCTCATGCATAACAAATACATAACGAGCAAAAAGCAGTGCACACACATGGTAAGCACACGCACATGCACACACGCAGGGGTGCGCGCACATGGGAGCAAGCAGCAAGCAAACGGACATCACGGAGTGGGAAAGAGAAAGTCAGCGGAGGAGCACACCAGATGAGCCCCTGTCCAGGTGAGGGCAGGGCGGGAGCGCAGCAGGCGGAGCAGGCAGCACAGCACACTCAGCCATGTCATACATACATGCAGCGACACTTGCTCATCATGCTGTGTGCCGTGCAGCTGTGAGCATGTGGTGCAGCATGCAGAGGTGGGCAGCACAACAGCCCACCATCCACGTCCGCACCGCTACTGCATCACAATTGAGTCTTCCTGACTGCATTCCATGCCCTTTCCTAAACCCTCGCGTTAATCTCCCTCCCCCCAGACTGAACCAGCATTCCCGCCAATACCAGAACCGTGCAGTGTGGTAGAGCGAGCAGCAGGCGCGCAGCAGCGCATGGGGCGGGCTCACCTTGACGGTGCAGATGAAGAACTGGCTGCCGTTCGTGTTGGGGCCCGCGTTCGCCATGCTCAGGATACCGGGGCCCGTGTGCTTCACTGCGCACACGCACAGCAGAGGGGGGATATATCACCGTACGGGCAGTAGTGAGTGCAGGGAAACAGATGGGTTCAACTTCAACACATCACACCAACCAGCACTAACACCAACGCGTGTGTGAGCAGATCATCTCCCCTCAACCCCCCTCCACTCCCCACCCCCCCCTTCCCTCCCCACTCCCCCCCCCCCCCCCTTCCCTCCCCCTTCCCCCAATTCACTTGCAAGCCCAAAGCCAGAGCGCACAGCCGTTGCGCGACCCCGCCCATGTGGTGCGTACATTGGAAGTTCTCGTCGGCGAACTTGAGCCCGTAGATGCTCTTGCCGCCCGTGCCCTGTCGCCGCCATGCCGCAACACGGCGCGCACGCACACCCGAAAGCAAGGGAGGGGCACAGAGGGGTAGGGACACCCAAGGGCACACGAGATAAATGCGAGGTGAGAGAATGCACGGGTGTGAGGGAGAGAGGTGAAGAAGTGCGAGAGGACGGGGGGACGGCGTACGGAGCAGGCAATCGGAACGGGGAGAGGGAGGAAACGGCAGCGCCAAGTAGAAAAGCGGGATGGAGACAGCGCACGGCGATGGGAAAGGCAAGGCGAGGCGACGCGAGGCGAGGCGAGGCGAGGCGAGGCGAGGGGAGGCGGGTTGAGACGCGAATCGCGGTGAGGCGAGGCGGGTTGAGGCGATTTACATACATTGCCGGCGGTGAAGTCGCCGCCCTGGATCATGAAGTCGCGGATCACGCGGTGGAACGCCGACCCCTTGAACCCGAAGCCCTTCTCGCCTGCCCGCAGGAGGAAATGAGAGGAAGAACCCCCCGGGAAGAGACATGATGAGGGAGCCAGCGGGAAACGTCAAAGACGGCACGAATCTAGCGCGGGAGAGATATTGACGGAGGGCGAACGGGTGGATGGGATTCACGCGACGGGATCTACCAACAACGGTATGGCACGGGGTAGCAAGCAGAGGAGGCGCGATGCGCACCGGTGCAGAGGGCGCGGAAGTTCTCGGCGGTCTTGGGCACGTTCTCTCCGAAGAGCCCCAGCACGATGCGACCAGCGGGCTTGCCGCCGATCTCCACGTCGAAATACACCTTGTTCGTCACCGTCGGCTCCGCCCCCGCCTGCTCGCGCGCATGCCGCGCAGGGGGAGGAGAGGGAGGCGCGCGGGGGGGAGTAATTCGGAGGGAAATACGGGGAAGGGGAAGGTGTAGAGGCGGGGGGAGGGGGAAAGAGGGCGGGGAGGGGGAGAAGAGGAAACGATGGCGGTTACACAATATTATGGCGAACTTGCGACATGGACGACACGTCGCGAACTGAAAGCAGGGCTGGTCAGCAAACGCGGAGCACAGCCAGCCCACCTGAGCGCGGGGCGCCGTGGAGAAGGACGAGACTTGACGGCGGGTGGTGGCGGGCGCCAGGGACGCCGCGGAGAGCGGCGACATGAGAGACGACGACGAAGCCGCGAGGGACGACGCCGAGGAACGAGCCGGCGCCATGAAGGACGCGGCGACTACGCGCGATCTCACGGTCGCAGCCATGGACACGCGCGACACGGCTTGCTGCTCGCGACACGACGGGAGAGAGGCACACAGATTGGGGAGAGGGTGATTGAGCGGGGGAACGCGGTGGCAGGGAAGGATGCGCGCGTGGTATGCGTGACCAGCTACAGGCGTAGACCACGGAAGCGAGTGCGATGGACGGGAGAGAGCCGGAAGGGATGAGATGTATGGGGAAAGGGCACGAGTCGGCAAGAAAATGAATCTCAGTTGCGATTTCGCTGAACAATGGTGAGGCATGATGCAATGACCAGCGCGAATTCATGAAATTGAATTAACTTGAGCGCATAGGATGCATGGACCAGATCTCGCTAGAACTCGAAAAGATGGCAATGAAGAGGCACTCACAACAGCATGGCCGGAGAGGAGGGACTTGGCGGCCGCCATGGTTGGGAGGTGATGCAAGGTTGAGGAAAGGTGGATAGGCGCGGGAATAGCAAGCACAGCAGAGCAGAACAGAGCAGAAATGAGTTTGTGGGGAGGGCGAGGCAGGGGTGGAGTGGGCGGAGTGTGCAGGGAAGAAACGGGAAGGGAAGACGGGCCAGTGATGACGTGGACCGATGGAGGGAAGAGATCAGTTGACACGTCAATATGGCTGTGATGGATGTGACCCTTGTGTGCACGACAGGCGACGCTGACTCGGCGCTAGCTGAAAAGCTAGGTGGCAAAATTGGCAAGATCGCCAATTGGGGAGTGTTTTGTAACACCTCTACAAAGTTTGGTTTTAAAGCATCCGTTAAGTGAGACCTTGATTATGCTAAGCCTTCAGAACACTCAATTCCACAACTAATCTCTACATCAATTTTCCATCATCCTGCATGCAATACAAACCAGAACAATGTTCACTGGCTGCGAACATTCCTTTCTAACTACTGTACTCCACAAACACCACTAAGACATCACATCCTTCCAGATTGCCTGTGTAACAATCCAGTATCGGGCAACTATTTCGGCATTCTTCAAGCTGCAGGCTCTGGAGTAGATTGCTTGTAATAGATGAGCTTGCTCAGGTCGAATCCTTGGTCAGCAGCCATCTGTGGGTGGAACATGGAGGGCATGTGAAAGGATGTCAATGAATGCTGTCCTTGTAACAGGATATGCCATTGCGAGCACCAAGGAATGGATGGCACACCAGTGGCTCCTTACCTGCAGCAGCTTATCAACAACCTCCTTAGGCAACTCCGGAGTTCTGCTGTGTATCTGCACACAGGACATAACAGGAGCCACCCCATGTGTATACATATTAGGATGGAATAACCGACAGGCACGGTACAACTGAGTCCAGTGAGGGAGAGCAGAGAGGCACGGATGGCAACAAATAGGGCAATGGGCCACTACCAGGTTCAACGTACAATGTGCCTCACTGACAATTTAGTGCCACGTCCTCTAGCTGCTGTCGTACATCTTCTCACTCGCTTTTGCCCATGATTCTCCTTCACTCGCTCATGCACCTTACACGTACCCAGAGCGCCTGCTTAGCGGGCTGGCCGTGCAGCATGTACTGGGGGTTCTCGCCTTCCTCCGTCGCCATCACCCAGATGTCCGTGTGCACAGGAATGATGGGCGCAAACGGCGGCACCCATAACGTCTGCCCAAACCGCGCCTCGTCGCCTGCATCTTTCGCCTTCGCCAGCTTACCCTGAAGCAGGGACGAGGAGGCGACGGGGGTGTAAAGGGAAGAGGTGCCACGGGTAGGGAAGAGATGTCGAGGGTAGAGTGGAGAAAACCGGCCGAAAGAGTAGGAAGTTCGTGCTTACCCTCTCTTCTTCTCCTCTTTCCTTGGTCCCTCTCTGACTCTCATTCCTCATGGTCGCACCTCCACTTTCCCGTGTTTGCCGCTGGCCATGATGGCTTCGTTGACCACCTTGAGGCTCGCCCCGTCCTTGTTCACCGTATACGTTGTCGTGTTGCCGCTGCTGTCCGTCGGCTGCCCCTTGGGCGGGATGCTGGCTATGGTGTACCACTTCCCCGCCATCACCGCTATGTCCAGCCCCTTCACCGCCTGCACCGACTTACTGTCCGCAGCCATCGGCACGACCACTAAAAGAAACTTGCGCACTAGGAGACACAAGAGAAGGAGGGCGGGCAAAGTGCGGGAGACACTACAAGAATGCGCGAGACTAGTGTTCGGTTATGTCACTATGGAAAAAGAACGATGAACCTAGGTAACTACAAGGAATCAGTGATTCACTCCCGTGGATCTTGGTGGGTCACAGATGGATCCAAGCTAAGATACATGGCAGCACCCTCTTTATATGTATCCAGATTCAAACCACCTTTGCAAGGTCTAGTCGATGGATGTGACAATCCGAAGAACGGGGGGAAACCTGCATGTGAGAAAGCGAGGGTGGACTTCTGCCCAAATGATCTCAATAGTGAAATTTGATTACCTTCCACAAATACTGTACCCAGATTTGAGTTGTTCGATGATCGCATATAAATGGGAATGTAATCGAAACTGTAGAACTCAATCCAGCCACGACACAACCCAAAGAGCGGTGGTGATCATCCCACTCCCGTCCATATCATATCCGTCGTCACACTCGCCCAGCCCTGTATCCAATTATCCTGAAATCTTGGGATTCGGCAAACTCGTGAGAGTCCGAGTGCGTATGTGTGTGGAGGGCGACTGGATGTTACCTAGGTAACGTCGGGCAGTCATCCCAAGGTGTCGTCATCAAGTCTGCGATCTTCGCCACGGTGCAAGGAAGTCGCAGCAACTTTTGCGAGGCTTGCGATGGTCGTGGATTCTCCTCACCCCATCCCGAGTCAGGGTATCCAAGACCAATCTCCTCCAATCTCGTGCCTGGACTGGTCTGAAAGCAAGACTCCATCCATCCTGCCGCTTCTGCTGCTCCGTGCTCTCTTGGATCATGGCTTCCCGGTCGAGCCTTAAGACTACTGTCAGACTCGCGAGACCGATCCTTCACCGTAGCTTCTTGCCAGCCTTCTATGCGGCTCTCTTGCTCTGACATTGACATCGCACGCCGGAGTTTGTGTCAGGCCGAGCGAGGCGAGTGGCAAGGTCTGTGCTGCGGGATCCCAGTGGCTCTGTGTGAAGCACGTGCGTCAATCTCGCACCTTGCTCGTCGATCTTAAGTGGCCGCCGAGAGTAGTGGCGAAGAGCTCAGTCTCTTCATCTATCTGCGTGCAGGACAGGATTTTTGTCTGCACTCATCGCAATCCCCGCTGCATCCCACTGTTCTTCCGAGACCACCTTTCTTAATGTGCGTCAGATTGCGGTAGCCATTATAATCAGGAGTCTTTCTTTCTTCCCAGCGTAGTCAACACTCCGCAACCCATCGTTCCTTCCGCCATCTTCATTGATGCTGACAGGCACCACCGCGTCGTTCTAGCATTGTCCCCCGTTCCTTCCGCTTGCGGCGATCCAGTTTCGTGTACTCGCCGTTCTTCCCGTCAGCTAGTCGACTGCTTCTCCGTCTCCTCTCCTCGCCCCTTGCCTCGCTGGCAAGTGTCTTGCCAACCGACCATACCGTAACGCGATCACCGCGCTGCCACTCGTCACGTCTCACCAATCCCTCAACCTCGTGCACACGTGTCCGCCTGTGACTCGCTGACGTCAGCCTTGGGAGGTAGTCGCAGCCGTCGACTAGAGCGAGAGGGGGCAGCAGAACCTTGACAGCACGGGCAGCATCGGCCGGCCCTATGTAGGGCGCGCGCGCCATCCTTTCGCCACGACATTGGAAGCCGTTACCGGCTCGCGACGGTTTCGCTAGCAGCGATCATCACGTTGGGGCGGGGGCTGTAGCGACGGCGCTGTGCCAGCGCGAGGGTGTGGGTGCAGGGCGCGAGTGGCGGCGCCATGGGCAGTCGCGAGGGGTACGGCAGCGGCGGCGAGCTTCCGTTCATGTCCTCCCGCGCCCGCTCGCAGCGCCGCGATCTCGATTCGTGCTCCTTCCTCGAACCTGGGTGGGTTGCGGGGTGCGGGCGGCTAGCAGACAGCGACGGCCTTGGCAAGCCAAGATATCGTGGACATTGATGTAGGAAACGCATTCACCTTTGCGGTTCATTGCCCCGTGTACTCATGGCAAGAGGTTCCCATTGTTCGTGCGTGTTTGTCGACTGGTACTGAGCAGGAACGAGTTCTCTCGCCGTCCGTCACTGCTGAATGACAACCTGGAAAGCGGCCGCCCCAGGTGAGCCCTGAGACGATACGGAAATGCAAAGCACGCAGTGGGGGGTCGGACATTGGTAGGCCTTGATCGTGACGACTTGTCTCTTCTCACTCACTCACACCGTGCATGGCCCGCTGGCTGCCACTGCTGCCCCTCCATGTGTGTGTGTGAGTGCAGCCATGAGTTTGCTCGACGGCCGTCGCTTCTCAGTGATAACATGGACCCCTTCCGATCCAGGTACGCTCTCCCCCGCCTTCTACTGCTGCTGCTGCTGCTGCTGCTGCTGCACCATTCCCACCTGATTTGATCTTCGCCTCTTCTCGCACCCTGCCTCTCCATCACGACTCGCCCCATGTGTCCTCCACTGCTGCACAGTGCATACTCCAAATCTGTCTGCAATGTTCCTTTGTGTGTCCCTCTACCATTCCCCCTCGCCCCTCGCCCCTTCCTCCTCGCCCTTCGCCCCTTCCTCTTCGCCCCTTCCCCGGCACCCTCGCCTCTCGCCTCTCGCCCTTCGCCCCATCCCCCGTTCCCTGCGTGCCCCCCCCCTGGCAGTGCGCGAGGGGGTCCGTCCTTGTCGTCACTGACGGGGTCGTCACTGGACCCAGTGGACGCGGCTCTCTCACAGCCCGCCCTCTCAGCGCACCCCATGCGTGCACCCACGCCCCTCGATGCCGCCGCCGCTGGCGTCTCAGGCACAGGCGTTGCCGCCGCCACGCGCTCGTGAGCCCTGCTCGCAACCCTCCGTTCCTCGCACCCTGCCTTCCCTCCGCCACTCTTTCGTTTTCTCGTCCTGTTCTCACCCTCCTCTCGCCCTATTCTCCCCGCCCGACCATGCATTCCTGTCCCTCACGACCGCTCGTGTCCCCGGTGTGTGTCCTGTGCCCCCGTGTGCGTGCCCTTGCAGTGTGGAGCGTTACATGTCGTACCTCTCTGGAGCCTCCTCCCGCCGCCCTGCCGCCTATGCGCCACCCTCGGCCCTCGCCATTCCGTCTGTTGCCGCACCCTCTGGAAACGCGCTCAGGTGAGCCACACACGCAGCGGAAAGGGGAGAGGCTAGGGGTGTTGATCACTGCTGCATGGGCTGCGGTTGCAGCTGGAGAAGCTGAGGGGCTCGCACTCGCAGGCCTTGTAACTCTGTTGTGCTGCCTTTGACCTTGTTGGCGTGCAATTAACGCCAGCCTGCCAGGTAGCATCTCTCCTCTAACTTCCACCCTGGGTGATCCCTGCCTACGCCCCTTCTTCCACCCGTCCTTGTTCCTCTCTCCCAACCCTGCTTGACTGCTGATCGTAACTTCCCCTGGCTGGTGTGGCGTGGCGGCGTTGTGTCCCCTGGTGCTGGCAGTCCAACGAGTGAGCCCGAAGGCAACATGCGGCGCCACCGCAGCAGGCGCAGGGCCATGCAGGAGGACAGGCTGGGCCACCTCGCTGGCAGGTCCGTTGGGCAGAGATGGGGAGGGGGAAGCTGCTGGGGAAAGGGGCACAGGAAGAGGGTAAAGAGAGGGAAGCATGGAAGGGATGGGGGCGGGCAGGTAAGTAGAGGGGGGTAATGTTCGGCGTTAGAGTGTTATGTACCTTTGCTGGGTCCTCGGGTAGAGTGTGTGTCTGGGAGAGAGAGAATTTGCCATGTGAGTGCACTAGCCATACTTGCAGGGCCGATTCACAGAGAATAAAAAACCCTGCAAGGGGCGGCATCGTTATCACCAGTCTGTGAGCTGTGCTCCTGGGACCACATCTAATTCCTTTTGCAGGCCTTTCTCTCGCAGCCATCTAATCCTGCCCATCCTTCGCATTCGCAGCCCCTCACTCTCTCTTCCCTCATCCCACCTGTGCGTCACAGAACGCACATGCAGCACTCGCGGTCGGCCAACGCGTGTGAGCGCGGGTTCATGAGTGGCGGCGAGGGGGGTCCAGGGCGGTACGAGCGCATGTCCATGCTCAGCGGCGCTGTGAGCGAGTCCGAGGGCGCTGTTGCCATGACCACCCGCGCTGCCGCCTACCTCATGCGCCACACTCCCCCCTCCGGCAGCGTTGAAACCAGGTACAGTGCACCAACAACCTGCAGCACTTGTGACTGCCACTGTTGTGTTCCACTTGTGACCACTGCCAGTATGCCCTGGCAGGTTCTTCAGGATCCCGCCAGGCGTGAGAGTTCATTCCAGCCGCCTCATCTCATGCATTCAGCACATGTGGTTTCTCCCTTCTCAGCCCACCACGCCACCCCACGCTCACCATCCCCTCTCTCTCTCTGCTCTGTTCCCATGCGTGCCATGTGAGCGTGTGGCAGTCCTGAGGCAGCGCAGGCATACCGGTCACGGTCGGACAAGAGGATGGGGTCGGCAGCTGCAGCAGCCGTGGCAGCTGTGAGCTCGGGCTACGACTCGCCCACCCCGCCCTCCTCTGCTGCTACACTCGCTGCAGGGGCAGGGGGGATGGGTGCAATGGGGGGAATGCAGGCAGCGGCGATGGGAGGACCAGTGCCGCCAGGTGCAGGAAGGTGAGCTGTGTGGTTGGCTGTGCTGCTCGTCTGAGCCTCACATGCTCCCTGCTCGCACTACACTGCTCTCAAAATGCTGAGCTTACCCCATGCTGTGGTGCTGCGCTGTGGTTGCATGGCCAGCCAGGCATGTGTGGTGGCACGGCATATAGTGCACAGCGGCATGCATACAGCACATGATGTTCGCTCGCACCCGTAACACCACACCCTCGCTGGTGCTATGTGCATGTGTGTGCCATGGCATGGCAGGTCGGATGGCAGTATGTCGGACCACTTGTTCATGTCAGCGCGAACCAGGGCGTCCCTGGCGCCCATGAACAGACGCTCCTTCGACAACTCCTCCTCCCACAGGTACTGCGCCTTGCCCCTTCCCCTCTTCTCCTGCCCTTTCTCTTTCTCTCTCGCACCTTCGCTCATGCACTCTCTCCCCGACGGTGCGCATGTGGGCTCCTGTGTACGCTCTCTGCTGTGTGCAGTCAATACCGGCGCAACACTGTAGGGTCAGATGTTGAGGACTCCAGGCAACTCCCGCCCAGGTGTGTTGCACGCCCTGCTGTGCCGTGCTTTTCTGTGCTGTCCTGTGCTGTGCGGTGCCATGCCATTCCATACTATGCTATGTTGCAATGTAGTCACAACATCCCATTCCTCTCTGCATCCCGCACCACACCCGCACCTGCACCATGTCCCCTCCGCTCTCTTGAATCAGCTCAATATTGGGAGGGGATGCAGCAGCATCAAGTTCGTCCACAATGGGTGCGGGCGCCCCACCAGGAGGGCTGGCCCCCACGCCCCCTGTGGGCCCCTTTGAGCCGGCTCCCCCTCTGGTGCGCCGCCGCACCTACTCTGCTGCTGACGGCTCTGCAGAGGTCTCAGCGGCAGGCATGGAGCAGTACGTGTGGGGTGGGCTAACAGGGCGCTTGGGTATAGATCGGGATGCAAGGCATGCGTGCAGGGGGTGCAGGGAGTTTGTGGGAAGCTGCTGTCGAGCTATGTTTGGTTGCTCACTTGCTTCAACTTCCGTTGCCTTATCGACCTCCCTTATTGCCCCTGGTGTGGCATGGCATGGAATGGCAGGAATCGCACGTTCCTGCCCACACCGCCCCCGCGCAGAGGAGTGGGAGAACCATCTGCTCCGCGGTGAGACTGCTGCTCCCTGCTCTACCATCCTCACGCCCTACTGCTCGCTGCTCTGCTGTAGTGCCACCATGCACCATGCACCATGCACCATGCGCCATGCACCATGCACCATGCACCATGCACCATGCACCATGCACCATGCTCCATGCACCATGCACCATGCACCATGCACCATGCACCATGCACCATGCTCCATGCACCATGCACCATGCACCATGCACCATGCGCCATGCGCCATGCACCATGCGCCATGCACCATGCACCATGCACCATGAACCATGCACCATGCACCATGCTCCATGCACCATGCACCATGCACCATGCACCATGCACCATGCTCCATGCACCATGCACCATGCACCATGCACCATGCACCATGCACCATGCGCCATGCACCATGCACCATGCACCATGCACCATGCACCATGCACCATGCACCATGCGCCATGCACCATGCACCATGCACCATGCACCATGAACCATGCACCATGCACCATGCTCCATGCACCATGCACCATGCACCATGCACCATGCACCATGCACCATGCTCCATGCACCATGCACCATGCACCATGCACCATGCACCATGCACCATGCACCATGCGCCATGCGCCATGCACCATGCACCATGCACCATGCACCATGCACCATGCACCATGCACCATGCACCATGCACCATGCACCATGCACCATGCACCATGCTCCGTGCACTGTGCAGCACAATGCATCATGCACATTCTCACAAGTGTACCCATGAAACCTCGCCATTCCCTGCCTCCAGCCACCGCTCAGCTGCTCTCACGGCTTCTCCCATTATCCCATCCGCCGCTCCTCAGCATTCTGCTCTCCTTTTCCCGCCCTCCGTCTCTCTTCCACACTCTCGTCCCCACCCTCTCCTCCCCGCCCTCTCCACTCCCCCCTCTTCCCCCATCCGCCCTCTCTCCCCGCCCTCTCCCCCCGTGCCCATGCCCCTGCGTGGGTGCAAGCAGGGGGAGGCGGCGCACGACAGCACCGGAGGTCAGCGATGAGGTCGCCAAGTGAGTCATGCCTTGCCGCGCACACTGCACCCCCATGCCCTGCCATGCCATGCCATGCCACGCCACGCCATGCCATGCCTACCCTGCCATTGTCTCCTCAGGTGGGTCTGTGCTATGCTCTTTCCACAGTACCTGTGTCCCTTCCACAGTACCCCTGTCCATTCGCTCCTCCTAACGCACCTCACTTCTCCGCTTGCATGCATGGTTGGGTGCTTCCAGGAAGGTGCGGGAGTACAACGAGGCGATTCGCAGGGACAGGAGGGCGTTGAGAGTGGAGACAGCAACAGCAGCAGCGGGGGAGCAGCAGCTCACGGCGGATGGCAGCGACCTCTCCACTGCTCCCTCGCCGCTCCCCCCCACCTCCTCCACCTCCGTCTCTGCTGCACCGTTCTCCTCTGTCCTGGTCAGTACCTGTCTCTGCCACCTTCCACTGCCTCTGTCTCTGCCACCTTCCACTGCCTCTGTCTCTGCCACCTTCCACTGCCTCTGTCTCTGCCACCTTCCACTGCCTCTGTCTCTGCCACCTTCCACTGCCTCTGTCTCTGCCACCTTCCACTGCCTCTGTCTCTGCCACCTTCCACTGCCTCTGTCTCTGCCACCTTCCACTGCCTCTGTCTCTGCCACCTTCCACTGCCTCTGTCTCTGCCACCTTCCACTGCCTCTGTCTCTGCCACCTTCCACTGCCTCTGTCTCTGCCACCTTCCACTGCCTCTGTCTCTGCCACCTTCCACTGCCTCTGTCTCTGCCACCTTCCACTGCCTCTGTCTCTGCCACCTTCCACTGCCTCTGTCTCTGCCACCTTCCACTGCCTCTGTCTCTGCCACCTTCCACTGCCTCTGTCTCTGCCACCTTCCACTGCCTCTGTCTCTGCCACCTTCCACTGCCTCTGTCTCTGCCACCTTCCACTGCCTCTTTCTCTGCCTCTTTCTCTGCCTCTCCCCTGCGTCCTGCCCGTCCTCCTGCTATGCCCATGCGACCTATCAGCGTGTCTCCACAGCATCTCGCTGCACCACCTCCTGCATCCTCGTCTCACCACATCCCGTCCAATATCCCCTTTTCCATGTATTCTTTTCCATGTCCTCATCCACTCTTATTGAACTCTGTTCCTCCCACCTCGGCCTCCTCTCCCTTCCTTCCCACGTGCCATGCCCCTCCCCTGCGCCCTGCCCAGCGTGTGTGTCCCACATGCCACCAGCACTGGCCGCTCACCACAGCACAGCTCTCCCCTGCCGTCCCCGCCACTGCTGCCACCACCCCCTCCACCGCCACCACCCCCGCTGCCACCTCCGGCCCCACCGCTCCACCTGCTGCCGCTGCTGCTCCCTCACTCTCTCGTGACTCCAGTGGTGGGGGGCCGGGGCAGCTGGGAGGAGAAGAGCAGCGTGCAGGGGAGGGTGGGGGAGAGGAAGCAAGGGGGGTGAGGGCGGACGAGGGGGACGCTGGGGGTACAGGCGAGGGCGCTAGGGCTGGCGGGGAGGGTGGTGGGGAGGGCGGAAACATGGGGGAGGGTCAAGGAAGAGAAGAGGCAGGGAGAGTGGATGGGGAGGAAAGGAGGTGCAGAGGGGAGGGAAAAGAGGGTGGTGTGGAAGATGGAAGTGGTGTGGAAAACGGTGGAGAAGGGAAAGGTGGGAAGGAAGTAGGTCGAGAGGAGAGATGTGGGGAGGAAAGAAGTGGGGAGGAGAAGGCTGAAGAGGGGAGAGGGGGAGAGGAGGGAGCAACAGCGCAACAAGGTCTGGATGGAGAAGGCTCTCAGAAGCAAGGAGCAGTGGGGAAGGAGGTAGGAGATGGGGAGCAGTCGGGGACAGCAACAGAAGCACAAGGTGCGGGTGCGGGCGAGAGCAGTGGGAGTGTGCAGCGGCAGCGGGCGGGCATGAGCCATCGGTCGCAACCATCCCTTGGCAATGCCAGTGGCAGCTCAGGCTACGTCAGCCCTCTACAGTCCGCCTCCCCTCGCCCACAGCACCCCGCCTCGCCACCGCCACCCGCCTCCTCCCACCCGGCCTCTTTGCGGCGCCCCACGCCCCCCGGTGCTTCAGCGCCGGGCAGTGGAGCACTGTCATCTGCACCGGGCAGCCAGCGCCAGGCCGCGCCCGCTGCTGCTGCACTGCCTGCTGCCCCCGCGGCACTGGTGCCAGCGCCACCCGTGGCAGTGCAGGCTGTGCTGGGCAGCGAGCAGTGGACCATTGACTTTAATGAGCTGCGCCTGGGCATCCGAGTGGGCATTGGTGCGTGCTTTGCTTCCGTGCTCCTCTGCTCTGCTCGCTCTGTGCGTCCATGCCATCCGTGCTCATGCTTCCACGTGACTCTTCATTCTCCACTTAAACGCGCCCTCTCTTCGTTGTATACTTCTCTCGTTACCCCTCCCCCCCTTCCTGGTGCTGGTTGCAGGGTCGTTTGGGGAGGTTTTCAGGGCGGTGTGGAGGGGAACGGAGGTGGCGGTGAAGCGGCTGTTGGTGCAGGACGACCCATCACCGGAGGAGTACGAGGACTTCTACAACGAGGTCTCGTTGCTCAGGTCACCACTCGCTCCCTGCTGCCTCCTCACTGCCGCATCCGCGTTCCCACTGCCATTCCATCTTACCAGTTGTTTCTTGCGTTGCTGTCATCGCCATGCGCTGCCATCCATGCGGCCATGCAAGCACACCTTTCCCATGGCTCAAGTAACCCCACATGCTTTGTGCTTGCTGTACAGCGCACTCTCTATTCACCTAACTCATACATTACGAGTGCATTGCGTCTCTGTGTGTGCGTGCGTGTGCTTGTCTGGTGTGTGGCTGGTGTGTGGCTGGTGTGTGGCTGGTGTGTGGCTGGTGCGTATCATGTGGGTGTGTGTGCATGTATCTCGCTGCACGCTGCTTCACAACAGTCGTCTGCGCCACCCCAATGGTACTTCTCCTTCCCCTCCTCGCACATATCCACCTGTCTCGCTTCATGCGCCTCTCTCCTCTGTAACCCCCCCTCCCCTTTTCTTCCCTTGCCCCGTCCCCCCTTCCCTCGTGTCGTGCATTCATCCTGCTGGTTGCACCGTGCTCCTCTCATAGCCCTCACAAACACACATCTCCTCCTCTTCAGCCACCCAATTCATTCCGTTCCATTTCTTCCATTCCAACTCCCCCTTCCTCCCTTTTATACTCCCCCCAAATCCCGCCCCCTTGCTCCTCACATAATTCCCTCCTGATCCCACCGTCAACGTCCCTCCTCCCCACCCAACCTTCCCTCCGGTGTGGCAGTGCTGCTATTTATGGGGGCGTGTGTGCAGGCGCCGCAGGTGTGCATGGTGACGGAGTACATGCACATGGGGTCGCTCTACCGCATCATCCACTCCCGCGAACCAGGCCAGGGCGGCGAGTCGCTCAGCTGGAAGCGCCGCTACAAGATGCTCCGGGATATCTGCAGGTGGGGGAGGGGAGAGGGGTGGGAAGGAGTGAAATTGCGTGGGATGGGATGGTACGCTGTGTGTGTTGTTGAGGCTGTTTTGAGCATCTTCCATGGTGATATGGGTAGTTGGACATAGCTCAAGCCTCTGCATAGTTCCCCCCCTGCCAGCCCCTGTTATCAATCCTCAGCGTCTGCTACCATCTGTTCCCCTCCACCTCTTCCTCTCACTCGTTTCTCTCTCCATCTCTTTTCCGCCACCAGGGGCATGCTGTGTGTGCAGCGCATGAGCATAGTGCACCGGGACCTCAAGTCCGCCAACTGCCTCGTGGACAAGCACTGGTGCGTCAAGATCTGTGACTTCGGCCTCTCGCGCCTGGCGCCCGACGGCCTCGTGCTGGGGCGCACGGCAGCGGGCACGCCCGAGTGGATGGCGCCGGAGCTTCTGCGCAACGAGCCGTGCTCCTTCAAGTGCGACGTGTTCAGCATGGGCGTCATCATGTGGGAGCTCGTCACTCTGCGCCGCCCCTGGGAGGACGTCAAGAACCCACTCGAGGTGTGTGTGGGGGGAGGAGGGGAGGGTGGGGGGTTGGGAGGGGGATAGGGGGGGATGGGGAGGGACTGGAGAGGGATCGGGTGGGTGGGGAGGGAAAGGAAAGAAGGGTGGGCAAAAGGGGAGAATGGAGGCTTTAACATCCTTGTTTGAATGAGAGAGTGCCTGCTTCTCAATGGTGTTGGCATGTCTGTGCCTGTGTGCTCACGTGCCCGCATGTGTGCATGTGTGGCAGGTGGCATACGCGGTAGCGCATCGGAATGCGCGCCTGCCTGTGCCGGATGGCATGCTAGGGCAGCTCATAGCAGGTACGCCACTGACGCCCACACCACCTCAGTCCTAAAAGTTTATTTTTTTTCTATGTATTTATTTTACCATCCTCTAACTTTTCCTCCACAACACCCTTTCCTCCTCCTGCAGGCATCACGCCCAAGCACACACCCGCACATGCTCCTCCCATTTCTAGAGTTCTCAAAAGTGATTTCACAGCAACTCTCTTTGTGTGACTTCCGCTTTGCACTGTGAAGCTTATCCGTCGGCCCTGTCTCCTACCGGTACCATTCTCCCCCTCCCCCACTCTCCCCCCTCCCCCCCTCTCCTCCCTCTTTCCGCCTTCCACCCCCCACCCCCCCGGGCTGTGGCAGACTGCTGGGAGGACGATCCAGAGAGGCGGCCCAATTTTGAGCAGATTCTGGAGAGATTGCACGAGTGCGAGTACCTTGATGTGTGATGGACACTAACCACGGGCTGTGCCCTGCCCTGCCCTGCCCTGCCCTGCACGCCTCTTCATGCTGCATGTGCCGTCATGCACATGGGTCCTGGTTGCTGCAAGCCTTTCTGTTTTGACTCCGCTGCACTGGTGAACGTGCTTGGTGCGTGTGCAGTGCTACTTTGCCGTGCAAGCCACACCTTGCTTCATAGCTCCAACAGCACTACCTACCACTCCCAAGTTCATTGCTGTCTCCTGCCATCACAAGACCCTCTGGACCCGTGGGCTTGTCTTGCCTGTTACAACCACTGCCTAGGACCTCTCAAGATGTGCTGCACAGTGGCACAAACAAAATAAACAGCTCTTTCTACATAAGGTTTTGAAACTCCAGGCATCAGATAAAATACTCATCTAATGCGTGTCAGCACTGGGTCATGTTATAGCAAGCCATTAGTGGCAGTAGAAAGACCAGCCAGCCATAGCAACAGAACCACCAAATGGAACCACCTACAGAGCTGCTGCCAGTCCCAAGATTCTACTTACGGGCCCTCAGGCCCTGTGCTGTGTATGCCCTCCCTGCCTCCTCCCCGCAACCCCTCTCCCCCATCCAAGCACCACACCTACCGGTACCCATCCCTTGTTGGGCTGAGAAAAGCCCTTTCGATCGTTTTCAAGACTAAAGTCTCAGATTAGTGATGTATTAGCGGAAACGCAATAGTGAACTAATTGAACCACCTTGCACTGGTATGTGAGAACAAGAAAAGTTGATAATAGCAAAGAGATACAAAGCTTTATATGATTACACAGGAATATGAAAGGTTTCACTAACTGTAACTGCTGTTGCGGTTCGATACAGCGACGACTCGGGTAAGTGAGTCAGTTATGTGTCCTTGCTGTCGCGCTGCTTTTCGGCGAGTCAAGTTCGCTGACCTTTGACCTTCACTCTGTTGGGCTGAAAAAGACCTTTAGGATCTTTGCAGGACTAAATTCAGAGTAGGACAATGTAATAGCGGAAGCGTTAAATAAAAGACTTGTGAACCACCTTGCGCTAGTATGTGAGGGCAAAGTAGACTGATTAATAGCAAAGAGATACAAGCTTTTGTCAGAATCCCAACCACTAGACCATTGGGATAAAAGGGCTTATTAACTAGCGGGTCAGTGCGCCCATAACCCCCCAGGACAACGAGCCTGTAACCCTTCCCTAGGATCAATCGGGGATCACCAGTGGACCTCTGACACCCCCCCACACTGGGATGCCCGAAGTGCACACACTGGGATTCGGACCCGAGACCTTCGCTCTGATAGCATGTCAGAATCCCAACCACTAGACCATTGGGATAAAAGGGCTTATTAACTAGCGGGTCAGTGCGCCCATAACCCCCCAGGACAACGAGCCTGTAACCCTTCCCTAGGATCAATCGGGGATCACCAGTGGACCTCTGACAGCTTTGATAAGAATACGAGGGAATATGAAGGGTTATAACTAATAACCGTTTTACCATTGCTGTTGCGGTTCGATACAGTGACGACTCGGGCAACTGCTCAATAGCGAGTCAATTGTTTGTCCTTGCTGTCGCGCTGTACTTGTCGGGTCAAAGGTCGCTGACCTTTGACTTTCGCATAACCTCCAGCAGTTGTTCAACCTTCGAGGGTTGACTCGCTGATGCTTCGATATGTTCTGCTTCGCTTCTGACTTGGTGTTTCGACACGACAGAGGCGCTTAAATCAATTGTTTCCAACACACTCAACCTCTTGTTGTCTTTCTGTCAACCGCTTTGGTTGACTCGCTGGTGCTTCGCTTCAGTTCGCTTCGCTTTTGTTGTAGTGCTCGACACATCAGAAGCATGAACTATATGTTTCCAACATCCCTAAGCTACACAAGCTCTAGGCCCAGGTTCCTAGAAAGAAGGGATTCTGGCCTTGGACTATGCCCAGCCAGACAGGCCAAGACGGAATGATGAGTGCACCTACGAGCTGATGGCTTCCCTCCGCTTCTTAGCGGGGGGCATGGACAGCAGCGTAACATTTGGCCCATACAGCCACTGCCCTAGCACGGATGCCACAAACGCCCCGTTCAAATCCACGCCCTCTGCTATCCCCACCACCGTCACCCCCTGCCCCACACTCCCTGCTGCTGCTGCTGCCGCCGCTGCAGCTGCTGCGTCTGGAGTGGAGTCGGGCGGTGGGAGCGGCGGAGAGACGTGCCAGTGCGGGCGCGGCGAGGGGCTGGGCGATGATGCGATGAGGTACAGGGACGTGTCCGGTACCAGGGATGCCAGCTGCAGGGAGGGGCGCGGTTGGGGGGGTGGGGGACAGGCGGTGAGGCGAGGTGCACTTCGAAATGGTCAATGGGAAAGGGAGGGGTGCATGCATGACTTAGCAACGGCATGCAAGGGGAGGGGAAACAAACAAATAGCAATTCAGAATGGAAAGGGGGTTGGGTGGGTGGGTGGGTGGAGGCGCGAACGGAAGGGGAGAAGGGAATATGAAGGAGAGCAGGCAGGGCAGTGTGATTACAATGTCGGCTGCTGATGATGCAGCGTCGCAGGGCAGCAAGGCGAGCAGCGAGGAGAGGCGCGGCGACGGCTGAAGCGGGTCCTGGTGTGATGGGCCATGTTGAATGTGGTGCATGAGGAGGGAGAGGGGAGAAAAGGGGGGAGAATCGGGTGGGGTGAGGAACAGGTGCAGAGAGGATGGGCACGGATGGATGAGAGTTGAGAGGGGGGGATGGAGCAGGAGGGCGTGGAGGGATGGTTGGGCATGCTGACTCAACTGTATGCTGACAGTGGGTGTCAAGTGCACAGTGGCGATACACAGCACTTCATGTGCGTACCTGCTCCATGGCCTCTGTCAATCTGCCCACTGCCACTGCAAGCGCCGACGCCACCGCCTCCGTCCCACCTGCGCCGGTCCCCTTGCCCTCCCCTTGCCCCTCTCCCTCCCCAATGACGGCACTCGCCATGCGCATCCCTGGGGGCAGCGACATGAGCAGCACCCCCACCGAGTACTGCTCCTCCCCGCCCTCCCCCGCGCCCTCCGCGCCCCCCACCGCCACGCCATCCACAGCTCCCCCTGCCGCTGCCCCCCCTCCCTCCGCCCACACGCACGCGCCTATGACCTCACTCCCCACCACCAGCTGCGGCACTGCTGCCAGCGCCACCCGCGCCAACCCCCGCCCGTCCGCCCCCCCTACCCCCTGCGCGCACAACGACCCCGCCTTCCCCGCTTTCGGCCGCTGGCGGAAGGGCAGCAGGCGCAGGAGACTGGGGTTCGCGCGGGGCGCGCGGAGCAGCGAGACGGCAGCGAGGACGGGCCCGGACGCGAGGAACGAGTCTGCTGCAGCGCGGCACGCGGCGTCTATGGCGGGCAGCAGCGCCGCTGACGTGGCGACGCCCTGCGACGCGAGCAAGCCGCCAAGCGAGGGGGAGGAGGGGGAGAGCGAGGAGAGCGCGAGGATGGTGCGCATGTCCGCGTGGGTCGGCGCGGACCACCCAGGCGGCACCACCCACGTGGGCGTCGTGGCGGAATCGCGCAGGGGCGACAGCGACGAGCCTGCTGCAGCGCCGTCCGTGCCGCGGCCCCGCGTTACCTGCGCCCACGCACTCGCGATCGGCTCTGGCAGTCGCGACGGCAGCGCTTGCAGGCTAGAAACGAGCCCTCCCGCGCCAGAGGCGGAGAGCAGCGGCGCGTTGAGGCGCATGATAGCAGCTGCTGCAAGAGACGACGCGACGACCAGCGCAATGGACAGCGATACTGACACCCCCGCAGGCGCCTGCGACAGAATCGCGCCCCCGCCCGCCGCCGCTGCGCCTCTCCCGCCCGCGCCCTGCCAGCCGAGCCAGTGCCCCACGCCCCCGATGGACGCCACCTGCTGCGCCTTCTTCTCCGGGATGATCAGGATCTGCCCCACCTGCAGCCCCCCGCCCTCCTCGCCCTCGCGCACGCCGTTGCGCTCCGCCAGCTCCTGCCACGCCACGCCGTACCGCTCCGCGATGTCCGCCAGGCTGTCCCCCGGCATCACCATCCCCACGCGCGCGGCCGCCAGATGCGCCCCCGCTGCCCCGCCCGCGGCGGAACCTTGCTGCCCCCCGCTGGGCCCCCCAGCCGCTGCTGGCCCGCCTCCGCCGCCCTTGTCCGCCCCGCCCGCAGCCACCACGAGCGCGCCCCCCATGGCCTCCACGTCCGCGGGATCCAGCGGGAGCGCCGCGCCCGTTGCGCGCCTGCGCCCCGCGGGAACGCGGATCTCGTCCGCAGGCTTCACTTTAGCGAGATCGACGCCCGGGTTCATGTCCTGTAGCTGCTCCACTGTAAGCCCGTAGTCCGCTGCTAACGAGGATATCCACTCCCCTCGCCGTACCCTGTGCACCCGCCATCTCTGGTTCACTCCTTGCTGCCCCTGCGCCTGCCCCTTCTGCTGCGCCTGTGCCTGTGCCTGCTGCTGCTGCGGCACCTGCGGAGCCTGCTGTTGCTGCTGCTGCTTTTGCTGCTGTTTCTCCCGCGTCCCCCCCGCGCCATCTTTCTGCTTGCCGTCCCCACCCATCCCCCGAATCAGCGCCTCGAAGAACGATGCCTCCGCTGCCGGCGCCCCTCTGCTTCCGCCAGCTCCCCCCACCACCGCGCCCACCGCCGCAACACCCTGCGCCGGACCCCCTTTCGCCTCGCGCGCGGCACCTGCGGCCTTGGCCTCTGGCACGGCGCACACGTCGCCGCCCGATTGGCTGCCTGCACTGGCCCCTTCCCACCCCGCCGAGGCGGGCGGCTTGCAGATGGGCGGAGGCGCGCACACGGGCGCGGAGGCGGATGGCGCAGATGGTGCGGACGGGGACGGCGAGGGGGCAGGGGAGGGAGATGGGACGGATGGGGGGACGGGACAGAGAGGGGGAGCCGCAACGGTTGCGGCTTGGCTCGCGGAAGGCTTATCGCGGGAAGCAGCTGCGGAGGCGGAAGCGGACGCTGTAGCTTCAGCCACGACCGCGGCCTTACTCCCCCCGTCGG
The DNA here is from genome assembly GCA_947471745.1 of Closterium sp. Naga37s-1. Lineage (NCBI taxonomy): Eukaryota > Viridiplantae > Streptophyta > Zygnematophyceae > Desmidiales > Closteriaceae > Closterium > Closterium sp. Naga37s-1. The sequence goes on from CANJKZ010000006.1 coordinate 4,856,259, forward strand.
CGCTCTTCAGCGACGCGCCAACCCCCTTCGCCCTGCCGTCCCTCTCCCCTGCATCCCCTGTCGCCACCCCGCCTCCCTCCTTCCCCTTCGTCTCCTCCTCCCCTTTACCCCCCTTCGACCCCGCCCCTGCCACGTCAGCCCCGCGTGCCGCCGTCGGCTGCTGGCGGAGGCGCGCGGCGCGGCTCTTGGGGACGTTGATGCGCTGCTTGGGGCGCACGTTGTCGAGATTGACGCCGGGGTTGAGGCGCCGCAGATACTCGATGTCCACGTCAAGGCGGCTCGCCACGTCACACACCCACTCCTTGCGCTTCAACACGTACTCCTCCACCCCCTCGGACCGCCCCCCCCCAACAGGCCCCCCCAGCAGCGAGTCCAGCCACGACCCGCCGGACGGGCGCGCCGCCGGCTTCGTGCTGCGCGCCGATGCGGACGGCGCAGTGGGCGCGGCGGGGGGGGACGGGGCTGCTGCGGAAGGGAGGGAGGGGGAAGGACCGGGGGGGGGGGCGGTCGGAGCAGGGGGGGCAGTGGTTCCAGCGGGCTTTTTCGCGGAGGCAGCGGGGTCGGAGTCGGCGCTGGCGGGGGGGGTGGTGGCTTGCATGCGCGCGGCGCCGCCGGTTGGGCCGGCGGCAAAGGTGGTGGAGAGCTGCTGCGCGGCGCGGGTGAGTTCGCGCTCGATGGGATCGAAGGGCGAGGGGCGGCGCGGGACGACGAGGCGCTGGCCGGCGAGGACGCGGTCGATGTTGACGGTGGGGTTGAGCGCGCGGATATCCGCCACGGTGCAGCGCCGCTCCACGCACACGTCGTACACCCACTGGTTCTGCTTCAGCCTGCGCACGGGGAAGGAGGCACGCGCGAACGCGCGCAGCGCGGAAAGCAGGTTGTGTGGAAAGGACGGAGAATGCGAATGTGAAAGGGGAGTGGGGGAGAGAGCAAGGAGGGCAGGCCTGAGGGGATCGGCACGAGGGTATGGGGACGATTGAGTGGCGCGAATGGGTTCGGCGCGGAATAGCGGCCCTTATCGCAGTGTCCTAGCGCTCGTCGAGAAGCGAACAGCGAGCAAGGCAGGTCCGGAAGCCAGGTTAACTTTTAGGTTGGCGTAACGCATGCGACAATCAATGCCAGGCAGTGTCGCATCAGCTGGACCTTCATAAACCCTCACCGAATCACTTCAGTCTTTCGCGGCGCATCGATGGCTTTGGCCTTAGCCACGGCCCCGCGCATCCGTCCATCCTCCGTTTTTGCCGCCCCTCCCGGCGCTAAAGCCGGCCGCACACCCACACGTCCTCGTAACAATCGGTCGTGTCCAACGGGCGTGACTGATATTCTTTGGCCCGCGAAATCTGACAGCAGCGACACGCCCCCACGCGGAGTGCACGATCTGCTCGACCTAACGGAGAGTAACGGCGACACTAGGGAGGCACGAGGCGCGGAGGCGAGGAAGCGCGCCGATAACGATAAGTTGCGGGGAGGACTATGGAGAGGACGGCTTGAAGGAAGCATAGACATTTGGGAAGCCATGCTGAGGGCAACAACCTTTGGTCCTCGCTGTACGGCCTCCATAGAAGTCGCTGGGGAGCTAACTGCAAACATGGCGCACATGCAGCATTCCGGCGAGTCTGCAGAGGACGGAGCTGCAAGGACCACTCAAATAAGCGACAATCTGCGCCTGCGTCTATGATCGAACTGAACTAAAGTTGTGAAGTTGTGTCAGAAACGTAAGGAGAAATCAAGGCCGACCAGCAGACAAGCTCGAGGTGCGGTTGAGTTGAAAATGAGAGCAAGACGACAGAGGTCCAGTTTATGGCGGGAGAGGAGTGTTGTTGATGGGCTGGTCGCTGGAGTGCTGCTGCCGCTTTGTGCGCTTGTAACGAAGCTCAAGATGTGCTTATGACGAGCTCTACGACGCCGCACGATGGCTTGGTTCCTTCGTGCGTGCGATGCTGACAACCGATGTGTGCCCAGCCCAGTGCGTCTGCCGCACGATCAGGAGAGATGGGCTGAAAACATCGTCCTTGTACGCGTTATCAAATTTTACTTGCCCAATAAGGATAGACATTCATCACCAGAAAATACTGTTGCGGTATCATCACAGTTGTCAGATTATTCGTTTGTCAAGTTTCTAGTGATTGTTTGCCCGAGAGCAATTCATCTCACCAAATAGACACTGAAATGGGAGTTGCGCCACTTTCATAAATCGATCATGTACAAAAAAATGTCAAGCAAACAAATTCCCAGGCACTAGACTGAAGCCCATGCCTAGCTAAATGACAACTAGATGACATAGTCCAGCACAAACTCATCTCCTCCATTCCCCTTCCCATCACCTTTCCTCCTCACTATCTTTGCAGGGTTGCCCACCACAGTGGCTTCTGCCTCCACGTCTGTCAACACCAGGCTACCGGCTCCCACCTTCACCCGTTCGCCCAGAGTCACAGGACCTAGAATCCGGGCCCCTGCACCAATGACTGAACCCCTGCCCACGCGTGGGTGGCGAATACCAGCAATGGCGCCAGTACCGCCAAGCGTGACATTGTGCAGCATGGACACTTCGTCTCCGACAACAGCGGTCTCGCCGATTACCACTCCCGTTGCGTGATCCAACATTACCCCTTTGCCTATCTGCGCGGCGGGGTGGATATCCACCTGAAACACCTCCGACATGCGGTTCTGGAGCGCCATTGCCATACTGTATCGACCCTGCTGCCACAACCTGTGCGCCGCGCGGTAAGCCTGAAGAGCTGCGAATCCCTTGTAATTCAAGAAGCAGAGGAGAAAGCCGTCGCATGCTGGATCTTTCTGCCGCACTGCCATCAGATCAGCCCGGATGGCGGCTTGAATGCTGCGGTCATCAAGAAACATCTCTCTGAAGAGCTCGAACAGGTGCGACGCGAGCAAGGTGGGCGACGAGAGCTTGTTGGCAATGTGCGCAGCAAGCGCTGGTTCCAGCGATCTGTGGGTGAGCACGGTGGAGTACAGGTAGCTCGCTAGAGCTGGCTCTTCCTCCGCAGCCGCACGTGCCTCGGCACGAATCTGCAGCCACACATCCTCTTCCATCACCGCCGCAGCGCCGTTCCTCTCCAAGCTCTCGCTTTGAGGAGGTGCGGCCAGCGAGCCATTCAATTCCGCCTGTCCTACAATCGCGGCAAAGCGTGGAGCTGGGTCTTGCGAGCTCGACACGGCAGGAGGCAGCGCGGGACGAGAATTGGAGGCAGGCGACGGAAGCAGCAGCTGCGCGGAGCGAGGGACGGTGACGGGAATCAGATGGCCCGAGTTGATGCCGAAGGCGGCAGCCCAATCGGCCTCCGACATGGTTCCGACGCCCACCACCAGCTTGCCCTCAGGGGAGTACTTCAAAATAGGTGCCGCTGTCGCCAGAGACAGGGCCGGCAGAGGATCAGTTTGGAGATTAGCTGACGGAGACGAATTATCCGCAGGTGAACCATTCGCCCTGTCTCCTTGGCGGGTGACATTCGAAGACTTGGTGTCGGTCGGCGGGCAATCTGTCACGGTAGCCTTGAGAGACGGCGCCAGAGGAGCGCGAGGAGAATTCGAATTCGGAACGAAGGGCGTGGTTGGGGGAGAAGAGCGAGACGTCTGCGCCGATGACGATGACGCATGGCTGCTGGTCACACGTGGAACCAACGACGCGGATGCGGTGACTGGTGTTGTATGTCTTGACGAGTTCAGAAGGGAATTGAAGGACGTTGTCTGACCAGTCGCGCACGTGTGAGTCATGGTGAGCGAAGCCATGGTCACTGCTCGAGGAGGCAATTGCAGCCAGAACAAACCAAAATCGGCCCAACCTGCGAAGTCAGCTTTCACTGCCGAAACCCTAATGCAAGGCAGCGGCCGATTGATCTAGCCGATCGCTGGAGGGGCGATGGCGTAGAAGACCTGAACTAGGAGTCTGAAGCCTGTCAGAGCACGATCTCGACCACTGACACACTAGTCAAACCCAAACCCAAACGGGTTGTGGAGATGGGAAGTGATGAGAGAGGATCGAAACAATCGCGAGGTAACGTCTAAAATCAGGCAGGAGGGAGGCGAGGGTGGTGGTGAGGTGAGGGGACCCAACCGCAGGTGAGGGGTGGCCGTGAGGGGAGGGCGAAAAAGCGGGAGGAGGGGAGGGAAGCAACACGTGGACGCACGGCACGATTTTGTTGTGGTTTGTGCGCCAGAGGCGAGGAACCAGAGGGGTTGGAGATCGGCAAGATGATACAGCTGGGCTCTGACGGACGATCAGGATGGATGGCGGCTGAGGTCAACCAATCAAAGTTCGCAGAGTTCCTAACAACTGGAGGCTGGTTCAGAAATAGCTGGAGGCTTGATGTGAAGATTTTGAAGATTGCGCGGTTCTTCCTCCATGAAATACACGCGGTCGCACCGCAAACTGGCAAGGGGTCTGGGCAGGAGAGCCACACCTGCCCTGACTACGTGGAGTCGCAGGGGCAGAGCAGTGTACCGGAATATTCCAGACGAGTGTTGAGGGTTTGACGGGCGACTGGCGAAAGGGTGATGAGGTGTTGGCGAAACATCCCGGAATGGATGAACGGCTTGGAAGGTGCGCGACAGGTAAGGGCTCTAGGGGAAGGCTCGCAGACGCTTCACCATAAGTGCTATCACCGTCACGCCGTTCGTCACGTGCACACTTATCTGCTTAAACACAACTACACAATGGCTGACCAATATCTCTGTGTCCTCCATCTGAAAAAATGATGAATTTAACTGTATGCTAAGATGCTCAAGAAACAGCACCAACCAGCTACAACTCAATGTTTACTACTATCTGCATATTTACATATAAAACTAATAAAATGTATGCCAAACTGGCTACAGTTGGAAAGCCCTTCTCATCCCACCCACCCGCCTTCCAAACCACCCCCACCAGACCATCCTTATCATTCCACAACCATGTAGATCCAAAGCAGCCCGCCCACATAGAGCAGGGGCATGGCGACAAGGCAGAGGCCATCGAGGCGCGAGATGAATATCTTGGCGCGGTTGGGGTCCTGCTCCACCATGCCCTTGAGATGCCCCGCCTGCGCCACCGTTTCTTGAATGCGCTTCGACAGGTGAGACAGCCCCGCAAACGACTCACTCTCAGAAAGCACACCCCGTCGATTCACCTTCTCTACTCCCATCTCCGACTCGTTTTCCTGCTCGGTTGGCTGCTGTGACACAGCTTCCCGCTCACTCTCCTGCTCCCTCAGATCCCCGCATGGCCGGATCACCGGTGCACATGGCTTGTCACTGCTCCCACGCTCACCTGACCGCACTCCACCACTGGCGGTGTGCTGTGGGGGCTTGCTCTCACTCCTACCTGCATCTCCCACCACACTCTCCTCTGCCACTCGCTCAACCCCTCCCAAACCATCGCTCTCTCCCTTCCCCTCGTTCAACCCCTCCCTTCCTCCCTCCTTCCCTTCCTCACCACCCTTCCTCCCCCCCAACCCAGCAGCATCCTTGCTGCTTTCCCCGTGCCTCCCTCGCCACCCACCCTCCCCACCCCCTACCGGTCCCTCCTGTGCGAGCAGCGGCTCAGCAGCAGCAGCAACAATAGAGGCAGAGGGGCGCCAGAGCAGGGAGAGGGCCTGCGGGGACAGGCTGGGCCAGCGACCTGCAGAGGACAGCCGCACCGCTTTGTAACTCCTCCCCACATTCCCACTCCCACTCCCACTCCCACTCCCACCCCCACTCCCACTCCCAATCCCACTCCCACTCCCACTCGCACTCACACTCGCACTCACAGCCCTGCTCCCACTCGCACTCGCATCCCTGATCCCCGACACCGCCCTCCCCACCGCTCCTGCGGACCCCATGAGGAGCCGTCTAGTAGCCCGCGCTGCCACCGACTCATTGTGCTCGCGCGCTGCCGTCTCCCCAATGCAGTACACGTAGTTGACGAGCAGTGACTGCAGCACGGCAAAGACAATGAGCGCGTATGACCAGATGATGAACCACCCCATGATGGTCACGTAGCTCGAGTGCGGCAGCGTGTCAAATATCACAAACTGGTGCGACGTGAGCGCGAGGAAGAGCGTGACGCCCGTGCCCACACGCAGCTCGAGGTGCTCCGGGGACATGCAGAAGGAGGTCCAGGAGAGGGCCACGGCGAGGAAGGTGGGGAGGAGGAAGAGGAAGAGGTAGTAGTGCCAGATGCGCTGCACGCGGATCACGATCAGCAGCGTTGAGTTGAGCGATGCTGCTGCCAGCTGCTGCTCCCGCTCCTGCCACGCCCTCCACTCGCTGCTCTCCACCCTCCCGCTCCCACACTCCCCCGCCTCTTCTTCCCCCTCCTCCTCCTCCCCGCCCTCCTCACCCTCCCACAGCATGGTGCCGCATGGAGTGCCCCCCCCACCCAGTGTGGCCCCGCCCAGCTCTTCCGAGCGCACACAGAAGACTTCGTCCGCATGGGGCTCCTCCACCCACTGCATCATGCGCCCCACGTGTGTTGCTTGGGCCTGCACGTACACACTCTCCACCTGCCACCCCGACAGGTCGTCCGGCCCGCTGCCGTCATCCCTCCTCACCCGCCCCCGCCGCATGCGAGCCCTGCTCGCCCCGTCCGCCCCGCTCGACACCCCTCCCCGCCCCGTGCTGCCACTGCTGCTGCTGTGGGTGGTGGCTGAAGGAGAGTTGCTGTCGTGGACATGCGATGGGGCGAGGGCAGAGGGCAGCAAGGAGCGGGGCCGTCGGATGGCGGCGGCACTAGGCACGAAGGAGTAGCAGCAGCTCTCCGCCCACAGCTCCACCACCAGCTGCTGCCTGCACTCCACACAGCAGAAGAAGCAGGCCAGGGGGCAGGAGAGGAAAGGGAGGAGACATGCGGGCGAGGCATGACGAGAGCGTGGAATGCTGCTTGTGAATCAACTCGCAAGGGAGCAGCAGCAGCAGCAGCTAAAGAATCCGCTCATACATCATATCATGCATTCCCAATCAGTCCCATGCGCGCATCCTCTCATAGGGTCAGATCAGACCTCGCAGCTGGCCCCGCGTGCGCATCGTAACCCCGTGTTTCCCACAGTTTCTCCTTCCTGTGCGCCCTGCCATGGCTCACGTGTCGAAGGGGTAGCGGTGGAAGCGCAGCGCGGCGTGGAAGGTGGCGCGCAGGCGGCGCCCCCAGCGCACGTTGCTGTGGTTGCCGGGCTGCAGCGCAATGGCCTCCCACTCCGTGCGCTCGTCCTCTAGCGACAGCAGGTTGCCGCCCATCACGCCCGGCAGCCACACCGAGTCGCAGCACAGGGAGCGCCCCTTGGCGCACACGCGCGCGCACGCGGAGGGATTCCCCGCCAGGAAGGTCTCCGCGGTGCGCCGGCGGATCTCGAGCGGCGCGCGCGGGTCGTGCCACGACATGCGCAGGTGTAAGATCGCCTCGAACTGGTACCGCTCGTCGTCCACCTGCGCGCGGGGGGGGCGGGGGGGCGAAGAGGGAAAGGGGGCGAAGAGGGAGAGGGGGGGAGGGGGGTCCGAGGGGTTGGCAGACGCGGGGAGAGGACGCGGAGATGGAGGAGGCTGGAGCGCGGCGCATGGCGCATGTCGCATGGCGCATGGCGCATGGCGCATGGCGCATGGCAGTGTGAAAACTGTTCACGGAACGCAACGCCACGAGCAGGAGGGAAAGACGCGCGGCGCAGTAACGCGCGCAGCGGTGCGCGCGCGGTGTCTCTCACATCAAGCAGCTTGTTCAGCACCACCGACACAAACACCGGCGTGTACGCCGCGCGCACCGCGGGCTCCCCTCCCCCCGCGCTCGCGCACGTCCCCCCGTCCCCCATCTGCAGCGCGCGGCAGTCCCCCTGCCCATTGCGACCCGGTGGCGTCAGCAGCGTCGGGTAAGGTGCGAGCCCCTGGCCGGACAGCGGGGACTGGCTCTGCGCGAGAGACGGCGGGAGATGCGGGGCGGCGAGTAGCAGGAGCAGGAGGAACGGAGCGAGGCGCGGAAGGGAGGGGAGGCGCAAGGAGCAGGGCGGAGAGGAAAGCCGGCGCGCGAGGAGCATTGCGGGAGGACAAGCAAGGAACGCAAGAACGCGAGGGCTAACGCGAGGGCAAGCGCGAGGAAAGAGAATAACGACGAGTCATGCGCGACACGTCCGAGGGCGGGACGCGCGCACATGCGAGCAGGAGCGCGGGATCGTCGCAGTGAGGGCAGGAGCAACGGCAGACAGACTAATGGTCGGACGAGAAACGGCTAGGAAAGGTGTGATGAAGTAGAGCGTGCGCTGGTGAATGCGGTGATCAGTGATCGGTGATCCGGGAGAAGCGGAGGTTGGAAGGAGGGAGGGAGCAGGTAGGTAGGTACTAGGTAACACGCGATGGCCGCCATGCATGCCAATTGACTGCTAATCCCCGTTACAAAGCGATCCGAGGAGATAGAATAACCCTTCGGGTTGAAAGTGCACCCTAGTCCATACAACGAGAGAACACTGCAATAAATGGTTTGAAAACAAATTCAACAAACTGCTGGCTGGCAGAACCTGCTTTGCGGAACAGGATAGACAGCTGGGAGTGGCAGGGCAAGCTTGCAGTGCACACTGATGAGATGAACTAATAGAACTACCCCGTCTCCCTACCAGACTCATGCGCAGCTGCACTGCTTGCCGAGGCGTCGTTCGCGGTGTCCCACTGGGGAACCACAAGGAGTGGTTCTCAACTTCTCATCATCACACTGCCACGCCCTTCTCTACCTCCATGGCTTTGCTGCCACGTCTGGCAGTCGCCAGGTGCTACATGCTGCATGCTACGTGCTACATGCTGCATGCTACGTGCTACATGCTAGGTGCAAGGTGTGGTATTGCAGGCAGGCAGCGCCGTCCTGTGGCACATCTTTGTTGCGCTGCAGTGTGGTGTTCGTGTGAGCATCTGGCATATTGCTGTTGACGTGCGCAGCGCACACAACACATGGGAGTCTTATTCTGACGCGCCTCAAAGGCGTGTGCGAGTGGAGTGGTGTGAGGGTCACGTCACGTGCGAAGAGGGCGAGCAGGCTCCGCCACCTGCACATTGAGAGGACACGGAAACTGCATCAACAACTCCACCATGACGCTCCACCACAGACAAAAACATGAATGGTTGGCAAATGCAGTTGCGCGTGCATGTGCATAGGGGGTGCATGTGGGCGTGCATGTGCATAGGGGGTGCATGTGGGCGTGCATGCATGTGCCCGCAGGTGCAACACGAAGCAAGCAGAGCAGAGCAGAGCGAGGGTCTCCCCAGCAGGAGACGGACCGGCACAGCAGAGGCGGTGTTGGCAGTGGGAGCGGAGGGCAGGAAGAGGTCGGGCTCGGCCTCGAGCGCATCGGGCTCCGAGTCCGGCAGCAGGTACGAGGGCGTGGCGTCTGCTGTATCCACGCCCATGTCCGCCTCCAACGCGTCCAGCTCTGATACCACCACCGCCATGCCCCGCCACGAAACACCAAGGGGGTGAGTTGACGGATTTAGAGAGGGAGGAGGGTGGGGAGAAAAGGGCGACACACGGAGTGCAGGAGGGGAAAGGGAGGAGCAGGAACGGAGCATGGGGAAGGGGAAGGGGGAAGGGAGCAGTGACGAAGGAGTAGGAAGGGAGGAGGGGGGAGGGGTTAGACGAAATGGAAAATGAGCTGCAAGGGAGCGGGAAGGGGGAGGGAAGTGAAAAACTACTTTCCATCTTGCACTGAACCCCTCCCTCCCCTCCACTGCCCAAGTCCGCCATAACCTCACGATCTTCATCCCAGGCCATCCCATGCCACCCCATACCCTCCCATCCCACACCACGGCATGCCCCCAGCGCACCACCGAGCAGCTCGTCCTCATCAATGTCATCGGGCACGCCGTACGACTGGCCCAGCGCCTGCTGGATCTCGTTGCTGTAGTCCATCAAGTCAAACATGTCGTCCTGCATGCTCTGCTCCATGCCACGCCGGGCCACGGCACAGGGATCACACGAGGGAAGGGAGCCGTGGTGGAGAGTAGGTGAGTAGAGGACCAAGGAGTTCTGATTGAAAACACACATCTCATGAACAGGATTTTCCCTGTGCACAGGGGTGACATTTAAGGCTGCGTGGGCTTGCTGCCTGCTGCACTTGTGGTGGAGCTGGGTGCGGGAACGGCAGCGAATGAAGCGAGCAACACGAGGAGGCGGAAAACAATTGGGTGGCGCAGAAACGAGGTGTGGGAAGCGCGGAACGCGCAGCAGGAGCAGGGCGAGAGTGCGTGCGCGTGTGCAATGCGGGGGTCACAGACTCACAGCATGGCGCAGTGCGGTGCTGTGCGGTGCAGTGCGGCACTCACATCGATGTCCTCGATCTTGACGGACTTCATCTGCGTCTTGAGCTCCTTGTTCGCTGCCTTCATGGCCGCCACCTGCCGCGCGCAGTCACCAACGCAGGGTGAGGGGGCATGGGGAAGAGGATGGGTGAGGGGGTGAATGGGGGAAAGTGGGGGGAGGAGAAGTGGGGGCGTGGGAACACACAGAGTAAGGGGAAGCATGGTTGTGGCATGAATGGGATCTTTGCAGGTATGGCGGGGGCAGGTATGGCGGGGGCAGGCATGGCTGGGGCAGGCATGGGGTGGTACTGACAGTGGCCTGCGCATCCTTGATGCCCTCTTGCGCGAACGCCACTTGCTCCACGTTGAAACTCTGGTTGTACAGATTGTCCCTCTGCCCCTCCAACCTGCCACCCGCCACCCATGCGCCACGTCCCATGCGAAAAGTGCAGCACAGCGTTCACATGCAAGGAGGAGAGAGATGGTCGCAGTGAGAGCATGGTAGCAGACGAGAGAGGCAGTACAGAATGGACGAGTAACTCGACACACACTGGGACACACGCACACGCCAACAGACGCCACAACGTGAGAGCCACCACCACGCCAACCACAACCTATTAATGCACGCCCTATCAACCACGCCCCGTGAACCACGGCGAGTGATGCTCACATCTTCTTCTGCTTCAGCACGCGCATGGCTCGCGCCTTGAGCGCCTCCTGCGCCGGCCCGGGTCGCGTACGCTTGATCTGGTCGCGGTACCGCACCAGCTCCGCCTCTAGCTTGCGGATCTTCTCGTCCAACGAATCGCCTCGCGCATTGATCTGACAGGGACACACGTGGCGCGGCGCGGTATCGTGGAGAGTGTGCAGGGTGGTTGGTGAGCAAGATGACATGGCATGGCACGCGACGATAAGACACGCATGGAGATGGTGTGAACGAGAGAGGGCGACGATGATAGAGGTGCAGGGAGGTGGTGACACGAGGTGCAGCAGAGGAGACGAACGAATTCAAATATCAGGGGGAGAAGCAAGAAAACAAGAAGGGCATGCAGCGATAGAAGGAAAGGAGGGCGGGCGACGGCGCGGGGGAAAGGAAGGGCGACGTGGATACCGCGACGGCGAAGCTACTCTTGTACTTACTCTTTCTGACGCTTCCGTGAGGCTCGGTGCCGGCGTCTTCTCTTTCTTCACACCAAATATGCGATTCATCTCGACTCTACCTTCAAGTTATGTGATAAGTGCTCGTCGGCTGCAAGACCGCGACGCAGGAGGAAAGGTGCCTTCACGAGACTACAATCTGCTCACTGGAATCAGAATCACGTAGGTGGCTATGCTGTTCGGATATTTCGAGGGAGAAATTCAAACTCGATTGGTAACCTAAACGCCGCTAAACGCGCGGAGAACGGAGGGCGGTGATAGGACGCCCGCTGGCGGTGAGACGAGACCGCGGAAAAGTGGATGCTCGGTGGTGGAGCGACCACAGGAACAAGTGATAACTAGTTTTATGTGACGGAGCACGCCGGAGCAAGAAGTGAGGAGTGATGGGAGGAGATATTAGTGTTGGCGACCAGTGAGCAATGGTGGGGTGGTGGGGTGGGGAGTCGTCGTGAATCCCCGTGTGGCACGGATTGGGATTTGGACGGAGATGAGAAGTGGAGGGTGTAAGGGAAGGGAGGGAGTACGTGGTGCTTCCACGCAGGTCACGAGTGCCGTGTGCGAGGTTGAGCATAACATTTGCTTACTGTACCGCCCCAAATCGAACAGCACCGACAACTTGTATCCCTACAAAGTTCAACATGTTTAGTTTTGTTACTCTATGATTTCTGCGCAGTTGCACCGTTGCGCTCTTGCGCTATTGCGTCGTTGCGCTCTTGAGCCATTGCAATGTTGGGCTCTTGCGCAGTTGCACTGTTGTGCTGTTGTACCGTTGCGCTCTTGAGCTCTTGCGCCGTTGCGATGTTGCGCTCTTGCACCGTCGCACTGTCGTGCCGTTGCGTTGTTGCGTTGTTGTGTCGTTGGGCTCTTGCGTTGTTGCTTCTCTTAAAATTCGCTGAACCAAGAACTGGCGAGCGGCGCACGCTCCAAGACCAGGATGGCCGGAGGATCCGGAGGCCAACGAATCTGACGGCCGAATGACAAGCCGACGCGGCTGCGACAAATGAGGCGACAAATACGATAAGTACAGCTGTGCTCGAGCAGTTGTTTTCGCGACTATCAACCATGGAGAAAGATCTCCAAGCACTGCGCAAAGGCGACGCGGGAACCTCATCGCAACCAGCACAATCTGCTCAACCGACCACAAAAAACCGTGATACCGCTGCGCACACCTTCTCCCTCGACACAGACAAGTCAACACCAACAGCCCCCCGTCCAAGTGATGAAATCATTAATTCTGCGCAAGCACGTTTTCTCAGTGTCTCCAAAATCAAGACTACCGCCGCGTTCAACGGCAAGGACTTCTATACATGGAGTTTTGAGCTAGAGCTCCTCCTACAGACAGTGCAGATCTACCATTACTTCGACGGCTCCTATATCCTAAACCGGTGGAAGACACCGAAGACGCCCGGGCTCAATACTACAACAAGTCCCTCATGGCGTACAACATGCTGCTAAGGAACATGACGCCCGCGGAGCAACTCGACATCCGCTCCTACAAAGAGAGCGCCGCTCCAGCCTTGGAAGCTTGGAAGCACCTCGTTGAGGTATATCAACCGAAGGATTCAGTCAGCTCCAGCAGGCTCCTGCAGCAACTCATGGAGACAAAGATGGGGAACGGGGAGAAAGCAAATTCGTATATCAATCGCTGTTGGAACATCCGTGATCAAATCACGAAGCATGGAAGCGCAATTTCAGAGGAAATCTTTGTCAACATAGTCCTTCAAGGACTCGGGCCCGAGTGGAAGCGCTGCAAAGCGCTGCTCCAACAAAGGGAGACAATCTCAGAAGCCGCCTTGTGCGCCGCTCTTCTGACAGAACAGCAAGACATGGACTCAAGCAAGTCCAACTCTGCGCCACGACGGAACCAACTCGCCTTCTACGCCGACAATCAAGAAGAGCGACGACAACCGAGGCGCTACTACTGCAAAATATGCAAGATATTTGGACACTCAACGGACCGATGCAGGTACCGGTTCAACAATCGCCCCCAGAACTCCTCTCACCAGAAAAACTAGGCTGGCCGGCAAGACACTCGCAATTCTCAGCCTCAACACCAAGCTCCTCGTCCACCTGCTCAACAACATCAGCAGCAACAGACACAAGCACCCTAACCGGGAGCTACCAGAAACGTAATCGCAAACATGGCGACAAGACGTCGCCCACGCGCTACTTCGTCGAATGAAGAGGACGAGCCTACCGGCGGACTAATCCAACCCGAAGAAGGGTAGAACAATCCCTTTACAGAACGCAACTACTATTACGAAGATGAGGACGAGCAAGAATGGCACCTGCCAATTCAGCTGAGAGAAAGCCCACCTCACGAGTGTCAGCACTTGGTTCCCGTGGGATGGAGAGAGGATGAACATTTCCTCAGAAGATACCAGACGACTATTGTTACTCCTCGGCTCGCGCTGCTTCTCCGCAACAACAACCGCGCCCACAACACCTGGTACCTAGACAACTGCTGCGGCCAGTACATGGTGGGATCCTGTTCGTTACATCTCGAACATCAGCCGCGCTCCCGCCACCTACGTCACTGTTGCCAACAGCGAACACCTGCGCGCAAACGCGCAAGGCATCGTCGTGCTCCAAGTGTCAGAACATTATAGCTTATACATTTGTGTAGGCTGCAGTGGGGTAGCCCATAAGGGGTACAACCCAATTAGGGTTAGTACTTGTACCCAACTTCTGTTCTATGCATTCATTCTCGTTCATTAGATTAACATGGAATCAGAGCAGGTTCCTTGGGCCCACCACCTGCTACGCTGCTAGTATCCGCCCCTAGGCCCGTGGCTCCTAGCCTACGCGGCCCGTCGACCCCTAGCCCGCGCCCGGCCCCGTTCCTAGCCCGCGCCCGGCCACGTTGGCCCTTAGCCTCGCGCCCGGCCTCGTACCTAGCCCGCGCCCGGCCCCGTACCTAGCCTCACGCCCGGCCCCGTATCGCGCCCGGCCCCGTTTCGCACCCGGCCCCGTATCGCGCCAGGCCCCGTATCGCGCCCGGCCCCGTATCGCGCCTGGCCCCGTACCTAGCCTCGCGCCCGGCCTCAGTTCCGCGCCCAACGCCCGGCCCCGTACCTAGCCTAGCGCCCGGCCCCGTATTGCGCCCGGCCCCGTATCGCGCCCAACGCCCGTCCCCGTTCCTAGACCGCGCCCGGCCCCGTATCGCGCCCGGCCCCGTATCGCGCCCAACGCCCGGCCCCGTACCTCCCCAACGCCTGGCCCCGTCCCTTGCCCAGCGCCCAGCCCCATATCTAGCCCGCGCCCGGCCCCATACTTAGCCCGCGCCTGGCCCCGTACCTAGTCTCGCGCCCGGCCCCGTATCGCGCTCAGCCCCGTACCTGCCTAGCGCCCGGCCCCGTACCTGCCTAGCGCCCAGCCCCGTCACTTGCCTAGCGCCCGGCCCCGTATCGCGCCCAACGCCCGGCCCCGTCCCTTGCCCAGCGCCCGGCCCCGTACCTAGCCCGCGCCCAGCCCCGTACCTAGCCCCGCGCCCGGCCCAGTACCTAGCCCGCGCCCGGCCCCGTACATAGCCCTGCGCCCGGCCCCGTTTCGCGCCCCACGCCCGGCCCCGTACTTGCCCAGAGCCCAGCCCCGTACCTAGCCCGCGCCCGGCCCCGTACCTAGCCCACGCCCGGCCCCGTACCTAGCCCGCGCCCGGCCCCCTACCTAGCCCACGCCTGGCCCCGTACCTAGCCCGCGCCCGGCCCCGTACCTAGCCCGCGCCCGGCCCCGTTCCTAGCCCGCGCCTGGCCCCGTACCTAGCCCAAGCCCGGCCCAGTACCTAGCCAGCGCCCGGCCCCGTACCTAGCCAGCGCCCGGCCCCGTACCTAGCCCGCGCCCAGCCCCGTCCCTAGCCCGCGCCCGGCCCCGGCGGCCTCTTCGCCCCACTGTCACTGCTGCTCCTGCTACAGCTGCTACTACTACTTCTACAGCTGCTACTGCTGCTCCTATGTACTACACAGCTATGGCTTCGCTTTGTGTCCTTGCGTTTGATCATGAGGGTAGACCAGTTCAGTTTGACACGTGGCTTGACGACCTGCAGCTGTACCTACTGAGCGATTCTAAGGACAGTGTCTCGCTTTTTGACCTAGCGTCAGGAGCGGCTACTGCCCCTCTCGCAGTTCGACTCGCTCACAGTGGCTTACTCGAGACGCTGCTGCCCGCTTAGCCATTCGCAACCTCCTGCCATTAGCTGAGTGCGCTCACTTCGGAAAGCACAGGACAGCACAGGCACTGTACGATGCTGTAGTCGCTCGCTACTCCTCCCCTGCCACTGCTGCTCTAGGCCGCCTCCTTCTGCCCTACCTGTTCCCCGAGCTATCCGCCTTTGCCACAGTCGAGGACCTGGTTTCCCACCTTCGCGCTAGTGACGCTCGCTACCGCGCTGCCGTTCCTGCGGATTTCCTTGATAGGAACCCGCCCCCGATGTACATCACTCTCTACTTTATAGTCACCCGCCTCCCTGAATCTCTTCGCTCTGTCAAGGACCACTTCCTCTCTCTTGACCCCACCTCCCTCACTGTTGACCTCCTCGAGCAGCATCTCCTCGCAGCTGAGACTAGTGCAGTTGCTGTAGGTGCTGCTCGTGGCACTCCGCGCTCGCCCTTCTTTGAGGGGTGTTCCCCCTTCCCCCTTGCCCCCTCCTACGCCTCTGCTACTACTGCAGACGTCTCTGTTCCTGAGGACGTCAGGGCTGCTTCTGCTAGTGCGAAGCGCCGCAGCAACAAGGGCAAGGGTGGCCGGGGTGGTGGTAGTGGCAGCGGCGGTGGTGGAGGTGGCAGCGGGAGTGGTGGAGGGGGCAGCAGTGGAGGTGGTGGCGGCGATGGGAGTGGTGGCGGGAGTGGGGGCTCTGGTGGCGGTGGTGGAGGCAGCGGTGGGAGTGGCGGCAGCGGAGGCGGTGGGACTGGTGGCGGTGGGACTGGCGCTCGGCGTGTCGGTTATGGGGGTGGCCAGCGTCAGCAGCAGCAGCGTCGGAGCGAGACCCTGTCTCCCCAGCAGCTTCGTGAGTGGTTTCTGCGTGGGCCGTCTGGAAGTAGTTGCCCGTATGTCATTCGCACGGGTGACCGTGCTGGTCAGACTTGCGGGCGGCTCCACACTAAGGACCGCTGCTTCTCCCGCCTCGATGACGCTTGGCGTGCTGAGTTTGGTGACGACGTCAAGCTCCCTCGCTGGGCAGATCTGCTTAAGTCTAGGATTGCTATCTTTGACCTTAGACTTCGATGCTATTATCTCTGCTATGTATGCTTTGTCTGTTAGTGCTAAGGGTGACTGTTACCGGTGTGTGCCGCCTGACCCAGGTATAGCCGCTGCTGCACTAGGTGCTAGTGAGTTTGGTACTCTCCCTGGTACTGCGCCTGCTGAGGCTTTGCACACCTTCATGTTGGACTCAGGCGCCTTGCGCTGTTTCTTTTGTGACAGCACCACCCTCACTCCTCTTCCTGCACCTGTCCCGGTCAGACTGGCTGACCCCTCCGGGGGACCGGTCGTGGCCCGTTCCTCCACTGTCCTCCCGTGTCCAGCGGTTCCGTCAGGCTCACTGTCAGGTCTTCACCTCCCCTCGTTCTCTACGAACTTGGTGAGTACCGCTGCCCTCCAGGATGCGATGGTCACTACCACCACTCCTGGGGGTCAGCGTGTGTCGATCTGCACGTGCACACGGATGGGCCGTCACCTAGCCATGTTCACTCGTCGGCCAGGGTTGAGTCTGTACACACTCGCTACCGAGCCTTCTCAGGTAGCTGCGTCTGCTCAGGTGTCCGCGTCAGGTAAGGTAACGGGCTCTTGCTCGTGTCGCCTCCTATCGCACTAGACTCTTCTGTGGCACCACCGCCTGGGTCACCCCTCCCTGCCTCGCCTTCGTTGCATGCACTCTCGTGTTCTTGTCTCTGTTCTCCCCAGGTCTCTGCCTCCCCTGCCGCCCTCGCCTGCCCCGCCCTGCCTCCCTTGCGTCGAGGGGCGGCAGCGCGCCGCTCCTCACTCCTCCTCGTTTCCCCCGACAACTGCTCCCCTGCAGACTCTCCACATGGACGTGTGGGGCCCAGCCCGCGTCAGTGGACAGAGCCGCGAGCGCTACTTTCTGCTGGTAGTTGACGACTACACGCGGTACACCATGGTCTTCCCCTTGCGCAGCAAGGGTCAGGTCGTTGATGTCTTGATCCCTTGGATCCGCACTGTCCGTCTTCAGCTCCGCGAGCGCTTCGGCCAGGACCTTCCTGTCCTGCGTCTGCACTCTGACAGAGGTGGTGAGTTCTCCTCCAACCTCTTGAGGGAGTTTTGTTGTGGGGAGGGCGTTCTCCAGTCGTTCACGCTTCCAGACTCCCCTCAGCAAAATGGGATTGCTAAGCGCCGCATTAGCTTAGTCATGGAGTTTGCTCGTACCTCCATGATCCATGCGGCTGCTCCCCATTTTCTGTGGCCGTTTGCGGTCCAGTACGCTGTGCATCAGCTCAACCTCTGGCCCCGTGTCTCCTTGCCGGAGACCTCGCCCACACTGCGTTGGAAGGGGAAGGTTGGCGATGCGTCGGTGTTCCGGGTCTAGGGATCTCGTGCCTTTGTTCGCGATCCGTCCGCGGACAAGCTCTCCCCCCGTGCTATCCCCTGCGTCTTCCTTGGCTTTGTCCCTGACACGCCTGGCTGGCAGTTTTACCACCCCACTTTGCGCCATGTCCTCCCGTCTCAGGACGTCACGTTCGACGAGTCGGTTCCCTTCTACCGTCTCTTCCCCTACCGCTCTACCCCTCCCCCGCCCCCGCCACTCTTCCTTGCTCCGAGTCCCCCTCCGGTAGACCCCCTCCCGCCCCAGGGTCATGCTCCCTCAGGTGTATCCCAGGTAGACCCTCTCCTTGGTCTTGCGCCTGTTCAGGTAGCTGTCGGCTCCGGTGCTGCTCGAGGTGCTGCGTCTGGGGGTGCTGAGTCTAGGGGTGCGGGGTCTGAGGGTGCTGAGACTAGGGGTGCTGAGCCTGGTGGTGTTCGAACTGGGGGTGCTGAGCCTTGGGGTGCTGAGCCTGGGGGTGCTGCGTCGAAGGGTGCGAAGTCTGGGGGTGCTGAGCCTGGGGGTGCTGAGCCTGAGGGTGTTGAGCCTGGGGGTGCTGCTTCGAAGGGTGCGGAGTCTAGGGGTGCTGAGCCTCAGGGTGCTGCTTCGTCTGGAGGTTCTGCTGGTGCTTCGCCGAGACTGTCTCCACAGCAGCTGCGTGAGTGGTTTGTTCGACGCGCACGCCTTTGGAGTGGAGCCACTGGAGCTGGAGGTGTTGGAGCTGCTGGAGCTGGAGGTGCTGCAGTTGCTGCTGGAGCTAGCGGTATTGGAGGTGCTGCGGCCACTGGTCCTGGAGGTGCTCGTACCCGGGGTACTGGAGCTGTCGGGACTGGTGGTGTTGAGGGTGCTGGAGTTGTAGGCCTTGGCGCAGGAGGCGCTGGAGCTGCCGAAGCTGGAGTTGGAGGCACTAGAGCTGGAGGCAATGGAGCTGTTGACCCTTGCGCTGGAGGTGCTAGAGGCACTGTGCGGCCGCGACCGTACTTCGTTCCCCTGCTTCAGCAGGTTCTTGGTACCCCGTCTTCTACCGGCCTTACCCCTCCTCTCCTGTGTCCTCCGCTTGACCAGTCGCAGCCGCCGTTACAACCCGCCTCCTCACTGCCTGCTCCCTCTCCTTACACTGAGCAGTCCGGCGGCCTTACAGAGCGTCGTGAGCCTGCGTCTCGTCCTGTCTTGCCTGTTCGCACTGCTCGTCGCGCTCCTCGTTCGCGTCCTCCTCCTGTCCCCGGCATGCACGCTATGGCACTCCGTCCTTCCTCTGTTCCACTGCGTGTTCCTCTGCCTGCTCCTCCTGAGTCCTCTCTTCCTGAGGTCCCAGACCCTGAGTCTGACCGCGCTCGTGCTGTTAGTCCTGCTGTCTCTCGTCTTCTCGCCACTGCTGTCACAGACCCTTCTTTTGAGTCTGCTGCTGCGTCTGCTCTCGTTGCTGAGCTGCTTGACTTTGCTGCTGCCTGCCGTCTAGACTACGCCACTGCTCTTGTTGCTGAGTCTGCGTCTGCCAGTCCTCCGTCCGTCGGGGGTGAGTGTGCTCTTGGCACGGACGTCCTTGAGGACAGGCAGGAGGACTTTGAGTGTCTTGCAGCTGCTGTACCTCGTTTCGCTTCCATGCTGCTTGCCCCTGAGGGAGACCCGGATGCTCCAGACATCCCGACCCCGCGCTCTTATGCAGAGGCAATTATGGGAACTTACTCCTCTCAGTGGCAGGCAGCCATGGATGCTGAGATGGCATCCTGGAAGTCCACAGGCACCTACGTCGACGAGGTTCCCCCACCTGGGGCGAACATAGTCGATGGCATGTGGATTTTCAGGGTGAAGCGGCCGCCGGGTTCTCCGCCTGCCTTCAAGGCGCGTTACGTTGCCCGAGGTTTCAGTCAGCGACAGGGAGTTGACTACTTCCAGACCTTCTCCCCCACCCCGAAGATGAGTACTCTTAGGGTGTTGCTACACGTTGCTACTCAGCGTGACTACGAGTTGCACTCTCTGGACTTCAGCACAGCTTTCTTGCAGGGCAGCCTGCACGAGGAGATCTGGCTGCGCCGACCACCTGGTTTCACTGGGATGTTTCCTGCACGTACCCAGTGGAGCCTCCGCATGCCAGTCTACGGTCTCCGCCAGGCGCCTCGCGAGTGGCACGACACGCTGAGGACTACACTTGCGGCTCTCGGGTTTGCTCCTTCTACTGCTGACCCGTCGCTGTTTCTACGCACCGACACCTCTCTGCCGCCGTTCTACGTCCTTGTGTACGTCGACGACCTCGTCTTTGCCACTACTGACACTGAGGCACTGACCCTTGTGAATTCCGAGCTACAGAAGAGACACACCTGCACTGACCTGGGTGAACTGCGCAGCTACCTTGGCCTGCAGATCACCCGGGACAGAGCACGGCGCACCATCACACTGACTCAGTCACACATGGTGCACCAGGTCCTTCAGCGCATTGGCTTCCAGTTCTCCTCGCCACAGCCCACTCCTCTGTCTACCAGCCACTCGCTCTCAGCTCCACCTTCGGACGAGTCCGTAGAGCCGAGTGGTCCGTATCCAGAGCTTGTGGGTTGCCTCATGTACCTGATGACTTGCACATGGCCTGACCTCGCATACCCTCTCAGCCTTCTGGCTCGCTACGTGGCTCCCGGTAGGCACCGAAAGGTGCATTGGGATGCTGCGAAGAGGGTACTGCGTTACCTGTGCAGTACGTCGGGCATGGGGCTCGTGCTTGGAGGACGGGGTCCAGTTGTTCTCACCGGTCACGCAGACGCCTCCTGGGTTGACGACTCCGCTATGCAGTGGTCGTCTCAGGGTTACACCTTCAGTCTTGGTTCTGGCTCTGTGTCGTGGCGGTCTACCCGCTCGTCTTCGGTTCTTAGCTCCAGTTGTGAGGCTGAGATCTACGCCGGGGCTATGGCTGCTCAGGAGCTCCGCTGGCTCACCTACTTGCTGACCGACTTCGGAAAGCAGCCTCGTTCGCCTCCAGTTCTGTACGTAGACAACAAGGCTTTGATTGCCTTGTGTCAGGAGCACAGACTGGAGCACAGAATGAAGCACATCGCTCTGCGATACTTCCTTGCTCGAGAGTTGCAGCAGCGTGGCCACCTTCCTCTCGCGTACGTGGCCACTCGGGCCAACACTGCTGATGTCTTCACCAAGGCACTTCCGCCTGGTGATCATCAGCGCTTTGCTACTCTGTTAGGCCTTGTGCCCACTTTGCCTCACTTGCTTACTGCTTGACTCTGCTTGTACTGTGATCTATATATATACCTGCATGCTTGCACTTGCTAGGGTATGATCACTGTATTGTTTGTTCTCTTTATATAACTCTGCATGTGAACTGGCCTTGTGGCCCTTTGCTTGTGCTCGGACTGTGTGGTGACTTTGTGATCCACCCTGAGCTTGCTTTGCTTTTCTTGACTGGTCTTGTGACCACTTGTTCTCCCCCACTTTGCCTATGGGGGTGTGTCAGAACATTATAGCTTATACATTTGTGTAGGCTGTAGTGGGGTAGCCCATAAGGGGTACAACCCAATTAGGGTTAGTACTTGTACCCAACTTCTGTTCAATGCATTCATTCTCGTTCATTAGTTTAATACCAAGCACGAGACAGCAATACTCACATCACCTTCAACGACGTACTCTACGTGCCGGACTTACGCTTCAACTTGCTGTCCGCGGCACAACTCTCTGACTGCGGAGTCACGTTCACCACCGACATTCTCACCCACGACCTCATTCTCACGTACGATCCTCTTGATACCCCCGCCAAAAAACACAAATACCTCGGAAGAGCATGTTCGATCGACGGAGTCTGCGTGCTCGACTTCGACATACCTGACTGCAGAGCGTCGTCGGACGAACTTGTGGATCTCGTTCCAGATATTTTCTCCTGCACGAACGTAGAATCCTGGCAGCATCCGGATGGACGTCCCTGGATCCGCCGAAGTCCTCACCCTCATGAGATAAACCTACACCAACCCGGACCGGACGGACTTTGCACCACCTGCTTCACGCCCACGGCAAGCCGCACAGAAGAAGTTGAGAGAGACTACGCGGCAATCCAAGAAGCAGAAAGCGCCGAAACCGAACCTGAAGGCATGACAGAAATAGAGCTAGCTGTCACGACTCACCGATTTTTCGGCACCAAGAATGAAGAGCTCGGCATGGAGGAACAGCCGCGGCCAACACCCGCAGCATAAACTCTCCGCTGGATCCTGGAGGAAGCCATCGTCGGAACGTTCGATGAGGAGAATTGGCCGCGCCCTTACCCCCGTGACGTTTGCTGCACCATCGACAAGGAGTGGAAAGATCCTGACAAGCCCGATAAGCTCAGCGTCAAGGAAGAAGAAGGAAAAGTCGAAGTAGAGGAGAAGGATCGCCTGTACCAAGAGCAATTTTCCGCAGGATGGAGCCCGGAATCTGCACGAAGAGGAGGTTGGGGAGACACCGAAGGAACGTGGGGATCAGCAACTGGTGCATCTGGCAGCACAAGCGGCTGGGGTACTAGTGGAGCAACTAGCGGAGGAGGCTGGGGCGACGACGACTACTCGGATGCGCCGCCTACCCGAGAGGAATTGGAGGAGATAGAAATGTCAAACATTATACATGTTCATATTGTGTAGGCTATAGTGGGTTTAGCCTTAGGGGGTACAACATTGCTAGGGTTTCCTACTTGTATCACCCTGCTGCCTAGTTTCACACATTCTCGTTCAGTTCTACATTCTAACATGGTATCACGAGCCTAGGTTGCTACCTAGGACCGCTTTCTCCTACGGGCCCACTATTCCGCTAGAAGCGCCCTCGTGCGCCCTACCTTACGTGCGCCCTCGTGCGCCTTTCTATACTCGTGCGCCCTCGTGCGCCCTCGTGCGCCCTACCTTACGTGCGCCCTCGTGCGCCCCCGTGCGACCTGCCCTTCGGTCTGCCCGCGTGCCGTCCTGCAGCCCTCGCGCTGCCTCCTGCAAGCTAGTACGGCCCTCGAGCCGCCCCTGCAGGTCCGTCAGGCCCCCGAGCCGCCTCTGCAGACCCGTCAGGCCCCCCCGAGCCGCCTCTGCAGGCCCGTCAGGCCCGAGAGCCGCCCCTGCAGCCACCGCGCTGCCCTGCCGAGCCGCGTGTCGCCCGTGGGCGCTGCCGCTGCCCCCGTCGCGGCGCCCTGGGGAGCCGCGCGCCCCCCCCCCCCCCCCCCCCCCCCCCCTCGCTGCTGCCCGAGCCACCCTGCAGCCCGCGAGCCGCCTCTACAGCGCCGAGTGCGCTCTGCCAAACCCTAAAATAAATAATTAATTATTAAAAAAAAAAAAAAAAAAAAAAGGGAGCAGCTGCCCCTGGCCCCTGGAGCAGCCGCCCCTGGAGCAGCCGCCCCTGCAGCAGCCGCCCCTGCAGCAGCTGCCCCTGCAGCAGCCGCCCCTGGACCTCTGCAGCCGCCCCTGGCCCCTGGAGCAGCCGCCCCTGCAGCTGCCGCGGAGCCCTCGCCCTGCAGTGGTAGCGGCCTCGCCGTTACCACCGTCGTACGCCTGCTCTTCTCGCCACTGGTGAGCACTGCCCTGCCCGTATTGCTGTTACTGCTGCTCCTGCTGCTACTGCTCTTTCTACTTCTACTGCTGCTCCTGGCGTGGCCAGATGCAGCTCCAGCGCCGTCCGCGTGAGTCCCTCACGCCCCAACAGCTTCGTGAGTGGTATGCTGGTTGGGGTTGTAGGGGTGGCCGCGCTGCTGCTACTACTACTGCTACTGCTGCTCCTGGCAGTGGCCAGATGCAGCTCCCGCGACGTCCGAGTGAGTCCCTCACGCCCCAGCAGCTTCGTGAGTGGTACGCTCAGCGTGGAGGGTCACGGGGTACTGCTCGCTGCCCGTACGTCATTCGCACTGGTGCTCGGACTGGTCAGCCTTGCGGGACGTTTGGTCACACAGAGTCCCGCTGCTTCGCCCGTCTGAGCGACGCCTGGCGTACAGAGTTTGGCGACGCGGCTGAGCTCCCCGACTGGGTGGAGCTGCTTAGGCAGAGGGTAGATATCTATGCTCTTGACTATGATGCTATCCTCACTGCCATGTATGCATTTCCTACTAGTGCTGAGAGTGCCTGTCACCTGTGTGTGCCGCCTGACCCCGGTATCCAGTCTGCCGCTCTAGGTACTGGTGAGGCTGCTGCACTAGGTGCTCGTGTGTCTGTTGCCCCAGGTGCTGGTGAGGCTGCTGCTCTAGGTACTCGTGAGTCTGCGCCCTCTGGTACTGCGTCTACTGAGGCACTGCACACCTTCACACTGGACTCAGGCGCTTCCCGCTGTTTCTTTCGTGACCGCACTGCCCTTGAGCAGCTTGCTCGGCCGGTTGCAGTCTCCCTCGCTGACCCCTCTGGGGGTCCGGTCATTGCGACCTCCTCTACTGTTCTCCCTTGTCCTGCGGTCCCGTCGGGCACTCTGTCAGGTCTCTACCTCCCCTCGTTCTCTACGAACTTGGTGGCGGGTAGTGCGCTCCAGGACGGGGGTGTCCACCAGTTTACCCCTGCCTACGAGCGTGTGACACACTGCACGTGCGCTCGGACGGGCCGCCACCTGGCTACCTTCACTCGGCAGCCGGGGTCGGACCTGTACACACTGACCACTGAGTCCCCACAGGTAGCTGCGTCTGCGTTTGCGTCGGGTCAGCTGTCTGCCCCCTGCTCGTGTCGCTCTCTGGCACACGAGACTGTCCTCTGGCACCACCGTCTTGGTCACCCGTCAGTGCAGCGCCTTCGTGCCATGCACAACCGGTACCTTGTCTCTGGTCTTCCCAGGGTTCTCCCTCCACTCCCACCCTCGCCTGCTCCTCCCTGCCTTCCCTGTGTCGAGGGGCGGCAGCGCGCCGCTCCTCACTCCTCCTCGTTTCCCCCGACGACTGCTCCCTTGCAGACGCTCCACATGGACGTGTGGGGCCCAGCCCGCGTCCGTGGACAGGGTCAGGAGAGGTACTTCCTGATCGTTGTTGACGACTACTCGCGCTACACCACGGTCTTCCCCTTGCGCACCAAGGGTGAGGTCCCTGATGTTTTGATCCCTTGGATCCGCGCTGCTCGTCTCCAGCTCAGTGAGCGGTTCCACTCGGACTTTCCTGTCCTGCGTCTGCACTCTGACAGAGGTGGTGAGTTCTCCTCTGACCTCTTGGCAGCCTACTGTGCGGAGCACGGCATCCGCCAGTCGTTCATGCTTCCGGCCTCTCCACAGCAGAATGGGGTTGCTGAGCGCCGCATTGGTTTGGTCATGGAGGTCGCTCGTACCTCCTTGATCCATGCGGCTGCCCCCCACTTTCTGTGGCCGTTTGCGGTCCGATACGCTGCGCATCAGCTCAACCTCTGGCCCCGTGTCTCCGTTCCGGAGACTTCGCCGACACTGCGTTGGACGGGAGAGGTTGGCGATGCGTCGCGTTTTCGGGTCTGGGGGTCCCGAGCTTTTGTTCGCGATACGTTCGCGGACAAGCTCTCCTCCCGCGCTGTTCCCTGTGTCTTCCTTGGCTTTGTCCCGGACGCGTCTGGTTGGCAGTTTTACCACGCCACCTCGCGCCGTGTCCTGCCCTCTCAGGACGTCACTTTTGACGAGTCCGTGCCCTACTACCGCCTCTTCCCCTACCGCACTGCCCCGCTCCCCCCCCCGCCTCTCTTCCTCGCGCCAGGTGCTGCTGTGGTAGACCCCCTCCCCCCTCAGGGTGCCGCTCCCTCAGGTGTGTCCCAGGTAGACCCGGTTGAGCCTGTCGAGGTAGCTGTCGACTCTCGTCCTGCCAGGGGTGCTGAGCCTGAGCGTGCGGAGCCTGGGGTTGCGGAGTCTGGGGGTGCTGAGCCTGGGGGTGCGGGGTCTGGGGGTGCGGAGCCTGCGGGTGCTGAGTCTGGGGGTGCTGAGCCTGGGGGTGCGGAGCCTGCGGGTGCTGAGTCTGGAGGTGCTGAGCCTGGGGGTGCTGAGCCTGGGAGTGCTACGTCTGAGAGTACTGAGCCTGAGCGTGCTGCACCTGGGGGAGGCCTCTCCTCGCAGCAGCTGCGTGAGTGGTACTTACAGTACTGCAGCCTCAGGAGAGGTGCTTCTGGAGCTCGGAGTGGTGCCGGAGCTGGTGCTAGTGCTTCCCCTCCTAGGCGGGAGCTGCCCTCTCCCCAGCAGCTCCGAGAGTGGTACGCTAGGCGCTGCAGTCTCCGGAGTGGCGCTCCCGGTGTCGTGGACTCTGGAGCTTCTGGAGTTACTGGAGGTGCTGCTGCTGCTGGCGGTGCGGCTGGCGCTGCTGGAGGTACTACTGGTTCTGGTGCTGCTGGAGCTGCTGGAGGTGCTGCTGCTGCTGGCGGTGCGGCTGGCGCTGCTGGAGGTGCTGCTGGTGCTGCTGGCGCTGCTGGAGGTGCTACTGGTGCTGGAGCTACTGGAGCTGCTGGTGGTACTGCTGCTGCTGGCGGTGCTGCTGGCGCTGCTGGAGGTGCTGCTGGTACTGGTGCTGCTGGAGCTGCTGGAGGTGCTGCTGCTGCTGGTGGTGCTGCTGGCACTGCTGGAGGTGCTGCTGGTACTGGAGCTGCTGGGGACCCTGCTGCTGCTGGCGGTGCTGCTGGAGCTGCTGGGACTGGCCCTGCTGAGGGGGTTGGAGCTGGAGGTGCTGAGCGGCCACGGCCGTACTACGTTCCGCTCCTTCAGCAGGTTCTTGGCCTTCCGCCCTCTCCTGGTCCTACTCCTCCCCTACTGAGTCCACCGCTTGTCCAGTCGCAGTCACAGTTACAGCCAGTCTCTCCACTTCCTGGTCCTTCTCCCTACACTGCGCCGACGGGAGGTCTTACGGAGCGTCGTGAGCCTGAGTCTCGTCCTCCGTCGCCTGAGACTCGTCCAGAGTCGTCTGAGTCGCGTCCAGAGTCGCCTGTCCGCGCTGTCCGCGCTGGTCGTCGTGTTCCACGTCAGCGTCCTCCTCCTGTCCTTGGCACTCACTATATGACCCTGCGTCCCTCTACTGCTCCACAGCGTGTCCCACTGCCGTCTCCACCAGCGTCCTCTCTTCCTGCTCTTGCTGACCCGGAGTCTGACTCTCTTCGTGCTGCCAGTCCTACTGTCACGCGTCTCCTTGCCACTGCTGTCACTGACCCTTCCTTTGAGTCCTCTGCTGCGTCTGCTCTAGTCGCTGAGCTTGTTGACTTTGCTGCTGCCTGTCGTCTAGACTACGCCGCTAGCCTTGTTGCTGAGTCTGAGTCTGAGTCTGTCTGTCCTCCGTCTGTCGAGGGTGAGTGTGCTCTTGGCACGGACGTCCTTGAGGACAGACAGGAGGAGTTTGAGTGCTTTGCCGCTGCTTTGCCTCATCTCGTGTCCATGCTAGTTGCCCCTGAGGGAGACCCGGATGCACCAGACATCCCGACCCCACGCTCCTACGCAGAGGCGATGGAGGGTCCCTACTCCTCTCAGTGGCAGACAGCCATGGACGCAGAGATGGCATCCTGGAAGTCCACAGGCACCTACGTCGACGAGGTTCCCCCACCTGGGGCGAACATCGTCAGTGGCATGTGGATTTTCAGGGTGAAGCGGCCGCCGGGTTCTCCGCCTGTCTTCAAGGCGCGTTACGTTGCACGAGGCTTCAGTCAGCGAGAGGGAGTTGACTTCTTCCAGACCTTCTCCCCGACCCCGAAGATGACCACTCTTCGGGTTCTGCTGCACGTCGCTGCTCAGCGTGACTACGAGCTCCACTCTCTTGACTTCAGCACTGCGTTCTTACAGGGCAGCCTGCACGAGGAGATCTGGCTGCGCCGCCCACCTGGCTTCACTGGGTCGTTCCCTCCTGGTACCCAGTGGAGCCTCTGGCGGCCAGTCTACGGTCTCCGCCAGGCACCCCGTGAGTGGCACGACACACTGAGGACTACTCTTGCTGCTCTTGGGTTTGCTCCTTCTACTGCTGACCCGTCGCTGTTTCTACGCACCGACACCACTCTGCCGCCGTTCTACGTTCTTGTTTACGTAGACGACTTGGTCTTTGCTACTGCTGACACTGAGGCACTCGCCCACGTGAAGTCGGAGCTGCAGAAGAGACACACGTGCACAGACCTGGGTGAGCTGACAAGCTATCTTGGCTTGCGGATCACCCGGGACAGAGCACAGCGCACCATCACCTTGACTCAGTCACACATGGTGCAGCAGGTCCTTCAGCGCTTCCGCTTCACGTACTCCTCGCCTCAGCCCACTCCTCTGCCTACCGGTCACTCGCTCTCAGCTCTGCCTTCGGATGAGTCCGTAGAGCCGAGTGGCCCGTATCCAGAGCTTGTGGGCTGCCTCATGTACCTGATGACCTGCACTCGACCTGACCTTGCATACCCTCTTAGCATCCTAGCACGCTATGTCGCTCCCGGCCGTCACCGGAAGGAGCACATGGATGCCGCTAAGAGGGTGTTGCGCTACTTGTGCAGTACGTCGGGCATGGGGCTCGTGCTTGGAGGTCGGAGCGACGTTGTCCTCACGGGTCACTCAGATTCTTCTTGGGCTGACGACCAGGCTACGCAGCGGTCGTCTCAGGGTTACACCTTCAGCCTTGGCTCTGGTTCAGTTTCTTGGCGTTCTACTCGCTCTTCTTCTGTTCTCAGCTCCAGTTGTGAGGCTGAGATCTACGCCACAGCCATGGCTGCACAGGAGTTACGCTGGCTCACCTACCTGCTGACCGACCTGGGAGAGCGGCCTCGTTCTCCTCCAGTGCTGTACGTTGACAACAAGGCCGCCATTGCCTTGTGTGAGGAGCACAGACTGGAGCACAGGACGAAGCACATCGCTCTGCGCTACTTCCTTGCTCGAGAGCTGCAGCAGCGTGGTCAGCTTCGTCTGCGTTACGTGGCCACTCGGGCCAACACTGCTGATGTGTTCACCAAGGCGCTTCAGCCTTGTGACCATCAGCGTTTCTGTACTGTTCTAGGCCTTGTGCCTACTCTCCCTCACTTGCTCACTTCTTGACTCTGCTTGTACTGTGATCTCTATATATATATACCTGCATGTTTACTCTTGCTAGGTTGTGATCACTGTACCTCTTGTTATATTATCAAACTGCATGTGAACTGGTCTTGTGACCACTTGCTTGTGCTCGGAATTTGTGTGGTTTCCTTGAGATCCACCCTGAGCTTGCTTTGCTTTGCTTTGACTGGTCTTGTGACCATCTGGTTGTCTCCCACTTAGCCTATGGGGGTGTGTCAAACATTATACATGTTCATATTGTGTAGGCTATAGTGGGTTTAGCCTTAGGGGGTACAACATTGCTAGGGTTTCCTACTTGTATCACCCTGCTGCCTAGTTTCACACATTCTCGTTCAGTTCTACATTCTAACAAGAAAGAGAAATTGCTGCCGAGCGCGCAACAGAGCAACCAACCCCATGAGTCGTAGTCCCTCTTGGACGACCCCCTCGCAAACGCCCAATGCCGCCGTAATCCCCTTACAACTGGAATTGAACCTGGTCTACGATTGAGGAGGGGAACGTACCATCAACCCCGCCTCGCGACGCGCTTGGACCAATCTCGCGCCCAGATCCATTCGCCCGTTTCATTGAAGGCACTAGGATTCCGCTCAACACTATCCCCGATCGCAACTTCCTCGCGCTCTATCTCACAACAACACCTGCACACGGAGAGACAGCAGCACAACCAGAAGCAGAGGAGGAGGAAGACGAAGCAGAACCAGGAGAGGAAGAAGGACCCGTGCTTGAAATTCCGCATGAAACAAAAGCAAAGGCACCCACATATCACGCACGTTACCTGTGCACCCCCGGAGTCCGCGCAGAAGATGATTGCTGGCATCAGCGACTCGGCCACCCCTCGCTTCAGACGTTCAACAACTGCCTCCGCGCCAAAGTTTTCCTGCCAGGAGCTCTACTACGCCTTGACGACACGGAACCACTCGGCACATCACACCCAACCACCTGCACTGTCTGTCCCACTGCTGCTCTCACACACCAAGCCTACCCCTCATTGGAGCCTAGCACCAATCGCTACAAGAAGTTGCAGAAGGTCTACAGCGACTACATCGTGCTCGCATGCGAAGGAATCAACGGCGAGAATAACACCCTCACCTTTGTGGACGCGTACTCACAGCACGTCTGGGTCACCAACGTCGACGTCCGCTTTAAATCTCCTGAAAACTTCTGCATCTGGCTCGCACACGCGCAACGGCAATCAGGAAAGAAGTTGAAAATCTGGCAGACCAACGACGCCAAGGAATTTCGCAGCAATGAGCTGGAAGGGTTTCTCGTGGAGAAGGGGATCAAGCACCACATCTCACTCCCCTACGCTCACCAGCAACAAGGTGTCGCAGAGAGAGTCAACTGCACCCTCATGACAAAGGTCCGCGCCCTCATGAACCAGTCTGACCTAACCAAGAAGAACTGGCCGTACGCCATGAACCACGCCGTTCGCCTGCTCAACCTTCTCTCCACCAGGCGAACAGGGGAAATCTTTCTCCGCACATGAAATGGACCGGGAGAAGGGGAGATACCTCCATGCTGAGGGTTTGGGGGTGCATGGTGCAGTATCGACCGACATCCGCCACCATCAGCAAGTTCAATCAGCGCGCACGATGGGGAGTGCACCTGGGACTCGGTCACGAATAGAAGGGCTGGCTGGTCCTAGACATTGAAACCAACAAGATCGTACCTGCGCGCGACATCCTCTTCTAGGAATGATTCACCTTAGAGCAGAGGGTTGAGGACCGGCGGAGCAACGTCGCACGTGCCTACGCCAACAACGCCTGCAGCTTCGCATCACCAGAAGATGAAGCAGCAGCAGCAGCGCTTGACCGCGACCCCACCGACGAACATCTCGGCATACCTCCTCGTCCACGCGACGACGACGATGATGATGACAGCGAAAACGCTCCCGCGCCTGGACCATCACGTCGCCATGCTCTGCCAAGCAACTCCTCGCCCGCTCACGAAAGCGATGATGACGACGTAGTGGAAGTCACCGCTCAGGAAACCGAAGGTGCACCAACGTCACAGGCCTCCAACTTCTCGGCCTGCACACAGCAGTCACCAACGCCCCCCGCATCGTCGAGCCTAAGAACCCGCAACAGGCTCTCACAGGACCACACGCCAAGGAGTGGCGTGCAGCCATGGATGCGGAGCTGAAAGCGCTAGAATCACGCGACACTTGGGTCCTAGTCGAACGTGCAGCACTGAAAGGGAGGAGGGTGCTAAGCGGAAAATGGGTCTTCCGTCTCAAAGCTGCCGCTGACGGTACTATCGAGCGCTTCAAGGCACGCTAGGTCGTACGCGGTTACGATCAACGATACGGCATCGACTTCGACCAGACCTTTGCCCCCGTCAGCCGCCATACCTAAGTGAGAATCCTACTCGCCATCGTTGCAGCTAAGCACCTACCACCGCGGCAGATCGACGTCAAGAACACGTTCCTATATGCGTTGGTCGATGGAACCATCTTCGTGGAGCAACCGGACACCTACTGGGAAGGAGATCCCAGGGTCTGCCATATGAAAAATTCCCTTTACGGGATAAAACAGGCACCGCGTCTCTGGCAGCAGCACTTGCACAAGATACTCCTGGAAATCGGCTCTAGGCAGCTGCCGCACGACCCGGGAATATACCGACTTCACTTCAACGGCGATTACATCCTCCTGACAGTCTATGTCGACGACCTGCAGTACACCGGCACCTGCAACAAGCTCCTGGACCAGTTCGAAGCAAATCTGGCGCAGCGCGTGGACATCACCATCAACCTCAAAGTCACACAGTTCATGGGGCTGAACATTACTTACGCGCCAAAAGCAATTCATCTGTCAGCTTCCAAGTACGCGGAACAGCTGGGGGAGCACTTCAAAATCTTGCCCGCACCACTCTCAACTCCCTATCGCACACCCAGCGCCATCTACTAACCGGACAACAAACCGATGTCACCCGCAGGACTCCACCTTTATCAACAGCAACTGGGGTGCCTGCTATTCGCCTCCATCACCTGCCGACGCGACCTCTCGTACATAGCCAGCCAACTAGCACAGTAATCCTGCAAGCCTAGAGCGTGCCCTACAGTACTTCATATCCACACCTGACATCGGACTCTCCTACTCCACGCTGACAACAACATCATTCAATTTCAACGGCTACGTGGACGCAAATCATGCCGCTGACCCCGACAATCGACGGTCACGAACCGGCTTCGTCTTCCGCCTGGAGCCAACAGGACCAATCTCCTGGAATTCGCAAAAGCAGGAACTGGTTGCCTTGTCATCGGCCGAAGCAGAGTACATTGCTGCGACAGCCCCAATTCGCGAAGGACTCTACCTGCAAGAACTGCTGCAGGAGGCGAAAATATCAACCTCGCCCACCTTTCGCCTCCACTGCGATAACCAGAGCACCATCAAAATCGCAAACAAGCCAGGGTTCGTCAAGCGCACGAAGCACATCGCGCTTCGATACTTTTTCGTCAAGGACGAAATTGACCAGGGCAAGGTTGACCTTACGTACTGCCCCACCACCGAAATTGCAGCTGATTTCCTCACCAAGCGACTGCCACGTCAGCAGTACCAGCAATACTCCAACCTCACAGGAGTAGTCAAGCGAGTCAGCCCTCTGCCCGACCAGGAATGAAGGGGAGTGTTACGATATGAAAAAAAAAAGAGTAAGGTATTCATGTATGCTGCAGGAGCCGACTCTACCGAGTACAAAGTCGAGGAGTCAGAAGAGTCGAAGCGACACTAGCAACCGTCAGATCAAGACCGATGTAGGCAAATGCATTTGAAGTGAAAAGAGCGGGAACATGTTTGAAACGGGTTCCCGCGCCGCACGGTTGAACTTCGCTGTAATAAGGGAATGTACCCCTTAGAGTGCATGGCCAGTCTATGTCGTTTCGTATTCCCTGTATTGTATATATAAACTCGATGTATGCATGTATTTTATCATCTCAGTCATTTACATCCACTCTGACCTAAGGTCAATACTTCCGCTGCAACAACTCAACCTGCAATCAACCTTGGGACGATCCTTTGCTAAGTCATGTTTAGGATTGTAACAGCTTCGTTACGCTGTTGCACCCTTTCTTCGTTGCAGTGTTGCGTCGTTGCGCTATTGCGCCATTGCGCCGTTGCCCTGTTGCGCTCATGCACCTTTGTGCCGTTGCGCTGTTATGCAGTTGCGCCGTTGCGCTCTTGCGATGTTGCGCTGTTGTGCAGTTGCGCCGTTGCGCTCTGTGAGATAATTGACAAAAAGAATGATTGAACTAGGAATGAGGTGGGTACAAATAGACAACACATAAGTGTTGTACCCTCTAGGAACTACCCCACTACAGCCTACATAGACTATAGCAGATATAAGTTTGACACACCCCCATAGGCAAAGTGGGGGAGAACAAGAGGTCACAAGACCAGTCAAGAAAAGCAAAGCAAGCTCAAGGTGGATCACAAAGTCACCACACAGTCTGAGCACAAGCAAAGGGCCATAAGGCCAGTTCACATGCAGAGTTATATAAAGGAAAGCAAACAATACAGTGAACACAACCTAGCAAGTGTAAGCATGCAGGTATAAGTATATAGAGTACAGTACAAGCAGAGTCAAGAAGTCAGCAAGTGAGGCACAGTAGGTACAAGGCCTAACACAGTACAGAAACGCTGATGATCACAAGGCTGAAGTGCCTTGGTGAAAACATCAGCAGTGTTGGCCTGAGAGGCCACGTAAGCAAGACGAAGCTGGCCACGCTGCTGCAACTCTCGAGCAAGGAAGTAGCGCAGAGCAATGTGCTTCGTTCTGTGCTCCAGTCTGTGCTCCTCACACAAGGCCAGCATGGCCTTGTTGTCGACGTACAGAACTGGAAGAGAACGAGGCGCCTCTCCCAAGTCGGTCAGCAGGTAGGTGAGCCAGCGAAGCTCCTGTGCAGCCATGGCCCCAGCGTAGATCTCAGCCTCACAACTGGAGCTGAGAACAGAAGAAGAGCGGGTAGACCGCCAGGAGACAGAACCGGAGCCAAGGCTGAAGGTGTAACCCTGAGACGACCGCTACGTAAACAAGTCGTCAACCCAGGAGGCGTCAGCATGACCAGTGAGGACAACTCGAGCCCGTCCTCCAAGCACGAGCCCCATGCCCGATGTACTGCACAAGTATCGCAACACCCTCTTCGCAGCATCCCAGTGCACCTTTCGGTGCCTGCCGGGAGCCACGTAGCGAGCCAGAAGGCTGAGAGGGTATGCGAGGTCAGGTCGTGTGCAAGTCATCAGGTACATGAGGCAGCCCACAAGCTCTGGATACGGGCCACTCGGCTCTACGGACTCGTCCGAAGGTGGAGCTGAGAGCGAGTGACCGGTAGGCAGAGGAGTGGACTGTGGCGAGGAGTACGTGAAGCCGAAGCGCTGAAGGACCATGTGTGACTGAGTCAAGGTAATGGTGCGCTGTGCTCTGTCCCGGGTGATCCGCAAGCCAAGATAGCTTGTGAGCTCACCCAGGTCTGTGCACGTGTGTCTCTTCTGCAGCTCGGACTTCACGTGGGCAAGTGCCTCAGTGTCAGCAGTAGCAAAGACAAGGTCGTCTACGTACACAAGAACGTAGAACGGCGGCAGAGTAGCGTCAGTGCGTAGAAACAGAGAAGGGTCAGCAGTGGAAGGAGCAAAACCAAGAGCAGCAAGAGTCGTCCTGAGCGTGTCGTGCCACTCACGGGGCGCCTGGCGGAGACCGTAGACTGGCCGCCGGAGGCTCCACTGGGTACCAGCAGGAAACGACCCAGTGAAGCCAGGTGGGCGGCGCAGCCAGATCTCCTCGTGCAGGCTGCCCTGTAGGAAGGCTGTGCTGAAGTCAAGCGAGTGGAGCTCGTAGTCACGCTGAGCAGCAACGTGCAGCAGTACCCGAAGAGTGGTCATCTTCGGGGTAGGGGAGAAGGTCTGAAAGAAGTCAACTCCCTGTCGCTGACTGAAGCCACGTGCAACGTAACGCGCCTTGAAGGCAGACGGAGAACCCGGCGGCCGCTTCACCCTGAAGATCCACATGCCACTGACGATGTTCGCCCCAGGTGGGGGAACCTCGTCTACGTAGGTGCCTGTGGACTTCCAGGAAGCCATCTCTGCGTCCATGGCTGCCTGCCACTGAGAGGAGTAGGGACCCTCTATCGCCTTTGCGTAAGAGCGCGGGGTCGGGATGTCTAGTGCATCCGGGTCTCCCTCAGGGGCAAGCAGCATGGAAACGAGATGAGGTGAAGCAGCGGCAAAACACTCAAGGTCCTCCTGTCTGTCCTCAAGACGTCCGTGCCAAGAGCACACTCACCCCCGACGGGCGGAGGACAGACAGACGCAGACGCAGACTCTGCAACAAGACTAGTGGCGAAGTCTAGGCGACAGGCTGCAGCAAAGTCAACAAGCTCAGCAACAAGAGCAGACGCAGCAGAGGACTCAAACAGAGGGTCAGTGACAGCAGTGGCCAGAAAGCGCGTGACAGTAGGACTAGCAGCACGAAGGGAGTCAGACTCCGGGTCCGGACCGTCAGGAAGAGAGGACGCAGGAGGAGAGGGCAGAGGGACACGCTGTGGAGCAGTAGAAGGACGCAGTGTCATAGAGTGAGTGCCTGGGACAGGAGGAAGACGCGGACGCGAAACACGACCAGCGCGAACAGGATGGACAGGCGACGCAGAACGAGACTCAGGCGACACAGGACGAGACTCAGGCTCACGACGCTCCGTAAGACCTCTAGTCGGACCAGAGTAAGGAGAAGGACCAGGCAGTGGAGAGGCCGGCTGCAACTGCGACTGGGACTGGACAGGCGGTGGACTCAGGAAAGGAGGAGGAGGACCAGGAGAAGGCGGGGAGCTAAGAACCTGCTGAAGGAGCGGAACGTAGTACGGCCGCGGCCGTGCAGCGCCTCCAGAGACAGCAGAGACAGAACCGGTACCCTCAGCCCCAGGGTCTCCAGTCCCAGCAGCACCTCCAGTAGCTCCAGCAACAGCAGCACCTCCAGCAGCTCCAGCACCAGCACCACCTCGAGCAATGCCAGCACCAGCACCACCAGTAGCTCCAGTAGCACCTCCAGCAGCACCAGCACTAGCACCACCTCCAGCAGCACCAGCACCTCCAGTAGCTCCAGCAGCACCTCCAGCACCTCCAGTAGCTCCAGCAGCTCCAGCACCAGCACCACCTCCAGCAGCTCCAGCACCAGCACCACCTCCAGCAGTGCCAGCACCTCCAGTAGCTCCAGTAGCACCTCCAGCACCTCCAGCAGCCCCAGCACCAGCAGCAGCAGCACCAGCAGCAACCCGACAGCGCCGAGAGTACCACTCACGAAGCCGCTGTGGAGAGAGGGGCTCCCGCCGCGACGGGACACCTAGAGCACCTCCAGACGCAGCACGCGTAGGCTCAGCACCTCCAGACACAGTACCCGCAGGCTCCACACCTCCAGGCTCAGCATGCCCAGTCTCAGCACCCCCAGACTCAGCACCCCCAGTCTCAGCACCCCTAGCAGCACCTGAGTCGACAGCTACCTCGACCGGCTCGGCAGGGTCTACCTGGGACACACCTGAGGGGGCAGGACCCTGGGGGGGGAGGGGGTCTACCAGGGGAGTACCTGGTGCCAGGAAGAGCGGCGGGGGGGGGGGGGAGAGGCAGTGCGGTAGGGAAAGAGACGGTAGTACGACACCGACTCGTCGAACGTGACGTCCTGAGAGGACAGAACACGACGCGAGGTGGGGTGGTAGAACTGCCACCCGGGTGCGTCAGGAGGGAAGCCAAGGAAGACACAGGGAACGGCACGGAAGGACAGCTTGTCCGCTGTAGTATCGCGGACATAAGCTCGAGATCCCCAGACACGGAACGCGGACGCATCGCCAACCTTCCCCGTCCACCGCAGAGTAGGTGTGGTCTCCGGCAAGGAGACACGAGGCTGAAGGTTGATCTGATGCGCAGCGTACTGAACCGCGAACGGCCACAGAAAATGGGGAGCAGCCGCATGGATCATGGACGTACGAGCGACGTCCATGACCATGCCAATGCGGCGCTCAGCAATCCCATTTTGCTGCGGGGAGGCCGGAAGCGTGAACGTCTGGCGGATGCCCTCCGAACGACAGAAGGCTCTCAGGAGGTCGGAGGAAAACTCCCCGCCTCTGTCTGAGTGCAGACGCAGAATAGGAAGGTCTGAGCCGAAACTCTCACTAAGCTGGCGACGAGCACCGCGGATCCAGTCGATCAACACCTCAGTGACCTCACCCTTGCTGCGCAAGGGGAAGACTGTGGTGTAACGCGAGTAGTCGTCAACGACCAGCAGGAAGTAACGCTCGTGACCCTGTCCACGGACGCGGGCTGGGCCCCACACGTCCATGTGAAGAGTGTGCAGAGGGGCCTCAGTCGGAGGAAACGAGGAGGAGTGAGGAGCGGCGCGCTGCCGGCCCTCGACACAAGGAACACAGGTGGGGGCAGGTCCCGGAGGAAGGGGAGGGAGGGACCTGGGGAGTCCAGAGACAAGAGCACGGGAGGCCATACCTCGAAGACGAGGCAGGGAGGGGTGACCAAGGCGGTGGTGCCAAAGGAGAGTCTCGTGCGCCAGAGGACGACACGAGCAGGGGGCAGACGCAGGACTAGACCTAGACGCGGCAGCAAACACCTGACTGGACGCAGCTACCTGACCAGACGCAGGGACCGGAGGAGGCGCAGTAGTCAGTGTGTACAGACTCGACCCTGGCCGACGGGTGAACGTGGCCAAGTGGCGGCCCGTCCGAGAGCAAGTGCAGTGGGTCACACGCTGACCTCCAGGGGTGAACTGGTCAACCCACGCGTCCTGGAGGTCAGCTCCACTCACCAGGTGGAGTCCCGACAGCAAGCCCGACGGGGCCGCAGGACACGGTAAGACAGTGGAGGAGTGTGCAAGTACTGGGCCCCCTGAGGGGTCAGCAAGGGAGACCGCAACAGGCCGACTGAGCGGCGTGAGCGTGGTGCTGTCTCTAAAGAAAGAGCGCGAAGCACCAGAGTCAAGTGTGAAAGTGTGAAAGGACGCAGTAGGTGCAGTACCAGAGAGGGGAGACGTACCAGCACCTGGAGCAGCAGACGCACTAGCACCTAGAGCAGCAGCCACAGTGCCCGGGTCGGGCGGGACACGCAGGTAACAGTCACCCTCAGTAATATCAGCAAGAGCATACATGGCAGCAAGGATAGCATCAAAGTCTAGATCAAAGATAGGCACCTTCTGCAGAAGCAGATCATGCCAATGAGGAAGCTCAACAGCGTCAGGAAACTGGGTACGCCAAGCGTCAGTCAAGCGGCCGAAGCAGCGCTGCGTGGTGTGTGGGAGACCACACACCTCCCCACTACGAGTGCCGGTGCGAAGAACGTACGTGCAGGGACCTGCACCCCCAGACCTCCCACGCCCAGCGTACCACTCACGAAGCTGCTGAACAGACGGGGTCTCACGGGTGCGCAGCTGCTGCTGACGCTGGCTGCCACCAAGGCCTCCACGCTGCGTGGCTGCACCGCGACCAGCACCACCTCCTCCGCTGCCTCCACCACCGCTGCCGCCGCCGCCACCTCCTCCGCCACTGCCGCCACGGCCTCCACTGCCGCCACCGACGCCCCCACTCCCGGAGCCACCCCCACCACCACCTCCACCTCCTCCACCTCCCCCACCGCTGCCTCCACCGCCCCCTCCACCACCCCTGCTTCCCTTGCCCTTGCCAGTGCGGCGTCGCCCACTAGGGGCAGACGCAGCGCCGACCTCCTCAGTGCCAACGAGGTCGACAGCAGCAGCAGAGGCAACAGAGGGGAGAAGGGGGACAGGGGAACACCCCTCAAAGAAGGGGGCGCGACGGTCGCCGCGAGAAGCACCGACAGCTAAGATACTCTTCTCAGCTGCAGCAAGGCGCTCCTCTAGCAAGTCGACAGTCAGCTCGGTGGGGCAAAGGGAGAGAAAGTGATCCCTGACAGAGGAGAGAGAGTCAGGGAGGCGGGTGACTAGGTAGTAAAGGGTGATGTACATGGGGGGGGAGTTCGTGGGAAGGAACTCAGTGGGAAGGGCAGCGCGGTAGCGAGCGTCACTAGTGCGGAGGTGAGCAACTAGGTCAGCAACTGTGGCAAAGGCGGCAAGGTTTTGGAAAAAGGTACGGCAGCATGAGGCGGCTGAGGGCAGCAGTGGTAGGGGAGGAGTAGCGTGCAACTACAGCGTCGTACAGAGCCCTAGCACTCTTGTACTGACTAAAGTGCGCGCGCTCAGTAGACGGCAGGTGATTTCGCACAGCAAGGCGAGCAGCAGCATCGCGCGTGAGCCACTGCGAGCGAACAGTACTGTCAGCATCAGCAGCAGGGGCAGTAGAGGCGCCAGACGTGAGATCGAAAAGTGAGAGGCTATCCTTGCTATCGCACTGTAGGAAAAGCTGCAGATCATCTAGCCAGACCTCAAAGTCAACAGCTCGACCCTCAGCATCAAAGGTAAGAACATTGAGACTAGCCATGACAGGAGCAGCAGCAGGCTAGCAGCAGCAGCAGTGCAACTCGGCTAAGCAGGCTAGGCAGGGCGGCGCGGCTCGGCAGGGCGGCGCGGCTCGGCAGCGCGGCGCTCTTACCAGGGGCGAGGCCGGGGCAGGGCCGGGGTAGGGCCGGGGCCGGGCCGCCAAAAGATCCGGGGCCGGGTTGGGGCAGGGCCGCGACACTGCAGGAGCAGGGCAGGGTCAGGGCCGGGGCAGGGCCGGGGCAGAGCCGGGGCAGGGCCGGGGCAGGGTCGGAGCAGGGCCGGGACACGGCCGGGGCACGGGCCGGAGCAGGGCCGTGACAGGTCCGGGGCAGGGCCGGGGCCGGGCCGCGGCAGTGCAGGAGCAGGGCCGGGGCAGGGCCGAGACAGGGCCGGGGCGAGGGCCGAGGCAGGGCTGCAACAGGGCCGGAGCAGGGCCGGGGCAGGGCTGCGACAGGGCCGCAGCAGGGCCGCGACAGGTTGGGGTAGGGCCGGGGCAGGGCCGGAACAGGGCCGCGACAGGGCCGAAGTAGGGCCGGGGCTGGGTCGCAGTAGGGCCGGGACAGGGCCGCGACAGGGTCGGGGCAGGGCCGCGAGTCGCGCCGCAACGGAGGCCGCAAAGGGGGGGGCCTGACGGGGCCGGACGGAGCCTTACGAGGCCTGACGGGGCCGCTAACGGGGCCTGACTGGGCCTTACTGGGCCTGACGGGGCCGCTAACGGGGCCGTAAACGGGGCCTGACGGGGCCTTACGGGGCCTTACGGGGCCGTAAACGGGGCCTGACGTGGCCTTACGGGGCCTTACAGGGCCTTACGGGGCCGTAAACGAGGTCGTAAACGGGGCCTTACGGGGCCTTAAGGGGCCTTACGGGGCCGCTAACGGGGCCTGAAGGGGCCTGACGGGGCCGTAAACGGGGCCTGACGGGGCCTTACGGGGCCTTACGGGGCCTTACGGGGCCTTACGGGGCCTTACGGGGCCTTACGGGGCCGTAAACGGGGCCTGACGTGGCCTTACGGGGCCTTACGGGGCTGTAAACGGGGTCATAAACGGGGCCTTACGGGGCCTTAAGGGGCCTTACGGGGCCTTACGGGGCCGTAAACGGGGCCTGACGGGGCCTTACGGGGCCTTCGGGGCCTTACGGGGCTGTGCGGCGCCTGGCTAGGCCGCGAAGCGGCTGCTTTGGGGGCAGGCGCTGGCTCTAAGGGCAGGCGCAACGCGCGCGTCAGGCAGGTAAGAAAATTTTCAGTGGTGGGCCCTTAAAAAAAAAAACTCGAAACTAGCTCTATACCATGTGAGATAATTGACGAAAAGAATGATTGAACTAGGAATGAGGTGGGTACAAATAGACAACACATAAGTGTTGTACCCTCTAGGAACTACCCCACTACAGCCTAAATAGACTATAGCAGATATAAGTTTGACACGCTCTTGCGATGTTGCAATGTTGAGCCGTTGCGATGTTGCGCCGTTGCGCTGTTGGGCTCTTACGATGTTGCGTCGTTAAGCCATTGCACCGTTGCGCTACTGCGTCGTTGTCTGTTGTGCTGTTGCGTGCGCCGTTGCGCCGTTGCACAATTGCGTCGTTGCGTTGTTGCGCTCTTATGATATTGCACCGTTGCGCTCTTACACTGTTGCGCTGTTGCGTTCGTGCGCTCGTGCGCCGTTGCGATCTACCAATCAGAGAATCATGGCAAGAATCTAAGAATGATATTTTTAGGGATGGCTGTTTCGCCCATCACGCGAAACAACGCAACAAAAATAACATATATTTAAATATATATTCTTTTTTCATTACTGTCAAACATATATGCTATAGTCTGTCTAGGCTGTAGAGGGGTAGTTCATATAGGGTACAACACTTTTAGGTTTCCTACTTGTACCCACCTGCTTGCTAATTCAGTCATTCCATTGTTCACTATTCTGACATGGTATTATGAGCAGGCTCCCTCGTGGGAACGTTTTTTTTAGGGCCCACCACGA
The DNA here is from genome assembly GCA_947471745.1 of Closterium sp. Naga37s-1. Classification (NCBI taxonomy): domain Eukaryota; kingdom Viridiplantae; phylum Streptophyta; class Zygnematophyceae; order Desmidiales; family Closteriaceae; genus Closterium; species Closterium sp. Naga37s-1. The sequence continues at coordinate 4,897,512 of CANJKZ010000006.1, forward strand.
TTTTTTTTTCCTGCCTTGCCCGAAGCGCGCCTCGCGCCTGCCTCACCTACGCCGTCGCGCGCCCTGCCTTAGAGCCGCCCGTCGTGGCCCTGCCTTCTCGGCCCGTCGCGGCCCTGCCCTAACGGCCCGTCGCAACCCTACCCTAACGGCCCGTCGCGGCCCCCCTGCCTTCTCGGCCCGTCGCAGCCCCCTACCCTAACGGCCTGTCGCGGCCCCCTGCCTTCTTGGCCCGTCGCGGCCCCCTGCCCTCTCGGCCCGTCGCGGCCCTGCCCTGCCGCCACCCGCGGCCTCTGCCCTGCCGCTACTCGTCGCGGCCCTGCCCTGACGGCCCGTAGCGGCCCTGCCCTACCCTGCCGTCCAGCCGCGGCCCTGCCCTGCTGCCGCCCTGTCGCGGCCCTGCGCTGACGCCGCCAAGTGGCGGCCCTGCCCTGCTGCCACCCCTGTCACGGCCCTGCCCTGTTGCCGCCGTGCCGCGGCCCTGCGCTGACGCCGCCAAGTGGCGGCCCTGCCCTGCTGCCGCCACAGTTGCGGCCCTGCACCCGCCCCGGGTAAGCACCCGCGCCGCCCAGCCGAGCCGCGCCGCACCTCCGAGCCGCGCCGCCCTGCCGCGCAGCGCCGCCAGGAGCCGAGCCGCGCCGCCCAGCCGAGCCGCGCCGCCCTACCGAGCCGCGTCGCCCTGCCGAGCCGCACCGCCCTACTGAGCCGCACTGCCCTGCCTACACTGCTCCTGCTGCTACTGCTGTTTCTGCTGCCACTGCTGCTACTGCTGCTACTGCTGCTACTGCCGCTATGGCTAGCCCTACTGTTCTTACCTTTGATGCTGAGGGGCGTGCGGTTGACTTTGACGTGTGGGTTGACGACCTGCAGCTCTTTCTTCAGTGTGACTCTAAGGACGGAGTATCCCTTTTCGATCACACGTCCAGTGTCTCTCCTGCACCTGCTGCCACTGCTGACAGTACGGTTCGCTCGCAGTGGACCACTCGTGACGCTGTTGCTCGCCTTGCTGTTCGTAGTCACCTGCCGTCTTCTGAGCGTGCGCACTTTGGCCAGTACAAGACTGCTAAGTCTTTGTATGACGCTGTCGTAGCGCGCTACTCCTCCCCTGCCACTGCTGCCCTCAGCCGCCTCATGCTGCCGTACCTGTTCCCTGACCTTGCCGCCTTTGCCACAGTCGCTGACCTCATTACTCACCTCCGCACTAGTGACGCCCGCTACCGTGATGCGCTTCCCACTGAGTTCTGTGCCAAGAACCCTCCCCCCATGTACATCACCCTTTACTACCTAGTCACCTGCCTCCCTGACTCCCTTGCTTCAGTCAGGGACCACTTTCTCTCCCTTTGCCCCACCGAGCTCACCGTCGACCTGCTAGAGGAGCGCCTCACTGCAGCTGAGAAGAGTATCGTTGCTGTAGGTGCTTCTCGCGGCGACCCTCGTGCCCCTTTATTTGAGGGGTGTTCCCCTGTCCCCCTTCTCCCCTCTGTTGCTTCTGCTGCTGCTGTCAACCTCGTTGGTGCGGAGGTCGTCGGGACTGCGTCTGCTCCTAGTGGGAGGCGCCGCAACAGCAAGGGCAAGGGGGGCAAGGGTGGTGGAGGGGACTGTGGGGGCGGCGGTGGAGGCGGTGGAGGAGGCGGAGGGGGTGGCAGTGGAGGTGGGGGTGGTGGCGGGAGCGGGGGCTTCGGTGGCGGCGGTGGGGGTGGTGGAGGCTCTTTCCCTACCGCACAGCCTCTCTCCCCCCCCCGCCCCTCTTCCTAGCACCAGGTGTTCCTCCGGTTGACCCCCTCCCCCCTCAGGGTCCTGCCCCCTCAGGTGTGTCCCAGGTAGACCCTGTCGAGCCTGTCGAGGTAGATGTCGACTCTGGTGCTGCTAGGGGTGCTGAGCCTGCGGGTGCGGGGCCTAGGGGTGCTGAGCCTGCGAGTGCGGGGCCTAGGGGTGCTGGACTGGGGTTGCTAAGTCTGAGGGTGCGGAGCCTGGGGATGCTGAGCCTGAGCGTGTGGAGCCTGGGGGTGCTGAGCCTGGGGGTGCTGAGTCTGGGGGTGCTGAGCCTGGGGGTGCTGAGCCTGAGCGTGCTGAGTCTGGAGGTCCTCCGGGTGTCCCGTCACGGCGGGAGCCCCTCTCTCCGCTGCGGCTACGTGAGTGGTACGCTCGGCGCTTTAGCCGTGCTGCTGGAGCTACGGGGCCTACTGCTGGAGGTGCTTCTAGAGCTGGAGCTGCTGGAGGTGCTGCTGGTGCTGGAGCTGCTGGAGCCGCTAGTCCTGGAGGTGCTGGTGCTGGAGGTACTGGCGCTGTTGGAGGTCCCGCTGGTGTTGGAGCTGCTGGAGGTGCTGGAGCAGCTGGTCCTGGAGGTGCTCGTACTGGAGGTACTGGAGCTGCTGGGGCTGGTGGTGCTGCAGGAGTTGGAGCTGTAGGTGCTGGAGCTGTTGCTACTGGAGGTGCTGCTGGAGCTGGAGCTGCTGGAGGTACTGGAGCTGGTGGTGCTGCGGGAGTTGTAGCTGGAGACCCTGGAGCTGAGGGTACTGGTGCTGTCTCTGCTGTTTCTAGAGGCGCTGCGCGGCCGCGGCCGTACTACGTTCCGCTCCTTCAGCAGGTTCTTGGTCTCCCGCCTTCTACTGGTCCTACTCCTCCCTTACTGAGTCCACCGCCTGTCCAGTCACAGTCGCAGTTACAGCCAGCCTCTCCACTGCCTGGTCCTTCTCCATACTCTGGACCGTCTAGAGGTCTTACGGAGCGTCGTGAGCTTGAGTCTTGTCCTGCGTCGCCTGAGTCTCGTCCTGCGTCACCTGAGTCTTGTCCTGAGTCGCCTGTTTGCACTGTTCGCACTGGTCGACGTGTTCCGCGTCAGCGTCCTCCTCCTGTCCCCGGCACTCACTCTATGACTCTGCATCCTTCTATTGCTCGATAGCGTGTCCCTCTGTCGTCTCTTCCTGCGTCCTCTCTTCCTGACGGTCCGGACCCGGTGTCTGACTCCCTTCGTGCTGCTAGTCCTACTGTCACGCGTTTTCTGGCCACTGCTGTCACTGACCCTTCCTTTGAGTCCACTGCTACGTCTGCCCTAGTTGCTGAGCTTGTTGACTTTGCTGCCGCCTGTCGTCTAGACTACGCCGCTAGTCTTGTTGCTGAGTCTGAGTCTGCGTCTGTCTGTCCTCCGTCCGTCGGGGGTGAGTGTGATCTTGGCACGGACGTCCTTGAGGACAGACAGGAGGAGTTTGAGTGCTTTGCCGCTGCTTTACCTCATCTCGTGTCCATGCTGCTTGCCCCTAAGGGAGACCCGGATGCACCAGACATCCCGACCCTGCGCTCTTACGCAGAGGCGATAGAGGGTCCCTACTCCTCTCAGTGGCAGACAGTCATGGACACAGAGATGGCTTCCTGGAAGTCCACAAGCACCTACGTCGACGAGGTTCCCCCGCCTGGGGCGAACATCGTCAGTGGCATGTGGATTTTCAGGGTGAAGCGGCTGCCGGGTTCTCCGCCTGTCTTCAAGGCGCGTTACGTTGCACGAGGCTTCAGCCAGCGATTGGGAGTTGACTTCTTCCAGACCTTCTCCCCTACCCCGAAGATGACCACTCTTCGGGTGCTGCTGCACGTCGCCGCTCAGCGTGACTACGAGCTCCACTCTCTTGACTTCAGCACAGCCTTCCTACAGGGCAGCCTGCACGAGGAGATCTGGCTGCGCCGCCCACCTGGCTTCACTGGGTTGTTTCCTCCTGGTACCCAGTGGAGCCTCCGACGGCCAGTCTACGGTCTGCGCCAGGCACCCCGTGAGTGGCACGACACACTGAGGACGACGCTTGCTGCTCTTGGGTTTGCTCCTTCCACTGCTGACCCGTCGCTGTTTCTTCGCACTGACACTAATCTGCCGCCATTCTACTTTCTCGTGTACGTAGACGACTTAGTTTTTGCTACTGCTGACACTGAGGCACTAACCCACGTGAAGTCGGAGCTGCAGAAGAGACACACGTGCACAGACCTGGGAGAGCTGACAAGCTATCTTGGCTTGCGGATCACCCAGGACAGAGCACAGCGCACCATTACCTTGACTCAGTCACATATGGTGCAGCAGGTCCTTCAGCGCTTCGGCTTCACGTACTCCTCGCCACAGTCCACTCCTCTGCCTACCGGTCACTCGCTCTCAGCTCCACCTTCGGACGAGTCCATAGAGCCGAGTGGCCCGTATCCAGAGCTTGTGGGCTGCCTCATGTACCTGATGACCTGCACTCGACCTGACCTCGCATACCCTCTCAGCCTTCTGGCTCGCTACGTGGCTCCCGGTAGGCACCGAAAGGTGCGCTGGGATGCTGCGAAGAGGGTACTGCGTTACTTGTGCAGTACGTCGGGCATGGGGCTCGTGCTTGGAGGACGGGCTTGAGTTGTCCTCACTGGTCACGCAGACGCTTCCTGGGTTGACGACTTGGCTACGCAGCAGTCGTCACAGGGTTACACCTTCAGCCTTGGCTTCGGCTCTATCTCTTGGCGGTCTACCCGCTCGTCTTCTGTTCTCAGCTCCAGTTGTGAGGCTAAGATCTACGCTGGGGCCATGGCTGCACAGGAGTTACGCTGGCTCACCTACCTGCTGACCGACTTGGGAGAGGCGCCTCGTTCTCTTCCAGTTCTGTACGTCGACAACAAGGCCATGCTTGCCTTGTGTCAGGAGCACAGACTGGAGCACAAAATGAAGCACATTGCTCTGCGCTACTTCCTTGCTCGAGATTTGCAGCAGCGTGGTCAGCTTCGTCTTGCTTACGTGGCCACTCAGGCCAATGTCGAGAGTAAAGGGAAAAAGTTGGTGCACTATCGAGAAAGTTGGGTACAAGTAACAAAAACTATACCCTACATTAGCTACCCCACTAAAGCCTACATTCTATTATGACATAGGCATATAATTTGACACACCCCCATAGGCAAAGTGGGGGAGAGTAAGGGGTCACAAGACCAGTCAAGAGAAGCAAAGCAAGCTCAGGGGGGATCACAACGTCACCACACACACTGAGCACAAGCAAAGGGCCACAAGGCCAGTCCACATGCAGAGGTATATATGCAACAACAATAGTACAGTGATCTCTACTTAGCAGAGCAAGCATGCAGGAATATATATAGATCACAGTATAAGCAAAGTCTACAACAAGTGAGGAAAAGTGGGCACAAGGCCTAACAAAGTGCAGAAACGCTGATGATCACCAGACGGAAGTGCCTTGGTGAATATATCAGCAGTGTTGGCCCGAGTGGCCACATGTACAAGACGAAGCTGACCACGCTACTGCAACTCTCGAGCCAGAAGGCCAAGAGGGTACGCAAGGTCAGGACAAGTGCAGGTCATCAGGTACATGAGGCAGCCCACTAGCTCTGGGTAAGGACCACTCGGCTCTACGGACTCGTCCGAAGGTGGAGCTGAGAGCGAGTGACCTGTAGCCAGAGGAGTGGCCTGTGCTGAGGACCAGGTGAAGCCGAAGCGCTGAAGGACCTGCTGCACCATGTGTGACTGAGTCAGTGTGATGGTGCGGCGTGCTCTGTCCCGGGTGATCTGCAAGCCAAGGTAGCTGCGCAGTTCACCCAGGTCTGTGCACGTGTGTCTCTTCTGCAGCTCCGACTTCACCAGGGCGAGAGCCTCAGTGTCAGCAGTGGCAAAGACCAAGTCGTCGACGTACATGAGGATGTAGAACGGCGGCAGCGAAGTGTCGGTGCGCAGAAACAGCGACGGGTTAGCAGTCGACGGAGCAAACCCAAGAGCCGCAAGTGTCGTCCTCACGTGGCGTACCCTCACGTGTCGTGCCACTCACGTGGCGCCTGGCGGAGACCGTAGACCGGCCGCCGGAGGCTCCACTGGGTACCAGGAGGGAACGACCCAGTGAAGCCAGGCGGGCGGCGCAGCCAGATCTCCTCGTGCAGGCTGCCCTGCAAGAAAGTTGTGCTGAAGTCAAGAGAGTGAAGCTCGTAGTCACGCTGAGCGGCAACGTGCAGCAGCACCCAAAGAGTGGTCATCTTCGGGGTGGGGGAGAAGGTCTGGAAGAAGTCAACTCCCTCTCGCTGACTGAAACCTCGAGCAACGTAACGAGCCTTGAAGACAGGCGGAGAACCTGGCGGCCGCTTCACCCTGAAAATCCACATGCCACTGACGATGTTCGCCCCAGGAGGGGGAACCTCGTCGACGTAGGTTCCTGTGGACTTCCAGGATGCCATCTCTGCGTCCATGGCTGTCTGCCACTGAGAGGAGTACTCACCCACGATCGCCTCAGCGTAAGAGCGCGGGGTCGGGATGTCTGGAGCATCCGGGTCTCCCTCAGGGGCAAGCAGCATGGACACGAGATGAGGCGCAGCGGCTGCAAGACACTCAAGGTCCTCCTGCCTGTCCTCAAGGACGTCCGTGCCAAGAGCACACTCACCCCCAACAGACGGAGGATAGACAGACTCAGACTCAGCAACAAGACTAGCGGCGTAGTCTAGACGACAGGCAGCAGCAAAGTCAACAAGCTCAGCGACTAAGGCAGACGCAGCAGTAGACTCAAACGACGGGTCAGTGACAACTGTGGCTAGCAGACGCGTGACATTAGGGTGAGCAGCACGAGCGCGGTCAGACTCAGGCTCAGGAACGGTAGGCAGAGAAGACGCAGGAGGGGACGGTAGGGGAACACTCTGCGGAGGAGAGGAAGGACGACGGACTACAAGGTGGGTGCCGGGGACAGCCGGCTGACACGAACAAGGAACACGACGACCGAAACGACCAGAACAGACAGGCGAAACAGGACGCGACGCAGGCTCACGACGCTCAGTAAGACCCCCTGTCTGCTCAGTGTAAGGAGAAGGAGCAGGCAGCGGTGAGCCAGGCTGTAACGGAAGACCAGTAGACGAAGGGAGACTAAGAACCTGGCGAAGCACTGAGTCAGACGGTGGCTGAGACGACGGAGACGGTGGAGCAAAGAACAGGCGCGGCTTTGCAGTACTACCAGCACCAGCAGCTCCAGCACCCCCAGCAGTCCCAGCACCTCCAACAGTTCCAGAACCCTCAGCTCTAGCTCCTCCAGGACCAGCTCCACCAGCAGCAGCACCCCCAGAACCGGCACCTCCAGTCCCAGGGTCTCCAGCCTCAGTGTCTCCAGCAGCAGCACCCTCAAGCTCAGAACCTCCAGCCCCAGCAGCTCCAGTACCTCCAGTACGAGCACCTCCGGGACCAGCACCACTCCCAGCTCCAGTGACGTCAGCAGAAGTACCTCCAGCGGCAGAGCCCCGAGCTCCAGAAGCGCGACCCTGACGACGACCGTACCAGTCGTGCAGCTGCTGTGAGGTGAGAGGCACACGCGGACGAAGGCAGCTACTCCAAGGAGACCGTGCAACAGCAGACTCAGAACCCTCAATGCCAGCACCCGCAGCAGCTCCAGAACCTCCAGCGCCAGCACCCTCAGCAGCTCCAGAACCTCCAGCAGAAACAACTCCAGTAGCAGAGTCACCAGCTCCAGCGCCTCCCGCAGCAGGGCCCCTAGCTCCAGCAGTGCGACCCTGACGGCCAACGTACCACTCACGCAGCTGCTGTGGGGAGAGAGGGAGTCGACAACGAGAGTGCAGCGGCGAGGTACCAGCGGAGCGACCACGGAGACGGCCGCTCCAGGGAGACCGCTCACCAGACGCCTCAGCGCCCCCAGGTGCAGCACCCCCAGGCTCAGCACCCCCAGAAGCAGCACCCCGAGCAGGACCACCCTCAGCAGGACCCAAGTCACCAGTGACCTCAACCGGCGCAGTCAAGGGAGGAGGGTCTACCTGAGACTCACCTGAAGGAGCAGGACCGGGAGCGGGGAGGGGGTCTACCTGGGGAGCACCTGGAGCGAGGAAGAGCGGCGGGGGGGGGGAGAGGGGCAGTGCGGTAGGGGAAGAGACGGTAAAAGGGAACCGACTCGTCGAACGTGACGTCCTGAGAGGGGAAGACACGGCGTGAGGTGTGGTGGTGAAACTGCCAACCAGGCGCGTCAGGGACAAAGCCAAGGAAAACACAGGGAACAGTGCGGGCGGAGAGCTTGTCCGCGGTGGTATCGCGGACAAAGGCACGAGCACCCCAGACCCGGAAACGTGACGCATCGCCAACCTTCCCCGTCCACAGCTGTGTGGGCGAGGTCTCCAGCAAGGAGACACGGGGCCAAAGGTTGAGCTGATGCGCGGCGTACCGGACCGCAAACGGCCACAGAAAATGGGGGGCAGCCGCATGGAGGTACGAGCGACCTCCATGACTAAGCCAATGCGACGCTCAGCAACCCCATTCTGCTGCAGAGAGGCCGGAAGCGTGAACGTCTGGAGGATGCCGTGCTCCGCACAGAAGGCTGCCAAGAGGTCGGAGGAAAACTCCCCACCTCTGTCAGAGTGCAGACGCAGGACGGGAAACTCCGTCCCGAACCGCTCGCGGAGCTGGAGACGAGCAGCGCGGATCCAAGGGATCAAAACATCAGGGACCTCACCCTTGGTGCGCAAGGGGAAGACCGTGGTGTAACGCGTATAGTCGTCGACGACCAGCAGGAAGTACCGCTCGTGGCCCTGTCCACGGACGCAGGCTGGGCCCCACACGTCCAGGTGGAGAGTCTGCAGGGGAGCCTCTGTGGGAGGGAACGAGGAGGAGTGAGGAGCGGCGCGCTGCCGCCCCTCGACACAGGGAAGACAGGGAGGAGCAGGCGAGGGTGGGAGGGGAGGGAGAACCCTGGGAAGACCAGAGACAAGGACACGGCGGTGCATGCTATGAAGGCGCTGCACCGAGGGGTGACCAAGGCGGTGGTGCCAAAGGAGGGTCTAGTGCGACAAAGCGCGACACGAGCAGGGGGCCGCTAGGTGACCTGACGCAGACGCAGACGCAGCGATCTGAGGGGACACAGTAGTCAGTGTGTACAAACTCGAGCCAGGCGCACGGGTAAACGTGGCCAGGTGCCGGCCCGTCTGGGAGCACGTACAGTGGGTCACGCGCTGACCTCCAGGAGTGAACTGGTCAACCCACTGGTCCTGGAGGTCAGCACCACTCACCAAGTTCGTAGAGAACGAGGGGAGGTGAAGACCTGACAGGGAGCCAGACGGGACCGCCGGACATGGCAGGACCGTGGAGGAGTGCGCAAGGACTGGACCCACAGAGGGGTCTGCCAGGGAGACTGGAACCAGCCGGCTGAGCGGCGTGAGGGTGGTGCTGTCGCGAAAGAAGGAGCGGGAAGCACCTGAGTCAAGTGTGAAGGTGTACAAGGCCTCAGCAGGCGCAGCACCAAAGAGAGCAGACTCACCAGCACCTGGAGCAGCAGCCTCACCAGCACCCAGAGCAGGAGACGCACTAGCACCTAGAGCAGCAGCCTCACCAGCACCGAGAGCAGCAGGCTCTATACCTGGGTCAGGTGGTACGCACAGGTAACAGGTACGGTCAGCACTAGTAGGCAATGCATACTGTCAAACATTATACATGTTCATATTGTGTAGGCTATAGTGGGTTTATCCTTAGGGGGTACAACATTGCTAGGGTTTCCTACTTGTATCACCCTGCTGCCTAGTTTCACACATTCTCGTTCAGTTCTACATTCTAACATGGTATCACGAGCCTAGGTTGCTACCTAGGACCGCTTTCTCCTACGGGCCCACTATTCCGCTAGAAGCGCCCTCGTGCGCCCTACCTTACGTGCGCCCTCGTGCGCCTTTCTATACTCGTGCGCCCTCGCGCGCCCTCGTGCGCCCTACCTTACGTGCGCCCTCGTGCGCCCCCGTGCGACCCGCCCTTCGGTCTGCCCGCGTGTCGTCCTGCAGCCCTCGCGCTGCCTCCTGCAAGCTAGTACGGCCCTCGAGCCGCCCCTGCAGGTCCGTCAGGCCCCCGAGCCGCCTCTGCAGACCCGTCAGGCCCCCCCGAGCCGCCTCTGCAGGCCCGTCAGGCCCGAGAACCGCCCCTGCAGCCAGCGCGCTGCCCTGCCGAGCCGCGTGTCGCCCGTGGGCGCTGCCTCTGCCCCGTCGCGCTGCCCTGGGGAGCCGCGCGCGACCCCCGCTGTCCCGTCGCGTCGCCCTGGGGAGCCGCGCTCGGCCCCCGCTGCCCCGTCGCGACGCCCTGGGGAGCCGCGCTCGGCCCCCGCTGCCCTGTCGCGACGTCCTGGGGAGCCGCGCTCGGCCCCCGCTGACCCGTCGCGACGCCCTGGGGAGCCGCGCTCGACCCCCCGCTGCCCCGTCGCGACGCCCTGGGGAGCCGCGCGCGCCCCCCCCCCCCCCCCCCCCCCCCCCCCCCCCCCCCCCCCCCCGCTGCCCCGTCGCGGCGCCCTGGGGAGCCGCGCGCCGCCCCCCCCCCCCTCGCTGCTGCCCGAGCCACCCTGCAGCCCGCGAGCCGCCTCTGCAGCGCCGAGTGCGCTCTGCCAAACCCTAAAATAAATAATTAATTATTAAAAAAAAAAAAAAAAGGGAGCAGCTGCCCCTGGCCCTTGGAGCAGCCGCCCCTGCAGCAGCCGCCCCTGGCCCCTGGAGCAGCCGCCCCTGCAGCAGCCGCCCCTGCAGCAGCTGCCCCTGCAGCAGCCGCCCCTGGATCTCTGCAGCCGCCCCTGGCACCTGGAGCATCCGCCCCTGCAGCTGCCGCGGAGCCCTCGCCCTGCATTGGTAGCGGCCTCGCCGTTACCACCGTCGTACGCCTGCCCTTCTCGCCACTGGTGAGCACTACCCTGCCCGTATTGCTGTTACTGCTGCTCCTGCTGCTACTGCTCTTTCTACTTCTACTGCTGCTCCTGGCGTGGCCAGATGCAGCTCCAGCGCCGTCCGCGTGAGTCCCTCACGCCCCAACAGCTTCGTGAGTGGTATGCTGGTTGGGGTTGTAGGGGTGGCCGCGCTGCTGCTACTACTACTGCTGCTACTACTGCTACTGCTGCTCCTGGCGGTGGCCAGATGCAGCTCCCGCGACGTCCGAGTGAGTCCCTCACGCCCCAGCAGCTTCGTGAGTGGTACGCTCAGCGTGGAGGGTCACGGGGTACTGCTCGCTGCCCGTACGTCATTCGCACTGGTGCTCGGACTGGTCAGCCTTGCGGGACGTTTGGTCACACAGAGTCCCGCTGCTTCGCTCGTCTGAGCGACGCCTGGCGTACAGAGTTTGGCAACGCGGCTGAGCTCCCCGACTGGGTGGAGCTGCTTAGGCAGAGGGTAGATATCTATGCTCTTGACTATGATGCTATCCTCACTGCCATGTATGCATTTCCTACTAGTGCTGAGAGTGCCTGTCACCTGTGTGTGCCGCCTGACCCCGGTATCCAGTCTGCTGCTCTAGGTACTGGTGAGGCTGCTGCACTAGGTGCTCGTGTGTCTGTTGCCCCAGGTGCTGGTGAGGCTGCTGCTCTAGGTACTCGTGAGTCTGCGCCCTCTGGTACTGCGTCTACTGAGGCACTGCACACCTTCACACTGGACTCAGGCGCTTCCCGCTGTTTCTTTCGTGACCGCACTGCCCTTGAGCAGCTTGCTCGGCCGGTTGCAGTCTCCCTCGCTGACCCCTCTGGGGGTCCGGTCATTGCGACCTCCTCTACTGTTCTCCCTTGTCCTGCGGTCCCGTCGGGCACTCTGTCAGGTCTCTACCTCCCCTCGTTCTCTACGAACTTGGTGGCGGGTAGTGCGCTCCAGGACGGGGGTGTCCACCAGTTTACCCCTGCCTACGAGCGTGTGACACACTGCACGTGCGCTCGGACGGGCCGCCACCTGGCTACCTTCACTCGGCAGCCGGGGTCGGACCTGTACACACTGACCACTGAGTCCCCACAGGTAGCTGCGTCTGCGTCTGCGTCAGGTCAGCTGTCTGACCCCTGCTCGTGTCGCTCTCTGGCACACGAGACTGTCCTCTGGCACCACCGTCTTGGTCACCCGTCAGTGCAGCGCCTTCGTGCCATGCACAACCGGTACCTTGTCTCTGGTCTTCCCAGGGTTCTCCCTCCACTCCCACCCTCGCCTGCTCCTCCCTGCCTTCCCTGTGTCGAGGGGCGGCAGAGCGCCGCTCCTCACTCCTCCTCGTTTCCCCCGACGACTGCTCCCTTGTAGACGCTCCACATGGACGTGTGGGGCCCAGCCCGCGTCCGTGGACAGGGTCAGGAGAGGTACTTCCTGATCGTTGTTGACGACTACTCGCGCTACACCACGGTCTTCCCCTTGCGCACCAAGGGTGAGGTCCCTGATGTTTTGATCCCTTGGATCCGCGCTTCTCGTCTCCAGCTCAGTGAGCGGTTCCACTCGGACTTTCCTGTCCTGCGTCTGCACTCTGACAGAGGTGGTGAGTTCTCCTCTGACCTCTTGGCAGCCTACTGTGCGGAGCACGGCATCCGCCAGTCGTTCACGCTTCCGGCCTCTCCACAGCAGAATGGGGTTGCTGAGCGCCGCATTGGTTTGGTCATGGAGGTCGCTCGTACCTCCTTGATCCATGCGGCTGCCCCCCACTTTCTTTGGCCGTTTGCGGTCCGATACGCTGCGCATCAGCTCAACCTCTGGCCCCGTGTCTCCGTTCCGGAGACTTCGCCGACACTGCGTTGGACGGGAGAGGTTGGCGATGCGTCGCGTTTTCGGGTCTGGGGATCCCGAGCTTTTGTTCGCGATACGTTCGCGGACAAGCTCTCCTCCCGCGCTGTTCCCTGTGTCTTCCTTGGCTTTGTCCCGGACGCGTCTGGTTGGCAGTTTTACCACGCCACCTCGCGCCGTGTCCTGCCCTCTCAGCACGTCACTTTTGACGAGTCCGTGCCCTACTACCGCCTCTTCCCCTACCGCACTGCCCCGCTCCCCCCCCCGCCTCTCTTCCTCGCGCCAGGTGCTGCTGTGGTAGACCCCCTCCCCCCTCAGGGTGCCGCTCCCTCAGGTGTGTCCCAGGTAGACCCGGTTGAGCCTGTCGAGGTAGCTGTCGACTCTCGTCCTGCCAGGGGTGCTGAGCCTGAGCGTGCGGAGCCTGGGGTTGCGGAGTCTGGGGGTGCTGAGCCTGGGGGTGCGGGGTCTGGGGGTGCGGAGCCTGCGGGTGCTGAGTCTGGGGGTGCTGAGCCTGGGGGTGCGGAGCCTGCGGGTGCTGAGTCTGGAGGTGCTGAGCCTGGGGTTGCTGAGCCTGGGAGTGCTACGTCTGAGAGTACTGAGCCTGAGCGTGCTGCACCTGGGGGAGGCCTCTCCTCGCAGCAGCTGCGTGAGTGGTACTTACAGTACTGCAGCCTCAGGAGAGGTGCTTCTGGAGCTCGGAGTGGTGCCGGAGCTGGTGCTAGTGCTTCCCCTCCTAGGCGGGAGCTGCCCTCTCCCCAGCAGCTCCGAGAGTGGTACGCTAGGCGCTGCAGTCTCCGGAGTGGCGCTCCCGGTGTCGTGGACTCTGGAGCTTCTGGAGTTACTGGAGGTGCTGCTGCTGCTGGCGGTGCGGCTGGCGCTGCTGGAGGTGCTGCTGGTGCTGCTGGAGCTGCTGGAGGTACTGCTGCTGCTGGAGGTGCTGCTGGCGCTGCTGGAGGTACTACTGGTTCTGGTGCTGCTGGAGGTGCTGGAGGTGCTGCTGCTGCTGGCGGTGCGGCTGGCGCTGCTGGAGGTGCTGCTGGTGCTGCTGGCGCTGCTGGAGGTGCTACTGGTGCTGGAGCTACTGGAGCTGCTGGTGGTACTGCTGCTGCTGGCGGTGCTGCTGGCGCTGCTGGAGGTGCTGCTGGTACTGGTGCTGCTGGAGCTGCTGGAGGTGCTGCTGCTGCTGGTGGTGCTGCTGGCACTGCTGGAGGTGCTGCTGGTACTGGAGCTGCTGGGGACCCTGCTGCTGCTGGCGGTGCTGCTGGAGCTGCTGGGACTGGCCCTGCTGAGGGGGTTGGAGCTGGAGGTGCTGAGCGGCCACGGCCGTACTACGTTCCGCTCCTTCAGCAGGTTCTTGGCCTTCCGCCCTCTCCTGGTCCTACTCCTCCCCTACTGAGTCCACCGCTTGTCCAGTCGCAGTCACAGTTACAGCCAGTCTCTCCACTTCCTGGTCCTTCTCCCTACACTGCGCCGACGGGAGGTCTTACGGAGCGTCGTGAGCCTGAGTCTCGTCCTCCGTCGCCTGAGACTCGTCCAGAGTCGTCTGAGTCGCGTCCAGAGTCGCCTGTCCGCGCTGTCCGCGCTGGTCGTCGTGTTCCACGTCAGCGTCCTCCTCCTGTCCTTGGCACTCACTATATGACCCTGCGTCCCTCTACTGCTCCACAGCGTGTCCCACTGCCGTCTCCACCAGCGTCCTCTCTTCCTGCTCTTGCTGACCCGGAGTCTGACTCTCTTCGTGCTGCCAGTCCTACTGTCACGCGTCTCCTTGCCACTGCTGTCACTGACCCTTCCTTTGAGTCCTCTGCTGCGTCTGCTCTAGTCGCTGAGCTTGTTGACTTTGCTGCTGCCTGTCGTCTAGACTACGCCGCTAGCCTTGTTGCTGAGTCTGAGTCTGAGTCTGTCTGTCCTCCGTCTGTCGAGGGTGAGTGTGCTCTTGGCACGGACGTCCTTGAGGACAGACAGGAGGAGTTTGAGTGCTTTGCCGCTGCTTTGCCTTATCTCGTGTCCATGCTAGTTGCCCCTGAGGGAGACCCGGATGCACCAGACATCCCGACCCCACGCTCCTACGCAGAGGCGATGGAGGGTCCCTACTCCTCTCAGTGGCAGACAGCCATGGACGCAGAGATGGCTTCCTGGAAGTCCACAGGCACCTACGTCGACGAGGTTCCCCCACCTGGGGTGAACATCGTCAGTGGCATGTGGATTTTCAGGGTGAAGCGGCTGCCGGGTTCTCCGCCTGTCTTCAAGGCGCGTTACGTTGCACGAGGCTTCAGTCAGCGAGAGGGAGTTGACTTCTTCCAGACCTTCTCCCCGACCCCGAAGATGACCACTCTTCGGGTTCTGCTGCACGTCGCTGCTCAGCGTGACTACGAGCTCCACTCTCTTGACTTCAGCACTGCGTTCTTACAGGGCAGCCTGCACGAGGAGATCTGGCTGCGCCGCCCACCTGGCTTCACTGGGTCGTTCCCTCCTGGTACCCAGTGGAGCCTCCGGCGGCCAGTCTACGGTCTCCGCCAGGCACCCCGTGAGTGGCACGACACACTGAGGACTACTCTTGGTGCTCTTGGGTTTGCTCCTTCTACTGCTGACCCGTCGCTGTTTCTACGCACCGACACCACTCTGCCGCCGTTCTACGTTCTTGTTTACGTAGACGACTTGGTCTTTGCTACTGCTGACACTGAGGCACTCGCCCACGTGAAGTCGGAGCTGCAGAAGAGACACACGTGCACAGACCTGGGTGAGCTGACAAGCTATCTTGGCTTGCGGATCACCCGGGACAGAGCACAGCGCACCATCACCTTGACTCAGTCACACATGGTGCAGCAGGTCCTTCAGCGCTTCCGCTTCACGTACTCCTCGCCTGAGCCCACTCCTCTGCCTACCGGTCACTCGCTCTCAGCTCTGCCTTCGGATGAGTCCGTAGAGCCGAGTGGCCCGTATCCAGAGCTTGTGGGGTGCCTCATGTACCTGATGACCTGCACTCGACCTGACCTGGCATACCCTCTTAGCATCCTAGCACGCTATGTCGCTCCCGGCCGTCACCGGAAGGAGCACATGGATGCCGCTAAGAGGGTGTTGCGCTACTTGTGCAGTACTTCGGGCATGGGGCTCGTGCTTGGAGGTCGGAGCGACGTTGTCCTCACGGGTCACTCAGACGCTTCTTGGGCTGACGACCAGGCTACGCAGCGGTCGTCTCAGGGTTACACCTTCAGCCTTGGCTCTGGTTCAGTTTCTTGGCGTTCTACTCGCTCTTCTTCTGTTCTCAGCTCCAGTTGTGAGGCTGAGATCTACGCCACAGCCATGGCTGCACAGGAGTTACGCTGGCTCACCTACCTGCTGACCGACCTGGGAGAGCGGCCTCGTTCTCCTCCAGTGCTGTACGTTGACAACAAGGCCGCCATTGCCTTGTGTGAGGAGCACAGACTGGAGCACAGGACGAAGCACATCGCTCTGCGCTACTTCTTTGCTCGAGAGCTGCAGCAGCGTGGTCAGCTTCGTCTGCGTTACGTGGCCACTCGGGCCAACACTGCTGATGTGTTCACCAAGGCGCTTCAGCCTTGTGACCATCAGCGTTTCTGTACTGTTCTAGGCCTTGTGCCTACTCTCCCTCACTTGCTCACTTCTTGACTCTGCTTGTACTGTGATCTCTATATATATATATACCTGCATGTTTACTCTTGCTAGGTTGTGATCACTGTACCTCTTGTTATATTATCAAACTGCATGTGAACTGGTCTTGTGACCACTTGCTTGTGCTCGGAATTTGTGTGGTTTCCTTGAGATCCACCCTGAGCTTGCTTTGCTTTGCTTTGACTGGTCTTGTGACCATCTGGTTGTCTCCCACTTAGCCTATGGGGGTGTGTCAAACATTATACATGTTCATATTGTGTAGGCTATAGTGGATTTAGCCTTAGGGGGTACAACATTGCTAGGGTTTCCTACTTGTATCACCCTGCTGCCTAGTTTCACACATTCTCGTTCAGTTCTACATTCTAACACATACATGGCAGTGAGAATAGCATCATAGTCAAGAGCAAATATATCTACCCTCTGCCCAAGCAGCTCCACCCAGTCGGGGAGCTCAGCCTCGTCGCCAAACTCGGTACGCCAGGCGTCACTCAGACGGGCGAAGCAGCGGGACTGGGTGTGACTAAGCGTCCCGCAAGTCTGACCCGTCCGATCACCTGTGCGAATGACGTACGGGCAGCGAACGGTACTCAAAGACCCTCTACTCTGAGCGTACCACTCGTGAAGCTACTGGGACGTAAGTGTCTCGCGTGGACGCCGCTGCAGCTGCAGCTGGCCACTGCCAGACGCTCCCAACTGACCAGCTCCAGGGCGACAGCGACGACGACTACCGCCACAACCCCAACTAGCGTACCACTCACGAAGCTGCTGGGGCGTGAGAGACTCGCGCGGACGTCGCTGGAGCTGCATCTGGCCACCGCCAGTACCAGTAGCAGTAGCCTAGCAGAGCAGGCGCGGCAGGCAGGCAGGCAGACAGGCAGGCAGGCAGGCGGGCAGGCAGGCAGATGGCGCGGCAGCGCGCTAACAAGGCAGGTGCTCACCAGTGGCGGGAAGAGCAGGCGCTCGCCGGGCGAGCAGGGCCGGCGCTCGGCGGGCGGCTGCACGAGGTCCAGGGGCGGCGTCGTGGGTCCAGGGGCGGCGACGCGGGATCCAGGGGCGGCTGCACGGAGTCCAGGGGCGGCTGCTTCAGGGGCCCGGGGCGGCTGCTCTGGGTCCAGGGGCGGCTGCTCGAGGGTCCAGGGGCGGCTGCACCAGGGGCGGCTGCTTCAGGGGCCAGGGGCGGCTGCTCCAGGGGCGGCTGCTGCAGGGGCCAGGGGCGGCTGCTCTGGGTCCAGGGGCGGCTGGACCAGGGGCGGCTGCTGCAGGGGCCAGGGGCGGCTGCTCTGGGTCCAGGTGCGGCTGGACCAGGGGCGGCTGCTTCAGGGGCCAGGGGCAGCTGCTCGGAGTCCAGGGGCGG
Organism: Closterium sp. Naga37s-1; assembly: GCA_947471745.1. Taxonomy (NCBI): domain Eukaryota; kingdom Viridiplantae; phylum Streptophyta; class Zygnematophyceae; order Desmidiales; family Closteriaceae; genus Closterium; species Closterium sp. Naga37s-1. Next base: position 4,914,958 of record CANJKZ010000006.1, read on the forward strand.
CTGCTCCAGGGTCCAGGGGCGGCTGCACCAGGGGCGGCTGCTTCAGGGGCCAGGGGCGGCTGCTCTGGGTCCAAGGACGGCTGGACCAGGGGCGGCTGCTTCAGGGGCCAGGGGCGGCTGCTCGGGGTCCAGGGGCGGCTGCTCCAGGGGCGGTTGCTGCAGGGGCCAGGGGCGGCTGCTCTGGGTCCAGGGGCGGCTGCTTCAGGGGCCAGGGACGGCTGCTCGGGGTCCAGGGGCGGCTGCTCCAGGGTCCAGGGGCGGCTGCACCAGGGGCGGCGTAGCTGGTGCAGGGCAGCGCGCGGGTCCCACAGGCGCCACGACTGGCGACGGGGGGCAGCGCGCAGGCCAGGCGGGGCCGCGTCGGCGGCAGGGTGGGGTTGCGACCGCGGCAGGGCGAGGCCGCGTCGGCGGCCGTAGAAAGCAGCGCGAGGGCTGCGAAGCGACGCGCGGGGCAGGAGAAGGCAGCGCGGGGGCTGCGGGGCGGTCCGCGGGCCTGACAAGGCAGCTAGCGGGCTACGCGCGGGGCTGACGAGGCAGCAGGCGGGCTGCTAGCGGGCTGTACGAGGGCCAGCAGAGGCGAGCGCGAGGGCTGCGCGACGCAGGGCAGTGTAGGCAAGGGGCGGGGTGTCAGATTTATATGACATAGCTACTGTAGGCTAGAGTGGGGTAGCACATATGGGGTACAGTTTTCTAGGGTTTGCTTCTTGTACCCAACTTTCACTTAGTCATTCTCATTCCTGTTTTTCTTAATTCACATGGTATAGAGCGGGTTCCTACATGGGACCGTTCCTTCCTAAGGGCCCACCATAAGAATTTTTTTTTTAGCTGCCCGCGCACATTGCGCCCTGCCCTAAAATTTTTTTTTAGCGGCCCCTACGCTGCCTCTACGCGGCCCCTACGCCGCCTCCCACGCGCCCCCTATGCGGCCCCTGGCGGCGCCCTGACGAGGCCCCTGCCGGCGCCCTATCGCGGCCCCTAACGCGCCCCCTGGTGGCGCCCTGACGCGGCCCCTGGCGGCGCCTGACGCGGCCCTGACGCGACCTGACGCGGCCCCTGGCGGCGCCCTGACGCAGCCCCTGCCGCGGCCCTGACGCGGCCCTGCCGCGGCCCCTGACGCGGTCCTGACGCGGTCTGCTGCGGCCCCTGCCGCGGCCCTGAAGCGGCCCCTGACACGGCCCTGAAGCGGCTCTGCCGCGGCCCTGACGCGGCCCTGACGCGGCCCCTGACGCGGCCCCTGCCGCGGCCCCTTACGCGGCCCTGACGCGGTCCTGCCGCGGCCCCTGGCGGCGCCCTGACGCGGCCCCTGACGCGGCGCCCTGACGCGGCCCTGCCGCGGCCCCTGACGCGGCCCCTGCCGCGGCCCCTGACGCGGCCTCTGACGCGGCCCCTGCCGCGGCCCCTGACGCGGCCCCGCCGCCTCCTCTCAGCGGCCCCGCCGCCTCCTCTCAGCGGCCCCGCCGCCTCCTCCCAGCGGCCCCGGACGCCGCCCTCTCAGCGGCCCCACCGAGCCGCCCAGCAGCCTAGCCGCCCAGCAGCTGAGCCACCGAGCTGCCCAGCAGCCGAGCCGCCGAGCCGCCCAGCAGCCGAGCCGCCCAGCAGCAGAGCCGCCGAGCCGCCCAGCAGCCGAGTCGCCGAGCCGCCCAGCAGCCGAGTCGCCGAGCCGCCCAGCAGCCGAGTCGCCGAGCCGCCCTGCAGCCGAGCCGCCCGAGCCGCCCTGTCCGGTAAGAGCAGCGCCTCTCTCACAGCACTGCCCTCACCCCACTGTTTGCGCTGCTAGTCTACTACTGTCATGGCTACCCCTAGTGTCCTCGCTTTTGACGCTGAGGGTCGGGCCATTGACTTTGACGTCTGGATAGATGACCTGCAGCTTTTCTTACAGTGCGATAGGGCAGACGGCCTCTCCCTCTTTGACCTCACTTCTGGTGCCTCTCCTGCTCCCGCCACTGATGCTGACGCAACTGTTCGCTCCCAGTGGGCCACGCGCGATGCTGCTGCACGTCTTGCTGTGCGTTGCCACCTGCCTACCTCTGAGCGTGCGCACTTTAGCCAGTACAAGAGTGCTCAGACCTTGTACGACGCTGTAGTTGCACGCTACTCCTCCCCTGCCACTGCTGCACTGAGCCGCCTCATGCTACCGTACCTCTTCCCTGACCTTGCTGCCTTTCCCACAGTCGCTGACCTCATCACGCACCTCCGCACTAGTGACACTCGCTACCGCGCTGCGCTTCCTGCTGAGTTCTGCGCCAAGAACCCCCCCCCCATGTACATCACCCTCTACTACATCGTCACCCGTCTCCCTGACTCCCTTCGCGTAGTCAGGGACCACTTCCTCTCGGTTTGTCCCACCACTCTCACCGTTGACCTCCTCGAGAAGGCCCTCCTAGCAGCAGAAAAGAGCATAGTCGCTGTAGGAGCCTCTCGTGGTGACCCTCGCACCCCCATCTTTGAGGGGTGTTCCCCCTCCCCTCTTTTGCCCTCTGTTGCCTCTGCTGCTGCGGCCGACCTCGCTGGTTTGGAGTCGGTTGGGGCAGCGTCTACCCCTAGCGGGAGACGCCGCCCTGGCAGGGGCAAGGGGGGCAGGGGCGCTGGAGGAGCTAGCGGGGGCGGTGGAGGCGGCGGTGGAGGTGGTGGAGGAGGTGGTGGTGGCGGTGGGAGTGGTGGCGGGGGTGGAGGTGTAGGTGGCGGCAGTGGAGGCGCAGGAGGCAGCGGCGGTGGCGAAGGGAGCGGAGGTGGCGGCGGTGGAGGAGGAGGCGGCGGAGGAGGTGGAGCTGGTCGGGGTGGCGCTGCGCAGAGGGTCAGCTCCGGTGGTGGTCAGCGCCAGCGCCAGCAGCAGCAGCAGCAGCAGCAGCAGCGCACTCGTGACGTCCCCTCCCCTCAGCAGCTCCGTGAGTGGTACACTGCACGCCAGAGGGGTGGGGGTGCTGGTCCGTGCACCTACGTCCTGCGCACCGGCGACCGCGCGGGTGAGCAGTGCAGGGGTGCGCACTCCACCCAGCGCTGCTTTGGCCGCCTCACGGACGCTTGGCGTCACCAGTTCCCTGAGGCCACTGAGATCCCCCGCTGGGGTGAGATGTCTAGGGCGGGTGTAGCTGTCTTTGACCTTGACTTTGATGCTATTCTTGCTGCCGTGTATACTGTGACTATTAGTGATGAGGGTGACTGTTACCGGTGTTTTCCGCCCGACCCGGGCATTGAGACTGCTGCTCTAGGTACTGGTGAGGCTGCTGCTCTAGGTGCTAGCGAGGCTGCTGCTCTAGGTGCGTCTACTCCCTCAGGTGCTGGTGAGTCTGCTCTCTCAGGTTCTGCGTCGGCTTCGGCCTCCCACACCTTCACACTTGACTCGGGGGCTTCTCGCTCCTTCTTTCGAGACCGCACCACACTCACGCCGCTTGGCCGGCCAGTTGCGGTCTCCCTGGCAGACCCCTCTGGGGGTCCTGTCCTTGCTCACTTCTCCACTGTCCTCCCGTGTCCGGCGGCCCCCTCTGGCACCCTGTCTGGTCTCTACCTCCCCTCGTTCTCTACGAACTTGGTGAGTGGTGCTGACCTACAGGATGCGGGGGTTCACCAGTTCACTCCTGCGAGTCAGCGGGTGACCCACTGCACGGACGCTCGGACAGGCCGCCACCTGGCCACGTTTACACGTCGGCCAGGGTCGAGCCTGTACACACTGACCACTGCGTCTCCTCCAGTCCCTGCGTCTGGTCAGGTAGCTGCGTCGGGTCAGGTGTTTGCTGCAGCGTCCAGGTCTGGTCCTGAGTCTGCCCCCTGCTCGTGTCGCCTCCTGTCTCACGAGACTCTCCTCTGGCACCACCGCCTTGGCCACCCCTCCCTGCTTCGTCTCCGGAGCATGGCCTCCCGTGTCCTTGTCTCTGGTCTTCCCCGGTCCCTCCCTCCCCTTCCTCCGGGGCCAGGCCCTACCTGCGTCCCCTGTGTCGAGGGACGGCAGCGGGCTACCCCTCACTCCTCCCAGTTTCCTCCGACAGAGGCCCCGCTGCAGACGCTTCACATGGACGTGTGGGGCCCGGCCCGCGTCCGTGGACAGGGTCACGAGCGCTACTTCCTGCTGGTGGTTGACGACTACTCGCGTTACACTACAGTCTTCCCCTTGCGCAGCAAGGGTGATGTCACTGAGGTGTTGATCGACTGGATCCGCGCAGCTCGTCTCCAGCTCAGGCGGAGCTTTGACTCGGACTTTCCTGTTCTGCGTCTGCACTCTGACAGAGGCGGAGAGTTCTCCTCTGGCCTTCTGCGAGCCTACTGTCGTGCACGAGGCATCCGCCAGACCTTCACACTTCCGGACTCTCCACAGCAAAATGGGATTGCTGAGCGCCGCATTGGCATGGTCATGGACGTCGCCCGTACGTCCATGATGCATGCGGCTGCCCCCCATTTTCTGTGGCCGTTTGCGGTTCGGTACGCGGCGCATCAGATCAACCTTCAGCCCAGGGTCTCCATGCCGGAGACCTCCCCAGCTTTGCTGTGGACGGGGAAGGTTGGCGATGCGTCTGCGTTCCGTGTCTGGGGATCTCGGGCGTTTGTCCGCGACTTGTCTGCGGACAAGCTGTCCCCTCGTGCTGCTCCTTGCGTCTTCCTGGGTTTCCCCCCTGACGCCCCAGGGTGGCAGTTCTACCACCCCACCTCTCGCCGTGTTCTGTCCTCCCAGGACGTCACGTTCGACGAGTCGGTCCCCTACTACCGCCTCTTCCCCTACCGCACTCCGTCCCTCCCCCCGCCACCGCTCTTCCTTGTACCAGGTCCCCCCCCGGTAGACCCCCTCCCCCCTCAGGGTCCTGCCCCTTCAGGTGTGTCCCAGGTAGACGCTGTTGAGCCTGTCGAGGTCGCTGGTGACTCTGGTGCTGCTGAGGGTGCTGAGCCTGGGGGTGCTGACTCTAGGGGTGCTGAGCGTGTGGGTGCTACGCCTGGGGGTGCTGAGCCTGGGGGTGCTGAGCCTGGGGGTGCTGAGTCTGGGGGTACTACGACTGGGGGTGCTGAGCCTGGGGGTACTACGCCTGGAGGTGCTGAGCCTGGGGGTGCTGCGTCTGGGGGTGCTGAGCCTGGGGGTACTACGCCTGGAGGTGCTGAGCCTGGGGGTGCTACGCCTGGTGGTGCTGTGCCTGGCGGTTCACCGGGTGCTCCCTCTCGCCGAGAGCCACTCTCTCCCCAGGAGCTGCGTGAGTGGTTTGCCCGGCGCTGGAGGCGAGCTGCTGGAGCTGCTGGAGCTGGAGGTGCTGCGGGTACTGGAGGTTCTGTTGCTTCTGAGGGAGCTGGTGCCACGGGTCCCGGAGGTGCTCGTACTGGGAGTTCTGGAGCTGCTGGACCTGCGGGTACTTCTGGAGCTGGAGTTGCTGCGGGTGTTGGCGCGGAGGCTACTGCTGTCGGTCCTGGAGGCAGTCCTGCTGGGGGTACTACTGTTGCTGCTGGGGGTTCTGGAGCTGGAGCTGCTACTGGTGCTGGTGCTGCCCCTGCGGGTGCTGGTGCTGTCCCTCCTGTTTCTGGAGTCGCCGTGCGGCCTCGGCCGTACTTCGTTCTGCTCCTTCAGCAGGTTCTTGGTCTCCCGCCTTCTACTGGTCCTCCTCCTCCCTTAGAGTGTCCACAGCCTGTCCCGTCGCAGTTACAGTTACAGCCGGCCTCCCCACTGCCTGCTCCGTCTCCCTACACTGGTCCTACTGGAGGTCTTGCTGAGCGTCGTGAGCCTGCGTCTCGCCCTGCGTCGCCTGTCCGTGCTGCTCGCACTAGTGGTCGCGGTTCGCGTCAGCGTCCTCCTCCTGTCCCTGGCACGCACCGGATGTCTCTGCGTCCGTCCACTGCTCCTCTGCGTGCCCCTTTGCCTTCTCCTCCTGAGTCTTCTCTTCCTACTCTTGCCGACCCGGAGTCGGACTCTCTTCGCGCTGCCAGTCCTACTGTCACGCGTCTCCTTGCTACGGTTGTCACTGACCCTTCCTTTGAGTCCACTGCTGCGTCTGCTCTAGTTGCTGAGCTCGTCGACTTTGCTGCTCGCTGTCGCCTAGACTACGTCGCCAGTCTTGTTGCTGAGTCTGAGTCTGTCTGTCCTCCGTCCGTCGGGGGTGAGTGTGCCCTTGGCACGGACGTCCTTGAGGACAGGCAGGAGGAGTTCCAGTGCTTGGCCGCTGCTTCACCTCATCTCGTGTCCGTACTGCTTACCCCTGAGGGAGACCCGGATGCACTTGACATCCCGACTCCGCGCTCTTACGCGGAGGCGATTGAGGGTCCCTACTCCTCTCAGTGGCAGGCAGCTATGGACGCAGAGATGGCTTCCTGGAAGTCCACAGGCACCTACGTTGACGCTGTTCCCCCTCCTGGGGCGAACATCGTCAGTGGCATGTGGATTTTCAGGGTGAAGCGACCGCCGGGTTCTCCGCCTGTCTTCAAGGCGCGTTACGTGGCTCGTGGCTTCAGTCAGCGGCAGGGAGTTGACTACTTTCAGACCTTCTCTCCCACCCCGAAGATGACCACTCTTCGGGTACTGCTGCACGTAGCTGCTCACCGTGACTACGAGCTACACTCTCTTGACTTCAGCACTGCTTTCTTGCAGGGCAGCCTGCACGAGGAGATCTGGCTGCATCGCCCACCTGGCTTCACTGGGTCTTTTCCTCCTGGCACCCAGTGGAGCCTACGGCGGCCAGTCTACGGTCTCCGCCAGGCACCGCGTGAGTGGCACGACACACTGAGGACTACACTTGCGGCTCTTGGGTTTGCTCCCTCTACTGCCGACCCGTCGTTGTTTCTGCGCACCGACACTTCTTTGCCGCCGTTCTACATCCTCGTGTACGTCGACGACTTGGTCTTTGCCACAGCTGACACTGCTGGACTAGCCCACGTGAAGTCCGAGCTGCAGAAGAGACACACGTGCACTGACCTGGGTGAACTGCGCAGCTACCTTGGCTTGCAGATCACTCGGGACAGAGCACGCCGCACCATTACCCTGACTCAGTCACACATGGTGCAGCAGGTCCTTCAGCGCTTCGGCTTCACGTACTCCTCGCCTCAGGCCACTCCTCTGCCTACTCGCCACTCGCTCTCAGCTCTGCCTTCGGATGAGTCCGTAGAGTCGAGTGGCCCGTACCCAGAGCTTGTTGGCTGCCTCATGTACCTGATGACCTGCACACGACCTGACCTTGCATACCCTCTTAGCATTCTTGCACGCTATGTTGCTCCTGGGAGACACAGACCGGAGCACATGGCTGCAGCGAAGAGGGTGTTGCGCTACTTGTGCAGTACGTCGGGCATGGGGCTTGTGCTTGGAGGGCATAGTCCAGTGGTCCTTACTGGGCACGCAGACGCTTCTTGGGCTGACGACCAGGCTACGCAGCGGTCGTCACAGGGTTACACCTTCAGCCTTGGTTCCGGCTCTGTTTCGTGGCGGGCTACTCGCTCGTCTTCTGTTCTCGGCTCCAGTTGTGAGGCTGAGATCTACGCAGGAGCCATGGCTGCACAGGAGCTTCGCTGGCTCACCTACCTGCTGACTGACCTCGGAGAGTTGCCTCGTTCTCCTCCAGTGCTGTACGTAGACAACAAGGCCATGCTGGCCTTGTGTCGGGAGCAGCGACTGGAGCACAGAACGAAGCACATTGCTCTCCGCTACTTTCTTGCTCGTGAGCTGCAGCAGCGTGGTCAGCTGCGTCTTGCGTACGTGGCCTCTGAGGCCAACACTGCTGATATCTTCACCAAGGCACTTGCGCCTTGTGACCATCAGCGCTTCTGTACTCAGCTAGGCCTTGTGCCTACCTTGCCTCACTTGCTCACCTCTTGACCTTGCTTGTACTGTTACATATATATATACCTGCTCTTGTTTGTCTAGCCTTTTTTATATATATGTGTACTCCTGCTTGTGAACTGGCCTTGTGGCCTTGAACTTGTGCTCGGAATGTGTGGTGACTTTGTGATCCACCCTGAGCTTGTTTTTTGCTTTGCTTTGCTTGACTGGTCTTGTGACCCCTTGTTCTCCCCCACTTTGCCTATGGGGGTGTGTCAGATTTATATGACATAGCTACTGTAGGCTAGAGTGGGGTAGCACATATGGGGTACAGTTTTCTAGGGTTTGCTTCTTGTACCCAACTTTCACTTAGTCATTCTCATTCCTGTTTTTCTTAATTCACACGGGGTAACTCGGTAACCGGCGGAAAACGGTTGGTGGGCCCTGAAAAACAGTCCTAAAACGGTCCTAAGGACCTATGTTGCTCTTAATACCATGTCGAGAGTAAAGGGAAAAAGTTGGTGCACTATCGAGAAAGTTGGGTACAAGTAACAAAAACTATACCCTACATTAGCTACCCCACTAAAGCCTACATTCTATTATGACATATGCATATAATTTGACAGCCAACACTGCTGATATCTTTACCAAGGCACTTCAGCCTTGTGATCATCAGCGCTTTTGTACTCTGCTAGGTCTTGTGCCTACTTGGCCTCACTTGCTCACTTCTTGACTCTGTTTGTACTGTGATCTCTATACATATACCTGCATGCTTACACTTGTTAGGTTGTGTTCACTGTATTGTTTGTTCTCCTTTATATAACTCTGCATGTGAACTGGCCTTGTGGCCATTTGCTTGTGCTTAAAATGCGTTGTGACGTCGTGATCCACCTTGAGCTTGCTTTGCCTTTCTTGACCAGTCTTGTGACCTCTTGTTCTCCCCCACTTTGCCTATGGGGGTGTGTCAAACATATATGCTATAGTCTGTCTAGGCTGTAGTGGGGTAGTTCATATAGGGTACAACACTTTTAGGTTTCCTACTTGTACCCACCTGCTTGCTAATTCAGTCATTCCTTTGTTCACTATTCTGAGAATTACTACATACATGACCAAGCAATATGGGAGCATGAGTTGATCGAGTCACCTTTTGGGGGAAATATGTCACAAGTAACCAACATGGGACAAGGTGTGTGTGTGTGGTACAAGAAATCACGTGAATGGTCACACATGTAACTCCCGCAAAAAATTATTGAAATTCTACAAAATTTCTGCTCGCGCCCAACCAATCAGCTAACTTATAAGAAAACTAAAACCCAATCGGAATCGGATGCGGGTTTTAGTTTGGGTTGGTTTGGGTTGATTTGGTAAAAAAATAACGGGTACGGTTTGGGAACGGATCAACCCTAAATACCTGGCGAGTTGTGTTTATGGTTGTTTCATCCGAAATGCATCCAGGTTCGTTTTGGGTATTATCTTTTTTGGGCGGGAGTTTCATCTGTGACCATTCGCGTTATTTTTTCCCCAGATTATTGTGACTGATTCCTTGAATCGTTTTATCGGACACGTGAAAACACCCTTTGCAGTGACCGTACCGTTATTTTTTTACCAAACATATTATCGAGACCCTTGTTGATTAGGAGTGGCATATTTTCCCCACCTTTTGATGGAATCAATACCCAGAAATGTAGGTAGTACACGTTCTGGAAATCTGGGCTTTTGAAGTGTACTAGGGCCACGGCGGCGTTTCTGGCTGGTGATTCGCTCGTCATTGATTCCCCCTCGCTCCCTCAGGGGCCCTTCCTCCCTTCCCTCCATACGTGGCTGGCAGAACGATCTGTAGTGTGCATTCGTGCCTTTGTGTCACGTTTTGGACGGCAAATATCATTTCATGTCAGTGAGAACCTGCTGATGTGTGCAGACTCACACCCCGAAACGTACGGATGCAGCCTGGTTCTTGCATATCTCCACCCACCGTAACAGTCCCCCCTCCCCCATACACCGCACTCCCCGCCAGCCATGCATTCATCCATCCATGGCACCCCCTTCCTTCCTGCCCATCATGTGAACTAGAGCATCCACTGGCGTGAGAACAACATCCGCAGTGCACACTTGCACTGCCGTGTTCGCCGCAACGCTAGGCGTCATCATCACTGCAGCTCGCGTCCTGTCACCATATCACATCCAAGTTTGTTGGGATCAAATCGGGTGGTCTCGCTAGCCATCCCCTAAATACCCCTCACGTCACGGCGACCCGCCACATAGGAAGCAAACCCGTGCCGTTGACTTCAGCTCTTTCCAACTTGCAGTGCATGGAGGTGTAAATATCGCTCCTTATTCACCTACTCGGTTCCTGGTAACTCTCTTACCTCCTAAGTCCGTCGTCCCAGCTTTCCATTCCCAAGCTGTTCGCTTTCGTTCAGAATTCTTCTCTTTTCAGATCGTTTTCCCAGCAGCACCACTGGCGCCGTTTCGCTGTCCCCTCACGCACTCTGTCTCCCCACCCGTCTCCTCGTACCCGTTATTATTCAGAAGCCGCGCTCTCATGAAACGAACCCCCGGTCGCGGTGGCTCAGATGGCGCGTCGCAAGGATTCTCATCCACAGCCGCTGCTTCCGCCGGCTTAGGAGGCGGAAGCGCCGTTGGATTGTTTAATTGCCGAGATCGGCTAAGGGGGATGGGCCGACCTCAATTGGTGCTGCTATTGGTAGTGGGGACTGCGGTAATCGCGGCGCACCTAGTGGTCTTCACGGCCATCATTCGTCGCAGCTTGCATCACTGCGGGCCGGCAGCGGATTCGCCAGCCGGTTGGGCAGTCGGCGATGCGAGAGAAGCCGGCGCGGGCGACTCCAGCGGCAGAAGTAGGTTTAGCAGTAGCGGCGTTAGCGAGCCCGCGGGGAGCGGCAATACCGCGGGGGAGATCAGCACCGGCGGAGATGGGGGGGACGGCGCAGTACGCGAGGGCGGAAAGAGCCCGCCTCGATTCATCATGTACCGCATTATAGGGAACAACATGCCGCCGTTGCAGTGCCCTAGCCAGCTCCTCTGGAACACCCAGGTGCGAGCGTGCGTGAGTGTGAAGCGAGCGTATGTGAGTATCTGTCCAGCGAACCCTGAGGAGACGCGTGACTGGACCAGATTCTCTGCCACACGCAAGCACTCCGCTGCCTCCCCCGCGCACTCTCCATCGCCCCCGCTCGCTCCGCTTCGCCCGTGTAGTTCTTTCTGCCATGAGTTTGCATGGCGATGTCGCAAATAGGTCTAGCAAGTTCTTTGTCTCGTGGACTAGCTTGGTCTTCTGCGGATGCTCATGCTCGCACTGCTGTCATCCCAGCTTTCGTCGCCACACTCCATTTGTCCCAAGAGCTGACTCCGCCGCTCGTTTCAAAATCCCCCACTGATCCCTTTCAATGCGCTCATGGCACGCTCCTCGCTCCTCCATGGCCATGCACCGGCTGCTTATCTCGTCTTTTGTCCCGGTTCTCTGCATCATCGTGCTCCCTCCCTACCATTCCCCCCATCTAATGCCCTCGCTGCCATCCCTCCCTTCCCTTCAACTCCCTCCCATCCCCTCTCTCCCGTAACCTCCCTCCCGTCCCAATCCTCCCTCCCATCCTCTCCCTCCCATCTGCACCCCTCCCGTGCGTGCCCCCGGCGTGAGTGCAGTACGCATTACGGCACGAGGGCGAGTTGGAGGGGTGTGAGAAGCGGTGGGTAATAAACCAGATAGTGAACCGCACGGAGCGGGCGCTGCTGATCGACTCGCTGCTGGCGCACGGCTACTCGCTCAACCACATCCTCATCCGCCGCCTCAACCTCTCCAAGGTGCTGCTCTAACCTGCTCTAACGCCACACCACCGTGACGGCCTGAGCCAAACAAGGGGTCACAAGGAACGTAGCACAGTCTTACCAGGTGTCCCCCCTGTCGTCGTCCTCCGTTCACCCTTTGGCCTTCCTGCATTGTCCGTTTCACCAAACCAATCAACTCTCCCTCCTCGTTCGCTCCGATTCCTCCCCACACCCAAGCCCCTGCACAGGCCACCCTTGCACCCCCGGATCCAGGTGCACACCGCACCAGCTGCCACGCTGCTTACATCACCCCTTTCTCCCATTCCCCACCTCGCCAGTCCGCACATCGCACCCCTCCCTCCCCCTTCCTCTTCCCCCTTCCTGCGTGCGGCGCTGTGCAGATATCGCAGTACCCGAGGGAGCAGTGGCTGGACGTGGTGACGGCGCAGAACGAGGCGCGCAACGCCGCCATCGACGACGGGGTCAAGGCGGGGGCGCGGTGGATCCTGCCACTGGACGGCAACCACTTCATCACCCAGGAGGCCTGGGCTGCTATCCGCCGGTCCGCGGAGCAGGCGGAGAGCAAGGGGTACAAGTACTTCAAGGTCCGTGCTGGGGCGTTGGTGGGTGCTACCAGGGATTGGTCGTGTTGTTGCCGACGTGAAGGGCCCAGTAGACTGCAAGTCGGTTCGCTGCTCTGTTTCGGTCTGCATTTTTGCACGAACTCATGGCTTGTTCTCAGCACACTCACTTTCTCTCTCGCAACTATCTCATGTGCATGTAGAGCAGGAACACCCAGCATGGGTTTTCTACCATCCACGTGCCCTCATGCATGTTCTTTTCGGTGTCCTCACCCCCCTTTCCCGCCGTGCTTCCCATGTGTGTGTACCGCCAGGTGCCAGTGCATCGGCTGCATGCAGAGCAGAAACCAGCATGGCTGCATGCCAACTCCACATTCACCACCATCCGCCGCTACATCCCCCAGATGATCGAGAGCCAACTCGCCTTCCGCTCCGATGCTCCCGAGCGATTTAAGGCTGGTCAGTGCCTGTGACAGCGGGGTGGGGGAAGGGGGTGATGGGAGGGGTTGTGGTAACGGTGGGCTAGTGGGCTGGAAGGAGGGGTGGAGAAAGGGAGGCAAGTGGAATATGTGGGCTGGCAAGGTGCTAACGAGCTCGCCACAAGAGGTTGTTTCACTCTCCCCCCCTCTCTTCCCCTGCTCTTCCATCCTTCCTTCCTTCCTGCCAGTGCCTCATGATCCGTTACTGATCCCAGCTCCGTGCATTTCCATCCTCTCTGTGCCTCCGCTCCAACCCCCCTCCCCTGATCCAGGCATGGTGTACGGCATGCAGAACAAGTTAGAGCTACTGCAGCGTGCGTGTGGCGTGGCAGGGGAGGCGGGGTACAAGGAGCAGTGTGGGTGCGCCGATCTGGGCAAGGAGGGGCAACTGCACCCCTCCGACCCCACCATTGCTGCCACCTGCGGCTACTCCCTGCGCCTCTGGTTCTTCCCCTGCAACGGCACAGAGCCCGATAAGGTGTGTGCTGGTAGCGCTGACAAAATGTCGTCATTTGGCCCCCAGTTCTGCCATTCCTGCAGTGCGGTTGTGGGGAATGTATTCTGTGTGCCATGATTCTCGCATGACTGGGTGGGTGTCCTTGTTTTTTGCTATCTGGCTTGTAGTTAGTCCTGTGTGTAGCTTGTGTATATTGGTGCTTGCCAGTTGCATGCTGGCACATCCCGCTGACCTGTGTTTCTATTGTGTGCCAACAGGTATTCAACAATGGTCTATACCGCAAGAGATTGCGCACCAAGTCTAGGCAAACCATGCATGCTGTAATCAAGAACCTCATGCGCCATCCAAATGTTTTCTATGTATGACAAGTAGTGGGTCTCTTTGTGATTTGTTAAATTCCTCTATCCACAATGGTTAATTAGAGCTGGAGAGAAATTGGGCGTTGGCAGGATGTTGTGGAATGAGTCTAGATATAAGAGTATCCTAGTCAAATTACCGTAATCACCCGGACATACCACCCGCCGAAATTGTAGACCCCCCGGGTGGCTTGTGCGGGGTGGGTGTTATAGTTGACCCCGTTTGTACTATACCCCCCCTTTTGGGGTGATTTTTTATAACACCCCCTTTTTTACACAGAATGCCTTATTTTAGGTGTTAACGAGTATGTGCAATGACGGGGGGACATCGCGACGATCACTTTTTGCACGATATTACATGGTAATTTCGAAAGTATCTGCTGGGGTCACCTCCGTCCCACTTTTTCACTGTTGCCACGCTGGTAGTTCTTTCGCTATCAAGTGGCCAAAGAGGTGCCACCTCGCAACTTCAAGGAGGAGTCAATGTTGTCGTCTAAACTGACAATCTCGCTTCCAACTGTGATGCTAAACCAACCTTGAAAACACCCAAGCTGCCTATTTATAGAAACCCTTACACTAAAAAAATGTCATATATATGCACCCGGGTGGTATGTAGCTTTTTCCTATGAGAAGACCCCCCCCATTTTTTTGCTGTATTTAAAGTAAGACCCTAGGGTGTTATGTCCGGGTGATTACGGTATATTGGAATTTTGAAGTCATTCGGGGCCGGCTGGCACAACTCGCCAGCGCAGCAAACCTGTCCCCATCACCTTAGAATTGCACCAACCGCATTGCACCATCTCCGCGATTGTGGAGCTGGTTGTCAGATATCTTATCCACCTGCTTCCGTCGTGGCAGAACTGACCAGCGTTCCCGCTTCAGCCAACCGCCAAACCGCGGAATTCCCGTAACCCAAGTTGCAAAAATTGCTCCAGTCCTGCAATGTTCCAGGCTCGCTCGATTGCCTCAAGGTCATTCTCCGCTGAGATACCGCATTGGCACACATATTTATGACTTGTTCCTGCAAAGTCCTCAGCAAATCGTGTGGCATTCTGCCGTGAGACTGAAGCCATAGACTGAGATGGACGAGGCAAAAGCGGGTGAGAGTAAAGCAGAAGATGCTAAAGGGGGAGAGGTCAAAGGAGAAGATTCTAAAGCGAAAGAGGTTGGAGTCGGAGAGGCTAAAGCGGGAGAGACTGGAACGGAGGAAGATACGGCGGGAGAGACTGGAACGGAGGAAGATACAGCGGGTGAGACTAGAACGGAAGAGGTTAAACTGGTAGAGATTAGAACGGAAGTGGCTGAAGTGGGAATGACTGGAGTGGAAGAGGCGGTAACGGGAGAGGCGAGAACGGAAGAGGCTAACGGGGGAGAGACTGGAGCAGAAGAAGGTGCAGTGAGAGGGAATATATCGAAAGAGGCTGAAGTGAAAGAGACCAAAATGCAGGAATCGAAAAAGGGAGAGACCGTAATAGAAGAGGATAAAACGGGAGAGACGAGAACGGAAGAGACTGGAGCAGGAGTGACTAGAAAGGATGATGCTACAACGGGAGAAGCTAAAATGGAAGTGGATGAAGCGAGAGAGGCTGAAGGGGGGATGACTATTATGGGAAAGGTTGAAGCGGGAGAGGCAGTAAGGCAAGAGGTTAAAGAGGAAACTGCAACTGAGAAGGATGAGGCGGGAGAGACGGAGAATGCCAAACCAGAAGAGACGAAAACGGAAGAGGATCTAGTGGAAGAGATTAACATGGAAGAGTCTGAACCGAGAGAGGCAGTGGAGGAGGACTCACCTTGGGATCTGCTGGATATTTCGGCTGAAGGCGGGCCTGGAGGGAATGAGGAGAACAACGGTAGCGCAGCTGCCGGTGGTGGTGCTGCTGCTGCTGCGGCCAAGGGACGTTCAACAGCATCACCGGCATCCGGTGCGAGCAGGGCAATGGGCGCTGACCTACTCAGAGCAGCTTGCGCCGATCTCCTCGCCCATAGCCCCCAACGCTCGCTGACCCTGCGCGAGCTACTCCCTGCGTTGAAGTCACTAAATCGCGCTGACCTGGCGCCAGCTCTAGCGGAGGTGATAGGCGCAGCGGAGGGCAGGAGTCGAGGTTCCGCGCACGAAGGGCGTCTGCGGAGCGTTCTTTCCGCAGATTCGCGCTTCACGATTCAGGGAATGGGGAAATCGGTGAGCGTTGCGCTCGCGGCTGCGGAGAGTGATAGGGAAGAGGGGGAAGGCGCAGGCAAGCGGAAGAGAAAGACGGAACGTGAAGGGAAGCGCGGGGGAAAGGCGGACGGGGAGGCGGAGGTTGCCAGTCCAGGGAGGAAGAGGCGGAAGGGAGTTGGGGAGGATAAGGGGGAGAACGCGGAAAAAGGCGCAGGGGAGAGGAAACGGAGGAAAAGTACTGAAGCAGGGAAAATCACGGAAGACGAGGAACGGAAAGAGGGAGCTGAAGAGAGCAAGGTGAGTCGTAACATTGAAAACGAAATCATGCTTTTAATGTCCGTTTGCTGAAGCAATTCACCCGGTGCTTAAAACCAACAAAACAACAGATTCTGTTTCCATTTATATATGATAGACTTCAACCACCCAACAAGACGTGCTATATACCGTGACTCAAATGGTTTCCATATCTGTAAGCATGCGTGTGTCCGCCTGTGCATGTACACCCCGTGCATCCAGCTTCTCACGTCTGCACGCATGCGTATGTGTAATGCGTGTGTGCGTGTGCGTGTGTGTGTGTGTGTGTGTGTGTGTGGGCGTGTGTGTGTGTGCGTGTGCGTGGGCGTGTGCGTGGGCGTGTGCATGTGCGTATGCGGGTGGGCATGTGCGTGGGTGTATGCGTGGGCGTTTGCGAGTGGGTGTGCGTGTGCACGCGCTGAAGCGCATGACAGAGCACGAGTCGCATGTGCCATCAGTGCCAGCGCAACGACAAGGAAACCATCACCATCTGCAGCAAGGTGCACACTCACCGCTTCTGCGGCGGCTGCATCTGCAACTGGTGAGACCACGCGACAGAAGTGAGTGCATATAATTTGAGAGGAAGAACTGGAGAGAAAGAGAAAGTATGGGGCGCTTGGAAACAATGTACACTGATAATGAGAGAGTATGCGAGTGCAGTGGTGCAGTGCTACCACGCCTACCTCCATACACCAACAAACCCCAATGCAACACTCATCCCCATGGCCTGCCTTGTCCTGTGCGTGCACCAGGTACCCCTACCACACACCGGAGGAGATCCAGGCCATCTGTCCCAAGTGCCTTGGCGTCTGCAACTGCAAGACGTGCCTCCGCACCTTCATGCCCCCTCCCTTTGTAAGTCAGTCACACGTTTGTCAGTCTCCCCTCTCAGCACCGTCCCTCTCATAATCCACCTCAAATCCAACTGCAATCCCTTTTTCCGTCTTATCTTACCCATAAGCCGCCTCATTCTTACCACCACTCCGCACAGATTCTCCCTCACAACCTGGATTTCACCTTGTCCCAAACCCCCCATTTCATCTCTTGCCAGTCCCGTTCTCCATCTCCATACTTCCCGCCCTGCTTATCCCTCTCTCCCGCCAATACCCTCTCTGCCCGCGTCCTCCTCCTGCCCTGTTATTTGCATGGCAGAAGGCGGAAAGCTCCCCCGAGCAGCAGAGGGGCATGGCGCGGTGGGTGCTGGCGTGGGTGATGCCGCACGTGAGGGCCATGCAGAAAGAACAGCAGCAGGAAGTGGAGGGGGAGGCAGCCAGACAAGCCATCGACCCTTCCTGTGAGACTCCCACGTCTTCCCCTCCCCTGTCATTGCCTCCTTTGTGCCCCTCCCTTTCTCCTTGCTTTCGTTCTCCCTCCGTTCCTTCCCCTCTCCCTGTCTACACGCCCTGCATGCCCCTCATTACTGGCGCTTCTTGATCAGTGTGCGTTGCCAGCCTCGCCCAGCTGCTGTAACTCCGTTTTCCAGCCCCATCCGTCCCTCAACCCTCATCTCACCCCTCAACCCGCACCCGCCTCTCTTCTCGCACCCTCACCCGCGCCCCACCTGCATGTCTCTTCCTCACGCCCACCCCCACCAGCGTTGAAGGTGAAGCGCGCGGAGCTGCTCAAGGGCGAGAGAATATTCTGGTAAGCGTGAGTGGGGGTAGGCTGATACACGTGCGGGCTGTGGGACGGTCAATGACTGCAGGCGCGAGTGGGATAATGCAGGGCTATGTTTGAGGAAAGTGTAGGGTAGGACAGGGATGGAGGGCTAGAAAAGAAACCGCAAATCCTCCTGATCGTCCTCCGTTCCTCAACCCACTCAACCCCTGCTCCTCCCTCCAATCGTCCCTAACACCAGCCTTTCCGCCCCTATCCTCACCTCCCCTTTCTCCTCTCCCCTTTTCCCAGTTCGCACTGCCAGACGGGCATAGCTGGCTTGCACCGCAGCTGCCCTGAATGCGCCTACGACCTGTGCCTGCAATGCTGCCGTGAGGCACGCTCAGGGGCCCTCCCCGGTGGGCCTAAGGCGTTTAAGGGGATGGTGGAGCAGGAGCGCGCACAGGAGAAAGAGGTGGGGGATGGTGCACAGGGAGAGAAAGCAGAAGAGACAGAGGAGGCGGAGGGAAAGGGGATAGGCAAGTCGAGGAAAAGCTCAGGAGGAAAGAGCAGCAGCAGGCGATCTAAAAGGGGTGCTGGGAAGCAGGGGAATAATGGGGAGGTGGATGATAAGCAGGAAGAGAAGCAGACAGAGAACCAGGAAGAGAAGCAGGAAGAGAAGCAGACAGAGAAGCAGCCAGAGAAGCAGTCAGACGGCGGGGCAGATGAGAAGGGCAGGGAGGGGGTGCCGAAGCATCTAGTGGAGCGATGGAAGGTGGAGGAGGACTGGCGGGTGCAGTGCCCTTCCAAGGACTGCAGCAGTGCGAGAGAGGCGCGCAGGCAGAGCGAGGGGCAAGGCGGGCAGGGGCCATGGCTGGAGCTGCGCTCACTGCATGCTGATGGGTGGCTGACGCAGCTTGTGGCACAGGCAGAGGAGGCTCTAGGAACGGATGGTGAGAGAAAGTCAGAGGAGATTGGGGGGACAGGAAAAGGGATGGTGAAGTCGAATGGGTGTATGGATGCTGCTGCTATTGCTGATGCCGCTGCTGCAGCACGGAATGCACAAGTGGCACTTGGGAACGTTCCCCTGGTTGCTGCTGATCAGTTCCCGTGCTGCTCCCTGTGCCAGCAACGTGCAACGCAGGTGCTGCAGGAGATGAGTGGTGGAGGAAGCAGCAGCGGTGGCAGTCAAGTTGCTGCTACAACCACACCAGGAGGAAGGACAGGGGAGCAAGACGCAGCAGCGGAGAAAGAAAGGGAGGTAGGCAGGTACTACAGGAAGAGAGCTAATAAGGCAGCGGGCAAGGAGGGAGAGGAAGCAAAGGAATGCCAGGAGAGGAAGGCGGAGGAGAAGGAGAAGGGAAAGGTGGAGGAAGGCAAGGGAGAGAACGGGTATGGAAGGAAGGAGGGCCCCCCAATACGTGGTCTCGACTTCCTGATGAGGCCCCAGCTGTCGTCCTCCACCACCGTCCCTGCTGCCGCCACCACCGCCACTGTTGCCTCCACCACCGCCACCACCACCACCACAGCCGAACCTGCCGCTGTAGCAACAGCAACAGCAGCCCCCTTGCCTGCCGTCCCTGCCTGTGACCTGCAGCACCTGCAACAACTGGCGGAGAGCCACAGGTTGCGTCTGGCCTCCACCCGATCCCCCTCCTCCTGCTCCTCCTCCAACTTCCTCTTCTGCCCCACCGCCCAAGATCTTGCCTCTCCTTCTCCTGTTGCTGCTTCTCCTGCTGCCGCCGGCAACCCTCCTCTCCCAATAGGGCACAACCCCCCCGCCGTGGCTCACTTCCAGCAGCACTGGCAGCGCGGGGAGCCCATAATCGTGCGCCTTGTGATGCCGCCCTCCGTGAAGGACGGGCTCAGCTGGGCGCCACTCGTCATGTGGCGCGCGTTCCGAGAGACCAAGGAGGGGCGCAGTGTGCAGGAGAAGCTCACTGTGGTGGCCGTGGACTGCGAGGACTGCACCGAGGTGGAGCTGGGCACACACCAATTCTTCGAGTGCTACATGAACGGCGAGTCAAAGAGTGCAAAGGTACCGGACATGCTCAAGGTGAAGGACTGGCCGCCCACTGCTGTGTTCCAGGATCGGCTGCCTCGGCACGGCGCTGAGTTTCTCGGCGCGTTGCCGCTTCACGAGTACACGCATCCTGAGAAGGGCCTGCTGAACCTGGCGACGGCAGTGCCGAAGGGTGACCCGAAGGCGGACATGGGGCCCAAGGCTTATATCGCGTATGGGGTGAGGGAGGAGCTGGTGCAGGGGGACTCGGTGACGAAGCTGCACTTTGACATGGCTGACGCGGTGAGCAGGGGTTTGGTGAGGAGGAGAAAGGAGGGATATAGTTGGGGCTTTTATTGCGGCAGGAGCACCCCTATTACCTTTCCTCCTTCTCCCTTTCCCGTGTTCTCCGGTTTTCACCCCACCTCCACATTTCGCTTTTTGGGAGCGCCTGAAGAATAAACTCATTTTTTTTCCTGATCCCCCTCCTCTGCATTCCCTGCTTCCAGGTGAATATTCTGACTCACTGCCACTACCGCCCGCCCAGCAAGCGTCTGCAGGGGCTGATGCGGAAAAACGCGGAGGGAAATGGGGCAGAGGCGGGGCATGAGAATGGTGTGGCGACTAAGAGTGAAAGCGAGAAAAAGAAGGAAGGAGGCAATGGGAAAGGGCGAGGAGGTGGAGGGGGCAGCGAGCAGCAGCAGCAAGCAGCAGGGAGCAGTGGTGGGCAGGTGCTGACAGCAGGGGGGGAGGAGGGAGCAGCGCTGTGGGACATCTTCCGGCGGGAGGACTCAGACAAGATCCGTGCCTTCATTGCTCGCCACCTCCACGAGTTCCGCCACCTGCACAACCAAGTCATCCAGTCGGTCCGTGCCCCACTCCCCATGCGTGGTCATCCATATCCATCCGGGGTCATCCTGGTCCATAGGTTAGGTTTCCTTCTCAATGAAGAAATGTCTGAGAGGCATGATGCTCACATTCCCATTCTCCTTTCCCCCTGCCCTCCCCGCGCTACTCCATGACTGTGTGTTGGGTGAGAGCAGATGGACGATGAGATTCACGACCAGACAGTGTACCTCACTGCCCGGCACAAGGAGATGCTCTATAACGAGTATGGTATGTCCCATGCCATGCATGCTCCCCCTGTCCCTAATTACTAGCCTGCAGCCAGCCATCCTCCCAATGCATTCCTCACCAACTCCTGCGCCCGTGCCCCTGGACTTCTTCCCATCCATATCGTCCATAATCTTGCCTCCCGTACCTGCCATGCCGTCGCCTGCTATTGTCACTTGTCGAACCTTATCACCTCTCCTCTACGCCTCGTGCCTTCGCTGCATGTGCTACGGCTCCCATCCCATTTACCTGCTCGCCTGCATGGCTGCAGGAGTGGAGGCATGGACGTTTGAGCAGCGCAGGGGCGAGGCCGTGTTCATCCCTGCTGGCTGTGCACACCAAGTCAGAAACCTCATGGTGCGTCTGCCAGTGCCATGCCACATGCACGCAAGTCATGCATGCGCACACACATATGTAACAAGCATGCACGCATCCAAGGATCGCTCCTAAGTTCTGCACAAGTGAACCGAGGACCTTTGTCCCTGTCAACTGCGTCACCAGTCTTTGCCATCTCACCTACTGCACCAGTCACGCTCCAATGCCTTGCCCCTCTCCCTCTCTCCCCACCCCCACACCCTGCCCCTCCCCCAACCCCACCACTGGCAGTCAAACATGAAGGTAGCGGTGGACTTTGTTTCCCCTGAAGGCACCTCGCACTGCCTGGCACTCACAGAGCACGTCCGCACCATGCCCGTGCACCACCGCTCCAAGGAGGACCGGCTCGAGGTGAGCGCTGCAGGGGGGCAGGGCAGAGGGGAATGAGGGTAAGGAAACGGGTGGCAGGTGTGGTGGGGGGGAGTGGGTGACCGATGTGAGGATCACCTGTCAAATGCTACCTGTGCTGGTTACTACCGCTTCAAAAGGCTCAAGGGGACTGTACCTTTTCAAATGCTATCTGAATGCTATTGTCAGTTATCTGAAAAAGGTACAGGGCATTCAGATATCTGAAAAAGGTACAGGGCATTCAGATATCTGAAAAAGGTACAGGGCATTCAGATAACTGACGATGTGTGTTCCTTTTGGATGCCCTTCCCTGCAGGTGAAGCGGATGATACTCCATGCCATGGAGCGGTCCCTCTCCGTCCTCAAGCAACATGCTTAGCAGTGCCACATCAGTTTCCAAGTTTCTATGTGGCGACGGACTCATTGTTTTAATAGAGTGCCAGAGCCAGTTCAAAAACCTAGAATTGTTGATGCCTAACACAACTACAATCTGAGCCTTTAGCCATTCCAGCTTGTACGGTAACATTATATTCCACTAAAGCTCAATCTAGCAGATCAGGTAGCAGGACAATTCCCTCCTCAAACCGCAAGACTTCTACACCATGGCAGCTCCACCAATAATATGGTACACTACCTCTAACTAAAGAAAGACCACCATATGGACAGTTAAAGAGTCCCACTCCTGGCCCAGAAACAGCCCACGCTAATGTGGGAACTCTTGGAAAGCAGGGTGGCTGGCAACAGAGCAGGATGCCGCATGCTGTAGAGAGCGTGGCCAAGGCCTGGCTCAATAAGCACTGTGTTATTTCAGTCCACGTGGCAGCTGCGTCAGACGGGGTACTTGGACTTCCGTGCAATCTTAGCCGACACCTTCTTTGGCACCTTCAGCCCCTTCTTCTTCCCCTTGACCGTTTTCCGCGAACTGAACTTGCGCCCACCGCTGGTCCCCTTGAGAGCTTTCCCCCGGGTCCCCTTGTTCTTCCCAATCACCTTGCCCCGCACCCCAAGCCGCTTGTTCTTCGCGCCCTTTCCATCCTCGTCCATGGCCGCTGCGTCCTCCGCGTTTCCCGCTCCTTCTGCGTCCATCTCCGCATCTGACGTGAGTCGGCGCGCGTTACGGAAAGGGGGCGTTTGGTGGTCGCAGGGGAAGTAAACAATGGGGGATGTAAAAGGCGTAGTAGAGTATGTGGGTGAGGGAGACGAGGGTGTGTGATATTGGCATGAGCGTATGGGGTTAGGCACAAGAAACTGAGAGGCAGAGAGTCTTTCGGCGAAGAATACCTTCGCCTGATGAGCCGCCAGTCTTCTTTTGTGCAATCTTCTCGACGTGCGAAGTATACACCGACGGCGCTGCCACTATAGCTTCGAGAATATTGCGGGTGGGCTCCTCCTTGGTGTCGTAGTGTTGGTCCGCAATGTCCCTCTTCTTTGCCTTCAACCGCTGGATGCGCTTAGACCGTAACGACTTTCCCATCCTGCCTCGGGAGGATTTTTAACTCTAAAAGCTGTGTCGGAACGGACAACGGCAAAAGAACTTAGTGGGCAGCACAGAGCGCGGAGGCGAGGGTCTCAAGGTTGAGGGGAGGGGAAGGTGCTGGAAAAATGAAACCCTGCATCGGAGGGATAAGGTTTTGTCAGGGGCTGGTGAGTCGATATTGATTGTGGTGCCAAATTTACATACACTTCAAAGCAACGTTATTCTGTCAACTGGTAAGCAATATGTAGACACTGAACCTAACTTATTTCCAACACATGCAATGCACCAGATTCTGAGATCTCAACATGTATAATTATTTTTGCATGAAAAATACACTAAAATATGTTATTTATTCGAAAACATATATTCAGCCTTCATTTATTCATATGTTTTTTTAATGAATGTGGAAAAGGTGCTTGGTTTAGCATTTGGAGCACTGACTCTGAACGAGATGGACTGAAAAGAAAGGTAGTTCAATGATGCAAAACGAGGTTGCCGAAATGGGGGTAATTTGTCAGCATCTCTGTGTGGGCTGCGCAAATTTAGGAGAGGTTGACGGGGACGAACGGTCGAGAGGTGGAGAGCCCTGGGCGCTCCTTGATCGGGTAGTTATAGTAGGCTTTGCTGACAGCAAATCTGACCAATAATTTAGCGATCACTCCGTACGCTGGCAATCGCCTGAACGAGTTGTCGCCCTCGCACCAACAGATCTAGACGGCGACGGCAGCTTCTTTGGTGGCATGACGTGTGACCGTCGTTACCTTGCCAGATTTGGTTGGTGGATTCAGCAGCCAGGTCTGACCTTTCAAAATGTCCCGCATTTTCCGAACCGAGCCGAGAAGTTCGCGCCCCTGAATCTGAGCCTCCCACCAATAAAAAACATCGGATATCGTACATTTACCAGCCGGTCTGATTTCTGGAGTCGCCGTACCACCACTTCTCTCCTGGCGTGGTGTCCAGGTCATCCTCGCCAGCAAAAATGCAGTTTGGACCAGGGCTGTCGAAGTCCCTGGGACCAAAACTTTCAAATTCTGAGGTGCTCAAATCCTCGCCCTGATTTTCACGGGCGCAGGCCAAAATCAAGGCTTAAAATCCGGGCTTCTAAGAAAAGTCACTTTCCCCTAATGTCCAAAGGAGGACGTCCCTTCTACTTAGCAGAGGGAAGGTGCATACTTACCGCTCAACAATCTTACAGCCTCCACATCGTAGGCAAAACAATTGGGAGGAGGGAAGGGGTTCGTAGGCAAAGTCATGGAGGGGGCGGGGGGCGGGGGGGGCAGCGGCGGGATGAAGGGTGGGGGGATGTGCTCAACACAGAAACCAAAACTTGGATTCAGAGGAAGGCCCAAACAAGGCCCTTAACTGTCACGGGTGCCATGCTATTCTAGCACTTTAAACGGTCGATCTGCTCCAAGCGTAACCCGGAATGTTCAGGGCATTAAGGCCAAATGGCCTTGCTTCTCCAGCCCTGGTTTGGACCACATCAGGCTTCGTCCCCCCAGCGAACCTTCAGAGCGAAATGTCATCTTGCTGGGCGCGTGGGCCCCAGATTTGACCAGTCCAGATTCCAAGCTGCGCGGATGTCTTATCATTGGCTGCCCTGGAGTTGCCGAACCTGACTACCAGTTTGAAGGGTGCTTGTGTGGTGTGGCCCCGGAAAACAATTCAGGCTCGGCGAGAATGACCATAGCAGCAACAGACAGGACAGGACAGGGCAGAGAGGGTCGAGGCCGAGAAGCGACCAATTTTGGGACCGCTGACGTTCAATCCATCGCGGTCGGTTTGGGGAATAGCGGGTGGTTACACACACCCACAGATCGCATGGGCTCCATGTCCTCGCGTTCTTCTTGTGTGTGACGGGAATACTAATCTTCTTCCTGGCACTTAGTAGCTGTGCTCCGTCTCCCCTATCTCGTACATTTTTCTGTTTGACCTTGCTGGCTCAAGCCAGTGATTTCAACACTGCTCCAGCTCCTTCCGTCCTCGTCATTGTAATCTGACGACCTAGAGTTCTCCGCTATGGTACGGAGAGAAGACAAAAGCATGTCCCCTGATAAGACTCCACGTTCTGCCGCCATGTCTCCAGACCTCGCCACATCTCCTCCCAAGCGCCCGGTTTCCCCGGCGCCGCAGTCGCAGACGAGTCGGCGATCGCGAGCGGCGGAGCGGCGATTCATGGCGGTGATGGCGGTGGGCCTCATGATTGCCATGAGTTCCTCCGCATTCGCCGCCGCAGTCGACACATTCCCTCAGTGGGGCCCTAACATCATCTCTCGAGCCGCGCGCTTAATCTCCGACCAGTCTCCAGTCTCGGATCTCATTTTCCGAACCAGTCGCGATTTCTTCGGTATAAGCACCGTCCGTCTGGACGAATCCCTAATAGACAGAGTACTCGTCTCATCCAGCAGCAGTCCCGCCGGAAACTTCTACGTCGCGTTGTCGGCATTGCTCAGCGCTTCGGGGATCTGCTGTGCGGCAGTTTTAACTCACGGCCTCGGCGGGCGTATGAAGTACCGCCACCTGCCATGGATGTTCTTCCAGCCTTTCGTGGGCGGCGTGCGGTTCATCTTAATGCAGGCCATGGCGTGGACTCTCTTCGCCTTCTCCCTCCTCGTCTTCTCCAGCGTCGCGTGCGTCGCCGCATTCATCGGCCGTGCCTTGCTCGGGCAAGGCCTCCTAGCTTCCGCCGGCGTGACCGGTCTCGCGTCGGAGTTCCTCCTAATCGCTTCCTTGCTTATCTTCGAATCGCCCAGCGAATGTTCAAGCGCGCCGAGTAACGACTTCTCGTCTCCGCCCAACCAACGGCATTCACCCAGTAAGAGTCCGACGAAGCTGATCCTCGCGACTCGTGAGTCGCCTGGAAGGACAGCGCAGGAGGCGACGATAACAGCAGCTGATTCGGAAACCGCCAAGCGGGTATTACTCCGTAGACAGGGTGAGGGGCCAGACGAGACTGCCGTAGCAGCGCGCGGAAAGGAGGGCACGGCGGGGAAGGCGGGGAAGCAGGGAGGCGCAGGCGCGATTGCGGAGAAGGGCGAGATGCGCGTGGTGTGCCCCGCGCCATGGACGGAGCGCCAGCTCGCCATCGCCACGCGCAGACCCGCTGAGATGCTGTCGCTGCTGCTGACGGGCGCACTGGGGAAGGCGGGAAAGGGCGCGGAGGGGCTCTTAGGCGCGGGAGATGGTGCGGCGGTGGAGGAGGAGAAGAGAGGGTTAAGTAAACTGAAACCGACAGTCGATGGGGAGAAGGATGAGCGGAGCGACGGCGAGACCGCGTCGGACGCGGATGGCGTTCCGGAATCCATGCCGTTACTCGCGGCGGAGGAGAAGGAGGAGAGTAAGGACGGGGAACGGATACAGCTGGATGCGCCGTTGACGGCGTGGGAGGTGCTGTGGTGGTGCTGGGTGAAGACGCGATCCTTCTGCTCCGTGTGCTTCCTGTACGCGGTACAGCACGCGCTCGCTATCGCCATCTGCATGCCCGCCGTGTGTTGCGAGCTGCGCACGGCGGCGGTCGTGTATGCGGGCGTGCTGGCGGCGTTCGTGTATTGCAACACGTGCGGGAACGACCGCGAGAGGAATGGCAAGAGCCACTGGCTCTGGCTGCAACCATAGTGAGTGCCCCTCCCCTCGCCACACCCGTTCGTGTGTCCTTCTGTCCTCCCCACACTGATTGCAACTCCTTGCCTTCCTTGCCTCCTCGCCCTTCCTCCATCGTCCCTTGCCTGATCCCATCAACCTCTCAACCCTTCTCCGTTTCTCCCCGCTTCTCCCTGTCCCCCGTCCCCCTCCCTTTGCGCATTCCCCGCGGCGGCTGTGGTACGTTGCGCCATGCGTGGTGCGCGCGCGCGCGCAGCTGCATGTGGCTGTTGGAGGAGTGTTCAGCGGCCTACTTCAACACTGTGCGCATCGTGCGCGAGGGCCACGCGTCGCTCTACCCCGCCTCTCAGCGATACATCTTCACCTACCATGTACGCTCGTTGCTCGCACGCCGTTTCGTCCTCGCGCGCTGCATGCGTTGTTGCTTCCTAACACGCAGCGCCAGCTGCCTTCAGTTTTACTTGGCTCCCCTCCCGCCTTTGCCCCTCTCCTTTCCTCACTCCCCTCTTCCCCCATTCTTCCTCCTCCCCCTCTGCCCCACCAATCCCCCCTTCCCCTTTCCCCCTCCCCCCAGCCGCACGGGCTGCTCCCGGCGATGATGGCGTGGTTCTTCCGTACGGGTGCGTGGGAATCGCTGCTGCCGGGCATCCGCCCCGTGGCGCTGGTGGCGTCCGTGCTCTTCCGCGTGCCGCTGCTGCGCCAGCTCGCCCTCTGGGGCGGCCTGCGCGAGGTCTCCCGCCAGGGATTCGCCGCCGCCATCCGAGACCAACAGGCCGCCATCCTGTGCCCCGGCGGACAGGTGCGGCGGTGGATGGGGCTGGGCGGAGGGGATACGGGAGGGGCAGGGGTGGATGTGGGGATATGGGAGGAAGGGGCTGGGACGGTGGGAGAATGGTTACGGGAGGAGGGAGGGAGGGAGTGAAGCAGGGATGCTTCCTTGAATTTGATCAAAGGGTCCTGCTGAGCTGTTTCTGAACTCGCCTTGTCCCTTGCATCTCCACAGCCCTCGTACCACACTCAACTCACTCACATCTGCGCCCCACACCCATGAACCCCCCTGCTCTATGCTCTCTGCTCTCTCCTCTCTGTGACCCCTTTCAGTCGGAGCTGTCATACCACACGGCGAGCAGTGAGCGCGTGGTGGTGCTCTGTGCGCGCAAGGTGGGCTTTGTGCGCATGGCGCTCGACACGCGCTCGCTGCTTGTGCCTGTCTTCTGCTTCGGCGAGGCTGCCCTCTTTGACAACCTATTTGACATGCCCTCGCTGCAGGTCAGCACTCCTATGGGGGCACTTGTTGGGAAAGGGGTGGGGTGGGAGAGGGTGTTGAGGGAGCGGTGGGTCTGTGTGGGGGCGCTGCAGGGCTGCTGTTGATGTTGGCTTGTCACATCAGTCATTCGTCGCTGTACCTTGCTACCCACTCCACTGTCTCCACCTTGCTCTGCATGACACTCACAACATCCCTTTCCCCCCTGTTCCCTTTCTGTCCCTCTCCTCTCCTCACCCCTCCCCACATCCCGGTCCACTCCGCAGCGCTTCACGTACCGGCGCTTTGGCTTCCCCATCCCGTTCCTCCCCATCGGTCTCTTCGGTTTGCTGCCTCTCCCCCGCACCTCACCCGTCACGCTCGTGGTGGGCCGTCCCTTTGACCCCTCATCCCTGCTGCCTTCACCTCTACAACCCGGCGAGCAGAGCTCTGTTTCAGCGGAGCAGCTGTGTGGCATCCGCGACCGGTACTATCAGGAGGTGCACGCGCTGTTTGAGCGCCACAAGGCGCGATGGGG
Organism: Closterium sp. Naga37s-1; assembly: GCA_947471745.1. Lineage (NCBI taxonomy): Eukaryota > Viridiplantae > Streptophyta > Zygnematophyceae > Desmidiales > Closteriaceae > Closterium > Closterium sp. Naga37s-1. The sequence goes on from CANJKZ010000006.1 coordinate 4,943,075, forward strand.
CATGGCTCACGTGCAGCTGGAGCTGCGGCGGTAGCACTGCAAGGGGGAGGGGATAGTCGGGATGGTTGTGAGGGGAGAGAGGAGGACGTGGAGGGAGGGGGGGGGGGGGGAGGGGAGGGGAGGACGGGCAAGAGCAGATGCGTGAAACGGAAGTGTAGAACATGGCTTGCGTTTGTGCAAGGTGATTAAAGCTACAGTTAACAGGTAGGCAGGCGGAAGGGATGCAGAGGAGTTGTGAGGCACCTCGAAGAGCATTGATGCAAGGTGACTATCCTGGTCACCTAACTAGAGCTAATCTAGTGGTGGTGCAGTGGTGGAGATAGGGGTAGGCAAGATGCTGACATAGGGGCACAAGAGACCCAGCAATCAGCAAATAGTTTCCAAGTGCTTAGTACCGGTAGTGTAAATAGTCTCATGAATGATTGAGAATATGGAATCTGGTGTTTCCATACAGCCAAACAAGATTTGCCGAGAGATTTGGTATGGTAATTGTGTATGTAAATGACGCCATACTCAACATGTCTGAACTGAAATCTCATCGATCAGAGTCTTTAAAACCCGCATGCAAAATAGTGACAAAACACTGCTGGAAACGAAACGTGCGGGCAGAGAGAGCTCATGTGATTGGTGTTGGAAACATACCGTAATACCCCGGATAGTAGCGCATATGCGCTTATAATAAATTGTTATTTTTTGGGGGGGGCGCTTGTAATTGAGTAACGGCCATAACAGGGCTAATTTTTGGTTTTTAGCAACCCTTACGATCAGTGTTGCACATGTTCAAAACCCTGATTATCAGTGTGACCCCTTGTGAAAAAACTTTTCCATCAGGGTTTCTGCTTGTTTTGAAAATTCTACCCTGGGGCATCAGTGTACAATTTTTTCAAACCCTGATGAAATTGTTATTAACAGCGCATACAATAACAATATTAGTCATCATCATCAAACATGCCAAACGGGTGTTGCTCGTTCTCACTTTCGTCTTCTGGCTTAGGCACTTTCTCTTTCCCCTTTCTTGAAACGGGGATCGCCTGCGCAACTGATTTCGCCGGTCGTCTGCTTTTCTGCTTGCGCCAGATGTCCACCACATCTGGCCACACGTACGGGTACTTGAGCATGTGCAGCGTCATGAGGTCGCCAAGGCGTGCATCGCACAGCGATGTGCGCATCCAGCTTTTGATGATGTTCTGGCGGCTGAAACCTCTCTCACACTCAACTGTGCTCAGTGGCAGCACAGCGAATGCCTGCCACAGTGTCATCAGGTTCGGATAGCTACGTCGCCAGTCTCTGCTCTTGAGCATGCTATGAAGTCCTTGGTGGAAATCTTCCCCCACGTGATGACGTGCCAAGATGTGACAGAAGCTCCTGAGCTCCTTCTTCGCCGCCTTATAGTTAAATCCTGACGTGGACGGGGATTTTCAGGGTGGATGTACGGATGAGTGGTTTGTATTTTACGATGACATGCACAGGGGAATCCGATCTCACCAGGGAGTACGCCGCCAAATAGCTCGTCGTTTTGGGTCAGCCAATCCAGGCACTTGATATCCCTCTGGTCCTCCCTGGACGGCCACGATTCCACTTGAAACAGCTTCGCGCCGCCCATCTGCTGCAAGTCCCACATGCGGAACTTCATCCTGGCCACGATCTCCTTCGCGAACCCCGTGCACAACTTCACACAGTCCGCGAACGTGCCCCCAAACTTGTGCTTCTTGATTGGATTCTCGCTGAGTTCGAATCGATGTGATGTCGGCCGCCCATCGCCGTCAATCCCTTCAACCACAAGCGTCCGATTTTCCCCGCCGTGGTCCTTCATGAATCTCGATAGTTGGTTGCTGACCCCGCCTCCAAATGTCTCCCCGTACTCGATGTACCGGTGCGTGATGATGGTGATCGTGCGGTCCACTTCCTTCGCCACTTGGGTGATGTCGACCTGGGAAACATAAAAACCACAAACAGTTAAGTACTGTAAATTCAGAGGTGCATGCGACTCAACCGAAAATAGGCGTTCACTTGCCTTGCGGTGCTGGAAAAACCGGTTCAGGGCGTTTAGCTCTGCAAGAATGTCAGCAATGAAGTACAAACAAAAGTGAAACTTAAAAGTCTGCACTGTTGCTGCAATCTTGTGGCCATACTCCACAATCATAACAATAGCTGCCCCGAAAACTCTGCACAGCCGTGCGATTGCGTCTCCCCGCGACAGCCAGCGGACATTGAACAGTCCTTGGTGCTCCAGGTTGGTTTTGTGTATCTCCTGCTGCAGCTCCTTGAACCTCTCGTACCAGATGTTCGAGCGACATATTATTTCGCCAATTGCACGCACACCCTCGTCAATCATGTTCAAGTCGGGGAAGGCCTTAGCAGCATCCTTGACCACGAGCGCCTCTCTGCAGCACATAGGTAAAAGATAGGAAACAAATAAATACAACGGTACAACCAGAAGAAACACACACACGGGACCAATACACGGTAGCTTCGACATTACCGATGTGCAACGCAATGACACCCGACAAGATGAGGAACGCGTTCACGAAGGCGGGAAACAAGGCCGCCCTTATCGCCCGTCATGACGGAAGCCCCGTCGGTGCCGACGCCGGACACGCGGTTGATGTCGACACCGACAAAATCCAAGTGGCTCATGAGCACGGTAAAGAGCGATGAAGCGTCACACTTTTGCACCGTGAGCAGCGCCAAGAATTCTGTAACGGCGACGCCATTCTTGAGGAAAGTGGCAAACACTATCAAGTGTTTGCCACGCGCGCGGTCGGTGCTCTCATCAAATGTGAGGCCGATGAATGGTGAAGCGAGTAGATGCTGCAGCTGCTGCGATCGCTGGTACTTTGCCATAGCTCCTGCCATCTCGTTGAAGCCGTACCTGCCACACGAAGCAGGTCGGTGTCATGCATGTATGTTTGTATACCGTAAAATAATATCGTTCATTTCAATTTACACGAAAACAACGGTAGACTTACTGCGTAATGTAAACCCCGTAAGACTGCAGCGGGATGTCTGCAACACCTTCTTCGGCCAAGAAGCCCACGAGCTTCGGGAACATGGCGATTGGAGCGTCGTGGTCGCAGATGAACTCGACGCTCCGCATGAGGCGAGTGAGCCGCGCACCCTCCTTGTCGGCGTTGGCGAAATCGTCGATCCGCTTTTGCTTCTCAATCTCCGCCATGAGGGTCCGCTGCCTCTTCATAGCGTCGTCGTGGCGGACGCTCAGCTCGTGACATCGCATTGAGCCGAGCTGCAGATCACGTCCCCCAGATCCGTTCCGACCAAACTTAGCGTCGTCTTTCCCGTGCTCCACACATATGCTGCATCGCAAGATCGGCAACCCTTCCTCGGTTTTATCAAGCAGCAGCCACTCAAACTTCGGTAGCCACTGCGTGACGTACAGCTGCTGCGCCTTCAAGAATTTCTCCTCCGCCTTTTCGGCGCGGGTGAGTTCACGAGACACAAGTGAGGGAGCTTCGACGGGGGCCGGGGGTGGAGTCGGTTTCGCAGGGGGCGTGCCGAACGGGAGACATGCTTGCGCAAATCGCCGTTTCTTCTTAGAGGCAGCATACGAAGACTCGTCGGCCTCTGTTAGGATGACTGTGGTGGGAGCACTGTCGAGCTCAACGGCAGAGGAACCAGCTGGACGACGACGGGCCTGTAGTGCAGACAGGCGGAGGGTTCTGATGCAGCCCTCGGAGAAAATCAAGGCCTGTCCGCGATGGGGCGTCATTAGGTGGTTCGTCAGCAGCTTCTCCTCCATCATCGTCCATTGTAGGCGCCATGGCTGCGGGTGTGTATCTGGCAAAATGGCAGGCTCAGTTGGAAAGCGAAATTGAGAGAGAGGTCTCTCGTGACCAAGCCGAGACCACACCACAACCGAGCTGGTGCCCCCAATCCCAATCGCACTCGTTTCCTATCGTGCTGGCAAACGAAGCAGTTGAGCCACCCAGAGTTGTGCAAAGAACGCGGTGCCCAGTGGGCTAGAGGGCGCCGACTTTCAGCGGTCAACCGGTCAACTTGGCATGTCAGACAACATGACCGAGTTGATACATTGGCGCGGTATAAAAGAAACTGTATTTCTGGCCAATGGTGGGCCACTTCGTGCCAGCACATGTAATGTCGGCGCAAAATTTTCAATTTCGACAGTTGGCATTTGGGAATCCCGGTTTTCGGGGTAGGGGGGGGGGGGGGTTGGCGGGGGAAGTGTGGTACTCGCTTTAGGGTAAAACTCGCTAAGCGGAACGGCAACCCTGAGGCATCAGTGTGCCTTAATCGTAAACCCTGGCTTATCAGGGAAAATCTAGGTACCAAAAAAATTACCCTAAGGCATCAGTGTGACTACCAAAAACCACCCTGATAATCAGGGTATCAGGGTGATTTACACTGATAAAATTGTCAGAATATTATGCTCTAGCCTGTAGTGGGGTGCCCTATAGCGAGTACAACTCTTCTAGGGTTTTGCTATTTGTATCCCCATTCTTGCTAGTGCAATCCTCTTCCTTCTTCTAAACTTTAACATGCTATCAGAGCAGGTCGATCCCCTTGGATCGATCCTGTGGGTGGGCTCACCACCTTGTTGCTTCCGCTGCAACTGCTACTGCTACTCTCTGTGCCGCACGCCCCGTGGCGTGCGGCAGTTTTTCTTCCCGCCGTGCGCCCCGAGGCGCGCGGCGGTTTTCTGCCCGCCGTGCGCCCCGAGGCGCGCGACGGGTTTCTGCCCCGTCACTCGCAGCGTCGCCCCCGGGAGGCGCTGCGACGGGCGACGGGGACCCGCACGTCGCCCCGTCGCGCGGCCCCTGCAGCCCCGTCGCGCCGCCCAGGGGAGCCGCGCGCGGCCCCTGCTGCCCCGTCGCGCGGCCCTGCTGCCCCGTCGCGCTGCCCAGGGGAGCCTTGCGCGGCCCCTGCTGCCCCGCCCCGTCCCGGACCTGCCCCGGCCCCGACCTGCCCCGGCCCCGACCTGCCCCGGCCCCGACCTGCCCCGGCCCAACTCCCGTCGCCCGTCGCGGCGCCCTGGGGGGGGTCGGGGGCCGCGCGTTGCCCCCCCCCCCCTACCTCCCTACCCTGTTTTTAGGGTTTGGGGGGTGGCGGTTGGGGGGTGGCGGTTGGGGGGTGGCGGGTGTGTGGCGTAGCCTGCTCCTCCTCCTCCTTCGTCTCCCACTGCTGCAGCTGTCGCTGAGGGGGGTGGATGTGTGGGAGTGTACGGAGTGGTGCTAGGGGGGTGGAGTGTGAGTAGAGCTAGGGTTTGAACAGGGGGTGTGTGAAATGGGGGTGGGACAGTTGGGGGAGGTTGAATGGAGGCGGTCGTCGTGTCGTCAGCAGCAGCAGCAGTCCGGAGGCTACAATCTCCGGTAGTCGCCAGTCGCCCGTGGGTCCGTTGCTCGTCTGCCGCTACTTTTAGCCGCGGGGCCAGTTACCCCAGTAGTCCGGAGCGCTGTTCCGGTAGCCACTGAGCCAGCAGCTCGTCTGTGTGTCTGCAGCGTCAGCAGTCGCCTCCCATCTTCTCTCCCCCACAGTCTCTCCTCCTCCTCACTTGCCCTCTGTGATAGCCTCTAGCTTTGCTTATATTTGTTAACTATAAAACTGCTACCTCTTGTACTTGTGCTCAGAATGTGTGGTGACATTGTGATCCACCCTGAGCTTGTTTTCTTTTGCTTGCTCTGCTGATTACACCCCACTTTGGCTATGGGGGTGTGTCAGAATATTATGCTCTAGCCTGTAGTGGGGTGCCCTATAGCGAGTACAACTCTTCTAGGGTTTTGCTATTTGTATCCCCATTCTTGCTAGTGCAATCCTCTTCCTTCTTCTAAACTTGAACAAAAATATGGCCTGGGCCATAAGCGCCGGCGCTTTTATAATAGCAAAAATGAATTTCTCTGTAAAGGATATCATTCTGAAGCCGTGAATAAGGCGAATACAACACTGTACCATGCACGCGGGGTCGTGCATGGAATGACGGCGAAACTTGCCGCGGTTCGATTTCCCACCGCACAAAACCCGTCCCGGTGCAACGCACATGCCAGCGCTGATGCAAAACCAGCCGTGCGGCCCAATCAGGTTGGCATGCGCTGCCAGGCAGGAGCATCTCGGCAGAACCATCCAGAACGTGATGGAATCTGCCGTGCCAGCGCAGCGTGGATGGTGCCCCCAACCCTCATCTGCGGGTTGGGGCAGGGGTGTACTCGTCTCTCATCGACGAGGACCCCGAGCCGCAAACCAGAAGGGGTCCCCTTCAATCTCCCATTTCAACACCCAGGGTTGCAGTTTTTGATTCAGTCTTCCTTTTCTCGCCCGCCTGGCTGCGGAAGCCATGGCGGAATTCACAGACACTCATTTTCTCTTCAAGAAAAAACCTTCTAGTAGGCCCGCGTTCCGTGTTACAGCTAACGGGTGGTATAGCCGCATACCCCCAGACCCTCCAGAGCCACCACAGCCTCCTGCGCCGCCTGCTCCTCCGGCTCCTCCAGTGCCTCCGACTCCCCCTGCTCCTCCTGCTCCTCCTGTTCCTCCTTGTCCGGTGGCCCCTCACATCAACAACCACCCCGTGCTCACGCTCCTGCTCCCATCGGCGTTCGACGAGTATCTGTCGGAACCGGATTATGACAAGGGCCCCGATGTTGACGTACCCGCTCCAGCGCCAGCACCACGTTGGGGCCAGCCATAAGATTTCACGTGGGATGAATCTGCAGTCGGCGCTGACGACGACGTGCAAGACGTCGAGAAAGGTTGGCGCGCTGAGGGCGACACCGGCGTTGAGGGTGGCACTGAGGCCGACACCGAGGCCGCTATTGAGGCCGGCACTGCTGAGGATGTGTTTCCCGAGGGTGCGCCGGGCGGTGACGACGACGACGGCGTCGAATACTGGTCACGCGATGGCCTCCCCGAGAAACTCCCGATACCAACTTATCCTCCACGTAATCGAAAGCGACCTCACCCTTCTTCACAGAACCGTGATTCTCGCCCCCCCTCTCCCAGGCACAAGCCCAACGACCACAAGCGTCAGGCCTATACTACCGCCGAGAAGATGAAGTGGGTCGCGCAGCTGGATGTGGCGGTGTCGGTGCGCGCTCTGGCTCGCGAGAGTGGCATCCACCGCAAGTGCCTCGCCAACTGGAAGCGTGCCGCTGATTTCCTCAAGGAAGCCCACTCTGCCAGGTGCCGCATGCACGGTCACGGTAGGGCGTCGTGGTACCGCCCGATGGAGATCAAGGTGTATGAGCGACTGCTCGACTGGCGACGCAAGGGAACCGCGATGTCCGTCGGCCGCCTGCAGGAGTGGTCCCGGGAGTTCATGAAGATTCTCTACCCCCTCGTGAAGTGGAAAGGGAGCCAACGGTGGCCGGACCAGTTCCGTCGGCGGTGAAATCTCAGCGTGCGAATGAAGACGAAGGTCGCCCAGAAAACTGCCGCCCGTAAGAATCATTTTTATTCTCTATGCCATGTGTATGCACTTGTTACTCACTAACCGTAACTGTGCTCAACCGCAGATGTCGCAGAGCAATGCAAGAACTTATGGCAATTCGTCCGTGACAAGCGTCGGGAGCGCGGCATCGAGACGACGTGGATTATCAACGCCAACCAGACGCCGCTGTGGCTGGAGATGCCCGCCACCACTACCGTCGATCAAACCGGTGTTCGGTCGGTGCCCATCAGGAGTGCAGGGTACCAGAAGGAGCGCGTGACCGTGATGTTGGCATGCACGGCGGACGGGATGAAGCTGAGGCCGTGGGTATTTCCCAAGCGGAAGACCGTGCCGAAAGGGGTGTTCCCGCCGAGTGAGTCATGATTCTTGTTTGTTTGCTTTACACCGGTCCTGTTTTTAGAGACTTACAGAAGCTTGTTTGTTATGCAGATGTGGTCATGTCGTGTCACGAGAGCGGCTGGATGGACGCCAACGGCGTCATACAATGGCTTGAGGAGTGCGTCAAGCCTTTTCTAAAGCCTGGGTTCGGGAGGCATGCGCGGAGCTCGATGGTCGTACTTGACTCGTACCGCGGTCACCTCACAGAGGCAGTTAAGGAGAAGTTTTGCGAGCTCAACTGCATGCCGGCGATCATCCCGTCTGGCTGCACGGCGGAGGTACAGCCCCTCGACGTCTGCATCAACAAGAGCTTTAAGGCGAGCGTCCGCCAGCAGTATCAGAAGTGGTTTCAGGAAGAAGGCCAAGAACAGCTAACCAGAGCAGGTACGGTAGCCACGCGAGTCCCTATCTTAGCGTAGATGATTTTCCCCCCTTTTGTTGCGCTAACTATAGATTATGTGATTCTGTTGGTACAGGGAACTTGAAGAAGCCACCCCCAGAGGTGGTCGTGAGGTGGATCTCACGGGCTTGGAAAGCAGTGCCCGCCGACCTCATCAAGCGCGCCTTCCTCACCTGTGGCATCAGCAACGCGCTTGACGGCAGTGAGGACGGCCTCGCCATGGCGCACAGGCGGAGCCAACTGACCGCGGAGGTGGACGTCGATGACTCCATCATCGTCGATGGCTTCTTTGGCAAAAACTGCCAGGAGCCCGAATCCGACGAGGAGTAGATTTTCTAGGTAGAGATGTTAAACTTTGCAATCTGTAGCTAGATAAAATTGTCAGTGATGATGTTAATTAGAGATGTTTAGTATTACCGTGATTAGAGATGTTTTTTTTGTGAAAAGTTCTCCACAACGTGAAAAGGGTGCGCTTATAATAAGTACACCCACTAGAGGGGGGGCGCTTATAATCGAGTTCCGGCTGAGAAAAAGGAGAAAGCGAATGAATGAACTATGAATGAAGTGAGTACATATAGGAAACCCTAATTGGGTTGTACCCCCTATGGGATACCCCACTATAGCCTACACAACAGCATAAGCTATATATATGTTCTGACACACCCCCATAGGCAAAGTGGGGGAGAACAAGGGGTCACAAGACCAGTCACGCAAAGCACAGCAAGCTCAGGGTGGATCACAAAGTCACCACACAGTCCGAGCACAACGACAAGGCCACAAGGCCAGTTCACATGCAGGAGTGCACACATATATATATAGAGCTAGACAAGCAAGAGCAGGTATATATATGTGACAGTACAAGCAAGGTCAAGAGGAGAGCAAGTGAGGCAAGACAGGTACAAGACCCAGCTGAGTGCAGAAGCGCTGATGGTCACAAGGCGCAAGTGCCTTGGTGAACACATCAGCAGTGTTGGCCTCAGAGGCCACGTACGCAAGTTGCAACTGACCACGCTGCTGCAGCTCACGAGCAAGAAAGTAACGGAGAGCAATGTGCTTCGTTCTGTGCTCCAAGCGCTGCTCTCGACACAAGGCCAGCATGGCCTTGTTGTCTACGTACTGCACTGGAGGAGAACGAGGCGGCTCTCCAAGGTCAGTCAGCAGGTAGGTGAGCCAGCGAAGCTCCTGTGCAGCCATGGCCCCGGCGTAGATCTCAGCCTCACAACTGGAGCCGAGAACAGAGGACGAGCGTGTAGCCCGCCACGAGACAGAGCCGGAACCAAGACTGAAGGTGTAACCCTGCGACGACCGCTGCGTAGCCTGGTCGTCAGCCCAAGAAGCGTCCGCGTGCCCAGTGAGGACCACTGGACTCCGCCCTCCAAGCACTAGCCCCATGCCCGACGTACTGCACAAGTAGCGCAACACCCTCTTCGCTGCAGCCATGTGCTCTGGTCGGTGTCTCCCAGGAGCAACATAGCGTGCAAGAATGCTAAGAGGGTATGCAAGGTCAGGTCGTGTGCAGGTCATCAGGTACATGAGGCAACCAACAAGCTCTGGGTACGGGCCACTCGACTCTACGGACTCATCCGAAGGCAGAGCTGAGAGCGAGTGGCGAGTAGACAGAGGAGTGGCCTGAGGCGAGGAGTACGTGAAGCCGAAGCGCTGAAGCACCTGCTGCACCATGTGTGACTGAGTCAAGGTAATGGTGCGGCGTGCTCTGTCCCGAGTGATCTGCAAGCCAAGGTAGCTGCGCAGTTCACCCAGGTCTGTGCACGTGTGTCTCTTCTGCAGCTCGGACTTCACGTAGGCTAGTCCAGCAGTGTCAGCTGTGGCAAAGACCAAGTCGTCGACGTACACGAGGATGTAGAACGGCGGCAAAGAAGTGTCGGTGCGCAGAAACAACGACGGGTCAGCAGTAGAGGGAGCAAACCCAAGAGCCGCAAGCGTAGTCCTCAGTGTGTCGTGCCACTCACGCGGTGCCTGGCGGAGACCGTAGACTGGCCGTCGGAGGCTCCACTGGGTGCCAGGAGGGAAAGTCCCAGTGAAGCCAGGTGGACGGCGCAGCCAGATCTCCTCGTGCAGGCTACCCTGCAAGAAAGCAGTGCTGAAGTCAAGAGAGTGGAGCTCGTAGTCGCGCTGAGCGGCTATGTGCAGTAGCACCCGAAGAGTGGTCATCTTCGGGGTGGGAGAGAAGGTCTGAAAGTAGTCAACTCCCTGCCGCTGACTGAAGCCACGAGCGACGTACCGCGCCTTGAAGACAGGTGGAGAGCCCGGCGGCCGCTTCACCCTGAAGATCCACATGCCACTGACGATGTTCGCCCCAGGAGGGGGAACCGCGTCAACGTAGGTGCCTGTGGACTTCCAGGACGCCATCTCTGCATCCATAGCTGCCTGCCACTGAGAGGAGTAGGGACCCTCTACGGCCTCCGCGTAAGAGCGCGGAGTCGGGATGTCTAGTGCATCCGGGTCTCCCTCAGGGGCAAGTAGTACGGACGCGAGATGAGGTGAAGCAGCAGCCAGACACTGGAACTCCTCCTGCCTGTCCTCAAGGACGTCCGTGCCAAGAGCACACTCACCCCCGACGGACGGAGGACAGACAGACGCAGACTCAGCAACAAGACCAGCAGCGTAGTCTAGACGACAGCGAGCAGCAAAGTCGACGAGCTCAGCAACAAGCGCAGACGCAGCAGTGGACTCAAAAGAGGGGTCAGTGACGACAGTAGCAAGGAGACGTGTGATAGTAGGACTAGCAGCACGAAGAGAGTCGGACTCTGGGTCGGTAAGTGCAGGAAGGGAGGACTCAGGAGGAGAAGGCAAAGGGGCACGCAGAGGAGCAGTGGACGGACGCAAAGACATCCGGTGCGTGCCAGGGACAGGAGGAGGACGCTGACGCGAACCGCGACCACTAGCGCGAGCAGCACGAACAGGCGACGCAGGACGAGACGCAGGCTCACGACGCTCAGCAAGACCTCCAGTGGGACCAGTGTAAGGAGAGGGAGCAGGAAGTGGGGAGGCGGGCTCTAACTGGGACTGTGACTGAACAGGCGGTGGACACGCTGCAGGAGGAGAAAGACCAAGAACCTGCTGTAGGAGGGGAACGAAGTACGGCCGAGGCCGCGCGGCGACTCCAGACACAGCAGGGACAGCACCCTCAGCAGCAGCACCAGCGCCAACCGCACCTCCAGCGGGAGGACCTCCAGCAGCACCAGCAGCACCCGCAGCAGGACCACCGCTAGGAAGGACATCAGCAGTCTCAGCACCAACACCCGCAGCAGCTCCAGCTCCAGGCGAACCCGAAGGCCCAGCAGCTCCGGGACCAGCGGCACAAGTACCCTCAGCAGCCGAAGGAGCTCCAGCTCCAGCAGTACGTCTCCAGCGGCGAGCAAACCACTCGCGCAGCTCCTGTGGAGAGAGGGGCTCCCGCCGAGGCGAAGCACCCGGAGAACCGCCAGGTCCCGCACCGCCAGACACCACAAGGGGAGGTCCAGTGGCCGCAGGCTCCGCAGCTCCAGGCTCAGCAGCTCCAGACGCAGCACCCCCTGGCTCAGCACCCCCAGTCGCAGCACCCCCAGGCTCAGCACCCCCAGACTCCGCACCCCCAGGCTCAGCACCCCCAGTCGCAGTACCCCCAGGCTCAGCACCCCCAGGCTCAGCACCCACGCGCGTAGCACCCCCAGAGTCAGCACCCCCAGGCTCAGCACCCGCAGCAGGACCAGAGTCACCAGCAACCTCGACCGGCTCGACTGCGTCTACCTGGGACACACCTGAAGGGGCAGGACCCTGAGGGGGAAGGGGGTCTACCGGGGGGGGACCTGGCACAAGGAAGTGCGGTGGCGGGGGGAGGGAAGGAGTGCGGTAGGGGAAGAGGCGGTAGAAGGGGACTGACTCGTCGAACGTGACATCCTGGGAGGACAGAACACGACGAGAGGAGGGGTGGTAGAACTGCCACCCTGGGGCGTCAGGGGGGAAGCCGAGGAAGACACAGGGAGCAGCACGAGGGGACAGCTTGTCCGCAGACAAGTCGCGGACAAACGCCCGAGATCCCCAGACACGGAACGCAGACGCATCGCCGACCTTCCCCGTCCACAGCAGAGCTGGGGAGGTCTCCGGCCGGGAGACCCTGGGGTGAAGGTTGATCTGATGCGCCGCGTACCGAACCGCAAACGGCCACAGAAAATGGGGGGCAGCCGCATGCATCATGGACGTACGAGCGACGTCCATGACCATGCCAATGCGGCGCTCAGCAATCCCATTTTGCTGTGGAGAGTCCGGAAGCGTAAAGGTCTGGCGGATGCCTCGTGCACGACAGTAGGCTCGCAGAAGGCCAGAGGAGAACTCTCCACCTCGGTCAGAGTGCAGACGCAGAACAGGAAAGTCCGAGCCGAAGCTCCTCCTGAGCTGGAGACGAGCTGCGCGGATCCAGTCGATCAACACCTCAGTGACATCACCCTTGCTGCGCAAGGGGAAGACTGTGGTGTAACGCGAGTAGTCGTCAACCACCAGCAGGAAGTAGCGCTCGTGACCCTGCCCACGGACGCGGGCCGGGCCCCACACGTCCATGTGAAGCGTCTGCAGAGGAGCCTCTGTCGGGGGAAATTGGGAGGAGTGAGGGGCAGCCCGGAGTCGCCCCTCGACACAGGGGACACAGGAAGGTCCGGGTCCCGAAGGAAGGGGAGGGAGAGACCGGGGAAGACCAGAGACAAGGACACGGGAAGCCATGCCCCGAAGACGAGGCAAGGAGGGGTGGCCAAGACGGTGGTGCCACAGGAGAGTCTCCTGAGACAGGCGGCGACACGAGCAGGGGGCAGACTCAGGACCAGACCTGGACGCAGCAGCAAACACCTGACCCGACGCAGCTACCTGGCCAGACGCAGGGACAGGAGGAGACTCAGTGGTCAGGGTGTAGAGACTCGACCCCGGCCGACGCGAAAACGTGGCCAGGTGTCGGCCTGTGCGGGCGTCCGAGCAGTGGGTCACCCGCTGACTCGCAGGAGTAAACTGGTGAACCCCCGCATCCTGCAGGTCAGCACCACTCACCAAGTTCGTCGAGAACGAGGGGAGGTACAGACCAGACAAGGTGCCCGAGGGGGCAGCCGGACACGGGAGGACAGTGGAGAAGTGAGAGAGGACAGGACCCCCAGAGGGGTCAGCCAGGGAGACTGCAACCGGCCGGCCAAGCGGCGTGAGTGTGGTGCGGTCTCGAAGGAAGGAGCGAGAAGCCCCTGAGTCAAGCGTGAAGGTGAGGGAGGCCGAAGCCGACGCAGTACCTGAGAGCGCAGCCTCACCAGTACCTGAGAGTGCAGACGCACTGGCACCTAGAGCAGCAGCCGCAGAAGTACCTAGCGCAGCAGTACCAATGCCCGGGTCGGGCGGGAAACACCGGTAACAGTCACCCTCCTCACTAATAGTCACAGCATACATGGCAGCAAGGATAGCATCAAAGTCAAGATCAAAGATAGCTACGCCAGCCCTAGACAGCTCTCCCCAACGGGGAATCTCACTAGCCTCGGGGAACTGTTGACGCCAAGCGTCCGTCAGGCGGCCAAAGCAGCGCTGGGTGGGGTGGGCACCCCCACACTGCTCACCCGCGCGGTCGCCGGAACGAAGGACGTAGGTGCACGGACCAAAACCCCCACCCCGCTGACGCTGCGTGTACCACTCACGGAGCTGCTGGGGCGGGGGGATGTCCCGCGAACGCTGCTGCTGCTGCTGCTGCTGACGCTGGCCACCACCAGAGCCGCTACGCTGCGGGGCACCACCCCGACCAGCTCCACCCCCTCCGCCACCGCCGCCTCCACCTCCACCACCACCGCTGCCTCCGCTCCCACCGCTGCCGCCACCACCGCCTCCTCCTCCGCTGCTGCCACCGCCACCACCGCCCCCGCCACCACTCCCACCGCCACTCCCACTCCCTCCGCCGCCTCCACCGCCACCTCCACCGCCCCCTCCAGTTCCACCCGCGCCCTTGCCCCCCTTGCCCCTGCCAGGGCGGCGTCTCCCGCTAGGGGCAGACGCCGCGCAGACCGACTCAAGACCAAGCAGGTCGGCAGCAGCAGCAGAGGCAACAGAGGGCAGCAGGGGGGAAGGAGAACACCCCTCAAAGATGGGGGTGCGAGGGTCACCACGAGAGGCTCCTACAGCGACGATGCTCTTCTCCGCCGCCAGGAGGGACTTCTCGAGGAGATCGACAGTGAGAGTGATGGGACAGACTGAGAGGAAGTGGTCCCTGACTACGTGAAGGGAGTCAGGGAGGCGTGTGACTATGTAATAGAGAGTGATGTACATGGGGGGGGGGTTCTTGGCGCAGAACTCAGCAGGAAGGGCGGCGCGGTAGCGAGTGTCACTAGTGCGGAGGTGCGTAATGAGGTCAGCGACAGTGGGAAAGGCAGCAAGGTCAGGAAAGAGGTACGGTAGCATGAGGCGGCTCAGGGCAGCAGTGGCAGGGGAAGAGTAGCGCGCAACTACAGCGTCGTACAAGGTCTGAGCACTCTTGTACTGACTAAAGTGCGCGCGCTCAGTGGTAGGCAGGTGGCGACGCACAGCAAGACGTGCAGCAGCATCGCGGGTGGCCCACTGAGAGCGAACAGTGGGGTCAGCATCAGCAGCAGGGGCAGGAGAGGCGCCAGAGGTGAGGTCAAAGAGGGAAAGACCGTCCGTCCTATCGCACTGTAAGAACAGCTGCAGGTCGTCGACCCAGACCTCAAAGTCAATGGCTCGACCCTCAGCGTCAAAAGCGAGGACACTAGGGGTAGCCATGACGACGACAGTGTAGCAGTGCAAGCAGTAGGGGAGGGGCACGCAGTAACAGTGGTGCTGTGCTCACCAGGCAGGGCAGGTCGGGCGGCTCGGCAGTAGGGCGGCCCGGCGGCTCGGCGGCTCGGCGGCTCGGCTGCTGGGCGGCTCGGCTCCCGGGCGGCTCGGCGGCAGGGCGGCTCGGCGGCAGGGCGGCTCGGCGGCTCGGCTCCCGGGCGACTCGGCGGCAGGGCGGCTCGGCAGCAGGGCGGCTCGGCTCCCGGGCGGCTCGGCTGCTGGGCGGCTCGGCGGCAGGGCGGCTCGGCGGTCGTAGGCGGCGGGGCCGGTGAGGATAGGCGGCGGGGCCGGTGAGGATAGGCGGCTGGGCCGCGAAGTGGGGCGGCGGGGCCGCGTAGGTGAGGGCGGCGAGGCCGCGAAGGCAAGGGCGGCGAGGCCGCGTAGGTGAGGGCGGCGGGGCCGCGAAGTGAGGGCGGCGGGGCCGCGTAGGCAAGGGCGGCGAGGCCGCGACGTGAGGGCGGCGAGGCCGCGAAGGCAAGGGCGGCGAGGCCGCGTAGGTGAGGGCGGCTGGGCCGCGAAGTGAGGGCGGCGGGGCCGCGAAGGTGAGGGCGGCGGGGCCGCGTAGGCAAGGGCGGCGAGGCCGCGTAGGTGAGGGCGGCGGGGCCGCGAAGTGAGGGCGGCGGGGCCGCAACGTGAGGGCGGCGGGGCCGCGCAGGTGAGGGCGGCGGGGCCGCGTAGGCAAGGGCGGCGAGGCCGCGACGTGAGGGCGGCGGGGCCGCGACGTGAGGGCGGTGGGGCCGCGTAGGTGAGGGCGGCGCAACGGGCCGCTAGGGGCGACACGGAGGGTCGCTAAAAAAAAAGAAAGCGCGCCTCGGGGCGCGCTTCGGTGGGCCCTAGAAACAGTCCCTAGGAGGGGACCTGCTCTGATTCCATGAGAAAAAGGAGAAAGCGAATGAATGAACTATGAATGAAGTGAGTACATATAGGAAACCCTAATTGGGTTGTACCCCCTATGGGATACCCCACTATAGCCTACACAACAGCATAAGCTATATATATGTTCTGACACCGGCCATAAGCGCCATGCTCCAGATAGAAGCGCCGGCGCCCTTAATCGGACGGCGCCTATATCCGGGGCCATACGGTATAGTTCGCGCTCCTGATGTGTCGAACACTACAACGTAAGCGAAGCGAACTACAACGAAGTAACAACGAGTCAACCAAAGCGGTTGAAAGAAAGACAACAGCAAGAGGTTAAGTGAAGGTCAAAGGTCAGCGACCTTTGACTCACCGAAAAGCAGCACGACAGCAAGGACACATAACAGACTCACTATTGAGCAGTTACCCGAGTCGTCGCTGTATCGAACCGCAACAGCAGTTACAGTTAAACCTTTCATATTCCTTGTAATCGTATAAAGCCTTGTATCTCTTTGCTATAATCAACTTATCTTGTTCTCACATACTAGTGCAAGGTGGTTCAATTCATCCACTATTACGCTTCCGCTAAATACATCACCACTCTGAGACTTTAGTCTTGAAAACGATCCTAAAGGCTTTTCTCAGCCCAACATGGTATGAGAGCCTGCAACATAAAACTCAACTCTGTTCAACTTCCTGCAATAACAGAAGACATGGCAACACAGAAAGCAAGAAGCTCATCTACTGGATCTCCCGGTACTACTCCTGTTAGAGAATAAGGACGGAGTCTGTGAAGATTAGGGGCTGAAATATCTCAAAATCGTCAACTACAATTCTGGACAGAAAAGTCGTCGTCACAAGAAACGTCGTCAACAATTAACGCACTGTTAGAATTCTCTCAAACTCGAGTATGTTGTAGCCCTTGACCGTGGCTATCTTTCCCAATTTGAATAATATCAAAAAATGGAGTATAACCCGAGTTATGAACTTCGGCGCACTAGGGGGTATGCTGCCATAGAAAACGTAACTCAATCACAATGATCTCACAAGTTCACACAAGAAAGTTAGAGTAGCAATAGAACCAGGTAGGAGGGGATGAGGAGGACGAGAGGGAAGGTCCCAAGGGAGTCCCCAACCAAGGAAACCCCATTCCACACAATTCCCCTCTCTATAGGCACCCCAACTTTGACATTTGTCCCTTTCCCAACTCATGCCATCCACCTCACCCAACTTGGCCACACTTGCCAACCTGGTTTGGCTTCTCCCAACCACTTGGCATCATCTACAGTGATGGTATCGAATTTCCCAACCCCCAAAAGTCTGTACCCCATATTGAGTCAACCCGCAAATTCCTATAGTCGCCGCATCTCAATCAAAACTTCGAACGATCATATCTTTCTCGTTCTTGCTTCGATCGCAGCGATTCTCGGTTCGTCGGGAAGCTCTTGAGCAGAGGAGTCACTTCAGATATCTGCTCAAGCCAAATAAAATTCACACACACACTCAGAAAATCCAAACAACACCAAACACAAATTCTTGCACACGCTCACACCACGCATGCAACACACGAACATATGATGGGAGGCAGACAGACGTGAATGCAAATGATAGCATCACATAACAACTCCTACTCCACCACCAACCTCTAGACTGCAGACAGAAGGAGGCACAACTCAAAGACCAGCTGCTGAGTCAACTGAAACTCCTGTGAACCAAGCAACCGGCCTCGACCCATGCATGATGGAGAAATTCTTCTCCTTCATGTCGTTCTACGAGCAACATCAACGAGCGACACCTGCGCAGTCAAACAACAGCGACAACAACAACGGAGTCATTCCCATGAGTCTTGACGGCTCATCTTTTGCGCGCGGAAATCAACAGCCTACCTTCGTGTGAATCAAGAAAACAGGAATGGAATGAACTATGAATGAATTGGGTACAAGTACTAACCCTAATTGGGTTGTACCCCTTATGGAGTACCCCACTATAGCCTACACAATATGCATGAGCTATAATGTTCTGACACACCCCCATAGGCAAAGTGGGGGAGAACAAGGGGTCACAAGACCAGTCAAGCAAAGCAAAGCAAAGCAAGCTCAGGGTGGATCACAAAGTCACCACACATTCCGAGCACAAGTTCAAGGCCACAAGGCCAGTTCACAAGCAGGAGTACACATATATATAAAAAGGCTAGACAAGCAAGAGCAGGTATATATATATATAACAGTACAAGCAAGGTCAAGAGGTGAGCAAGTGAGGCAAGGTAGGCACAAGGCCCAGCTGAGTACAGAAGCGCTGATGGTCACAAGGCGCAAGTGCCTTGGTGAAGATATCAGCAGTGTTGGCCTCAGAGGCCACGTACGCAAGACGCAGCTGACAACGCTGCTGCAGCTCACGAGCAAGAAAGTAGCGGAGAGCAATGTGCTTCGTTCTGTGCTCCAGTCGCTGCTCCCGACACAAGGCCAGCATGGCCTTGTTGTCTACGTACAGCACTGGAGGAGAACAAGGCAACTCTCCGAGGTCAGTCAGCAGGTAGGTGAGCCAGCGAAGCTCCTGTGCAGCCATGGCTCCTGCGTAGATCTCAGCCTCACAACTGGAGCCGAGAACAGAAGACGAGCGAGTAGCCCGCCACGAAACAGAGCCGGAACCAAGGCTGAAGGTGTAACCCTGTGACGACCGCTGCGTAGCCTGGTCGTCAGCCCAAGAAGCGTCTGCGTGCCCAGTAAGGACCACTGGACTCTGCCCTCCAAGCACAAGCCCCATGCCCGACGTACTGCACAAGTAGCGCAACACCCTCTTCGCTGCAGCCATGTGCTCCGGTCTGTGTCTCCCAGGAGCAACATAGCGTGCAAGAATGCTAAGAGGGTATGCAAGGTCAGGTCGTGTGCAGGTCATCAGGTACATGAGGCAGCCAACAAGCTCTGGGTACGGGCCACTCGACTCTACGGACTCATCCGAAGGCAGAGCTGAGAGCGAGTGGCGAGTAGGCAGAGGAGTGGCCTGAGGCGAGGAGTACGTGAAGCCGAAGCGCTGAAGGACCTGCTGCACCATGTGTGACTGAGTCAGGGTAATGGTGCGGCGTGCTCTGTCCCGAGTGATCTGCAAGCCAAGGTAGCTGCGCAGTTCACCCAGGTCAGTGCACGTGTGTCTCTTCTGCAGCTCGGACTTCACGTGGGCTAGTCCTGCAGTGTCAGCTGTGGCAAAGACCAAGTCGTCGACGTACACGAGGATGTAGAACGGCGGCAAAGAAGTGTCGGTGCGCAGAAACAGCGACGGGTCGGCAGTAGAGGGAGCAAACCCAAGAGCCGCAAGTGTAGTCCTCAGTGTGTCGTGCCACTCACGCGGTGCCTGGCGGAGACCGTAGACTGGCCGCCGTAGGCTCCACTGGGTGCCAGGAGGAAAAGACCCAGTGAAGCCAGGTGGGCGACGCAGCCAGATCTCCTCGTGCAGGCTGCCCTGCAAGAAAGCAGTGCTGAAGTCAAGAGAGTGTAGCTCGTAGTCACGGTGAGCAGCTACGTGCAGCAGTACCCGAAGAGTGGTCATCTTCGGGGTGGGAGAGAAGGTCTGAAAGTAGTCAACTCCCTGCCGCTGACTGAAGCCACGAGCCACGTAACGCGCCTTGAAGACAGGCGGAGAACCCGGCGGTCGCTTCACCCTGAAAATCCACATGCCACTGACGATGTTCGCCCCAGGAGGGGGAACAGCGTCAACGTAGGTGCCTGTGGACTTCCAGGAAGCCATCTCTGCGTCCATAGCTGCCTGCCACTGAGAGGAGTAGGGACCCTCTATCGCCTCCGCGTAAGAGCGCGGAGTCGGGATGTCAAGTGCATCCGGGTCTCCCTCAGGGGTAAGCAGTACGGACACGAGATGAGGTGAAGCAGCGGCCAAGCACTGGAACTCCTCCTGCCTGTCCTCAAGGACGTCCGTGCCAAGGGCACACTCACCCCCGACGGACGGAGGACAGACAGACTCAGACTCAGCAACAAGACTGGCGACGTAGTCTAGGCGACAGCGAGCAGCAAAGTCGACGAGCTCAGCAACTAGAGCAGACGCAGCAGTGGACTCAAAGGAAGGGTCAGTGACAACAGTAGCAAGGAGACGCGTGACAGTAGGACTGGCAGCGCGAAGAGAGTCCGACTCCGGGTCGGCAAGAGCAGGAAGAGAAGACTCAGGAGGAGAAGGCAAAGGGGCACGCATAGGAGCAGTGGACGGACGCAGAGACATCCGGTGCGTGCCAGGGACAGGAGGAGGACGCTGACGCGAACCGCGACCACTAGTGCGAGCAGCACGGACAGGCGACGCAGGGCGAGACGCAGGCTCACGACGCTCAGCAAGACCTCCAGTAGGACCAGTGTAGGGAGACGGAGCAGGCAGTGGGGAGGCCAGCTGTAACTGTAACTGCGACGGGACAGGCTGTGGACACTCTAAGGGAGGAGGAGGACCAGTAGAAGGCGGGAGACCAAGAACCTGCTGAAGGAGCGGAACGAAGTACGGCCGAGGCCGCGCGGCGACTCCAGACACAGCAGGGACAGCACCAGCACCCCCAGTGGCAGCACCAGCGCCAGTAGCAGCTCCAGCTCCAGAACCCTCAGCAGCACCAGTAGTACCCCCAGCAGGGCCGCCTCCAGGACCGACAGCAGTAGCCTCCGCGCCAACACCCGCAGCAACTCCAGCTCCAGAAGTACCCGCAGGTCCAGCAGCTCCAGTACTCCCAGTGCGAGCACCTCCGGGACCCGTGGCACCAGCTCCCTCAGCAGCAACAGAACCTCCAGTACCCGCAGCACCTCCAGCTCCAGCAGCTCCAGCAGCTCGCCTCCAGCGCCGGGCAAACCACTCACGCAGCTCCTGGGGAGAGAGTGGCTCCCGGCGAGAAGGAGCACCTGGAGAACCGCCAGGCACAGCACCACCAGGCGTAGCACCCCCAGGCTCAGCACCTCCAGGTGTAGTACCCCCAGGCTCAGCACCCCCAGACGCAGCACCCCCAGGCTCAGCACCTCCAGGCGTAGTACCCCCAGGCTCAGCACCCCCAGTCGTAGCACCCCCAGACTCAGCACCCCCAGACTCAGCACCCCCAGGCGTAGCACCCACACGCTCAGCACCCCCAGAGTCAGCACCCCCAGGCTCAGCACCCTCAGCAGCACCAGAGTCACCAGCGACCTCGACAGGCTCAACAGCGTCTACCTGGGACACACCTGAAGGGGCAGGACCCTGAGGGGGGAGGGGGTCTACCGGGGGGGGACCTGGTACAAGGAAGAGCGGTGGCGGGGGGAGGGACGGAGTGCGGTAGGGGAAGAGGCGGTAGTAGGGGACCGACTCGTCGAACGTGACGTCCTGGGAGGACAGAACACGGCGAGAGGTGGGGTGGTAGAACTGCCACCCTGGGGCGTCAGGGGGGAAACCCAGGAAGACGCAAGGAGCAGCACGAGGGGACAGCTTGTCCGCAGACAAGTCGCGGACAAACGCCCGAGATCCCCAGACACGGAACGCAGACGCATCGCCAACCTTCCCCGTCCACAGCAAAGCTGGGGAGGTCTCCGGCATGGAGACCCTGGGCTGAAGGTTGATCTGATGCGCCGCGTACCGAACCGCAAACGGCCACAGAAAATGGGGGGCAGCCGCATGCATCATGGACGTACGGGCGACGTCCATGACCATGCCAATGCGGCGCTCAGCAATCCCATTTTGCTGTGGAGAGTCCGGAAGCGTGAAGGTCTGGCGGATGCCTCGTGCACGACAGTAGGCTCGCAGAAGGCCAGAGGAGAACTCTCCGCCTCTGTCAGAGTGCAGACGCAGAACAGGAAAGTCCGAGCCGAAGCTCCGCCTGAGCTGGAGACGAGCTGCGCGGATCCAGTCGATCAACACCTCAGTGACATCACCCTTGCTGCGCAAGGGGAAGACTGTGGTGTAACGCGAGTAGTCGTCAACCACCAGCAGGAAGTAGCACTCGTGACCCTGTCCACGGACGCGGGCCGGGCCCCACACGTCCATGTGAAGCGTCTGCAGCGGGGCCTCTGTCGGAGGAAACTGGGAGGAGTGAGGGGTAGCCCGCTGCCGTCCCTCGACACAGGGGACGCAGGTAGGGCCAGGCCCCGGAGGAAGGGGAGGGAGGGACCGGGGAAGACCAGAGACAAGGACACGGGAGGCCATGCTCCGGAGACGAAGCAGGGAGGGGTGACCAAGGCGGTGGTGCCAGAGGAGAGTCTCGTGAGACAGGAGGCGACACGAGCAGGGGGCAGACTCAGGACCAGACCTGGACGCTGCAGCAAACACCTGACCCGACGCAGCTACCTGACCAGACGCAGGGACTGGAGGAGACGCAGTGGTCAGTGTGTACAGGCTCGACCCTGGCCGACGTGTAAACGTGGCCAGGTGGCGGCCTGTCCGAGCGTCCGTGCAGTGGGTCACCCGCTGACTCGCAGGAGTGAACTTGTGAACCCCCGCATCCTGTAGGTCAGCACCACTCACCAAGTTCGTAGAGAACGAGGGGAGGTAGAGACCAGACAGGGTGCCAGAGGGGGCCGCCGGACACGGGAGGACAGTGGAGAAGTGAGCAAGGACAGGACCTCCCGAGGGGTCTGCCAGAGAGACCGCAACTGGCCGGCCAAGCGGCGTGAGTGTGGTGCGGTCTCGAAAGAAGGAGCGAGAAGCCCCCGAGTCAAGGGTGAAGGTGTGAGAGGCCGAAGCCGACGCAGAACCTGAGAGAGCAGACTCACCAGCACCTGAGGGAGCAGACGCACCTAGAGCAGCAGCCTCGCTAGCACCTAGAGCAGCAGCCGCACCAGTACCTAGAGCAGCAGTCTCAATGCCCGGGTCGGGCGGAAAACACCGGTAACAGTCACCCTCATCACTAATAGTCACCGTATACACGGCAGCAAGAATAGCATCAAAGTCAAGGTCAAAGACAGCTACACCCGCCCTAGACAGCTCACCCCAGCGGGGGATCTCAGTGGCCTCAGGGAACTGGTGACGCCAAGCGTCCGTCAGGCGGCCAAAGCAGCGCTGGGTGGAGTGCGCACCCCCGCACTGCTCACCCGCGCGGTCGCCGGTGCGCAGGACGTAGGTGCACGGACCAGTACCCCCACCCCTCTGGCGTGCAGTGTACCACTCACGGAGCTGCTGAGGGGAGGGGACGTCACGAGTGCGCTGCTGCTGCTGCTGCTGGTGGTGCTGGCGCTGACCACCACCGGAGCTGACCCTCTGCGCAGCGCCACCCCGAACAGCTCCACCTCCTCCGCCGCCTCCTCCTCCACCGCCGCCACCTCCGCTCCCTCCGCCACCGCCGCTGCCTCCTGCGCCTCCACTGCCGCCACCTACACCTCCACCCCCGCCACCACCCCCACCGCCACCCCCACCTCCTCCACCGCCTCCACCGCCGCCTCCACCGCCCCCGCTAGCTCCTCCAGCGCCCCTGCCCCCCTTGCCCCTGCCAGGGCGGCGTCTCCCGCTAGGGGTAGACGCTGCCCCAACCGACTCCAAACCAGCGAGGTCGGCCGCAGCAGCAGAGGCAACAGAGGGCAAAAGAGGGGAGGGGGAACACCCCTCAAAGATGGGGGTGCGAGGGTCACAACGAGAGGCTCCTACAGCGACTATGCTCTTTTCTGCTGCTAGGAGGGCCTTCTCGAGGAGGTCAACGGTGAGAGTGGTGGGACAAACCGAGAGGAAGTGGTCCCTGACTACGCGAAGGGAGTCAGGGAGACGGGTGACTATGTAGTAGAGGGTGACGTACATGGGGGGGGGGTTCTTAGCGCAGAACTCAGCAGGAAGCGCAGCGCGGTAGCGAGTGTCACTAGTGCGGAGGTGCGTAATGAGGTCAGCGACTGTGGGAAAGGCAGCAAGGTCAGGGAAGAGGTACGGTAGCATGAGGCGGCTCAGTGCAGCAGTGGCAGGGGAGGAGTAGCGTGCAACTACAGCGTCGTACAAGGTCTGAGCACTCTTGTACTGGCTAAAGTGCACACGCTCAGAGGTAGGTAGGTGGCGACGCACAGCAAGACGTGCAGCAGCATCGCGCGTGGCCCACTGTGAGCGAACAGTGGCGTCAGCATCAGCAGCGGGGGCAGGAGAGGCACCAGAAGTGAGGTCAAAGAGGGAGAGGCCGTCTGCTCTGTCGCACTGTAAGAAAAGCTGCAGGTCATCTACCCAGACGTCAAAGTCAATGGCCCGACCCTCAGCGTCAAAAGCGAGGACACTAGGGGTAGCCATGACAGCAGTAGACTAGCAGCGCAAACAGTGGGGTGAGGGCAGTGCTGTGAGAGAGGCGCTGCTCTTACCGGACAGGGCGGCTCGGGCGGCTCGGCTGCAGGGCGGCTCGGCTGCTGGGCGGCTCGGCGGCTCGGCTGCTGGGCGGCTCAGCGGCTCGGCTGCTGGGCGGCTCGGCGGCTCTGCTGCTGGGCGGCTCGGCTGCTGGGCGGCTCGGCGGCTCGGCTGCTGGGCGGCTCGGTGGCTCAGCTGCTGGGCGGCTAGGCTGCTGGGCGGCTCGGCGGGGCCGCTGAGAGGGCGGCGTCCGGGGCCGGTGGGAGGAGGCGGCGGGGCCGCAAAGGTAAGTGGCGGGGCCGCTGAGGTAGGTGGCGAGGCCGCACAGTGAGGTGGCGGGGCCGCGTCAGGGGCCGCGACAGGGGCCGCGTCAGGGGCCGCAAGCAGGGGCTGCGTCAGGGGCCGCGAGCAGGGGCCGCGTCAGGGGCCGCGGCAGGGCCGCGTCAGGGCGCCGCGTCAGGGGCCGCGTCAGGGCGCCGCCAGGGGCCGCGGCAGGGCCGCGTCAGGGCCGCGTAAGGGGCCGCGGCAGGGGCCGCGTCAGGGGCCGCGTCAGGGCCGCGTCAGGGCCGCGGCAGAGCCGCGTCAGGGCCGCGTCAGGGGCCGCTTCAGGGCCGCGGCAGGGGCCGCAGCAGGCCGCGTCAGGACCGCGTCAGGGGCCGCGGCAGGGCCGCGTCAGGGCCGCGGCAGGGGCCGCGTCAGGGCGCCGCGTCAGGGGCCGCGTCAGGGCGCCGCCAGGGGCCGCGGCAGGGCCGCGTCAGGGCCGCGTCAGGGCCGCGGCAGAGCCGCGTCAGGGCCGCGTCAGGGGCCGGTTCAGGGCCGCGGCAGGGGCCGCGGCAGGCCGCGTCAGGGCCGCGTCAGGGGCCGCGGCAGGGCCGCGTCAGGGCCGCGGCAGGGGCCGCGTCAGGGCGCCGCCAGGGGCCGCGTCAGGCCGCGTCAGGGCCGCGTCAGGCGCCGCCAGGGGCCGCGTCAGGGCGCCACCAGGGGGCGCGTCAGGGGCCGCGATAGGGCGCCGGCAGGGGTCGCGAAGGGGCCGCTAAAAAAAAAAAAATTTTAGGGCAGGGCGCAATGTGCGCGGGCAGCTAAATTTTTTTTCTTATGGTGGGCCCTTAGGAAGGAACGGTCCCATGTAGGAACCCGCTCTATACCATGTGAATCAAGAAAACAGGAATGGAATGAACTATGAATGAATTGGGTACAAGTACTAACCCTAATTGGGTTGTACCCCTTATGGAGTACCCCACTATAGCCTACACAATATGCATGAGCTATAATGTTCTGACACTTCGCACCGTATGAACCTCAATGCGGCTCCGTCAGCTTCAGGCCGAATCAGCTCCCACATGGACAAGAGACGAAGACACTGGATGCACTTCAGTTGCAGCCACAATTCGCACACGTGCTGAAACTGCAAACATCAACACCATTTGACGGAAAGGACTTCTATTCATGGTCCTTCGAATTCGAGCTGATGATGGAAGGCGCTCAAACTCTTGGCTTCTTCGACGGCTCCCTGCCATATCCAACGCACAGGACACAGTACGACCCGCAGCACTA
This sequence comes from Closterium sp. Naga37s-1, assembly GCA_947471745.1. Lineage (NCBI taxonomy): Eukaryota > Viridiplantae > Streptophyta > Zygnematophyceae > Desmidiales > Closteriaceae > Closterium > Closterium sp. Naga37s-1. Next base: position 4,968,739 of record CANJKZ010000006.1, read on the forward strand.
CACGTACGAGTCACTAATGGCGTACACCATACTCCTGCGAAACATAACAGCAAACGAGCAGCAGAACATCTGGTCTTATCGCGGATACGGAAACTCCGCCGAGCTCGCGTACAACCACCTGAAGAACCTGTATCAAGCAACCGACAGCGTTAATCAAAGTCGTCTCATGGCACAATTAGCAACGGTCCAAATGCAACCCGGCAAAAAGGGAATGGCATATATCAGTCGATGTCGCGGTCTGCGCGATAGACTCCTTCGATGCGGCGGATCAATATCCGAAGAAGCGTTCGTCACTGTCGTTATCACATGTCTCGGTCCTCAGTGGCGCTCCACTCGAGCCATTCTCCGAGCCCACGGAAGAATCTCTGAAGCAAAACTCTGCACCGAAATTCATGCCGAACAACAAGACATGGACCCACATGAAGAACGACAAGGGAAAAGAGGATCAGCACCGGAATTCGCCTTTCACACTCAGCGGCGCAACAACAACAACAACCGACAACAAGAGCACCAAGCACGAAGATACGTACCACCGTTCTGTCATCTCTGCCGAACGTCAAGACACTCTCGCATTCATTGCCCGAATCAGCAGCAATCGACACCATCACCACGTCAGCTTCGACCTTCAAGTAGTCAAGTGACTTCCACACAGCAGCATCCTTCCAATCAGGCACCGCCTTCAACAACAACGTCACAACCTGCACGAGGAACAAGAAACATCATAAGCTGTATGACAAGAACAGACTCCTGCATAACCGGTTCACCACCGACCTACTCACCAGAAGAATTGCTCGACGAAAGCACACCTCGTCGGGAATCACTGGAACCAAACCCGACATACGCAGCAACCGCACAGAGCGAACCGTCCGGTCAAGATACTTGGTTCTTGGACAGCTGCGGCGGACAACACATGTGCTCGTCAAATCGCTTTGTTCAACGGGAACAACATCTCAACCGGGAAGTCGTGATCACCGTCGCCAACAACCAGAACCTGCACACACGACGACGAGTAGTTCAACTTCAGTCCCGCGAAACTAACGTCGTTTTGCAGATGTTGAAGGTTTTGATTGTAGAAGGATTGGGCTACAACTTACTCAGCGTCAGCCAGCTCATGGAAAAAAGGATTCATCTTGAAGCCGACAACACCACTCAGGAATTCAAACTGTACAACGGGAGGGGCGGACTCTACATCGGGAAAGCGGTCTTGAAGAACAACGTCTTCGTTCTCGACTTCGTCTCAGATCAAGGAACTACTGACAGCGACGCGATCGTCAACTTCACCACTTGGTCGCACCCACCAGATCTCGATTCAGACTTCAGCCCCGGAGGCTTCTGGTACTCACACACTATACCTGAAGCAAAACGGACAAGGGCGTTAGCAGTGATTCAACAGACAACAGCAGCAGCAGCAACATCGGCAGAAGCAGAAGCAACAACAACACCAGCACCAATCGCCAACTCTTCATCAACACCGACTCCCACTCAACAGCTGACTTCCGCTCCACGAGACATCCACAAAAGTGCTAACATCACTGCAGGTTTCTACTCCAACTCCGACCTGTACAGACGTTCACCTAGACATCGCACTGACGAATCATTGTGGCATCAAAGGCTAGGACATCCCAGCAACACGACATTGAACAACACGATAAGAGCAGGAGTTCTCGACAAAGATTCATTACTCTTGCCCGACGGAAGAGAACTTCAACGAGTCCGCGGAACCTGCTTTACCTGTCCTGAAGCCGACTTACCTCATCAGCCGTTCGTATCTCACCACAACCCGAGAACGCCAGCATATGCACCACTGGAAAAGGTCTACAGCGACATACTGTACACCCGTGAAAGCAGACAAGGAGCATACAACTACGTAATCACGTTCATCGACGCCACCACCATATATGACCGGCACCTCAATCTTGTGAGTCGCGACATGGCCTTCGAAGCCTTCGTCGCTTGGCTCCCAGTAGCAGAGAGGGAATCAGGAGTGAAGCTGAAAAGTTTCCAGTCAGACGAGGGGGGAGAATATCAGTCACAGTGCTTCAAGCAATAACTGACGGAGAGAGGCATCAAGAGACTCATCTCTCTTTCCTATGCTCATCAACAGCAAGGCGTGGCAGAAAGGATGAACAGGACCCTCCAGAACACCATGCGCAAGCTGCTACGTGGCATGCGACTACCCAACCATCAATGGCCTGAGGCGATGGACCACGCTGTACTACTACACAACTTGCTTTCGTCATCTTCGCTTCCGAACAACGCATCACCGCATCTGCTGTGGACAGGAAAATTGGGCAACACAAAAATGTTACGAGTTTTTGGATGCATGGTACAATAACGACCCCACACTGCACGAGCCGGATGATTCTCACAACGCGCACAGTGGGGATTACACCTGGGCATCGAAAAAAATTACAACGTGTGGAAGATTTTCGACGTCCACTCGAAGGAAACAGTAGCAGCTGTTAGAACATTATAGATTTTACATTTGTGTAGGCTATAGTGGGGTAGCCCATAAGGTGTTTCATAGTTCATTCATTCTCGTTCATTCTCTTGACATGGTTTCAGAGCAGGTCCTCCGCTAGGACCGTTTTTTTGGGCCCACCACTCAACTGCTGCTAGCGACCCTCGTGTCGCCCCTAGGCCCGTCGCCCCTAGGCCCGTCGACCCTAGCCCGCGCCACGGCCCCGTCGAACCTAGCCCGCGCCCCGGCCCCACGTCGACCCTAGCCCGCGCCCGGCCCCTCGTCGACCCTAGCCCACGCCCTGGCCCCCGTCGACCCTAGCCCGCGCTCGGCCCCCGTCGACCCCTAGCCCCGCGCCCGGCCCGTCGACCCCTAGCCCCGCGCCCGGCCCCGTCGACCCTAGCCCGCGCCCCAGCCCCCCGTCGACCCTAGCCCGCGCCCGGCCCCCCGTCGACCCCTAGCCCCGCGCCCGGCCCCAAGTCGACCCTAGCCAGCGCCCGGCCCCCCGTCGACCCTAGCCCGCGCCCGGCCCCCCCGTCGACCCCTAGCCCGCGCCCGGCCCCACGTCGACCCTAGCCCCGCGCCCGGCCCCCATCGACCCCTAGCCCCGCGCCCCGGCCCGTCGGCCCTAGCCCGCACCCCGGCCCCCCGTCGACCCTAGCCTGCGCCCGACCCCCCGTCGACCCCTAGCCTGCGCCCGGCCCCACGTCGACCCTAGCCCCGCGCCCGGCCCCCGTCGACCCCTAGCCCCGCGCCCCGGCCCGTCAACCCCTAGCCCACGCCCTGGCCCCCCCCCGTCGACACTAGCCCGCGCCCAGCCCCCCCCGTCGACCCCTAGCCCGCGCCCGGCCCCCGTCGACCCCTAGCCCCGCGCCCGGCCCCACGTCGACCCTAGCCCCACGCCCGGCCCCCTGTCGACCCCTAGCCCCGCGCCCGGCCCCCGTCGACCCTAGCCCGCGCCCCGGCCCCCCGTCGACCCTAGCCAGCGCCCGCCCCCCCCCCCCCCCCATCGACCCTAGCCCGCGCCCCGGCCCCCCGTCGACCCTAGCCCACGCCTGGCCCCCCGTCGACCCCTAGCCCGTGCCGTGGCCCCCCCCGTCGACCCTAGCCCACGCCCGGCCCCCTCCGACGACCCCTAGCCCGCGCCCGGCCCCCGTCGACTCCTAGCCCCGCGTCCGGCCCCACGTCGACCTTAGCCCCGCGCCCGGCCCCCTGTTGACCCCTAGCCCCGCGCCCGGCCCCCGTCGACCCTAGCCCGCGCCATGGCCCCGTCGACCCTAGCCCGCGCCCCGCCCCCCCGTCAACCCTAGCCAGCGCCCGCCCCCCCCCCCCCCCCCCCCCCCCCCCCCGTCGACCCTAGCCCGCGCCCTGGCCCCCCGTCGACCCTAGTCCGCGCCCGGCCCCCCGTCGACCCCTAGCTTGCGCCCGGCCCCACGTCGACCCTAGCCCCGCGCCCGGCCCCCGTCGACCCCTAGACCCGCGCCCCGGCCCGTCGACCCCTAGCCCGCGCCCTGGCCCCCCGTCGACCCTAGCCCGCGCCCGGCCCCCCCCGTCGCCCCCTAGCCCGCGCCCGGCCCCACGTTGACCCTAGCCCCGTGCCCCGGCCCGTCAACCCCTAGCCCCGCGCCCGGCCCCGTCGACCCCTAGCCCCGCGCCCGGCCCCGTTGGCCCCTAGGCCCCAGGCCCCTCGGCCCCCCCCCCCCCCTTCTCCTTACTGTCGCTACTGCTGCTACTGCTACAGCCACTACTGCTGCTGCTACTGCTGCTCCTGCCTACTGCACAGCTATGGCCTCGCTTCGGGTTCTAGCATTCGATCATGAGGGTAGACCGGTTCAGTTTGACACGTGGCTCGATGACCTGCAGCTGTACCTCCTGAGCGATATTAAGGACGGTGTTTCCCTGTTTGACCACGTGTCCGGTGCCGCTACTGCCCCTCCCACCACAGCTGACGGTGCGACTCGCCCACAGTGGCTTTCTCGCGATGCTGCTGCCCGCTTAGCCATTCGCAACCACCTGCCGTTGGCCGAATGCGCTCACTTTGGACAGCACAGGACCGCCCAGGCACTGTACGACACTGTAGTCGCTCGCTACTCCTCCCGTGCCACTGCTGCTCTAGGCCGCCTGCTTCTCCCCTACCTGTTCCCCGACCTGTCCTCCTTTGCCACAGTCGAGGACCTAGTTTCCCACCTTCGTGCTAGCAACGCTCGCTACCGTGCAGCCTTCCCTGCTGAGTTCCTTGACAAGAACCAGCCCCCGATGTTCATCACCCTCTACTTCATAGTCACTCGCCTCCCTGACTCTCTTCGCCCTGTCAGGGACCACTTCCTCTCTCTTGACCCCACCTCCCTCACGGTTGACCTCCTCGAGCAGCATCTCCTTGCAGCTGAGACTAGTGCAGTAGCTGTAGGTGCTGCTCGTGGCACTCCGCGCCCGCACTTCTTTGAGGGGTGCTCCCCCTCCCCCCTTGCCCCCTCCTACGCCTCTGCTACTGCTGCAGACGTCTCTGTTACTGAGGACGTCGGGGCTGCTTCTGCTAGTGCGAAGCACCGCAGCAGCAAGGGCAAGGGTGGCAAGGGTGGTGGAGGTGGCGGCGGTGGTGGTGGAGGTGGCAGCGGGGGTAGTGGTGGGGGCAGCAGTGGAGGTGGTGGCGGCGGTGCGACTGCTGGAGGGAGTGGGGGCTCTGGTGGTGGCGGTGGAGGCAGCGGTGGTAGTGGCGGTAGTGGCGGCAGTGGGACTGGTGGAGGTGGGACTGGCGCTCAGCGTGGTGGTTCTGGAGGTGGCCAGCGTCAGCAGCAGCAGCGTCGGAGCGAGACCCCGTCGCCCCAGCAGCTTCGTGAGTGGTTTCTGCGTGGGGCGTCTGGGGGTAGTTGCCCGTATGTCATCCGCACGGGTGGTCATGCTGGTCAGACTTGCGGGCGGTCCCACACTCTGCACCGCTCCTTCTCCTGTCCCGACGACGCTTGGCGTGCTGAGTTTGGTGACGACGTCGAGCTCCCTCGCTGGGCAGATCTGCTTAAGTCTAGGATTGCTATCTTTGACCTAGACTTTGGTGCTATTCTTTCTGCTATGTATGCTTTGTCTGTTAGTGCTGAGGGTGACTGTTACCGGTGTGTGCCGCCTGACCCATGTATAGTTGCTGCTGCTCTAGGTGCTAGTGCGTTTGGTACTCTCCCTAGTACTGCACCTGCTGAGGCCTTGCACACCTTCACGTTGGACTCAGGCGCCTCGTGCTGTTTCTTTCGTGACAGCACCACACTCACTCCTCTCCCTGCACCTGTCCCGGTCAGACTAGCTGACCCCTCCGGGGGACCGGTAGTGGCCCGCTCCTCCACTATCCTCCCGTGTCCGGCGGTTCCGTCCGGTTCACTGTCAGGCCTTCACCTCCCCTTGTTCTCTACAAACTTGGTGAGTACCGCTGCCCTCCAGGATGCGATGGTCACTACCACCACTCTTGGGGGTCAGCGTGTGTCGATCTGCACGTGCACATGGACGGGCCGTCACCTGGCCACGTTCACTCGTCGGCCAGGGTCGAGTCTGTACACACTCGCTACCGAGCCTTCTCAGGTAGCTGAGTCTGCTCAGGTGTCCGCGTCAAGTCAGGTAGCCGCCTCTTGCTCGTGTCGCCTCCTGTCGCACTAGACTCTTCTGTGGCACCACCGCCTGGGTCACCCCTCCCTGCCACGCCTTCGTGGCATGCACTCTCGTCTTCTGGCCTCTGGTCTACCTAGGTCTCTGCCTCCCCTCCCTCCCTCGCCTGCCCCGCCCTGCCTTCCTTGCGTCGAGGGGCGGCAGCGCGCCGCTCCTCACTCCTCCTCGTTTCCCCCGACGAGTGCTCCCCTGCAGACTCTCCACATGGACGTGTGGGGCCCAGCCCGCGTCAGTGGTCAGAGCCGCGAGCGCTACTTTCTGCTGGTAGTTGACGACTACACGCGGTACACCACGGTCTTCCCCTTGCGCAGCAAGGGTCAGGCCGTTGATGTCTTGATCCCTTGGATCCGCACAGTCCGTCTCCAGCTCCACGAGCGGTTCGGCCAGGACCTTCCTGTCTTGCGTCTGCACTCTGACAGAGGTGGTGAGTTCTCTTCCAACCTCTTGCGGGAATTTTGTCGTGGGGAGGTCATTCTCCAGTCGTTCACGCTTCCGGACTCCCCTCAGCAAAATGGGATTGCTGAGCGCCGCATTGGCTTAGTCATGGAGGTGGCTCGTACCTCCATGATCCATGCGGCTGCTCCCCATTTTCTGTGGCCGTTTGCGGTCCGGTACGCTGCGCATCAGCTCAACCTCTGGCCCCGTGTCTCCTTGCCGGAGACCTCGCCCACACTGCGTTGGACGGGGGAGGTTGGCGATGCGTCAGTGTTCCGGGTCTGGGGCTCTCGTGCCTTTGTTCGCGATACGTCCGCGGACAAGCTCTCCCCCCGTGCTATCCCCTGCGTGTTTCTTGGCTTTGTCCCTGACGCGCTTGGCTGGCAGTTTTACCACCCCACCTTGTGCCGTGTCTTCCCTTCTCAGGACGTCACGTTTGACGAGTCGGTTCCCTTTTACCGTCTCTTCCCCTACCGCTCTGCTCCTCCCCCACCCCCGCCGCTCTAACTTGCTCCCGGTGCCCCTCCGGTAGACCCCCTCCTGCCCCAGGGTCCTGCTCCCTCAGGTGTGTCTCAGGTAGACCCTCTTCCTGGTCCTGCGCCTGTTCAGGTAGCTGTCGGCTCAGGTGCTCCTTGAGGTGCTGCGTCTGGGGGTGCTGCGTCTGCGGGTGCGGAGCCTGAGGGTGCGGAGTCTGAGGGTGCTGAGACTGGGGGTGCTGAGTCTGGGGGTGTTGCGACTGGGGGTGGTGAGCATGGGGGTGCTGAGCCTGAGGGTGTTGAGCCTGGGGGTGTTGCGTCGGAGGGTGCGGAGTCTAGAGGTGCGGAGCCTCAGGGTGCTGCTTTGTCTGGAGGTTCTGCTGGTGCTTCGCCGAGACTCTCTCCGCAGCAGTTGCGGGAGTGGTTTGTTCGGCGTCCGCGCCTTCGGAGTGGAGCTTCTGGAGCTGGAGGTGCTGGCGCTGCTGGAGCTGGAGGTACTGGAGTTGCTGCTGGAGCTGGTGTTACTGGAGGTACTGCGACCACTGGTCCTGGAGGTGCTCGTACCCGGGGTACTGGAGCTGCCGGGATTGGTGGTGTTGAGGGTGCTGGAGCTGGAGACCTTCCGGAGTCTGGTGCTACTGGCGCTGGTGGAGCTGGAGTTGGAGGCACTGGCGCAGGAGGCGCTGGAGTTGGAGGCCCTGGTGTTGGAGGTGCTGGAGCTGCAGGAGCTGGAGCTGTTGACCCTGGTGGCGCTGTGCGGCCGCGACCGTACTTCGTTCCCCTGCTCCAGCAGGTTCTTGGTACCCCGTCTTCTACTGACCTTACTCCTCCCCTCCTGTGTCCCCCGCCTGACCAGTCGCAGCCACCGTTACAGCCGGCCTCTCCACTGCCTGCTCCTTCTCGTTACACTGAGCAGTCCGGCGGCCTTACCGAGCGTCGTGAGCCTGTGTCTCGTCCTGTCTCGCGTGTTCGCACTGCTCGTCGTGTTCCTCATTCGCGTCCTCCTCCTGTCCCCGGCACGCACGCTATGACCCTTCGTCCTTCCTCTGTTCCTCTGCGTGTTCCTCTGCCTGCTCCTCCTGAGTCCTCTCTTCGTGAGGTCCCTGACCCTGAGTCTGACCGCGCTCGTGCTGCCAGTCCCACTGTCTCTCGTATCCTCGCCACTGCTGTCACTGACCCTTCCTTTGAGTCTGCTGCTGTGTCTTCTCTCGTTGCTGAGCTGCTTGACTTTGCTGCCGCCTTCCGTTTAGACTACACCACTGCTCTCGTTGCTGAGTCTACGTCTGCAGGTCCTCTGTCCGTCGGGGGTGAGTGTGCTCTTGGCACGGACGTCCTTGAGGACAGGCAGGAGGACTTTGAGCGTCTTGCAGCTGCTGTACCTCGTTTCGCTTCCATGCTGCTGGCCCATGAGGGAGACCCGGATGCACCAGACATCCCGACCCCGCGATCTTACGCAGAGGCGATTACGGGTCCTTACTCCTCTCAGTGGCAGGCAGCCATGGATGCCGAGATGGCATCCTGGAAGTCCACAGGCACCTACGTCAACGAGGTTCCCCCACCTGGGGCGAACATAGTCGATGGCATGTGGATCTTCAGGGTGAAGCGGCCGCTGGGTTCTCCGCCTGCCTTCAAGGCGCGTTCGTTGCTAGAGGCTTCAGTCAGCGACAGGGAGTTGACTACTTCCAGACCTTCTGCCCCACCCCAAAGATGACTACTCTTTGGGTCTTGCTGCACGTCGCTGCTCAGCGTGACTACGAGTTGCACTCTCTGGACTTCAGCACAGCTTTCCTGCAGGGCAGCCTGCACGAGGAGATCTGGCTGCGCCGCCCACCTGGTTTCACGGAGTCTTTTCCTGCAGGTACTCAGTGGAGTCTTCGGCGGCCAGTCTACGGTCTCCGCCAGGTGCCTCGCGAGTGGCACGACACACTGAAGACTACACTTGCGGCTCTTGGGTTTTCTCCTGCTACTGCTGACCCGTCGCTGTTTCTACGCACCGACACCTCGCTGCCGCCGTTCTACGTCCTCGTCTACGTCGACGACCTCGTCTTTGCCACTGCAGACACTGAGGCACTGACCCTTGTGAAGTCGGAGCTGCAGAAGAGACACACCTGCACTGACCTGGGTGAACTGCGCAGCTATCTTGGCTTGCAGATCACCCGGGACAGAGCTCGGCGCACCATTACCCTGACTCAGTCACACATGGTGCACCAGGTCCTTGAGCGCTTCGGCTTCCATTTCTTCTCGCCACAGCCCACTCCTCTGTCTACCAGCCACTCGCTCTCAGCTCCACCTTCGGACGAGTCCGTAGAGCCGAGTGGTCCGTACCCAGAGCTTGTGGGTTGCCTCATCTACCTGATGACGGGCACTCGACCCGACCTCGCGTACCCTCTCAGCCTCCTGGCTCGCTATGTGGCTCCCGGCAGGCACCGAAAGGTGCACTGGGATGCTGCGAAGAGGGTACTGCGTTACTTGTGCAGTACGTCAGGCATGGGGCTCGTGCTTGGAGGACGGGGTCCAGTTGTCCTCACTGGTCATGCAGACGCTTCCTGGGTTGACGGCTGAGCTACGCAGTGGTCGTCACAGGGTTACACCTTCAGCCTTGGCTCTGGCTCTGTCTCCTGGCGGTCTACCCGCTCGTCTTCGGTTCTCAGCTCCAGTTGTGAGGCTGAGATCTACGCCAGGGCCATGGCTGCTCAGGAGCTACGCTGGCTCACCTACCTGCTGACTGACTTAGGAGAGCAGCCTCGTTCGCCTCTAGTTCTGTACGTAGACAACAAGGCAATGATTTCCTTGTGTCATTTGCACAGACTGGAGCACATAACGAAGGACATCGCTCTGCGATACTTCATTGCTCGAGAGTTGCAGCAGCGTGGCCAGCTTCGTCTTGCGTACGTGGCCACTAGGGCCAACACTGCTGATATATTCACCAAGGCCCTTCCGCCTGGTGATCATCAGCGTTTCTCTACTGTGTTAGGCCTTGTGCCTACTTTGCCTCACTTGCTTATTGTGTGAATTTGCTTGTATTGTGATATATATATATACCTGCATGCTTGCACTTGCTAGGGTATGATCACTGTATTGTTTGTTCTCTTTTATATATAACTCTGCATGTGAACTGGCCTTGTGGCCCTTTGCTTGTGCTCGGACTGTGTCGTGACTTTGTGATCCACCCTGAGCTTGCTTTGCTTTTCTTGACTGGTCTTGTGACCACTTGTTCTCCCCCACTTTGCCTATGGGGGTGTGTCCGAACATTATAGCTTTTACATTTGTGTGGGCTATAGTGGGGTAGCCCATAAGGGGTACAACCCAATTAGGGTTAGTACTTGTACCCAACTGTTGCATAGTTCATTCATTCTCGTTCATTCTCTTGACAGCAGCACGTGACGTGATTTTCTACGAACGACTCACTCTCCAAACGTACCTGGACAACTTGGCAGCAGAACGAGACCTCACGGGCGGCTTCCGTGGAGACTGAGCCTTCGACTCGCCAGCAGATGAGGCCGACTGGGATGAACAAAACGTTGATGGAGCATCGGAGGAAGCCGGACCTCTTCCCTACTGTTCGGTACCCGTTCCGATGGACGACGAAAACCCTCGCGAAAGCATCAACGCCGAAGTCTACTACGACTTCGTCGACAATGGTTACGTTACACCCCAGCCGGTCAACACGAACGTTTCAAAACACATAGGCCCCAACTTCTTACCTGATCCAGAAGCGGGAGACGAAGCAGTTTATCTCGAGGACCCAAATCTCCCTCGCTACACACAGAGTGGGCTGCAGATTCTTGGGCTCGTCACCGTAGTCCATGGCGCACTAATGCTGCGAGAGCCTACTACAGTTCAGAAAGCTCTGGGGGGGGAGCACAAGGAAAAATGGCGCGAAGCCATGGACAGGGAGTTAAAAGCGTGGGAAGATAGAAACACTTGAAAGATAGTACACATCGGAGTGGCACGCAACAAAACCATTCTCACGGGAAAATGGGTATTCCGCTTGAAAACGAAAGCTGTTGGGACAATTGACAAATTCAAAGCACGATGGGTCGTGCGCGGCTTCGACCAAGAGCACGGACAAGACTTCACCGAGACTTTCGCGCCAGTTAGCCGACATACCTCTTTGCGAATCCTTCTCGCGATAGCCGCCATGATGCAGAAGAAGCTCCGCCAAATCGACGTAGTTAACGCGTTTCTCTACGCTCCCGTCGATGCCGAAATCTTCGTCGAGCAACCACACGGATCCGACACATACCCTAATCAAGTCTGTCAGCTGCTGAAGTCCCTGTACGGCATCAAGCAAGCTCCGCGGCTGTGGCAGCAGTACCACACGCCCGATTAATCCGCATTGGCTTTCAGCAACTACCACACGACCAGGGCATGTACAGACTCACAAAAGAAGCTGAGTACATTCTGCCCATCGTGTACGTAGACGACCTGCTCTACATAGGCTCTACCGACGACATCACCACCTGGTTTGAAGGGGAGCTGCAACAGGATCTCTCACTCACGGTCTCTTCCACCGTAACCCAGTACATGGGACTCAACATACTCGACGGAGAGAACGCGATCTACCTCAGCGCCGCAAAATACGCTGACACAATCGCCAAACGCTTTGGATTATCGCCAGCTGCCATATCCATGCCCTATCGCTACACCGCCGGAAATCACCAGGAAAAATCTAATCCACTCAGACCTGCCGGACTACGCGACAACCAGCAAAAACTTGGATGCTTACTCTTCGCAGCCGTTACCTGCCGACCGGACCTGTCGTACTCAGCGAGACAGCTTGCTACCTATCTCAAACGGCCCGAAGCAGAGCACATGGCGGAACTCGACCGCGCGTTACACTACCTCGTCAGCACACCAACGATCAGCCTAACCTATCGCAAGACCGAAACCACAACTCCAAAACTAATCGGTTACGTGGACGCTGACTACACAGGCAACTCTGACAACAGGCGATCGCGCACTGGCTACATCTATCGACTTGAGCCCGTCGGTCCTATCTCGTGGCAGTCGAGCAAGCAAGAATACATTGCACTCTGCTCAGCCACCAAGGAAGGACAGGAACCTTCGCAAAATACTGGAAGAAGCAAAGCTGGCTCAGTTACCCAGCTTCTCCCTCTTCTGCGACAACCAATCTGCAATTCGCATACCGAACAAGATCGGGTTCGTGAACCGAACGAAGCACATTGCCCTGCGCTATTTCTTCGTGAAGGACGAGATCGAGAAAGGGAGACTCATGTTATAGTGCTTACATTTGTGTAGGCTATAGTGGGGTAGCCCATAAGGGGTACAACCCAATTAGGGTTAGTACTTGTACCCAACTCTTTCGTAGTTCATCCATTCTCGTTCACTCTTTTCGACATGGTTTCAGAGCAGGTCCCTTCCTAGGACCGCTTTTTCTTGGGCCCACCACCTATTGCCCTACTAGCCACTCGACCCTAGGCCCCGGCCCGTAGCCTCGCGCCCGTCGCCCCTAGGCCCCGGCCCGTCGCCACCGCTAGCCCGGCCCGTCGCCCCTTGACGTCGTTCGTCGCCCCTAGCCTCGGCCCCTCGGCCCCTAGCGACCCGTCGCCCCTAGCGTAGGTCCAAGCCCCGCGGCCCGTCGACCCGTCGCCCCAAGCCTCGGCCCCTCGGCCCCTAGCGTAGGCCCGGGCCCCGCGGCCAGTCGACCCGTCGCCCCTAGCTTCGCGACCCCCCCCGTCGCCCCTAGCTTCGCGACCCCCCATCGCCCCGTCGCCCGTTGCGACCCGTCGCCCCGTCGCCCCGTCGCCCCAAGCCCCGTGGCCCCTAGCAACCCGTCACCCCGTCGCCCTGTCGCCCCTAGCCGCGGGCCCGTCGCCCCGTCGCCCCTAGCAGCGGCCCCGTCGCCCCGTCGCCCTAGCCTCGACCCGCGACCCGCAACCCGCGACCCAGGCCCCTCGGCCCCTAGGCCCCGTCGCCCCGTCGCCCCTAGCCGTGGCCCCGTCGCCCCGTCGCCCTAACCTCGGAACCTAGCGACCCGCGACCCGTCGCCCCTAGCTTCGGCCCCATCGCCCCGTCGCCCTAGCCTCGGCCCCTAGCGACCCGCGACCCGCGACCCAGGCCCTCGGCCCCTAGGCCCCTCGGCCCCTAGGCCCCTCGGCCCCTTGGCCCCTAGGCCCCTAGGCCCCTCGGCCCCTAGGCCCCTCGGCCCCGCCCCTTGGCCCCTCGGCCCCTAGGCCCCTTGGCCCCTCGGCCCCTAGGCCCCTCGGCCCCGCACCTCGGCCCCTCGGCCCCTAGGCCCCTTGGCCCCTCGGCCCCTAGGCCTCCACCACACGTGTTTGGCCCCTCGGCCCCTAGGCCCCTCGGCCCCGCCCCTCTGCCCCTTGGCCCCTAGACCCCTCGCCCCCTCGGCCCCTAGGCCCCAGGCCCCTTGGCCCCTTGGCCCCTCAGCCCCTAGGCCCCCCCCTTCGTGTTTGGCCCCTCGGCCCCTAGGCCCCTCGGCCTCGCCCCTTGGCCCCTCGGCCCCTAGGCTCCCCTCCCTTCGTGTTTGGCCCCTCGGCCCCTAGGCCCCTCGGCCCCTTGGCCCCTAGGCCCCTAGGCCCCTCGGCCCCTAGGCCCCTCGGCCCTGCCCCTTGGCCCCTCGGCCCCTAGGCCCCTTGGCCCCTCGGCCCCTAGGCCCCTCGGCCCCGCACCTCGGCCCCTAGGCCCCTTGGCCCCTCGGCCCCTAGGCCTCCACCACACGTGTTTGGCCCCTCGGCCCCTAGGCCCCTCGGCCCCGCCCCTCTGCCCCTTGGCCCCTAGACCCCTCAGCCCCTCGGCCCCTAGGCCCCAGGCCCCTCGGCCCCTTGGCCCCTCAGCCCCTAGGCCCCCCCCCTTCGTGTTTGGCCCCTCGGCCCCTAGGCCCCTCGGCCTCGCCCCTTGGCCCCTCGGCCCCTAGGCTCCCCTCCCTTCGTGTTTGGCCCCTCGGCCCCTAGGCCCCTCGGCCCCGCCTCTCGGCCCCTTGGCCCCTCGGCCCCTTGCCCCCCCCCCCCACTTCGTGTTTGGCCCCTCGACCCCTAGGCCCCTCGGCTCCTCGGCCCCTAGGCCCCACGCCCCTCGGCCCCTAGGCCCCTCGGCCCCGCCCCTCGGCCCCTAGGCCCCTACCTGTTTGGCCCCTCGGCCCCTAGGCCCCAGGCCTCTCTGCCCTTGCTGCTACTTCTACTGCTAATGCTGCTACTGCTGCTCCTACTGCTCCTGCGTACTGCGCCACTATGGCCTCGCTTCAAGTTCTCGCGTTCGATCATGAGGGTAGACTGGTTCAGTTTGACACGTGGCTCGACGACCTAAAGCTGTACCTACTGAGCGATTCTAAAGACAGTATCTCGCTGTTTGACATAGCGTCAGGCGCCGCTACTGCCCCTCCCGCCACAGCTGACAGTGCGACCCGCTCACAGTGGCTTACTCGCGACGCTGCTGCCCGCTTGGCCATTCGCAACCACCTGCCATTAGCTGAATGCGCCCACTTTGGACAGCACAGGACAGCACAGGCACTGTACGCTGCTGTAGTCGCCCGCTACTCCTTGCCTGCCACTGCTGCTCTAGGCTGCATGCTTCTGCCCTACCTGTTCCCCGAGCTGTCCGCCTTTACCATAGTAGAGGACCTGGTTTCCCACCTGTGCACTAGCGACACTCGCTACCGCGCTACCGTCCCTGCTGAGTTCCTTGACAAGAACCAGCCCCCGATGTTCATCACCCTCTACTTCATAGTCACTCGCCTCCCTGACTCTCTTCGCTCTGTCAGGGACCACTTTCTCTCTCTTGACCCCACCTCCCTCACTGTTGACCTCCTCGAGCAGCATCTCCTCGCAGCTGAGACTAGTGCAGTTGCTGTAGGTGCTGCTCGTGGCACTCCGCGCCCGCCCTTCTTTGAGGGGTGCTCCCCCTCCCCCCTTGCCCCCTCCTACGCCTCTGCTGCTGCTGTGGACGTCTCTGTTGCTGAGGACGTTGGGGCTGCTTCTGCTCGTGCGAAGCGCCGCAGCAGCAAGGGCAAGGGTGGCAAGGGTGGTGGAGGTGGCAGCGGCAGTGGTGGAGGTGGCAGCGGGAGTAATGGTGGGGGCAGCAGTGGAGGTGGTGGCGGCGGTGGGACTGGTGGAGGGAGTGGGGGCTCTGGTGGCGGCGATGGAGGCAGCGGTGGGAGTGGCGGCAGTAGCGGCAGTGGGACTGGTGGCGGTGGGACTGGCGCTCGGCGTGTTGGTTCTGGAGGTGGCCAGCGTCAGCAGCAGAAGCGTCGGAGCGAGACCCAGTCGCCCCAGTAGCTTCGTGAGTGGTTTTTGCGTGGGGCGTCTTGGGGTAGTTGCCCGTATGTCATTCGCACGGGTGACCGTGCTGGTCAAACTTGCGGGCGGCTCCACACTCAGAACCGCTGCTTCTCCCGCCTTGACGACGCTTGGCGTGCTGAGTTTGGTGACGACGTCGAGCTCCCTCGCTGGGCAGATCTGCTTAGGTCTAGGATTGCTATCTTTGACCTAGACTTTGATGCTATTCTTTTTGCTATGTATACTTTGTCTGTTAGTGCTGAGGGATACTGTTACCGGTGTGTGCCGCCTGACCCAGGTATAGTTGCTGCTGCTCTACATGCTAGTGAGTCTGGTACTCTCCCTGGTACTGCGCCTGCTCAGGCCTTGCACACCTTCACGCTGGACTCAGGCGCCTCTGCTTGTTTCTTTCGTGACAGCACCACTCTCACTCCTCTCTCTACACCTGTCCCGGTCCGACTGGCTGACCCCTCTGGGGGCCCGGTCGTGGTCCGTTCCTCCACTGTCCTCCCGTGTCCGGCGGTTCCGTCTGGCTCACTGTCAGGTCTTCACCTCCCCTTGTTCTCTACAAACTTGGTGAGTACCGCTGCCCTCCAGGATGCGATGGTCACTACCACCACTCCTGGGGGTCAGCGTGTGTC
Organism: Closterium sp. Naga37s-1; assembly: GCA_947471745.1. NCBI lineage: Eukaryota > Viridiplantae > Streptophyta > Zygnematophyceae > Desmidiales > Closteriaceae > Closterium > Closterium sp. Naga37s-1. The sequence continues at coordinate 4,984,655 of CANJKZ010000006.1, forward strand.
GATCTGCACGTGCACACGGACGGGCCGTCACCTGGCCACGTTCACTCGTCGGCCAAGGTCGAGTCTGTACACACTCGCTACCGAGCTTCCTCAGGTAGCTGCGTCTGCTCAGGTGTCCGCGTCAGGTCAGGTAGTCGCCTCTTGCTCGTGTCGCCTCCTGTCGCACCAGACTCTTCTATGGCACCACCGCCTGGGTCACCCCTCCCTGCCACGCCTTCGTGGCATGCACTCTCGTCTTCTTGTCTGCTGGTAGTTGACGACTACACGCGGTACACCACGGTCTTCCCCTTGCGCAGCAAAGGTCAAGTCGTTGATGTCTTCATCCCTTGGATCCGCACAGTCCGTCTCCAGCTCCACGAGCGGTTCGACCAGGACCTTCCTGTCCTGCGTCTGCACTCTGACAGAGGTGGTGAGTTCTCCTCCAACCTCTTGCGGGACTTTTGTCGTGGGGAGGGCATTCTCCAGTCGTTCACGCTTCCGGACTCCCCTCAGACAAATGGGATTGCTGAGCACCGCATTGGCTTAGTCATGGAGGTGGCTCGTACCTCCATGATCCATGAGGCTGCTCCCCATTTTCTGTGGCCGTTTGCGGTCCGGTACGCTGCGCATCAGCTCAACCTCTGGCCCCGTGTCTCCTTGCCGGAGACCTCGCCCACACTGCGTTGGACGGGGGAGGTTGGCGATGCGTCGGTGTTCGGGTCTGGGGCTCTCGTGCCTTTGTTCGCGATACGTCCGCGGCTCAGGTGCTGCTCGAAGTGCTGCGTCTGGGGGTGCTGCGTCTGGGGGTGCGGAGCCGGGTTGTGCGGAGTCTGAGGGTGCTGGGTTTGGGGGTGCTAAGCCTGAGGTTGAGGAGCCTGGGGGTGCTGAGCCTGTGGGTGTGGAGCCTGAGGGTGCTGAGCTTGGGGGTGCTGAGTTGGAGGGTGCGGAGCCTGGGGGTGCTGAGCCTCGGGGTGCTGCTTCGTCTGGAGGTCCTGCTGGTGCTTCGCCGCGATTGTCTCCGCAGCAGCTGCGTGAGTGGTTTGTTCGACGCGCACGCCTTCGGAGTGGAGCTACCGGAGCTGGAGGCACTGGAGACGCTGGAGCTGGAGGTGCTAGAGTTACTGCTGGAGCTGGTGGTACTAGAGGTACTGCAACTACTGGTTCTGGAGGTGCTCGTACCAGGGGTACTAGAGCTGCCGGGACTGGTGGTGTTGAGGGCGCTGGAGCTGGAGACCCTACGGAGCCTGGAGCTGCTGGAGCTGGAGACACTGGCGCTGGAGGCGCTGGAGCTGGAGGTGCTGGGGACACTGTGCGGCCGCGACCGTACTTCGTTCCCCTGCTTCAGCATGTTCTTGGTGTCCCGTCTTCTACTGGCCTTACTCCTCCCCTCCTGTGTCCACCGCCTGACCATTCGCAGCTGCCGTTGCAGCCGGCCTCTCCACTGCCTCCTCCCTCTCCTTACACTGAGCACTCCGGCGGTCTTACAGAGCGTCGTGAGCCTGCGTCTTGTCCTGTCTCGCCTGTTCGCACTGCTCGTCGTGTTCCTCGTTCGCGTCCTCCTCCTGTCCCCGGCACACACGCTATGGCACTCCGTCCTTCCTCTATTCCACTGCGTGTTCCTCTGACTGCCCCTCCTGAGTCCTCTCTTCCTGAGGTCCCTGACCCTGAGTCTGACCGCGCTCGTACTGCCAGTCCCACTGTCGCTCATCTCCTTGCCATTGCTGTCACTGACCCTTCCTTTGAGTCTGCTGCTGCGTCTGCCCTCGTTGCTGAGCTAGTTGACTTTGCTGCTGCCTCTCGCCTAGACTACGCCACTGCTCTTGTTGCTGAGTCTGAGTCTGCCAGTCCTCCGTCCGTCGGGGGTTAGTGTGCTCTTGGCACGGACGTCCTTGAGGACAGGCAGGAGGACTTTGAGTGTCTTGCAGCTGCTGTACCTCATTTCGCTTCCATGCTGCTTGCCCCTGAGGGAGACCCGGATGCACCAGACATCCCGACCCCGCGCTCTTACGCAGAGGCGATTACGGGTCCTTACTCCTCTCAGTGGCAGGCAGCCATGGATGCCGAGATGGCATCCTGGAAGTCCACAGGCACCTACGTCGACGAGGTTCCCCCTTCTGGGGCGAACATAGTCGATGGCATGTGGATCTTCAGGGTGAAGTGGCTGCCGGGTTCTCCGCCAGCCTTCAAGGCGCGTTACGTTGCTCGAGGCTTCAGACAGCGACAGGGGGTTGACTACTTCAAGACCTTCTCCCCCACCCCGAAGATGACTACTCTTCGGGTGTTGCTGCATGTCTCTGCTCAGCGTGACTACGAGTTACACTCTCTGGACTTCAGCACAGCTTTCCTGCAGGGCAGCCTGCACGAGGAGATCTGGCTGCGCCGCCCACCTGGCTTCACTGAGTCATTTCCTGCAGGTACTCAGTGGAGCCTCCGGCGGCCAGTCTACGGTCTCCGCCAGGCGCCTAGACACCATGGAGTGGAGATGTGAGGTGAGTCAACACTTTTTTGGGTGATTTGATGCGAGTAGACACCATGGAGTGGAGATGTGAGGTGAGTCGACACTTTTTTGGGTGATTTGATGCGACTAGACACCATGGAGTGGAGATGTGAGGTGAGTCGACACTTTTTTGGGTGATGTGATGCGACTAGACACCATGGAGTGGAGATGTGAGGTGAGTCGACACGTTTTTGGGTGATTTGATGCGAGTAGACACCATGGAGTGGAGATGTGAGGTGAGTCGACACGTTTTTGGGTGATGTGATGCGACTAGACACCATGGAGTGGAGATGTGAGGTGAGTCGACACTTTTTTGGGTGATTTGATGCGAGAAGACACCATGGAGTGGAGATGTGAGGTGAGTCGACACGTTTTTGGGTGATGTGATGCGACTAGACACCATGGAGTGGAGATGTGAGGTGAGTCGACACGTTTTTGGGTGATTTGATGCGAGTAGACACCATGGAGTGGAGATGTGAGGTGAGTCGACACTTTTTTGGGTGATGTGATGCCAGTAGACACCATGGAGTGGAGATGTGAGGTGAGTCGACACTTTTTTGGGTGATTTGATGCGAGTAGACACCATGGAGTGGAGATGTGAGGTGAGTTGACACTTTTTGGGTGATGTGATGCGACTAGACACCATGGAGTGGAGATGTGAGGTGAGTCGACACTTTTTGGGTGATTTGATGCGAGTAGACACCATGGAGTGGAGATGTGAGGTGAGTCGACACATTTTTGGGTGATGTGATGCGACTAGACACCATAGAGTGGAGATGTGAGGTGAGTCGACACTTTTTTGGGTGATTTGATGCGAGTAGACACCATGGAGTGGAGATGTGAGATGAGTCGACACTTTTTTGGGTGATGTGATGCGACTAGACACCATGGAGTGGAGATGTGAGGTGAGTCGACACTTTTTTGGGTGATGTGATGCAACTAGACACCATGTAGTGGAGATGTGAGGTGTGTCGACACTTTTTTTGGGTGATTTGATGCGAGTAGACACCATGGAGTGGAGATGTGAGGTGAGTCGACACTTTTTTTGGTGATGTGATGCGACTAGACACCATGGAGTGGAGATGTGAGGTGAGTCGACACTTTTTTGGGTGATTTGATGCGAGTAGACACCATGGAGTGGAGATGTGAGGTGAGTCGACACTTTTTTGGGTGATTTGATGCGAGTAGACACCATGGAGTGGAGATGTGAGGTGAGTCGACACTTTTTTGGGTGATGTGATGCGACTAGACACCATGGAGTGAAGATGTGAGGTGAGTCGACACTTTTTTGGGTGATTTGATGCGAGTAGACACCATGGAGTGGAGATGTGAGGTGAGTCGACACTTTTTTGGGTGATTTGATGCGAGTAGACACCATGGAGTGGAGATGTGAGGTTAGTCGACACTTTTTTGGGTGATGTGATGCGACTAGACACCATGGAGTGGAGATGTGAGGTGAGTCGACACTTTTTTGGGTGATTTGATGCGAGTAGACACCATGGAGTGGAGATGTGAGGTGAGTCGACACGTTTTTGAGTGATTTGATGCGAGTAGACACCATGGAGTGGAGATGTGAGGTGAGTCGACACTTTTTTGGGTGATGTGATGCCAGTAGACACCATGGAGTGGAGATGTGAGGTGAGTCGACACTTTTTTGGGTGATTTGATGCGAGTAGACACCATGGAGTGGAGATGTGAGGTGAGTCGACACATTTTTGGGTGATGTGATGCGACTAGACACCATAGAGTGGAGATGTGAGGTGAGTCGACACTTTTTTGGGTGATTTGATGCGAGTAGACACCATGGAGTGGAGATGTGAGATGAGTCGACACTTTTTTGGGTGATGTGATGCGACTAGACACCATGGAGTGGAGATGTGAGGTGAGTCGACACTTTTTTGGGTGATGTGATGCAACTAGACACCATGTAGTGGAGATGTGAGGTGTGTCGACACTTTTTTTGGGTGATTTGATGCGAGTAGACACCATGGAGTGGAGATGTGAGGTGAGTCGACACTTTTTTTGGTGATGTGATGCGACTAGACACCATGGAGTGGAGATGTGAGGTGAGTCGACACTTTTTTGGGTGATTTGATGCGAGTAGACACCATGGAGTGGAGATGTGAGGTGAGTCGACACTTTTTTGGGTGATTTGATGCGAGTAGACACCATGGAGTGGAGATGTGAGGTGAGTCGACACTTTTTTGGGTGATGTGATGCGACTAGACACCATGGAGTGAAGATGTGAGGTGAGTCGACACTTTTTTGGGTGATTTGATGCGAGTAGACACCATGGAGTGGAGATGTGAGGTGAGTCGACACTTTTTTGGGTGATTTGATGCGAGTAGACACCATGGAGTGGAGATGTGAGGTTAGTCGACACTTTTTTGGGTGATGTGATGCGACTAGACACCATGGAGTGGAGATGTGAGGTGAGTCGACACTTTTTTGGGTGATTTGATGCGAGTAGACACCATGGAGTGGAGATGTGAGGTGAGTCGACACGTTTTTGGGTGATTTGATGCGAGTAGACACCATGGAGTGGAGATGTGAGGTGAGTCGACACTTTTTTGGGTGATGTGATGCCAGTAGACACCATGGAGTGGAGATGTGAGGTGAGTCGACACTTTTTTGGGTGATTTGATGCGAGTAGACACCATGGAGTGGAGATGTGAGGTGAGTCGACTTTTTTTTGGGTGATGTGATGCGACTAGACACCATAGAGTGGAGATGTGAGGTGAGTCGACACTTTTTTGGGTGATTTGATGCGAGTAGACACCATGGAGTGGAGATGTGAGGTGAGTCGACACTTTTTTGGGTGATGTGATGCGAGTAGACACCATAGAGTGGAGATGTGAGGTGAGTCGACACTTTTTTGGGTGATGTGATGCGAGTAGACACCATGGAGTGGAGATGTGAGGTGAGTCGACACTTTTTTGGGTGATTTGATGCGAGTAGACACCATGGAGTGGAGATGTGAGATGAGTCGACACTTTTTTGGGTGATGTGATGCGACTAGACACCATGGAGTGGAGATGTGAGGTGAGTCGACACTTTTTTGGGTGATGTGATGCAACTAGACACCATGGAGTGGAGATGTGAGGTGAGTCGACACTTTTTTGGGTGATTTGATGCGAGTAGACACCATGGAGTGGAGATGTGAGGTGAGTCGACACTTTTTTTGGTGATGTGAAGCGACTAGACACCATGGAGTGGAGATGTGAGGTGAGTCGACACTTTTTTGGGTGATTTGATGCGAGTAGACACCATGGAGTGGAGATGTGAGGTGAGTCGACACTTTTTTTGGTGATGTGAAGCGACTAGACACCATGGAGTGGAGATGTGAGGTGAGTCGACACTTTTTTGGGTGATTTGATGCGAGTAGACACCATGGAGTGGAGATGTGAGGTGAGTCGACACTTTTTTGGGTGATTTGATGCGAGTAGACACCATGGAGTGGAGATGTGAGGTGAGTCGACACTTTTTTGGGTGATTTGATGCGAGTAGACACCATGGAGTGGAGATGTGAGGTGAGTCGACACTTTTTTGGGTGATTTGATGCGAGTAGACACCATGGAGTGGAGATGTGAGGTGAGTCGACACTTTTTTGGGTGATGTGATGCGACTAGACACCATGGAGTGAAGATGTGAGGTGAGTCGACACTTTTTTGGGTGATGTGATGCGACTAGACACCATGGAGTGGAGATGTGAGGTGAGTCGACACTTTTTTGGGTGATTTGATACGAGTAGACACCATGGAGTGGAGATGTGAGGTGAGTCGACACGTTTTTGGGTGATTTGATGCGAGTAGACACCATGGAGTGGAGATGTGAGGTGAGTCGACACTTTTTTGGGTGATGTGATGCCAGTAGACACCATGGAGTGGAGATGTGAGGTGAGTCGACACTTTTTTGGGTGATTTGATGCGAGTAGACACCATGGAGTGGAGATGTGAGGTGAGTCGACTTTTTTTTGGGTGATGTGATGCGACTAGACACCATGGAGTGGAGATGTGTGGTGAGTCGACACTTTTTTGGGTGATTTGATGCGAGTAGACACCATGGAGTGGAGATGTGAGGTGAGTCGACACTTTTTTGGGTGATGTGATGCGAGTAGACACCATAGAGTGGAGATGTGAGGTGAGTCGACACTTTTTTGGGTGATGTGATGCGAGTAGACACCATGGAGTGGAGATGTGAGGTGAGTCGACACTTTTTTGGGTGATTTGATGCGAGTAGACACCATGGAGTGGAGATGTGAGATGAGTCGACACTTTTTTGGGTGATGTGATGCGACTAGACACCATGGAGTGGAGATGTGAGGTGAGTCGACACTTTTTTGGGTGATGTGATGCAACTAGACACCATGGAGTGGAGATGTGAGGTGAGTCGACACTTTTTTGGGTGATTTGATGCGAGTAGACACCATGGAGTGGAGATGTGAGGTGAGTCGACACTTTTTTTGGTGATGTGAAGCGACTAGACACCATGGAGTGGAGATGTGAGGTGAGTCGACACTTTTTTGGGTGATTTGATGCGAGTAGACACCATGGAGTGGAGATGTGAGGTGAGTCGACACTTTTTTGGGTGATTTGATGCGAGTAGACACCATGGAGTGGAGATGTGAGGTGAGTCGACACTTTTTTGGGTGATGTGATGCGACTAGACACCATGGAGTGAAGATGTGAGGTGAGTCGACACTTTTTTGGGTGATGTGATGCGACTAGACACCATGGAGTGGAGATGTGAGGTGAGTCGACACTTTTTTGGGTGATTTGATGCGAGTAGACACCATGGAGTGGAGATGTGAGGTGAGTCGACACTTTTTTGGGTGATTTGATGCGAGTAGACACCATGGAGTGGAGATGTGAGGTGAGTCGACACTTTTTTGGGTGATGTGATGCCAGTAGACACCATGGAGTGGAGATGTGAGGTGAGTCGACACTTTTTTGGGTGATTTGATGCGAGTAGACACCATGGAGTGGAGATGTGAGGTGAGTCGACTTTTTTTTGGGTGATGTGATGCGACTAGACACCATGGAGTGGAGATGTGAGGTGAGTCGACACTTTTTTGGGTGATTTGATGCGAGTAGACACCATGGAGTGGAGATGTGAGGTGAGTCGACACTTTTTTGGGTGATGTGATGCGAGTAGACACCATAGAGTGGAGATGTGAGGTGAGTCGACACTTTTTTGGGTGATGTGATGCGAGTAGACACCATGGAGTGGAGATGTGAGGTGAGTCGACACTTTTTTGGGTGATTTGATGCGAGTAGACACCATGGAGTGGAGATGTGAGATGAGTCGACACTTTTTTGGGTGATGTGATGCGACTAGACACCATGGAGTGGAGATGTGAGGTGAGTCGACACTTTTTTGGGCGATGTGATGCAACTAGACACCATGGAGTGGAGATGTGAGGTGAGTCGACACTTTTTTGGGTGATTTGATGCGAGTAGACACCATGGAGTGGAGATGTGAGGTGAGTCGACACTTTTTTTGGTGATGTGAAGCGACTAGACACCATGGAGTGGAGATCTGAGGTGAGTCGACACTTTTTTGGGTGATTTGATGCGAGTAGACACCATGGAGTGGAGATGTGAGGTGAGTCGACACTTTTTTGGGTGATTTGATGCGAGTAGACACCATGGAGTGGAGATGTGAGGTGAGTCGACACTTTTTTGGGTGATGTGATGCGACTAGACACCATGGAGTGAAGATGTGAGGTGAGTCGACACTTTTTTGGGTGATTTGATGCGAGTAGACACCATGGAGTGGAGATGTGAGGTGAGTCGACACTTTTTTGGGTGATTTGATGCGAGTAGATACCATGGAGTGGAGATGCGAGGTGAGTCGACACTTTTTTGGGTGATGTGATGAGACTAGACACCATGGAGTGGAGATGTGAGGTGAGTCGACACTTTTTGGGTGATTTGATGCGAGTAGACACCATGGAGTGGAGACGTGAGGTGAGTCGACACTTTTTTGGGTGATGCGATGCGACTAGACACCATGGAGTGGAGATGTGAGGTGAGTCGACACTTTTTTGGGTGATTTGATGCGACTAGACACCATGGAGTGGAGATGTGAGGTGAATCGACACTTTTTTGGGTGATTTGATGCGAGTAGACACCATGGAGTGGAGATGTGAGGTGAGTCGACACTTTTTTGGGTGATGTGATACGACTAGACACCATGGAGTGGAGATGTGAGGTGAGTCGACACGTTTTTGGGTGATTTGATGCAGTAGACACCATGGAGTGGAGATGTGAGGTGAGTCGACACTTTTTTGGGTGATTTGATGCGAGTAGACACCATGGAGTGGAGATGTGAGGTGAGTCGACACTTTTTTGGGTGATGTGATGCGAGTAGACACCATGGAGTGGAGATGTGAGGTGAGTCGACACTTTTTTGGGTGATTTGATGCGAGTAGACACCATGGAGTGGAGATGTGAGGTGAGTCGACGCTTTTTTGGGTGATTTGATGCGAGTAGACACCATGGAGTGGAGATGTGAGGTGAGTCGACACTTTTTTGGGTGATTTGATGCGACTAGACACCATGGAGTGGAGATGTGAGGTGAGTCGACACTTTTTTGGGTGATGTGATACGACTAGACACTTTGGAGTGGAGATGTGAGGTGAGTCGACACGTTTTTGGGTGATTTGATGCGAGTAGACACCATGGAGTGGAGATGTGAGGTGAGTCGACACTTTTTTGGGTGATTTGATGCGAGTAGACACCATGGAGTGGAGATGTGAGGTGAGTCGACACTTTTTTGGGTGATTTGATGCGAGTAGACACCATGGAGTGGAGATGTGAGGTGAGTCGACACTTTTTTGGGTGATGTGATGCGACTAGACACCATGGAGTGGAGATGTGAGATGAGTCGACACTTTTTTGGGTGATGTGATGCGAGTAGACACCATGGAGTGGAGATGTGAGGTGAGTCGACACTTTTTTGGGTGATGTGATGCGACTAGACACCATGGAGTGGAGATGTGAGGTGAGTCGACACTTTTTTGGGTGATTTGATGCGACTAGACACCATGGAGTGGAGATGTGAGGTGAGTCGACACGTTTTTGGGTGATTTGATGCGAGTAGACACCATGGAGTGGAGATGTGAGGTGAGTCGACACTTTTTTGGGTGATTTGATGCGAGTAGACACCATGGAGTGGAGATGTGAGGTGAGTCGACACTTTTTTGGGTGATGTGATGCGAGTAGACACCATGGAGTGGAGATGTGAGGTGAGTCGACACTTTTTGGGTGATTTGATGCGAGTAGACACCATGGAGTGGAGATGTGAGGTGAGTCGACACTTTTTTGGGTGATGCGATGCGACTAGACACCATGGAGTGGAGATGTGAGGTGAGTCGACACTTTTTTGGGTGATTTGATGTGAGTAGACACCATGGAGTGGAGATGTGAGGTGAGTCGACACTTTTTTGGGTGATGTGATGCGAGTAGACACCATGGAGTGGAGATGTGAGTGAGTCGACACTTTTTTGGGTGATGTGATGCGAGTAGATACCATGGAGTGGAGATGTGAGGTGAGTCGATATTTTTTTGGGTGATGTGATGCGACTAGACACCATGGAGTGGAGATGTGAGGTGAGTCGACACTTTTTGGGTGATTTGATGCGAGTAGACACCATGGAGTGGAGATGTGAGGTGAGTCGACACTTTTTTGGGTGATGCGATGCGACTAGACACCATGGAGTGGAGATGTGAGGTGAGTCGACACTTTTTTGGGTGATTTGATGCGAGTAGACACCATGGAGTGGAGATGTGAGGTGAATCGACACTTTTTTGGGTGATTTGATGCGAATAGACACCATGGAGTGGAGATGTGAGGTGAGTCGACACTTTTTTGGGTGATGTGATACGACTAGACACCATGGAGTGGAGATGTGAGGTTAGTCGACACGTTTTTGGGTGATTTGATGCGAGTAGACACCATGGAGTGGAGATGTGAGGTGAGTCGACACTTTTTTGGGTGATTTGATGCGAGTAGACACCATGGAGTGGAGATGTGAGGTGAGTCGACACCTTTTTGGGTGATGTGATGCGACTAGACACCATGGAGTGGAGATGTGAGGTGAGTCGACACTTTTTTGGGTGATTTGATGCGAGTAGACACCATGGAGTGGAGATGTGAGGTGAGTCGACACTTTTTTGGGTGATGTGATGCGAGTAGACACCATGGAGTGGAGATGTGAGTGAGTCGACACTTTTTTGGGTGATGTGATGCGAGTAGATACCATGGAGTGGAGATGTGAGGTGAGTCGATATTTTTTTGGGTGATGTGATGCGACTAGACACCATGGAGTGGAGATGTGAGGTGAGTCGACACTTTTTGGGTGATTTGATGCGAGTAGACACCATGGAGTGGAGATGTGAGGTGAGTCGACACTTTTTTGGGTGATGCGATGCGACTAGACACCATGGAGTGGAGATGTGAGGTGAGTCGACACTTTTTTGGGTGATTTGATGCGAGTAGACACCATGGAGTGGAGATGTGAGGTGAATCGACACTTTTTTGGGTGATTTGATGCGAATAGACACCATGGAGTGGAGATGTGAGGTGAGTCGACACTTTTTTGGGTGATGTGATACGACTAGACACCATGGAGTGGAGATGTGAGGTGAGTCGACACGTTTTTGGGTGATTTGATGCGAGTAGACACCATGGAGTGGAGATGTGAGGTGAGTCGACACTTTTTTGGGTGATTTGATGCGAGTAGACACCATGGAGTGGAGATGTGAGGTGAGTCGACACTTTTTTGGGTGATGTGATGCGAGTAGACACCATGGAGTGGAGATGTGAGATGAGTCGACACTTTTTTGGGTGATTTGATGCGAGTAGACACCATGGAGTGGAGATGTGAGGTGAGTCGACACCTTTTTGGGTGATGTGATGCGACTAGACACCATGGAGTGGAGATGTGAGGTGAGTCGACACTTTTTTGGGTGATTTGATGCGAGTAGACACCATGGAGTGGAGATGTGAGGTGAGTCGACACTTTTTTGGGTGATGTGATACGACTAGACACCATGGAGTGGAGATGTGAGGTGAGTCGACACGTTTTTGGGTGATTTGATGCGAGTAGACACCATGGAGTGGAGATGTGAGGTGAGTCGACACTTTTTTGGGTGATTTGATGCGAGTAGACACCATGGAGTGGAGATGTGAGGTGAGTCGACACTTTTTTGGGTGATGTGATGCGAGTAGACACCATGGAGTGGAGATGTGAGGTGAGTCGACACTTTTTGGGTGATTTGATGCGAGTAGACACCATGGAGTGGAGATGTGAGGTGAGTCGACACTTTTTTGGGTGATGCGATGCGACTAGACACCATGGAGTGGAGATGTGAGGTGAGTCGACACTTTTTTGGGTGATTTGATGCGAGTAGACACCATGGAGTGGAGATGTGAGGTGAGTCGACACCTTTTTGGGTGATGTGATGCGACTAGACACCATGGAGTGGAGATGTGAGGTGAGTCGACACTTTTTTGGGTGATTTGATGCGAGTAGACACCATGGAGTGGAGATGTGAGGTGAGTCGACACATTTTTGGGTGATGTGATGCGACTAGACACCATGGAGTGGAGATGTGAGGTGAGTCGACACTTTTTTGGGTGATGTGATGCGAGTAGACACCATGGAGTGGAGATGTGAGGTGAGTCGACACTTTTTTGGGTGATTTGATGCGAGTAGACACCATGGAGTGGAGATGTGAGGTGAGTCGACACATTTTTGGGTGATGTGATGCGACTAGACACCATGGAGTGGAGATGTGAGGTGAGTCGACACATTTTTGGGTGATGTGATGCGACTAGACACCATGGAGTGGAGATGTGAGGTGAGTCGACACTTTTTTGGGTGATGTGATGCGAGTAGACACCATGGAGTGGAGATGTGAGGTGAGTCGACACTTTTTTGGGTGATTTGATGCGAGTAGACACCATGGAGTGGAGATGTGAGATGAGTCGACACTTTTTTGGGTGATGTGATTGTTATAGTCACAATAGGCTTGAATGTGCCTAAAACGAAAGATAGAGAGCACAGACGGATTTCTGCACAGCGGCTTCAAACGTTGATAGCGTTCTGCTCACAGCTGCAAATGACTTGATTCAAATTGGATCTGGAGCGTCTTCACGTCGTGTACAATTAGCAATTTAGATTGCACGATTTGATAAAGAATTGACGACACAGCGTCGGTTTGAACGAACGGTACTATGGCAGCCACTATAGTCTTAGAACACAAGATAGGAAGAGTTACGAGTTGGGAATGACTCCCAGCTCCTACAAACCCCAAGAGCCGAGGTAAAGTGATGTGGAACAGTGCCACACTGTCCCCAACCACGAAAGGTCTCGAAACTACCCTTCACTAGGGCCTACACCAAGTGAAATGTTACACTACACAAAGTAATGTAACTATCTTCAATATCTTGAGGTGTACCCTTTTGGCAAGCTTCGAAATCACTTGAGGCTTGACACCAAGGCTCGGGCTCTTCATCACAAACTCATCCTTGAGTTCGTGATGGGTCTGCTGCACACACCTGCGACACGCCGAACGTTCGACACAGGACAAAATAGAAACCGCGCACGACAAAATAGAAACCGCGCGCGAGACACAAACGACCGCGTAACACGCGTCTAGCGATAACTCGCTATTGACTTGACACACACACTCGACATCATGACTCAACATTCACAAACAATTATAAGCATGAAATATATATTATCCCATGCCCTCATACCATTCCATACTCACACACATTCACGCACACGGACAACAAGCCGAGTGCAAACCGTAGGGTTGCACCAACAAACTCCCCCTCGGATTGTTGGCCTTAGGATATGTTGCTCTCTCAGTTCAGAGCCATCCCAGCCAGCTTGCAACACTTCCAATGCTGCTGCTCCACCAGCCTCTTGGTCATCATGTCAGCCGGCTGCCCCGTGGTCTTCACGTAGCGCAACTCAACTTCACCCGCGGTTACCATGCTCCTCGTCCAATGCCACTTCACCCTCATGTGCTTCGTGAGTCCATGCAACACAGGGTTCTTAGCAAGAGCAATGGCACCCTGGCTGTCACAGTACAGTGGGGTAGGTCCTTGCTGCTCCTCCCCCAATTCAGCCAACAAACGCCGCTGCCACACAATCTCCCGTACGGCACGGAAGAGTGCCATGTACTCGGACTCCACCGAGCTCAAAGCTTGGTCAACCTGCTTCTTGCTCTCCCAAGCAGTTGGGCCTCCACCAACACAGCATATGAAGCCTCCCACACTTGTCATGTCCTCTGGTTCTGATGCATATGAAGCATCCGAGTAGGCGGTGAGGAACAAACGCCCGGGTTCAACACCATCCGCGCCCTTTTGGCGCCTTTGTGCCGCCGCCGAGTATTGCAGCCCAACGGTCGGTGTTTGGCCAAGATACTTGGCCACCCTCATTCCAGCTGCTACCTGCTCCTCATTAGGGCATTGCACAACCCTAGCCAGCTGCCCGGTAGCAAACGCGACGTCCGGTCGGGTGTTTACCGCCGCATACATGAGGCTGCCCACCAACGAGTGAAATCGGCGCCTCTCCTCTTCACCAACGCTCTCCTCCTCTGGTCCCTTCACACACTTGAACCCAGAGGGAAAGGGTGTAGCCACATGGCCTTCACTCTGCCCAAAGTTGGCAGCCAATGCCTCCAGGTACTTTCGTTGATGCACCCGCATGCACCGCTTCTCCACATCTCGTTCGATGTGGAGCCCAAGGTAGAAGCTCACGTCACCAAGGGCCTTGCACTTGAACTTGTCTTGAAGATTCAGCATCACCTCCTTCACAAGGTCAGAAGAGGGTGAGAAAATGAGGATGTCATCCACATAAATCACCATGAAACTCCTCTGCTCCCCCTCGCCAAGCATGAACAAGGAGTGATCGGCCGTTGAGGGAGTGAAGCCGATCCCCTCCAACACTTCGCGCAGCTTCATGTACCATTGCCTAGGGGCCTGCTTCAGCCCATAGAGGGCCTTCTTCAGCTTCCACACTCTGCCACTACCATCATCAAATCCCTCTGGCTGCGCCATAAAAATCTCCTCCTCAAGGATGCCGTTAAGGAATGCCGTTACGATGTCCATTTGCTTTACTACCCATCCTTTGATGGCGGCTCCCGCGAATAGGGTTCGCAGCGTCGTCGGCTTCACCACAGGGGCAAACAGCTCCTTGAAGTCCACCTTCTCCTTCTGCTGGTACCCCTTGGCTACAAGCCTAGACTTGTAGCGCTCGATCTTGCCGTCGGCATCCGACTTGATTTTGAAGAGCCACTTGGACGTTATCGCCGTACGCCCCTCCGGTAGCTCCACCAATTCAAACGTGTCATTCTCCTCGATGCTCTTCAGCTCACTCTCCATGGCCTTCTTCCACTCCTCAGCATCACTACTCTCCAAAGCCTCCTTGAGAGTTGCTGGTTCTCCCGGCATCTCCACCGGAGAGAAGAACGCGAAGGCACACTCCTCGTAGTCACTCTCCTCGTCGTCTCCGACCATCATTGCCGCTCCGGCCAGGGCTGTCTTGCCCTGCTTTCCCGGCGCATCATAGGTCAGCCTATTAGGGGGTTGAACTCTCCTCTTCCCCCTTCCTTCCTCCTCAGCTGCAGGGACTTGAAGGCCTTGGCGTTGCTGCGGTGTGGCTCGAATCCGTGGAGCACTCGTAGTACGGGAAGGGAGTGACGGTGCACGCTTGCTCACTTGCTGCACCTCCTCCTCTTCTTCCTCTGCATCATTGGCCTCCTCTCCCCCATTCACAAGGGAGGATTGCCTTGTGGTTGTGCTGCCGCTGCTCAGCTCCAAAGGCAGCTCTACATGCTCCAAAACGGAACTCTTCACCTCCCCAAACCGCACGCCTATCTTCGCCTCATTCTCCGCCTTCCAATCCTTGTACATGAAGTTCTCCATGAACTTGCAGTCCCTGCTCACCAAGAACTTCTTGGTGAATGGGTCCCAAAGAAGCCATCCCTTGCTGTTTTGAGCCATGCCCAAGTGCACGGCCCACACCGCCTTGGCACCAAGCTTGTTGTGCCGAAGATGCTTAGGCACGAGCGCCATGCACATGCACCCGAACACCCGAAGCATATCCACCTTTGGCTTCCTTCCTAGCCACTCCACATAGGGCACCCATTTGTCTGCTCCCACATGAGTCAAGGCTCTGTTCTTGGCCACACACGCGCTCCGCACCGCATCAGGCCAGAAATAGTCGGGTAGCCCGGCTTCAATGAGCAACCCGCGTGCCGCCTCCGTGATTGTGCGGTTCGCTCGCTCGGCAATGCCGTTCATTGCAGGGGAGTATGGCATGGTGAGGGAGTGCCGAATACCATTCTTCTTCAGCCACAACCCAAACTCCTTGCTCAGGAACTCTCCCCCTCGATCGGTGCGGATTGACTTGACTAGACGGTCTTGTTGCCGCTCCACCATCGGGAACCAATCCGTCTTCAACGTTTCAGCCACGTCGCTCTTCTTGGCCAGCACGTACACCCAAGTCATGCGGGTGTAGACGTCGACAATGGTGAGAAAATACTCAGCTCCAGCAGTTCCAAGCTTCAGGGGGCCCACCACGTCCATCACCACCTCATCAAGCGGTGCCTTTGCCGTTGCCTCCGAACTAGGGAACGGAAACCGGGTGAACTTGGCTTGAATGCACGTCGGGCAGCCAAGCACCTCATCGGGCTCCCCCTTCACACGTATGCCAGCAACCATCTCATTTTTCACTAGCTGCTGCAAGATGGGCAGGGCCACATGCCCCATGCGCCGATGCAAGGTGAGCCAATCACACTCCCCCGTAGCCGAAGTTGGATTGGAGAATGCCGCGCTCGCAATAGCGCCCCACATACTCTCTCCGTAGTCCTCCTCCGCTGCTGCCTCTGGGTTCTCCTCACCCTTTTGCTGCTCCTTGGTTGCTGCACCACTCTCCTTAGGTTCACTGAACTTGCTGGTCCCTCCAGGTTTGCTCTTCTTGAGCTCATTCTCCTTAGCGCGACCGTTCGCGCCATCGTCGCTACCGACCGCTCCATCCTTGGTGCTGATGCTTGCTGCCACTTGCCTCTCCTTAGGCATAGGGACCACTGGGATCTGCCACATCTCGTTGTAGACATCCCTGTCCTCATGAAGGTCCCAAAGAATTCGATCGCCAAGCCTTGCGGTGTAGGTCTTGGCTCCCTTCGAGTTCGTGTCCATGCCGGCCTTTGCCAACCGCCGCACGGAAATCAGGTTTGCAGCAAGGCTGGGCACCCAAAGCACGTTCTTGAGGCCCACCATCTTCCCATCAGCACCCTTGAACATGGCCTTGCCCATGCCTTTCACCTCTGCTCGCTGCCCCAAAGCCGATGTGACATGCTTCACCGGTGACGGCTCGAGTTCGGTGAGCAAGTCCGGGCGAGGTGTCATGCTATAGGTAGCGCCACTATCAATCACCCAATAGTCCAGGGGGTGTAGGGTCACCTTCCCCACAGCTGCTGGCTCCTCAAAGCCTTCCTCCTTCTCTGGACCAGCCGGTACTTGCGTCGACACGAAGTAGAATAGACCCGGGTATCGATCGTCGCTCGGGTCCTTGTCGTTGTCTCCGCTCTTCATGTTTGCAGCTCCGCCACCGCGACCGCCACGGCCTCCACGGCCTCGTCCTCTCCCTCCTCCTGCTCCTCTACCCTCTTGGCCTTGAGCAGGGGTCCAACCATCAGGGAGTTTGTAGCAGTCGCGCCACATGTGTCCGCTCTTGTGGCAATAGTGACACTCGCCGTCGAATCGGCCGCGACCGCGTCCGTAGCTCTTGTCGTCGCTGCCGTAACCGCCACTCCTGCGGCCTCCGCCGAAGTTGCTGCCACCAAACCTTCCTCCCCCTCGTCCTCTGCCTCTTCCTCGACCATATCCACGGCCGATGCTCGCTGCCCCAGCGCCATCCGCACTCGCCAACTCACGGCGGCGGAAATCCTCTTGAAGGATAGCTCGCTTCACGTCTTCAAGCGAGAGGCGGGGCAAGTCGCGATTAAGGTTGATGATGAGCGAGGACCATGACTCTGGGAGTAAGGCCAGCAACTTGGTCTTCTTTTGGAGCTCACTGTAGTTCAAATCAGCTCCCTCAAGCCGCGTCAACAAGTCGAAGAATTTCTGCACCCCTTCTTCAACCGCTTCGTCTTCTTCAATTCGTAGTGCCGCCATTTGCCGTTCCAACACCACCGCTACCGCCGCTGTTGCAGGAGCATGTACACCCTTGAGAGCAGCCCATGCCTTTGGTCCTTTCTCTGGTTCACGCTGGAATGGCTTGATGTGACGGATCTGACTGCTCCCCAACGCTTGCCCAAGTAAGAGATAGCCTTGTGCGCTCTTCCGCACCCACGGGCTCTTCTCCGGGTCGTTCTCGGGGCGCTTCTCCGTTCCTTCCATCACCTCCAGCAGGTCATAGTGGTCAAAAATGTTCTCCATCTTGAAGGACCATTCAGCAAAGTTGTCACCGTTGAACTTGTCAAGCCCAAACACCCTAGGCTCATCCCTAGGTGGGCCAAGACTTGGTTGCATGGGCGCCATGGCTGAATCACGGGGTTGGCCTTGAGCTTGAGCTTCTCCACTGCCACCAGCACCTCTGCCACCCCTTTCCTCAGGTCCAGACATTGTCGAAACTGCTCCAAGGGCCTCTGATACCACTTGTTATAGTCACAATAGGCTTGAATGTGTCTAAAACGAAAGATAGAGAGCACAGACGGATTTCTGCACAGCGGGTTCAAACGTTGATAGCGTTCTGCTCACAGCTGCAAATGACTTGATTCAAATTGGATCTGGAGCGTCTTCACGTCGTTTACAATTAGCAATTTAGATTGCACGATTTGATAAAGAATTGACGACACAGCGCCGGTTTGAACGAACGGTACTATGGCAGCCACTATAGTCTTAGAACACAAGATAGGAAGAGTTACGAGTTGGGAATGACTCCCAGCTCCTACAAACCCCAAGAGCCGAGGTAAAGTGATGTGGAACAGTGCCACACTGTCCCCAACCACGAAAGGTCTCGAAACTACCCTTCACTAGGGCCTACACCAAGTGAAATGTTACACTACACAAAGTAATGTAACTATCTTCAATATCTTGAGGTGTACCCTTTTGGCAAGCTTCGAAATCACTTGAGGCTTGACACCAAGGCTCGGGCTCTTCATCACAAACTCATCCTTGAGTTCGTGATGGGTCTGCTGCACACACCTGCGACACGCCGAACGTTCGACACAGGACAAAATAGAAACCGCGCACGACAAAATAGAAACCGCGCGCGAGACACAAACGACCGCGTAACACGCGTCTAGCGATAACTCGCTATTGACTTGACACACACACTCGACATCATGACTCAACATTCACACACAATTATAAGCATGAAATATATATTATCCCATGCCCTCATACCATTCCATACACACACACATTCACGCACACGGACAACAAGCCGAGTGCAAACCGTAGGGTTGCACCAACAGTGATGCGACTAGACACCATGGAGTGGAGATGTGAGGTGAGTCGACACATTTTTGGGTGATGTGATGCGACTAGACACCATGGAGTGGAGATGTGAGGTGAGTCGACACTTTTTTGGGTGATGTGATGCGACTAGACACCATGGAGTGGAGATGTGAGGTGAGTCGACACTTTTTTGGGTGATTTGATGTGAGTAGACACCATGGAGTGGAGATGTGAGGTGAGTCGACACTTTTTTGGGTGATGTGATATGACTAGACACCATGGAGTGGAGATGTGAGGTGAGTCGACACTTTTTTGGGTGATGTGATGTGACTAGACACCATGGACTGGAGATGTGAGGTGAGTCGACACTTTTTTGGGTGATGTGATGCGAGTAGACACCATGGAGTGGAGATGTGAGGTGAGTCGACACTTTTTTGGGTGATTTGATGCGAGTAGACACCATGGAGTGGAGATGTGAGGTGAGTCGACACTTTTTTGGGTGATTTGATGCGAGTAGACACCATGGAGTGGAGATGTGAGGTGAGTCGACACTTTTTTGGGTGATGTGATGCGACTAGACACCATGGAGTGAAGATGTGAGGTGAGTCGACACTTTTTTGGGTGATTTGATGCGAGTAGACACCATGGAGTGGAGATGTGAGGTGAGTCGACACTTTTTTGGGTGATTTGATGCGAGTAGACACCATGGAGTGGAGATGCGAGGTGAGTCGACACTTTTTTGGGTGATGTGATGCGACTAGACACCATGGAGTGGAGATGCGAGGTGAGTCGACACTTTTTTGGGTGATGTGATGCGACTAGACACCATGGAGTGGAGATGTGAGGTGAGTCGACACTTTTTGGGTGATTTGATGCGAGTAGACACCATGGAGTGGAGACGTGAGGTGAGTCGACACTTTTTTGGGTGATTTGATGCGAGTAGACACCATGGAGTGGAGATGTGAGGTGAATCGACACTTTTTTGGGTGATTTGATGCGAGTAGACACCATGGAGTGGAGATGTGAGGTGAATCGACACTTTTTTGGGTGATTTGATGCGAGTAGACACCATGGAGTGGAGATGTGAGGTGAGTCGACACTTTTTTGGGTGATGTGATACGACTAGACACCATGGAGTGGAGATGTGAGGTGAGTCGACACGTTTTTGGGTGATTTGATGCAGTAGACACCATGGAGTGGAGATGTGAGGTGAGTCGACACTTTTTTGGGTGATTTGATGCGAGTAGACACCATGGAGTGGAGATGTGAGGTGAGTCGACACTTTTTTGGGTGATGTGATGCGAGTAGACACCATGGAGTGGAGATGTGAGGTGAGTCGACACTTTTTTGGGTGATTTGATGCGAGTAGACACCATGGAGTGGAGATGTGAGGTGAGTCGACACCTTTTTGGGTGATGTGATGCGACTAGACACCATGGAGTGGAGATGTGAGGTGAGTCGACACTTTTTTGGGTGATTTGATGCGAGTAGACACCATGGAGTGGAGATGTGAGGTGAGTCGACACTTTTTTGGGTGATGTGATGCGACTAGACACCATGGAGTGGAGATGTGAGGTGAGTCGACACTTTTTTGGGTGATGTGATGCGAGTAGACACCATGGAGTGGAGATGTGAGGTGAGTCGACACGTTTTTGGGTGATTTGATGCGAGTAGACACCATGGAGTGGAGATGTGAGATGAGTCGACACTTTTTTGGGTGATGTGATGCGACTAGACACCATGGAGTGGAGATGTGAGGTGAGTCGACACATTTTTGGGTGATGTGATGCGACTAGACACCATGGAGTGGAGATGTGAGGTGAGTCGACATTTTTTTGGGTGATGTGATGCGAGTAGACACCATGGAGTGGAGATGTGAGGTGAGTCGACACTTTTTTGGGTGATGTGATGCGACTAGACACCATGGAGTGGAGATGTGAGGTGAGTCGACACTTTTTTGGGTGATGTGATGCGACTAGACACCATGGAGTGGAGATGTGAGGTGAGTCGACACTTTTTTGGATGATTTGATGTGAGTAGACACCATGGAGTGGAGATGTGAGGTGAGTCGACACTTTTTTGGGTGATGTGATGCGACTAGACACCATGGAGTGGAGATGTGAGGTGAGTCGACACTTTTTTGGGTGATGTGATGCGAGTAGACACCATGGAGTGGAGATGTGAGTGAGTCGACACTTTTTTGGGTGATGTGATGCGAGTAGATACCATGGAGTGGAGATGTGAGGTGAGTCGATATTTTTTTGGGTGATGTGATGCGACTAGACACCATGGAGTGGAGATGTGAGGTGAGTCGACACTTTTTGGGTGATTTGATGCGAGTAGACACCATGGAGTGGAGATGTGAGGTGAGTCGACACTTTTTTGGGTGATGCGATGCGACTAGACACCATGGAGTGGAGATGTGAGGTGAGTCGACACTTTTTTGGGTGATTTGATGCGAGTAGACACCATGGAGTGGAGATGTGAGGTGAATCGACACTTTTTTGGGTGATTTGATGCGAGTAGACACCATGGAGTGGAGATGTGAGGTGAGTCGACACTTTTTTGGGTGATGTGATACGACTAGACACCATGGAGTGGAGATGTGAGGTGAGTCGACACGTTTTTGGGTGATTTGATGCGAGTAGACACCATGGAGTGGAGATGTGAGGTGAGTCGACACGTTTTTGGGTGATTTGATGCGAGTAGACACCATGGAGTGGAGATGTGAGGTGAGTCGACACTTTTTTGGGTGATGTGATGCGAGTAGACACCATGGAGTGGAGATGTGAGATGAGTCGACACTTTTTTGGGTGATTTGATGCGAGTAGACACCATGGAGTGGAGATGTGAGGTGAGTCGACACCTTTTTGGGTGATGTGATGCGACTAGACACCATGGAGTGGAGATGTGAGGTGAGTCGACAATTTTTTGGGTGATTTGATGCGAGTAGACACCATGGAGTGGAGATGTGAGGTGAGTCGACACTTTTTTGGGTGATGTGATACGACTAGACACCATGGAGTGGAGATGTGAGGTGAGTCGACACGTTTTTGGGTGATTTGATGCGAGTAGACACCATGGAGTGGAGATGTGAGGTGAGTCGACACTTTTTTGGGTGATTTGATGCGAGTAGACACCATGGAGTGGAGATGTGAGGTGAGTCGACACTTTTTTGGGTGATGTGATGCGACTAGACACCATGGAGTGGAGATGTGAGGTGAGTCGACACTTTTTGGGTGATTTGATGCGAGTAGTCACCATGGAGTGGAGATGTGAGGTGAGTCGACACTTTTTTGGGTGATGCGATGCGACTAGACACCATGGAGTGGAGATGTGAGGTGAGTCGACACTTTTTTGGGTGATTTGATGCGAGTAGACACCATGGAGTGGAGATGTGAGGTGAGTCGACACCTTTTTGGGTGATGTGATGCGACTAGACACCATGGAGTGGAGATGTGAGGTGAGTCGACACTTTTTTGGGTGATTTGATGCGAGTAGACACCATGGAGTGGAGATGTGAGGTGAGTCGACACATTTTTGGGTGATGTGATGCGACTAGACACCATGGAGTGGAGATGTGAGGTGAGTCGACACTTTTTTGGGTGATGTGATGCGAGTAGACACCATGGAGTGGAGATGTGAGGTGAGTCGACACTTTTTTGGGTGATTTGATGCGAGTAGACACCATGGAGTGGAGATGTGAGATGAGTCGACACTTTTTTGGGTGATGTGATGCGACTAGACACCATGGAGTGGAGATGTGAGGTGAGTCGACACATTTTTGGGTGATGTGATGCGACTAGACACCATGGAGTGGAGATGTGAGGTGAGTCGACATTTTTTTGGGTGATTTGATGCGAGTATACACCATGGAGTGGAGATGTGAGGTGAGTCGACACTTTTTTGGGTGATGTGATGCGACTAGACACCATGGAGTGGAGATGTGAGGTGACTCGACACTTTTTTGGGTGATGTGATGCGACTAGACACCATGGAGTGGAGATGTGAGGTGAGTCGACACTTTTTTGGGTGATTTGATGTGAGTAGACACCACGGAGTGGAGATGTGAGGTGAGTCGACACTTTTTTGGGTGATGTGATGTGACTAGACACCATGGAGTGGAGATGTGAGGTGAGTCGACACTTTTTTGGGTGATGTGATGCGAGTAGACACCATGGAGTGGAGATGTGAGGTGAGTCGACACTTTTTTGGGTGATGTGATGCGAGTAGATACCATGGAGTGGAGATGTGAGGTGAGTCGATATTTTTTTGGGTGATGTGATGCGAGTAGATACCATGGAGTGGAGATGTGAGGTGAGTCGACACTTTTTTGGGTGATTTGATGCGACTAGACACCATGGAGTGGAGATGTGAGGTGAGTCGACACTTTTTTGGGTGATTTGATGCGAGTAGACACCATGGAGTGGAGATGTGAGGTGAGTCGACACTTTTTTGGTGGATTTGATGCGAGTAGACACCATGGAGTGGAGATGTGAGATGAGTCGACATGTTTTTGGGTGATTTGATGCGAGTAGACACCATGGAGTGGAGATGTGAGGTGAGTCGACACTTTTTTGGGTGATGTGATGCGACTAGACACCATGGAGTGGAGATGTGAGGTGAGTCGACACTTTTTTGGGTGATTTGATGCGAGTAGACACCATGGAGTGGAGATGTGAGGTGAGTCGACACTTTTTTGGGTGATGTGATGCGACTAGATACCATGGAGTGGAGATGTGAGGTGAGTCGACACTTTTTTGGGTGATTTGATGCGATTAGACACCATGGAGTG
Source organism: Closterium sp. Naga37s-1 (assembly GCA_947471745.1). Lineage (NCBI taxonomy): Eukaryota > Viridiplantae > Streptophyta > Zygnematophyceae > Desmidiales > Closteriaceae > Closterium > Closterium sp. Naga37s-1. The sequence continues at coordinate 5,008,411 of CANJKZ010000006.1, forward strand.
GAGATGTGAGGTGAGTCGACACTTTTTTGGGTGATTTGATGCAACTAGACACCATGGAGTGGAGATGTGAGGTGAGTCGACACTTTTTTGGGTGATGTGATGCGACTAGACACCATGGAGTGAAGATGTGAGGTGAGTCGACACTTTTTTTGGTGATTTGATGCGAGTAGACACCATGGAGTGGAGATGTGAGGTGAGTCGACGCTTTTTTGGGTGATTTGATGCGAGTAGACACCATGGAGTGGAGATGTGAGGTGAGTCGACACTTTTTTGGGTCATGTGATGCGAGTAGACACCATGGAGTGGAGATGTGAGATGAGTCGACACTTTTTTGGGTGATTTGATGCGAGTAGACACCATGGAGTGGAGATGTGAGGTGAGTCGACACCTTTTTGGGTGATGTGATGCGACTAGACACCATGGAGTGGAGATGTGAGGTGAGTCGACAATTTTTTGGGTGATTTGATGCGAGTAGACACCATGGAGTGGAGATGTGAGGTGAGTCGACACTTTTTTGGGTGATGTGATACGACTAGACACCATGGAGTGGAGATGTGAGGTGAGTCGACACGTTTTTGGGTGATTTGATGCGAGTAGACACCATGGAGTGGAGATGTGAGGTGAGTCGACACTTTTTTGGGTGATTTGATGCGAGTAGACACCATGGAGTGGAGATGTGAGGTGAGTCGACACTTTTTTGGGTGATGTGATGCGACTAGACACCATGGAGTGGAGATGTGAGGTGAGTCGACACTTTTTGGGTGATTTGATGCGAGTAGACACCATGGAGTGGAGATGTGAGGTGAGTCGACACTTTTTTGGGTGATGCGATGCGACTAGACACCATGGAGTGGAGATGTGAGGTGAGTCGACACTTTTTTGGGTGATTTGATGCGAGTAGACACCATGGAGTGGAGATGTGAGGTGAGTCGACACCTTTTTGGGTGATGTGATGCGACTAGACACCATGGAGTGGAGATGTGAGGTGAGTCGACACTTTTTTGGGTGATTTGATGCGAGTAGACACCATGGAGTGGAGATGTGAGGTGAGTCGACACATTTTTGGGTGATGTGATGCGACTAGACACCATGGAGTGGAGATGTGAGGTGAGTCGACACTTTTTTGGGTGATGTGATGCGAGTAGACACCATGGAGTGGAGATGTGAGGTGAGTCGACACTTTTTTGGGTGATTTGATGCGAGTAGACACCATGGAGTGGAGATGTGAGATGAGTCGACACTTTTTTGGGTGATGTGATGCGACTAGACACCATGGAGTGGAGATGTGAGGTGAGTCGACACATTTTTGGGTGATGTGATGCGACTAGACACCATGGAGTGGAGATGTGAGGTGAGTCGACATTTTTTTGGGTGATTTGATGCGAGTATACACCATGGAGTGGAGATGTGAGGTGAGTCGACACTTTTTTGGGTGATGTGATGCGACTAGACACCATGGAGTGGAGATGTGAGGTGACTCGACACTTTTTTGGGTGATGTGATGCGACTAGACACCATGGAGTGGAGATGTGAGGTGAGTCGACACTTTTTTGGGTGATTTGATGTGAGTAGACACCACGGAGTGGAGATGTGAGGTGAGTCGACACTTTTTTGGGTGATGTGATGTGACTAGACACCATGGAGTGGAGATGTGAGGTGAGTCGACACTTTTTTGGGTGATGTGATGCGAGTAGACACCATGGAGTGGAGATGTGAGGTGAGTCGACACTTTTTTGGGTGATGTGATGCGAGTAGATACCATGGAGTGGAGATGTGAGGTGAGTCGATATTTTTTTGGGTGATGTGATGCGAGTAGATACCATGGAGTGGAGATGTGAGGTGAGTCGACACTTTTTTGGGTGATTTGATGCGACTAGACACCATGGAGTGGAGATGTGAGGTGAGTCGACACTTTTTTGGGTGATTTGATGCGAGTAGACACCATGGAGTGGAGATGTGAGGTGAGTCGACACTTTTTTGGTGGATTTGATGCGAGTAGACACCATGGAGTGGAGATGTGAGATGAGTCGACATGTTTTTGGGTGATTTGATGCGAGTAGACACCATGGAGTGGAGATGTGAGGTGAGTCGACACTTTTTTGGGTGATGTGATGCGACTAGACACCATGGAGTGGAGATGTGAGGTGAGTCGACACTTTTTTGGGTGATGTGATGCGAGTAGACACCATGGAGTGGAGATGTGAGGTGAGTCGACACTTTTTTGGGTGATGTGATGCGACTAGATACCATGGAGTGGAGATGTGAGGTGAGTCGACACTTTTTTGGGTGATTTGATGCGAGTAGACACCATGGAGTGGAGATGTGAGGTGAGTCGACACTTTTTTGGGTGATTTGATGCGAGTAGACACCATGGAGTGGAGATGTGAGGTGAGTCGACACTTTTTTGGGTGATGTGATGCGACTAGACACCATGGAGTGAAGATGTGAGGTGAGTCGACACTTTTTTTTGTGATTTGATGCGAGTAGACACCATGGAGTGGAGATGTGAGGTGAGTCGACGCTTTTTTGGGTGATTTGATGCGAGTAGACACCATGGAGTGGAGATGTGAGGTGAGTCGACACTTTTTTGGGTGATGTGATGCGACTAGACACCATGGAGTGGAGATGTGAGGTGAGTCGACACTTTTTTGGGTGATTTGATGCGAGTAGACACCATGGAGTGGAGATGTGAGGTGAATCGACACTTTTTTGGGTGATTTGATGCGACTAGACACCATGGAGTGGAGATGTGAGGTGAGTCGACACTTTTTTGGGTGATGTGATACGACTAGACACCATGGAGTGGAGATGTGAGGTGAGTCGACACGTTTTTGGGTGATTTGATGCGAGTAGACACCATGGAGTGGAGATGTGAGGTGAGTCGACACTTTTTTGGGTGATTTGATGCGAGTAGACACCATGGAGTGGAGATGTGAGGTGAGTCGACACTTTTTTGGGTGATGTGATGCGAGTAGACACCATGGAGTGGAGATGTGAGATGAGTCGACACTTTTTTGGGTGATTTGATGCGAGTAGACACCATGGAGTGGAGATGTGAGGCGAGTCGACACCTTTTTGGGTGATGTGATGCGACTAGACACCATGGAGTGGAGATGTGAGGTGAGTCGACAAATTTTTGGGTGATTTGATGCGAGTAGACACCATGGAGTGGAGATGTGAGGTGAGTCGACACTTTTTTGGGTGATGTGATACGACTAGACACCATGGAGTGGAGATGTGAGGTGAGTCGACACGTTTTTGGGTGATTTGATGCGAGTAGACACCATGGAGTGGAGATGTGAGGTGAGTCGACACTTTTTTGGGTGATTTGATGCGAGTAGACACCATGGAGTGGAGATGTGAGGTGAGTCGACACTTTTTTGGGTGATGTGATGCGACTAGATACCATGGAGTTGAGATGTGAGGTGAGTCGACACTTTTTGGGTGATTTGATGCGAGTAGACACCATGGAGTGGAGATGTGAGGTGAGTCGACACTTTTTTGGGTGATGTGATGCGACTAGACACCATGGAGTGGAGATGTGAGGTGAGTCGACACTTTTTTGGGTGATTTGATGCGAGTAGACACCATGGAGTGGAGATGTGAGGTGAATCGACACTTTTTTGGGTGATTTGATGCGACTAGACACCATGGAGTGGAGATGTGAGGTGAGTCGACACTTTTTTGGGTGATGTGATACGACTAGACACCATGGAGTGGAGATGTGAGGTGAGTCGACACGTTTTTGGGTGATTTGATGCGAGTAGACACCATGGAGTGGAGATGTGAGGTGAGTCGACACTTTTTTGGGTGATTTGATGCGAGTAGACACCATGGAGTGGAGATGTGAGGTGAGTCGACACTTTTTTGGGTGATGTGATGCGAGTAGACACCATGGAGTGGAGATGTGAGATGAGTCGACACTTTTTTGGGTGATTTGATGCGAGTAGACACCATGGAGTGGAGATGTGAGGCGAGTCGACACCTTTTTGGGTGATGTGATGCGACTAGACACCATGGAGTGGAGATGTGAGGTGAGTCGACAAATTTTTGGGTGATTTGATGCGAGTAGACACCATGGAGTGGAGATGTGAGGTGAGTCGACACTTTTTTGGGTGATGTGATACGACTAGACACCATGGAGTGGAGATGTGAGGTGAGTTGACACGTTTTTGGGTGATTTGATGCGAGTAGACACCATGGAGTGGAGATGTGAGGTGAGTCGACACTTTTTTGGGTGATTTGATGCGAGTAGACACCATGGAGTGGAGATGTGAGGTGAGTCGACACTTTTTTGGGTGATGTGATGCGACTAGACACCATGGAGTTGAGATGTGAGGTGAGTCGACACTTTTTGGGTGATTTGATGCGAGTAGACACCATGGAGTGGAGATGTGAGGTGAGTCGACACTTTTTTGGGTGATGCGATGCGACTAGACACCATGGAGTGGAGATGTGAGGTGAGTCGACACTTTTTTGGGTGATTTGATGCGAGTAGACACCATGGAGTGGAGATGTGAGGTGAGTCGACACCTTTTTGGGTGATGTGATGCGACTAGACACCATGGAGTGGAGATGTGAGGTGAGTCGACACTTTTTTGGGTGATTTGATGCGAGTAGACACCATGGAGTGGAGATGTGAGGTGAGTCGACACATTTTTGGGTGATGTGATGCGACTAGACACCATGGAGTGGAGATGTGAGGTGAGTCGACACTTTTTTGGGTGATGTGATGCGAGTAGACACCATGGAGTGGAGATGTGAGGTGAGTCGACACTTTTTTGGGTGATTTGATGCAAGTAGACACCATGGAGTGGAGATGTGAGATGAGTCGACACTTTTTTTGGGTGATGTGATGCGACTAGACACCATGGAGTGGAGATGTGAGGTGAGTCGACACATTTTTGGGTGATGTGATGCGACTAGACACCATGGAGTGGAGATGTGAGGTGAGTCGACATTTTTTTGGGTGATTTGATGCGAGTATACACCATGGAGTGGAGATGTGAGGTGAGTCGACACTTTTTTGGGTGATGTGATGCGACTAGACACCATGGAGTGGAGATGTGAGGTGAGTCGACACTTTTTTGGGTGATGTGATGCGACTAGACACCATGGAGTGGAGATGTGAGGTGAGTCGACACTTTTTTGGGTGATTTGATGTGAGTAGACACCATGGAGTGGAGATGTGAGGTGAGTCGACACTTTTTTGGGTGATGTGATGTGACTAGACACCATGGAGTGGAGATGTGAGGTGAGTCGACACTTTTTTGGGTGATGTGATGCGAGTAGACACCATGGAGTGGAGATGTGAGGTGAGTCGACACTTTTTTGGGTGATGTGATGCGAGTAGATACCATGGAGTGGAGATGTGAGGTGAGTCGATATTTTTTTGGGTGATGTGATGCCAGTAGATACCATGGAGTGGAGATGTGAGGTGAGTCGACACTTTTTTGGGTGATTTGATGCGACTAGACACCATGGAGTGGAGATGTGAGGTGAGTCGACACTTTTTTGGGTGATTTGATGCAAGTAGACACCATGGAGTGGAGATGTGAGGTGAGTCGACACTTTTTTGGTGGATTTGATGCGAGTAGACACCATGGAGTGGAGATGTGAGATGAGTCGACATGTTTTTGGGTGATTTGATGCGAGTAGACACCATGGAGTGGAGATGTGAGGTGAGTCGACACTTTTTTGGGTGATGTGATACGACTAGACACCATGGAGTGGAGATGTGAGGTGAGTCGACACTTTTTTGGGTGATTTGATGTGAGTAGACACCACGGAGTGGAGATGTGAGGTGAGTCGACACTTTTTTGGGTGATGTGATGTGACTAGACACCATGGAGTGGAGATGTGAGGTGAGTCGACACTTTTTTGGGTGATGTGATGCGAGTAGACACCATGGAGTGGAGATGTGAGGTGAGTCGACACTTTTTTGGGTGATGTGATGCGACTAGACACCATGGAGTGGAGATGTGAGGTGAGTCGACACTTTTTTGGGTGATGTGATGCGACTAGACACCATGGAGTGGAGATGTGAGGTGAGTCGACACTTTTTTGGGTGATTTGATGTGAGTAGACACCATGGAGTGGAGATGTGAGGTGAGTCGACACTTTTTTGGGTGATGTGATGTGACTAGACACCATGGAGTGGAGATGTGAGGTGAGTCGACACTTTTTTGGGTGATGTGATGCGAGTAGACACCATGGAGTGGAGATGTGAGGTGAGTCGACACTTTTTTGGGTGATGTGATGCGAGTAGATACCATGGAGTGGAGATGTGAGGTGAGTCGATATTTTTTTGGGTGATGTGATGCCAGTAGATACCATGGAGTGGAGATGTGAGGTGAGTCGACACTTTTTTGGGTGATTTGATGCGAGTAGACACCATGGAGTGGAGATGTGAGGTGAGTCGACACTTTTTTGGGTGATGTGATGCGACTAGATACCATGGAGTGGAGATGTGAGGTGAGTCGACACTTTTTTGGGTGATTTGATGCGAGTAGACACCATGGAGTGGAGATGTGAGGTGAGTCGACACTTTTTTGGGTGATTTGATGCGAGTAGACACCATGGAGTGGAGATGTGAGGTGAGTCGACACTTTTTTGGGTGATGTGATGCGACTAGACACCATGGAGTGAAGATGTGAGGTGAGTCGACACTTTTTTTGGTGATTTGATGCGAGTAGACACCATGGAGTGGAGATGTGAGGTGAGTCGACGCTTTTTTGGGTGATTTGATGCGAGTAGACACCATGGAGTGGAGATGTGAGGTGAGTCGACACTTTTTTGGGTGATGTGATGCGACTAGACACCATGGAGTGGAGATGTGAGGTGAGTCGACACTTTTTTGGGTGATTTGATGCGAGTAGACACCATGGAGTGGAGATGTGAGGTGAATCGACACTTTTTTGGGTGATTTGATGCGAGTAGACACCATGGAGTGGAGATGTGAGGTGAGTCGACACTTTTTTGGGTGATGTGATACGACTAGACACCATGGAGTGGAGATGTGAGGTGAGTCGACACGTTTTTGGGTGATTTGATGCGAGTAGACACCATGGAGTGGAGATGTGAGGTGAGTCGACACTTTTTTGGGTGATTTGATGCGAGTAGACACCATGGAGTGGAGATGTGAGGTGAGTCGACACTTTTTTGGGTGATGTGATGCGAGTAGACACCATGGAGTGGAGATGTGAGATGAGTCGACACTTTTTTGGGTGATTTGATGCGAGTAGACACCATGGAGTGGAGATGTGAGGTGAGTCGACACCTTTTTGGGTGATGTGATGCGACTAGACACCATGGAGTGGAGATGTGAGGTGAGTCGACAAATTTTTGGGTGATTTGATGCGAGTAGACACCATGGAGTGGAGATGTGAGGTGAGTCGACACTTTTTTGGGTGATGTGATACGACTAGACACCATGGAGTGGAGATGTGAGGTGAGTCGACACGTTTTTGGGTGATTTGATGCGAGTAGACACCATGGAGTGGAGATGTGAGGTGAGTCGACACTTTTTTGGGTGATTTGATGCGAGTAGACACCATGGAGTGGAGATGTGAGGTGAGTCGACACTTTTTTGGGTGATGTGATGCGACTAGACACCATGGAGTGGAGATGTGAGGTGAGTCGACACTTTTTGGGTGATTTGATGTGAGTAGACACCATGGAGTGGAGATGTGAGGTGAGTCGACACCTTTTTGGGTGATGTGATGCGACTAGACACCATGGAGTGGAGATGTGAGGTGAGTCGACACTTTTTTGGGTGATTTGATGCGAGTAGACACCATGGAGTGGAGATGTGAGGTGAGTCGACACATTTTTGGGTGATGTGATGCGACTAGACACCATGGAGTGGAGATGTGAGGTGAGTCGACACTTTTTTGGGTGATGTGATGCGAGTAGACACCATGGAGTGGAGATGTGAGGTGAGTCGACACTTTTTTGGGTGATTTGATGCAAGTAGACACCATGGAGTGGAGATGTGAGATGAGTCGACACTTTTTTGGGTGATGTGATGCGACTAGACACCATGGAGTGGAGATGTGAGGTGAGTCGACACATTTTTGGGTGATGTGATGCGACTAGACACCATGGAGTGGAGATGTGAGGTGAGTCGACATTTTTTTGGGTGATTTGATGCGAGTATACACCATGGAGTGGAGATGTGAGGTGAGTCGACACTTTTTTGGGTGATGTGATGCGACTAGACACCATGGAGTGGAGATGTGAGGTGAGTCGACACTTTTTTGGGTGATGTGATGCGACTAGACACCATGGAGTGGAGATGTGAGGTGAGTCGACACTTTTTTGGGTGATTTGATGTGAGTAGACACCATGGAGTGGAGATGTGAGGTGAGTCGACACTTTTTTGGGTGATGTGATGTGACTAGACACCATGGAGTGGAGATGTGAGGTGAGTCGACACTTTTTTGGGTGATGTGATGCGAGTAGACACCATGGAGTGGAGATGTGAGGTGAGTCGACACTTTTTTGGGTGATGTGATGCGAGTAGATACCATGGAGTGGAGATGTGAGGTGAGTCGATATTTTTTTGGGTGATGTGATGCGAGTAGATACCATGGAGTGGAGATGTGAGGTGAGTCGACACTTTTTTGGGTGATTTGATGCGACTAGACACCATGGAGTGGAGATGTGAGGTGAGTCGACACTTTTTTGGGTGATTTGATGCAAGTAGACACCATGGAGTGGAGATGTGAGGTGAGTCGACACTTTTTTGGTGGATTTGATGCGAGTAGACACTATGGAGTGGAGATGTGAGATGAGTCGACATGTTTTTGGGTGATTTGATGCGAGTAGACACCATGGAGTGGAGATGTGAGGTGAGTCGACACTTTTTTGGGTGATGTGATGCGACTAGACACCATGGAGTGGAGATGTGAGGTGAGTCGACACTTTTTTGGGTGATTTGATGCGAGTAGACACCATGGAGTGGAGATGTGAGGTGAGTCGACACTTTTTTGGGTGATGTGATGCGACTAGATACCATGGAGTGGAGATGTGAGGTGAGTCGACACTTTTTTGGGTGATTTGATGCGAGTAGACACCATGGAGTGGAGATGTGAGGTGAGTCGACACTTTTTTGGGTGATTTGATGCGAGTAGACACCATGGAGTGGAGATGTGAGGTGAGTCGACACTTTTTTGGGTGATGTGATGCGACTAGACACCATGGAGTGAAGATGTGAGGTGAGTCGACACTTTTTTTGGTGATTTGATGCGAGTAGACACCATGGAGTGGAGATGTGAGGTGAGTCGACGCTTTTTTGGGTGATTTGATGCGAGTAGACACCATGGAGTGGAGATGTGAGGTGAGTCGACACTTTTTTGGGTGATGTGATGCGACTAGACACCATGGAGTGGAGATGTGAGGTGAGTCGACGCTTTTTTGGGTGATTTGATGCGAGTAGACACCATGGAGTGGAGATGTGAGGTGAGTCGACACTTTTTTGGGTGATTTGATGCGACTAGACACCATGGAGTGGAGATATGAGGTGAGTCGACACTTTTTTGGGTGATTTGATGCGACTAGACACCATGGAGTGGAGATGTGAGGTGAGTCGACACTTTTTTGGGTGATTTGATGCGAGTAGACACCATGGAGTGGAGATGTGAGGTGAGTCGACACTTTTTTGGTGGATTTGATGCGAGTAGACACCATGGAGTGGAGATGTGAGATGAGTCGACATGTTTTTGGGTGATTTGATGCGAGTAGACACCATGGAGTGGAGATGTGAGGTGAGTCGACACTTTTTTGGGTGATGTGATGCGACTAGACACCATGGAGTGGAGATGTGAGGTGAGTCGACACTTTTTTGGGTGATTTGATGCGAGTAGACACCATGGAGTGGAGATGTGAGGTGAGTCGACACTTTTTTGGGTGATGTGATGCGACTAGATACCATGGAGTGGAGATGTGAGGTGAGTCGACCCTTTTTTGGGTGATTTGATGCGAGTAGACACCATGGAGTGGAGATGTGAGGTGAGTCGACACTTTTTTGGGTGATTTGAAGCGAGTAGACACCATGGAGTGGAGATGTGAGGTGAGTCGACACTTTTTTGGGTGATGTGATGCGACTAGACACCATGGAGTGAAGATGTGAGGTGAGTCGACACTTTTTTTGGTGATTTGATGCGAGTAGACACCATGGAGTGGAGATGTGAGGTGAGTCGACGCTTTTTTGGGTGATTTGATGCGAGTAGACACCATGGAGTGGAGATGTGAGGTGAGTCGACACTTTTTTGGGTGATGTGATGCGACTAGACACCATGGAGTGGAGATGTGAGGTGAGTCGACGCTTTTTTGGGTGATTTGATGCGAGTAGACACCATGGAGTGGAGATGTGAGGTGAGTCGACACTTTTTTGGGTGATTTGATGCGACTAGACACCATGGAGTGGAGATGTGAGGTGAGTCGACACTTTTTTGGGTGATGTGATACGACTAGACACTTTGGAGTGGAGATGTGAGGTGAGTCGACACGTTTTTGGGTGATTTGATGCGAGTAGACACCATGGAGTGGAGATGTGAGGTGAGTCGACACTTTTTTGGGTGATTTGATGCGAGTAGACACCATGGAGTGGAGATGTGAGGTGAGTCGACACTTTTTTGGGTGATTTGATGCGAGTAGACACCATGGAGTGGAGATGTGAGGTGAGTCGACACTTTTTTGGGTGATGTGATGCGACTAGACACCATGGAGTGGAGATGTGAGATGAGTCGACACTTTTTTGGGTGATGTGATGCGAGTAGACACCATGGAGTGGAGATGTGAGGTGAGTCGACACTTTTTTTGGTGATGTGATGCGACTAGACACCATGGAGTGGAGATGTGAGGTGAGTCGACACTTTTTTGGGTGATGTGATGCGACTAGACACCATGGAGTGGAGATGTGAGGTGAGTCAACACTTTTTTGGGTGATTTGATGCGAGTAGACACAATGGAGTGGAGATGTGAGGTGAGTCGACACTTTTTTGGGTGATTTGATGCGAGTAGACACCATGGAGTGGAGATGTGAGGTGAGTCGACACTTTTTTGGGTGATGTGATGCGACTAGACACCATGGAGTGGAGATGTGAGGTGAGTCGACACTTTTTAGGGTGATTTGATGCGAGTAGACACCATGGAGTGGAGATGTGAGGTGAGTCGACACTTTTTTGGGTGATGTGATGCGACTAGACACCATGGAGTGGAGATGTGAGGTGAGTCGACACTTTTTTGGGTGATGTGATGCGACTAGACACCATGGAGTGGAGATGTGAGGTGAGTCGACACTTTTTTGGGTGATTTGATGCGAGTAGACACCATGGAGTGGAGATGTGAGGTGAGTCGACACTTTTTTGGGTGATTTGATGCGAGTAGACACCATGGAGTGGAGATGTGAGGTGAGTCGACACTTTTTTGGGTGATGTGATGCGACTAGACACCATGGAGTGGAGATGTGAGGTGAGTCGACACTTTTTGGGTGATTTGATGCGAGTAGACACCATGGAGTGGAGATGTGAGGTGAGTCGACACTTTTTTGGGTGATGTGATGCGACTAGACACCATGGAGTGGAGATGTGAGGTGAGTCGACACTTTTTTGGGTGATTTGATGCGAGTAGACACCATGGAGTGGAGATGTGAGGTGAGTCGACACTTTTTTGGGTGATGTGATGCGACTAGACACCATGGAGTGGAGATGTGAGGTGAGTCGACACTTTTTTGGGTGATGTGATGCGACTAGACATCATGGAGTGGAGATGTGAGGTAAGTCGACACTTTTTTGGGTGATTTGATGCGAGTAGACACCATGGAGTGGAGATGTGAGGTGAGTCGACACTTTTTTGGGTGATGTGATGCGAGTAGACACCATGGAGTGGAGATGTGAGGTGAGTTGACACTTTTTTGGGTGATTTGATGCGAGTAGACACCATGGAGTGGAGATGTGAGGTGAGTCGACACTTTTTTGGGTGATGTGATGCGACTAGACACCATGGAGTGGAGATGTGAGGTGAGTCGACACTTTTTTGGGTGATGTGATGCGACTAGACACCATGGAGTGGAGATGTGAGGTGAGTCGACACTTTTTTGGGTGATTTGATGTGAGTAGACACCATGGAGTGGAGATGTGAGGTGAGTCGACACTTATTTGGGTGATGTGATGCGACTAGACACCATGGAGTGGAGATGTGAGGTGAGTCGACACTTTTTTGGGTGATTTGATGCGACTAGACACCATGGAGTGGAGATGTGAGGTGAGTCGACACTTTTTTGGTGGATTTGATGCGAGAAGACACCATGGAGTGGAGATGTGAGGTGAGTCGACACTTTTTTGGGTGATGTGATGCGACTAGACACCATGGAGTGGAGATGTGAGGTGAGTCGACACTTTTTTGGGTGATGTGATGAGACTAGACACCATGGAGTGGAGATGTGAGGTGAGTCGACCCTTTTTTGGGTGATTTGATGCGAGTAGACACCATGGAGTGGAGATGTGAGGTGAGTCGACACTTTTTTGGGTGATGTGATGCGACTAGATACCATGGAGTGGAGATGTGAGGTGAGTCGACACTTTTTTGGTTAATTTGATGCGAGTAGACACTATGGAGTGGAGATGTGAGGTGAGTCGACACGTTTTTGGGTGATTTGATGCGAGTAGACACCATGGAGTGGAGATGTGAGGTGAGTCGACACTTTTTTGGGTGATGTGATGCGACTAGACACCATGGAGTGAAGATGTGAGGTGAGTCGACACTTTTTTGGGTGATTTGATGCGAGTAGACACCATGGAGTGGAGATGTGAGGTGAGTCGACGCTTTTTTGGGTGATTTGATGCGAGTAGACACCCTGGAGTTGAGATGTGAGGTGAGTCGACACTTTTTTGGGTGATGTGATGCGACTAGACACCATGGAGTGGAGATGTGAGGTGAGTCAACACTTTTTTGGGTGATTTGATGCGAGTAGACACCATGGAGTGGAGATGTGAGGTGAGTCGACACTTTTTTGGGTGATGTGATACGACTAGACACCATGGAGTGGAGATGTGAGGTGAGTCGACACGTTTTTGGGTGATTTGATGCGAGTAGACACCATGGAGTGGAGATGTGAGGTGAGTCGACACTTTTTTGGGTGATTTGATGCGAGTAGACACCATGGAGTGGAGATGTGAGGTGAGTCGACACTTTTTTGGGTGATGTGATGCGACTAGACACCATGGAGTGGAGATGTGAGGTGAGTCGACACTTGTTGGGTGATTTGATGTGAGTAGACACCATGGAGTGGAGATGTGAGGTGAGTCGACACCTTTTTGGGTGATGTGATGCGACTAGACACCATGGAGTGGAGATGTGAGGTGAGTCGACACTTTTTTGGGTGATTTGATGCGAGTAGACACCATGGAGTGGAGATGTGAGGTGAGTCGACACATTTTTGGGTGATGTGATGCGACTAGACACCATGGAGTGGAGATGTGAGGTGAGTCGACACTTTTTTGGGTGATGTGATGCGAGTAGACACCATGGAGTGGAGATGTGAGGTGAGTCGACACTTTTTTGGGTGATTTGATGCAAGTAGACACCATGGAGTGGAGATGTGAGATGAGTCGACACTTTTTTGGGTGATGTGATGCGACTAGACACCATGGAGTGGAGATGTGAGGTGAGTCGACACATTTTTGGGTGATGTGATGCGACTAGACACCATGGAGTGGAGATGTGAGGTGAGTCGACATTTTTTTGGGTGATTTGATGCGAGTATACACCATGGAGTGGAGATGTGAGGTGAGTCGACACTTTTTTGGGTGATGTGATGCGACTAGACACCATGGAGTGGAGATGTGAGGTGAGTCGACACTTTTTTGGGTGATGTGATGCGACTAGACACCATGGAGTGGAGATGTGAGGTGAGTCGACACTTTTTTGGGTGATTTGATGTGAGTAGACACCATGGAGTGGAGATGTGAGGTGAGTCGACACCTTTTTGGGTGATGTGATGTGACTAGACACCATGGAGTGGAGATGTGAGGTGAGTCGACACTTTTTTGGGTGATGTGATGCGAGTAGACACCATGGAGTGGAGATGTGAGGTGAGTCGACACTTTTTTGGGTGATGTGATGCGAGTAGATACCATGGAGTGGAGATGTGAGGTGAGTCGATATTTTTTTGGGTGATGTGATGCGAGTAGATACCATGGAGTGGAGATGTGAGGTGAGTCGACACTTTTTTGGGTGATTTGATGCGACTAGACACCATGGAGTGGAGATGTGAGGTGAGTCGACACTTTTTTGGGTGATTTGATGCAAGTAGACACCATGGAGTGGAGATGTGAGGTGAGTCGACACTTTTTTGGTGGATTTGATGCGAGTAGACACCATGGAGTGGAGATGTGAGATGAGTCGACATGTTTTTGGGTGATTTGATGCGAGTAGACACCATGGAGTGGAGATGTGAGGTGAGTCGACACTTTTTTGGGTGATGTGATGCGACTAGACACCATGGAGTGGAGATGTGAGGTGAGTCGACACTTTTTTGGGTGATTTGATGCGAGTAGACACCATGGAGTGGAGATGTGAGGTGAGTCGACACTTTTTTGGGTGATGTGATGCGACTAGATACCATGGAGTGGAGATGTGAGGTGAGTCGACACTTTTTTGGGTGATTTGATGCGAGTAGACACCATGGAGTGGAGATGTGAGGTGAGTCGACACTTTTTTGGGTGATTTGATGCGAGTAGACACCATGGAGTGGAGATGTGAGGTGAGTCGACACTTTTTTGGGTGATGTGATGCGACTAGACACCATGGAGTGAAGATGTGAGGTGAGTCGACACTTTTTTTGGTGATTTGATGCGAGTAGACACCATGGAGTGGAGATGTGAGGTGAGTCGACGCTTTTTTGGGTGATTTGATGCGAGTAGACACCATGGAGTGGAGATGTGAGGTGAGTCGACACTTTTTTGGGTGATGTGATGCGACTAGACACCATGGAGTGGAGATGTGAGGTGAGTCGACGCTTTTTTGGGTGATTTGATGCGAGTAGACACCATGGAGTGGAGATGTGAGGTGAGTCGACACTTTTTTGGGTGATTTGATGCGACTAGACACCATGGAGTGGAGATATGAGGTGAGTCGACACTTTTTTGGGTGATTTGATGCGACTAGACACCATGGAGTGGAGATGTGAGGTGAGTCGACACTTTTTTGGGTGATTTGATGCGAGTAGACACCATGGAGTGGAGATGTGAGGTGAGTCGACACGTTTTTGGTGGATTTGATGCGAGTAGACACCATGGAGTGGAGATGTGAGATGAGTCGACATGTTTTTGGGTGATTTGATGCGAGTAGACACCATGGAGTGGAGATGTGAGGTGAGTCGACACTTTTTTGGGTGATGTGATGCGACTAGACACCATGGAGTGGAGATGTGAGGTGAGTCGACACTTTTTTGGGTGATTTGATGCGAGTAGACACCATGGAGTGGAGATGTGAGGTGAGTCGACACTTTTTTGGGTGATGTGATGCGACTAGATACCATGGAGTGGAGATGTGAGGTGAGTCGACCCTTTTTTGGGTGATTTGATGCGAGTAGACACCATGGAGTGGAGATGTGAGGTGAGTCGACACTTTTTTGGGTGATTTGATGCGAGTAGACACCATGGAGTGGAGATGTGAGGTGAGTCGACACTTTTTTGGGTGATGTGATGCGACTAGACACCATGGAGTGAAGATGTGAGGTGAGTCGACACTTTTTTTGGTGATTTGATGCGAGTAGACACCATGGAGTGGAGATGTGAGGTGAGTCGACGCTTTTTTGGGTGATTTGATGCGAGTAGACACCATGGAGTGGAGATGTGAGGTGAGTCGACACTTTTTTGGGTGATGTGATGCGACTAGACACCATGGAGTGGAGATGTGAGGTGAGTCGACGCTTTTTTGGGTGATTTGATGCGAGTAGACACCATGGAGTGGAGATGTGAGGTGAGTCGACACTTTTTTGGGTGATTTGATGCGACTAGACACCATGGAGTGGAGATATGAGGTGAGTCGACACTTTTTTGGGTGATTTGATGCGACTAGACACCATGGAGTGGAGATGTGAGGTGAGTCGACACTTTTTTGGGTGATTTGATGCGAGTAGACACCATGGAGTGGAGATGTGAGGTGAGTCGACATGTTTTTGGGTGATTTGATGCGAGTAGACACCATGGAGTGGAGATGTGAGGTGAGTCGACACTTTTTTGGGTGATGTGATGCGACTAGACACCATGGAGTGGAGATGTGAGGTGAGTCGACACTTTTTTGGGTGATTTGATGCGAGTAGACACCATGGAGTGGAGATGTGAGGTGAGTCGACACTTTTTTGGGTGATGTGATGCGACTAGATACCATGGAGTGGAGATGTGAGGTGAGTCGACCCTTTTTTGGGTGATTTGATGCGAGTAGACACCATGGAGTGGAGATGTGAGGTGAGTCGACACTTTTTTGGGTGATTTGATGCGAGTAGACACCATGGAGTGGAGATGTGAGGTGAGTCGACACTTTTTTGGGTGATGTGATGCGACTAGACACCATGGAGTGAAGATGTGAGGTGAGTCGACACTTTTTTTGGTGATTTGATGCGAGTAGACACCATGGAGTGGAGATGTGAGGTGAGTCGACGCTTTTTTGGGTGATTTGATGCGAGTAGACACCATGGAGTGGAGATGTGAGGTGAGTCGACACTTTTTTGGGTGATGTGATGCGACTAGACACCATGGAGTGGAGATGTGAGGTGAGTCGACACTTTTTTGGGTGATGTGATGCGACTAGATACCATGGAGTGGAGATGTGAGGTGAGTCGACACTTTTTTGGGTGATTTGATGCGAGTAGACACCATGGAGTGGAGATGTGAGGTGAGTCGACACTTTTTTGGGTGATTTGATGCGAGTAGACACCATGGAGTGGAGATGTGAGGTGAGTCGACACTTTTTTGGGTGATGTGATGCGACTAGACACCATGGAGTGAAGATGTGAGGTGAGTCGACACTTTTTTTGGTGATTTGATGCGAGTAGACACCATGGAGTGGAGATGTGAGGTGAGTCGACGCTTTTTTGGGTGATTTGATGCGAGTAGACACCATGGAGTGGAGATGTGAGGTGAGTCGACACTTTTTTGGGTGATGTGATGCGACTAGACACCATGGAGTGGAGATGTGAGGTGAGTCGACGCTTTTTTGGGTGATTTGATGCGAGTAGACACCATGGAGTGGAGATGTGAGGTGAGTCGACACTTTTTTGGGTGATTTGATGCGACTAGACACCATGGAGTGGAGATATGAGGTGAGTCGACACTTTTTTGGGTGATTTGATGCGACTAGACACCATGGAGTGGAGATGTGAGGTGAGTCGACACTTTTTTGGGTGATTTGATGCGAGTAGACACCATGGAGTGGAGATGTGAGGTGAGTCGACACGTTTTTGGTGGATTTGATGCGAGTAGACACCATGGAGTGGAGATGTGAGATGAGTCGACATGTTTTTGGGTGATTTGATGCGAGTAGACACCATGGAGTGGAGATGTGAGGTGAGTCGACACTTTTTTGGGTGATGTGATGCGACTAGACACCATGGAGTGGAGATGTGAGGTGAGTCGACACTTTTTTGGGTGATTTGATGCGAGTAGACACCATGGAGTGGAGATGTGAGGTGAGTCGACACTTTTTTGGGTGATGTGATGCGACTAGATACCATGGAGTGGAGATGTGAGGTGAGTCGACCCTTTTTTGGGTGATTTGATGCGAGTAGACACCATGGAGTGGAGATGTGAGGTGAGTCGACACTTTTTTGGGTGATTTGATGCGAGTAGACACCATGGAGTGGAGATGTGAGGTGAGTCGACACTTTTTTGGGTGATGTGATGCGACTAGACACCATGGAGTGAAGATGTGAGGTGAGTCGACACTTTTTTTGGTGATTTGATGCGAGTAGACACCATGGAGTGGAGATGTGAGGTGAGTCGACGCTTTTTTGGGTGATTTGATGCGAGTAGACACCATGGAGTGGAGATGTGAGGTGAGTCGACACTTTTTTGGGTGATGTGATGCGACTAGACACCATGGAGTGGAGATGTGAGGTGAGTCGACGCTTTTTTGGGTGATTTGATGCGAGTAGACACCATGGAGTGGAGATGTGAGGTGAGTCGACACTTTTTTGGGTGATTTGATGCGACTAGACACCATGGAGTGGAGATGTGAGGTGAGTCGACACTTTTTTGGGTGATGTGATACGACTAGACACTTTGGAGTGGAGATGTGAGGTGAGTCGACACGTTTTTGGGTGATTTGATGCGAGTAGACACCATGGAGTGGAGATGTGAGGTGAGTCGACACTTTTTTGGGTGATTTGATGCGAGTAGACACCATGGAGTGGAGATGTGAGGTGAGTCGACACTTTTTTGGGTGATTTGATGCGAGTAGACACCATGGAGTGGAGATGTGAGGTGAGTCGACACTTTTTTGGGTGATGTGATGCGACTAGACACCATGGAGTGGAGATGTGAGATGAGTCGACACTTTTTTGGGTGATGTGATGCGAGTAGACACCATGGAGTGGAGATGTGAGGTGAGTCGACACTTTTTTTGGTGATGTGATGCGACTAGACACCATGGAGTGGAGATGTGAGGTGAGTCGACACTTTTTTGGGTGATGTGATGCGACTAGACACCATGGAGTGGAGATGTGAGGTGAGTCAACACTTTTTTGGGTGATTTGATGCGAGTAGACACAATGGAGTGGAGATGTGAGGTGAGTCGACACTTTTTTGGGTGATTTGATGCGAGTAGACACCATGGAGTGGAGATGTGAGGTGAGTCGACACTTTTTTGGGTGATGTGATGCGACTAGACACCATGGAGTGGAGATGTGAGGTGAGTCGACACTTTTTAGGGTGATTTGATGCGAGTAGACACCATGGAGTGGAGATGTGAGGTGAGTCGACACTTTTTCGGGTGATGTGATGCGACTAGACACCATGGAGTGCAGATGTGAGGTGAGTCGACACTTTTTTGGGTGATTTGATGCGAGTAGACACCATGGAGTGGAGATGTGAGGTGAGTCGACACTTTTTTGGGTGATGTGATGCGACTAGACACCATGGAGTGGAGATGTGAGGTGAGTCGACACTTTTTTGGGTGATGTGATGCGACTAGACATCATGGAGTGGAGATGTGAGGTAAGTCGACACTTTTTTGGGTGATTTGATGCGAGTAGACACCATGGAGTGGAGATGTGAGGTGAGTCGACACTTTTTTGGGTGATGTGATGCGAGTAGACACCATGGAGTGGAGATGTGAGGTGAGTTGACACTTTTTTGGGTGATTTGATGCGAGTAGACACCATGGAGTGGAGATGTGAGGTGAGTCGACACTTTTTTGGGTGATGTGATGCGACTAGACACCATGGAGTGGAGATGTGAGGTGAGTCGACACTTTTTTGGGTGATGTGATGCGACTAGACACCATGGAGTGGAGATGTGAGGTGAGTCGACACTTTTTTGGGTGATTTGATGTGAGTAGACACCATGGAGTGGAGATGTGAGGTGAGTCGACACTTTTTTGGGTGATGTGATGCGACTAGACACCATGGAGTGGAGATGTGAGGTGAGTCGACACTTTTTTGGGTGATTTGATGCGACTAGACACCATGGAGTGGAGATGTGAGGTGAGTCGACACTTTTTTGGTGGATTTGATGCGAGAAGACACCATGGAGTGGAGATGTGAGGTGAGTCGACACTTTTTTGGGTGATGTGATGCGACTAGACACCATGGAGTGGAGATGTGAGGTGAGTCGACACTTTTTTGGGTGATGTGATGAGACTAGACACCATGGAGTGGAGATGTGAGGTGAGTCGACCCTTTTTTGGGTGATTTGATGCGAGTAGACACCATGGAGTGGAGATGTGAGGTGAGTCGACACTTTTTTGGGTGATGTGATGCGACTAGATACCATGGAGTGGAGATGTGAGGTGAGTCGACACTTTTTTGGTTAATTTGATGCGAGTAGACACTATGGAGTGGAGATGTGAGGTGAGTCGACACGTTTTTGGGTGATTTGATGCGAGTAGACACCATGGAGTGGAGATGTGAGGTGAGTCGACACTTTTTTGGGTGATGTGATGCGACTAGACACCATGGAGTGAAGATGTGAGGTGAGTCGACACTTTTTTGGGTGATTTGATGCGAGTAGACACCATGGAGTGGAGATGTGAGGTGAGTCGACGCTTTTTTGGGTGATTTGATGCGAGTAGACACCCTGGAGTTGAGATGTGAGGTGAGTCGACACTTTTTTGGGTGATGTGATGCGACTAGACACCATGGAGTGGAGATGTGAGGTGAGTCAACACTTTTTTGGGTGATTTGATGCGAGTAGACACCATGGAGTGGAGATGTGAGGTGAGTCGACACTTTTTTGGGTGATTTGATGCGAGTAGACACCATGGAGTGGAGATGTGAGGTGAGTCGACACTTTTTTGGGTGATGTGATGCGACTAGACACCATGGAGTGGAGATGTGAGGTGAGTCGACACTTTTTAGGGTGATTTGATGCGAGTAGACACCATGGAGTGGAGATGTGAGGTGAGTCGACACTTTTTCGGGTGATGTGATGCGACTAGACACCATGGAGTGGAGATGTGAGGTGAGTCGACACATTTTTGGGTGATTTGATGCGAGTAGACACCATGGAGTGGAGATGTGAGGTGAGTCGAAACTTTTTTGGGTGATGTGATGCGACTAGACACCATGGAGTGGAGATGTGAGGTGAGTCGACACTTTTTTGGTGGATTTGATGCGAGTAGACACCATGGAGTGGAGATGTGAGGTGAGTCGACACTTTTTTGGGTGATGTGATGCGACTAGACACCATGGAGTGGAGATGTGAGGTGAGTCGACACTTTTTTGGGTGATTTGATGCGAGTAGACACCATGGAGTGGAGATGTGAGGTGAGTCGACACTTTTTTGGGTGATGTGATGCGAGTAGACACCATGGAGTGGAGATGTGAGGTGAGTCGACAGTTTTTTGGGTGATTTGATGCGAGTAGACACCATGGAGTGGAGATGTGAGGTGAGTCGACACTTTTTTGGGTGATGTGATGCGACTAGACACCATGGAGTGGAGATGTGAGGTGTGTCGACACTTTTTTGGGTGATGTGATGCGACTAGACACCATGGAGTGGAGATGTGAGGTGTGTCGACACTTTTTTGGGTGATGTGATGCGACTAGACACCATGGAGTGGAGATGTGAGGTGAGTCGACACTTTTTTGGGTGATTTGATGTGAGTAGACACCATGGAGTGGAGATGTGAGGTGAGTCGACACTATTTTGGGTGATGTGATGCGAGTAGACACCATGGAGTGGAGATGTGAGGTGAGTCGACACTTTTTTGGGTGATTTGATGCGAGTAGACACCATGGAGTGGAGATGTGAGGTGAGTCGACACTTTTTTGGTGGATTTGATGCGAGTAGACACCATGGAGTGGAGATGTGAGGTGAGTCGACACTTTTTTGGGCGATGTGATGCGACTAGACACCATGGAGTGGAGATGTGAGGTGAGTCGACACTTTTTTGGGTGATGTGATGCGACTAGACACCATGGAGTGGAGATGTGAGGTGAGTCGACACTTTTTTGGGTGATTTGATGCGAGTAGACACCATGGAGTGGAGATGTGAGGTGAGTCGACACTTTTTTGGGTGATGTGATGCGACTAGATACCATGGAGTGGAGATGTGAGGTGAGTCGACACTTTTTTGGGTGATTTGATGCGAGTAGACACCATGGAGTGGAGATGTGAGGTGAGTCGACACTTTTTTGGGTGATTTGATGCGAGTAGACACCATGGAGTGGAGATGTGAGGTGAGTCGACACTTTTTTGGGTGATGTGATGCGACTAGACACCATGGAGTGAAGATGTGAGGTGAGTCGACACTTTTTTGGGTGATTTGATGCGAGTAGACACCATGGAGTGGAGATGTGAGGTGAGTCGACGCTTTTTTGGGTGATTTGATGCGACTAGACACCATGGAGTGGAGATGTGGGGTGAGTCGACACTTTTTTGGGTGATTTGATGTGAGTAGACACCATGGAGTGGAGATGTGAGGTGAGTCGACACTTTTTTGGGTGATGTGATGCGACTAGACACCATGGAGTGGAGATGTGAGGTGAGTCGACACTTTTTTGGGTGATTTGATGCGAGTAGACACCATGGAGTGGAGATGTGAGGTGAGTCGACACTTTTTTGGGTGATTTGATGCGAGTAGACACCATGGAGTGGAGATGTGAGGTGAGTCGACACTTTTTTGGGTGATGTGATGCGACTAGACACCATGGAGTGGAGATGTGAGGTGAGTCGACACTTTTTTGGTGGATTTGATGCGAGTAGACACCATGGAGTGGAGATGTGAGGTGAGTCGACACTTTTTTGGGTGATGTGATGCGAGTAGACACCATGGAGTGGAGATGTGAGGTGAGTCGACACTTTTTTGGGTGATTTGATGCGAGTAGACACCATGGAGTGGAGATGTGAGGTGAGTCGACACTTTTTTGGTGGATTTGATGCGAGTAGACACCATGGAGTGGAGATGTGAGGTGAGTCGACACTTTTTTGGGTGATGTGATGCGACTAGACACCATGGAGTGGAGATGTGAGGTGAGTCGACACTTTTTTGGGTGATTTGATGCGACTAGACACCATGGAGTGGAGATGTGAGGTGAGTCGACACTTTTTTGGGTGATGTGATGCGACTAGATACCATGGAGTGGAGATGTGAGGTGAGTCGACACTTTTTTGGGTGATTTGATGCGAGTAGACACCATGGAGTGGAGATGTGAGGTGAGTCGACACTTTTTTGGGTGATGTGATGCGACTAGACACCATGGAGTGAAGATGTGAGGTGAGTGGACACTTTTTTGGGTGATTTGATGCGAGTAGACACCATGGAGTGGAGATGTGAGGTGAGTCGACGCTTTTTTGGGTGATTTGATGCGACTAGACACCATGGAGTGGAGATGTGAGGTGAGTCGACACTTTTTTGGGTGATGTGATGCGACTAGACACCATGGAGTGGAGATGTGAGGTGAGTCGACACTTTTTTGGGTGATTTGATGTGAGTAGACACCATGGAGTGGAGATGTGAGGTGAGTCGACACTTTTTTGGGTGATGTGATGCGACTAGACACCATGGAGTGGAGATGTGAGGTGAGTCGACACTTTTTTGGGTGATGTGATGCGACTAGACACCATGGAGTGGAGATGTGAGGTGAGTCGACACTTTTTTGGGTGATTTGATGCGAGTAGACACCATGGAGTGGAGATGTGAGGTGAGTCAACACTTTTTTGGGTGATTTGATGCGAGTAGACACCATGGAGTGGAGATGTGAGGTGAGTCGACACTTTTTTGGGTGATGTGATACGACTAGATGGAGTGGAGATGTGAGGTGAGTCGACACGTTTTTGTGTGATTTGATGCGAGTAGACACCATGGAGTGGAGATGTGAGGTGAGTCAACACTTTTTTGGGTGATTTGATGTGAGTAGACACCATGGAGTGGAGATGTGAGGTGAGTCGACACTTTTTTGGGTGATGTGATACGACTAGACACCATGGAGTGGAGATGTGAGGTGAGTCGACACGTTTTTGTGTGATTTGATGCGAGTAGACACCATGGAGTGGAGATGTGAGGTGAGTCGACACTTTTTTGGGTGATTTGATGCGAGTAGACAACATGGAGTGGAGATGTGAGGTGAGTCGACACTTTTTTGGGTGATTTGATGCGAGTAGACACCATGGAGTGGAGATGTGAGGTGAGTCGACACTTTTTTGGGTGATTTGATGCGAGTAGACACCATGGAGTGGAGATGTGAGGTGAGTCGACACTTTTTTGGGTGATGTGATGCGACTAGACACCATGGAGTGGAGATGTGAGGTGAGTCGACACTTCTTTGGGTGATGTGATGCGACTAGACACCATGGAGTGGAGATGTGAGGTGAGTCCACACTTTTTTGGGTGATGTGATGCGACTAGACACCATGGAGTGGAGATGTGAGGTGAGTCGACACTTTTTTGGGTGATTTGATGCGAGTAGACACCATAGAGTGGAGATGTGAGGTGAGTCGACACTTTTTTGGGTGATGTGATGCGACTAGATACCATGGAGTGGAGATGTGAGGTGAGTCGACACTTTTTTGGGTAATTTGATGCGAGTAGACACCATGGAGTGGAGATGTGAGGTGAGTCGACGCCTTTTTGGGTGATCTGATGCGAGTAGACACCATAAAGTGGAGATGTGAGGTGAGTCGACACTTTTTTGGGTGATTTGATGCGAGTAGACACCATGGAGTGGAGATGTGAGGTGAGTCAACACTTTTTTGGGTGATTTGATGCGAGTAGACACCATGGAGTGGAGATGTGAGGTGAGTCGACACTTTTTTGGGTGATGTGATGCGACTAGACACCATGGAGTGGAGATGTGAGGTGAGTCGACACTTTTTTGGGTGATTTGATGCGAGTAGACACCATGGAGTGGAGATGTGAGGTGAGTCGACACTTTTTTGGTGGATTTGATGCGAGTAGACACCATGGAGTGGAGATGTGAGGTGAGTCGACACTTTTTTGGGTGATGTGATGCGACTAGACACCATGGAGTGGAGATTGTTATAGTCTGCAGTCCACTTAGGGGTCGCGGATGCCCATGAAACCGCCTAAGCAGAATCTGACGTCTTCAAACCGCCTCTGTTCAAAACGCCGTCACGATCAGCTCCGAGAACATATGAGGCTGAAACTTGGACAGCGGTTAGCCTTAGATGTCCGCTTTCCAACGGTATATTACTTGCTATTATCAGAGGTGTGTGCACTACGCAGTGAACGAAAACGTAAGCTCGGCTGAAAAAACGTGTATTCTCATTGATGCAAGGAAGAGGTGAGTACAACATTGCCTAGGGGACTCATAAGGGGTTGGGTCATCCTGGGAACTCAGAGAAGGTTGAGTCCTAGGGGAGAAAGGCTAGAGAAGAATGGGAAACGTCCTAGCTAGGTCAGCAAAGCCAACCACACTTGGATGTTCAGAGCTGTACTCAAGGCTACCAATAGTGAGTCAAGCCAACATGAGTCAGCTTGTCTTCCCACTTGCACCCTCTTGCAAGTTGCTTCCAGGAAGACCACACTTCTCAAAAGGAGGGTTATAGAGTCCCACTTGACCACCTGTACTTCTTGTCTCATTCTCTGTCCCTGCACCATTGGCATGACAACAATGAAAGGGTGGCAAGGGAAATGCTGCCAACAGTGCACCATGACTACGGAACAGTGAATTTCGGCAGCTGTCACGCAATTCTCAGATGTTGGATCGTTCTGAAACTTGGTGACCACTTGCACAGCAGGGCAAAGGACTGCCAGACCGAATTTCAGACCAATCAGATCTCAGTAGACGAGTCAGCAGCCGAAATGGTGAACTCGGGTGTTACCAAAAAGGAGTAACACACACTTCCGGGATGCCATAAGTCTTGAAACATAAAATGTTGTCATGCCTTGGTAACTGCTTGAAAAACTCTGAAATTTTGAGGGTTTGAAGAAAACGTGTTGAACAACCTCCCCACAAAATTCCAGAAGCTGAGCAGGCTTGTAGGCCGAATGGGAGTGCGATGACCGTGCCACTGTAATGTGTTGGCACAACAAACTCCCCCTCATCGTGCTCTCATTCATCCCTTAGCTGCTCCCTGAAGCTGCCTCCCTTAGTTGAAGGACATGCCACACAAGGTGGCGCAGGTCCAATGCTGATGCTCTGCAAGCCACTTCGTCAAAAAATCTGCAGGTTGCTTGGTAGTGTTGATGTAGTGCAAGGAGACCGTGCCCTTCTTCACCTCCTTCCTCACCCAATGCCATTTGATATGCATGTGCTTGTTCAGCCCATGGAGCACAGCATTGCGAGCCATTGCAATTGCTCCTTGGCTGTCACAAAACACAGGTGTAGGACCCTCTTGCTCCTGCCCCAACTCCTCAAGCAACCTCCTCATCCAAACCACCTCCTTCACCCCATGAAACAACGCCATGTACTCGCTCTCCGTTGATGAGTGAGCTATCTCCCCTTGCTTCTTAGACTTCCAGCTCACTGGACTCCCTCCAACACAGCATACATAGCCACCGTGGGATGTTGCATCACTGATGTCACTTGCCCAGGTAGCATCGGTGAAGCACGAGAGGTACAAGTGTCCACGCCTTGCAGGTGCACCGGTCTTCGTGCTCACCTCCTCCACTCCCTTTTGCTTCAGCTGCCCATGCACTGAATATTGCAGCCCCACCCTTGAGGTTGCCATGCAGTACCTCACCAGCCTCTCTGCTGCATCAAGGTGCTCTTGAAGGGGCCTAGACACCACACGAGCCAGCTGCGAAACCGCGAATGAAATATCGGGGCGAGTGTTGACCGAAGCATACATCAAGCTCCCCACCATTGACTGGAACCGACGCTGCAACTCGGGCTCCAACACCTCACCCTCCTCTTCATCAAGGTGTAGCTGAAATCCTGAGGGTAGTGGAGTCTTTACACTCCTCCCTTCCTCCAGCCCATACCTCTCCCCCATGGCTGCAAGGTACTTGTGTTGGTGAAGCCTCAACCATCCCTTCACCTCGTCCCGCTCCACGTGAAGACCAAGGTAATACCCCACTGGTCCAAGGGCCTTGCATTGAAAGGTCTCCTTCAGCTTCCCTTGCACCTCCTTGATCCTCTCCAGGGATGGAGAGAATAGGAGAATGTCATCGACGTAGACAAGGAGAAACACTTTCTCCTCATCCCCCTCGGTTATGAAGAGACTCTCGTCGCACCCGCTAACTTTGAAGCCAAGAGCCTCCAACGCCTCCACCAGCCTTGCATACCAGCACCTTGGAGCTTGTTTGAGGCCATAGATGGCCTTGTTGAGCCTGCAAACACGTCCGCTCCCATCGTCGTACCCCTCTGGCTGCTTCATGTAAATCTCCTCATCTACCACGCCATAGAGGAAAGCCGTCTTCACATCCATTTGCTCCACTTTCCAACCACAAACGGCAGCTGCTGCCAGCAACACCCGGAGCGTAGGAGCCTTGGCAACAGGAGCAAACACCTCCTTAAAGTCAACCCCCTCCCTCTGCTGGAAACCCTTGATCACAAGTCTTGTTTTGCGCCTCTCCAACTTCCCCTCCGCATCGGTCTTCACACGTAATATCCACGTGCAATCCAATGCCTTTCTTCCCGGGGGCAGATTGGTGAGGGTCCACGTTCCATTCTCCATGAGGCTCTTAAACTCATCCTCCCTTGAAGCCAACCAAGCCTCTCGATCATCTCCAGCAAGTGCTTCCTCCATCGAAGCCGGTTCATGAGGTAAGTTGACACCGAAGCAACAAATCTGCTCCATCTCTCCCTCGGCTCCCTTCTCCTCAACATCTTCCTCCTCCTGGACCAGCAATGCCTTGGGACCCCCAAGCCTTTCATACTTGAGGAAATCCCTTGGGTGAGCAGCTCTCTTGGGCCTCTCCTTGGCTGCACTCTCCTTAGCTCCACCACGGACAGCACCACGCTTCCCTTGGGTTGTCCGCCTTGGTGGAAGAGTAGGGGATGGTGTAGGCTGCTGCACCTCCTCCTCGGCATCACCTCTCTCAGCTACAGGGGCCTTCTCTTGCTGCAACACTCCCTCCACCTCTGCTGCCTCCCCTTCAGCACCTCCCAAGTCATGTGACACCTCCGTTACCTCTGAAGACGAAGACAACTCGATGGGAATGAAGAGTGGGTCATTCGTTCCCACCTCTATTCCGAGCGGAATGGTGACCTTGCTCCTCCCTCGCTCCAACCACTCCTTGAACATGAGCCCCTCCATGAACTTGGCATCTCTGGTGGTGAAGATGGTGTTGGCTATTGGGTCCCACATGAGCCACCCCTTGCTCCCTTGTGCAAGTCCCAAATGAACAGCCCACACCGCCGCCGCTTGAAGCTTGTCACGCTTTTCCTTAGGGACGTGCACGAGTCCCATGCACCCAAAGACTCGAAGCATATCCACCAGAGGCTTCTTGCCCCTCCATTTCTCCATAGGGACCCAATGCTGCCCTCCCACATGAGTCAATACTCGGTTCTTGATGACGGTGGCATGGCGAATAGCGAGGGGCCAGAACCGTAAGGGTAGACCCGAGTCTACCAAAATCGTTCTCCCGCCCTCCAAGATGGTCCGGTTCGCTCTCTCTGCCACGCCATTGGATTGAGGGGTGTAGGCCGTGGTGAGCTGCTGCTTGATGCCATGCCGCTTCAGCCAGCTCCGGAACTCCGCTCCCAAGAACTCCCCACCACGGTCACTACGTATCGCCTTCACCCGCTTGCCGCTCTCTCGCTCCACCATGGGCAGCCACTCTTCAATGATGACCCTTGCAGCATCACTCTTCTTTGCAAGTGGAAAGGACCAGGTGAGCCTTGTGTTGTCATCCACCATGGTCATAGAATACAGGGCCCCACCATCTCCCTTCACCTTCATGGGTCCCACGAGATCCACATGCACGAGCTCCACCGGGTCACTCGACTTCCCCTCCACCGAATGGAAGGGAAACCGTGAAAACTTGCTGGTCAAGCAAGTCTCACAAGATCCCACCTCCTTGGGCTCCCCCTTTATCCTCAGCCCCTTGACTCTTTCCTCCTTAAACAGCTGCTGCAACTGAGGTAGCGCCACGTGGCCAAAGCGACGGTGTGCGGTGAGCCAATCCGTCTCACCCGTGCTAGGAGTTACACTTGGAAGCGCAGCCCCTCCATGCCCAAGGAGCCCACCATCACTGTCATCACCACCCCCTCCATTGTCCACGTGGTTAACACGCCCTCCTCTCACATCTCCAGCAGCCAAGCGCGCAGCCGCCTCCTTCCATGGCAGCACCGGTATCTCCCACATGGACCGGTGCATGTCCTTGCCGCCTCGGAGGTCCCACAACACGCGCCCATCCAGAGTTGCCTTGAAAACCTTTGTGCCCAACATCTCCATCTTCATTCCTGCCTCACTTAGGGCCTTGGTAGAGAGGAGGTTGGCACACAATCCAGGAACAAGGAGAACACGCTTCAGCCCCACAAGCCTCCCATCCGCACCCATGAACATAGCTCTCCCCTCGCCACGCACGGGTACAACTTGGCCGGTGGCTGAAACGACGGTGGCTGCCTTTGATGGCCTAACTTCATCCAGTAGATCCTCTCGGTTGGTCATGGTCATGAAGGCTCCCGTATCGATGACCCAATGGGAGGAGCGGTGAAGAGCAATCTTGCTGGCCGGCACAACCATGTCCTCGGGGCACGCCTCCCCTACATGGTAGAACATGCCGCCGTATCCGCCAGCACCTCCTTCGCCCTCCTCACTGCCCATGCCTTCTCCCATAGCTCCATGAACACCCTTGGAGCCCTCAATTGATGGCTGACCAGGCCTCCAACCGTCAGGTAGCTTGCGGCACTTGAACCATGGGTGCCCTTCCACATGGCAATACCAACACTTGCCGCCACACCGCTTGCCTCCCTTGTTGCCACGCTTCCCTCCCGAATGCTGCTCCCCTCCAGAGCCTTCCTTGGCCTTCCCTTTCTTGCTGCCACGCCCCTTGAAGCCCTTCATGCCATAGGCAGAGCCTCCACCTTCACCGGCAGCGGCGGTCAGCTCCTTCCTCCGAAACTCCTCTTGAAGAACTTGTGCGCGAATCCACTCAAGGGACCACGAGTCCTTCATCCCATTAAGGTTGACCACCAAGGGCCCCCACGACTCCGGCAGCAGGGAGAGAGCCTTGTAGCACTTGATTTTCTCAGGGTAGTCCATACCAGCAGCTGAGAGCTTCACATAGAGGTCCCGGAGTTGATCGAACGCTCCTTGTACGGCATCACCCTCGTTGATCTTCACCGCATGGAGTTGTCGCTCGAGCACCACCACCATTGCTTCGCTGCTGGGGGCATGGACATCCTTCAATATCCTCCATGCCTTAGGACCACACTCAGCTTCCTTGATGAGATGCTTGATGTGGTGCAGCTGGTTGGATGAGAGGCATTGGGAGAGAAGGAAGAATCCATCCTTGGACCGGCGATCCCATTCTTTGGTCGCTCCTTCGCTCGTAGGCCTCTTGAATTCTCCATCCATCACTTCAAGCAGCCCATAATGGTTGAAGAGGAGCTCCATCCTGAAGCTCCATGATGCCCAATCATCCCCAGAGAACTTCTCCAGGTTGAATGCCTTCACATCATCCTTAGCTGATGTTGAAACTGAAGCCATTGGCGCAGATCCGCCTGCAACGCCTCTTCCCGCTTCCCCAGCGCCTCTCACGCCACCACTGCCACTGGGACCAGCTGGAGCAGAACCTTCAGCCTCCATTTTCACCCACGAACAGAGTAGAACAGCTCTGATACCACTTGTTATAGTCTGCAGTCCACTTAGGGGTCGCGGATGCCCATGAAACCGCCTAAGCAGAATCTGACGTCTTCAAACCGCCTCTGTTCAAAACGCCGTCACGATCAGCTCCGAGAACATACGAGGCTGAAACTTGGACAGCGGTTAGCCTTAGATGTCTGCTTTCCAACGGTATATTAGTTGCTATTATCAGAGGTGTGTGCACTACGCAGTGAACGAAAACGTAAGCTCGGCTGAAAAAACGTGTATTCTCATTGATGCAAGGAAGAGGTGAGTACAACATTGCCTAGGGGACTCATAAGGGGTTGGGTCATCCTGGGAACTCAGAGAAGGTTGAGTCCTAGGGGAGAAAGGCTAGAGAAGAATGGGAAACGTCCTAGCTAGGTCAGCAAAGCCAACCACACTTGGATGTTCAGAGCTGTACTCAAGGCTACCAATAGTGAGTCAAGCCAACATGAGTCAGCTTGTCTTCCCACTTGCACCCTCTTGCAAGTTGCTTCCAGGAAGACCACACTTCTCAAAAGGAGGGTTATAGAGTCCCACTTGACCACCTGTACTTCTTGTCTCATTCTCTGTCCCTGCACCATTGGCATGACAACAATGAAAGGGTGGCAAGGGAAATGCTGCCAACAGTGCACCATGACTACGGAACAGTGAATTTCGGCAGCTGTCACGCAATGCTCAGATGTTGGATCGTTCTGAAACTTGGTGACCACTTGCACAGCGGGGCCAAGGACTGCCAGACCGAATTTCAGACCAATCAGATCTCGGTAGACGAGTCAGCAGCCGAAAAGGTGAACTCGGGTGTTACCAAAAAGGAGTAACACACACTTCCGGGATGCCATAAATCTTGAAACATAAAATGTTGTCATGCCTTGGTAACTGCTTGAAAAACTCTGAAACTTTGAGGGTTTGAAGAAAACGTGTTGAACAACCTCCCCACAAAATTCCAGAAGCTGAGCAGGCTTGTAGGCCGAATGGGAGTGCGATGACCGTGCCACTGTAATGTGTTGGCACAACAGAGATGTGAGGTGAGTCGACACTTTTTTGGGTGATGTGATGCGACTAGACACCATGGAGTGGAGATGTGAGGTGAGTCGACACTTTTTTGGGTGATTTGATGCGAGTAGACACCATGGAGTGGAGATGTGAGGTGAGTCGACACTTTTTTGGGTGATGTGATGCGACTAGATACCATGGAGTGGAGATGTGAGGTGAGTCGACACTTTTTTGGGTGATTTGATGCGAGTAGACACCATGGAGTGGAGATGTGAGGTGAGTCGACACTTTTTTGGGTGATTTGATGCGAGTAGACACCATGGAGTGGAGATGTGAGGTGAGTCGACACTTTTTTGGGTGATTTGATGCGAGTAGACACCATGGAGTGGAGATGTGAGGTGAGTCGACACTTTTTCGGGTGATGTGATGCGACTAGACACCATGGAGTGGAGATTTGAGGTGAGTCGACACTTTTTTGGGTGATTTGATGCGAGTAGACACCATGGAGTGGAGATGTGAGGTGAGTCGACACTTTTTTGGGTGATGTGATGCGACTAGACACCATGGAGTGGAGATGTGAGGTGAGTCGACACATTTTTGGTGGATTTGATGCGAGTAGACACCATGGAGTGGAGATGTGAGGTGAGTCGACACTTTTTTGGGTGATGTGATGCGACTAGACACCATGGAGTGGAGATGTGAGGTGAGTCGACACCTTTTTGGGTGATTTGATGCGAGTAGACACCATGGAGTGGAGATGTGAGGTGAGTCGACACTTTTTTGGTGGATTTGATGCGAGTAGACACCATGGAGTGGAGATGTGAGGTGAGTCGACACTTTTTTGGGTGATGTGATGCGACTAGACACCATGGAGTGGAGATGTGAGGTGAGTCGACACTTTTTTGGGTGATGTGATGCGACTAGACACCATGGAGTGGAGATGTGAGGTGAGTTGACACTTTTTTGGGTGATTTGATACGAGTAGACACCATGGAGTGGAGATGTGAGGTGAGTCGACACTTTTTTGGGTGATGTGATGCGACTAGATACCATGGAGTGGAGATGTGAGGTGAGTCGACACTTTTTTGGGTGATTTGATGCGAGTAGACACCATGGAGTGGAGATGTGAGGTGAGTCGACACTTTTTTGGGTGATTTGATGCGAGTAGACACCATGGAGTGGAGATGTGAGGTGAGTCGACACTTTTTTGGGTGATGTGATGCGACTAGACACCATGGAGTGAAGATGTGAGGTGAGTCAACACTTTTTTGGGTGATTTGATGCGAGTAGACACCATGGAGTGGAGATGTGAGGTGAGTCGACGCTTTTTTGGGTGATTTGATGCGACTAGACACCATGGAGTGGAGATGTGAGGTGAGTCGACACTTTTTTGGGTGATGTGATGCGACTAGACTTCATGGAGTGGAGATGTGAGGTGAGTCGACACTTTTTTGGGTGATTTGATGTGAGTAGACACCATGGAGTGGAGATGTGAGGTGAGTCGACACTTTTTTGGGTGATGTGATGCGACTAGACACCATGGAGTGGAGATGTGAGGTGAGTTGACACTTTTTTGGGTGATTTGATGCGAGTAGACACCATGGAGTGGAGATGTGAGGTGAGTCGACACTTTTTTGGGTGATTTGATGCGAGTAGACACCATGGAGTGGAGATGTGAGGTGAGCCAACACTTTTTTGGGTGATTTGATGCGAGTAGACACCATGGAGTGGAGATGTGAGGTGAGTCGACACTTTTTTGGGTGATGTGATACGACTAGACACCATGGAGTGGAGATGTGACGTGAGTCGACACGTTTTTGTGTGATTTGATGCGAGTAGACACCATGGAGTGGAGATGTGAGGTGAGTCGACACTTTTTTGGGTGATTTGATGCGAGTAGACAACATGGAGTGGAGATGTGAGGTGAGTCGACACTTTTTTGGGTGATTTGATGCGAGTAGACACCATGGAGTGGAGATGTGAGGTGAGTCGACACGTTTTTGGGTGATTTGATGCGAGTAGACACCATGGAGTGGAGATGTGAGGTGAGTCGACACTTTTTTGGGTGATGTGATGCGACTAGACACCATGGAGTGGAGATGTGAGGTGAGTCGACACTTTTTTGGGTGATGTGATGCGACTAGACACCATGGAGTGGAGATGTGAGGTGAGTCGACACTTTTTTGGGTGATGTGATGCGACTAGACACCATGGAGTGGAGATGTGAGGTGAGTCGACACTTTTTTGGGTGATTTGATGCGAGTAGACACCATAGAGTGGAGATGTGAGGTGAGTCGACACTTTTTTGGGTGATTTGATGCGAGTAGAAACCATGGAGTGGAGATGTGAGGTGAGTCGACACTTTTTGGGGTGATTTGATGCGAGTAGACACCATGGGGTGGAGATGTGAGGTGAGTCGACACTTTTTTGGGTGATGTGATGCGACTAGACACCATGGAGTGGAGATGTGAGGTGAGTCGACACCTTTTTGGGTGATCTGGTGCGAGTAGACACCATAAAGTGGAGATGTGAGGTGAGTCGACACTTTTTTGGGTGATTTGATGCGAGTAGACACCATGGAGTGGAGATGTGAGGTGAGTCAACACTTTTTTGGGTGATTTGATGCGAGTAGACACCATGGAGTGGAGATGTGAGGTGAGTCGACACTTTTTTGGGTGATGTGATGCGACTAGACACCATGGAGTGGAGATGTGAGGTGAGTCGACACTTTTTTGGTGGATTTGATGCGAGTAGACACCATGGAGTGGAGATGTGAGGTGAGTCGACACTTTTTTGGGTGATGTGATGCGACTAGACACCATGGAGTGGAGATGTGAGGTGAGTCGACACTTTTTTGGGTGATTTGATGCGAGTAGACACCATGGAGTGGAGATGTGAGGTGAGTCGACACTTTTTTGGTGGATTTGATGCGAGTAGACACCATGGAGTGGAGATGTGAGGTGAGTCGACACTTTTTTGAGTGATGTGATGCGACTAGACACCATGGAGTGGAGATGTGAGGTGAGTCGACACTTTTTTGGGTGATGTGATGCGACTAGACACCATGGAGTGGAGATGTGAGGTGAGTCGACACTTTTTTGGGTGATTTGATGCGAGTAGACACCATGGAGTGGAGATGTGAGGTGAGTCGACACTTTTTTGGGTGATGTGATGCGACTAGATACCATGGAGTGGAGATGTGAGGTGAGTCGACACTTTTTTGGGTGATTTGATGCGAGTAGACACCATGGAGTGGAGATGTGAGGTGAGTCGACACTTTTTTGGGTGATGTGATGCGACTAGACACCATGGAGTGAAGATGTGAGGTGAGTCGACACTTTTTTGGGTGATTTGATGCGAGTAGACACCATGGAGTGGAGATGTGAGGTGAGTCGACGCTTTTTTGGGTGATTTGATGCGACTAGACACCATGGAGTAGAGATGTGAGGTGAGTCGACACTTTTTTGGGTGATTTGATGCGAGTAGACACCATGGAGTGGAGATGTGAGGTGAGTCGACACTTTTTTGGGTGATGTGATGCGACTAGATACCATGGAGTGGAGATGTGAGGTGAGTCGACACTTTTTTGGGTGATTTGATGCGAGTAGACACCATGGAGTGGAGATGTGAGGTGAGTCGACACTTTTTTGGGTGATTTGATGCGAGTAGACACCATGGAGTGGAGATGTGAGGTGAGTCGACACTTTTTTGGGTGATTTGATGCGAGTAGACACCATGGAGTGGAGATGTGAGGTGAGTCGACACTTTTTCGGGTGATGTGATGCGACTAGACACCATGGAGTGGAGATGTGAGGTGAGTCGACACTTTTTTGGGTGATTTGATGCGAGTAGACACCATGGAGTGGAGATGTGAGGTGAGTCGACACTTTTTTGGGTGATGTGATGCGACTAGACACCATGGAGTGGAGATGTGAGGTGAGTCGACATTTTTTTGGTGGATTTGATGCGAGTAGACACCATGGAGTGGAGATGTGAGGTGAGTCGACACTTTTTTGGGTGATGTGATGCGACTAGACACCATGGAGTGGAGATGTGAGGTGAGTCGACACTTTTTTGGGTGATTTGATGCGAGTAGACACCATGGAGTGGAGATGTGAGGTGAGTCGACACTTTTTTGGTGGATTTGATGCGAGTAGACACCATGGAGTGGAGATGTGAGGTGAGTCGACACTTTTTTGGGTGATGTGATGCGACTAGACACCATGGAGTGGAGATGTGAGGTGAGTCGACACTTTTTTGGGTGATGTGATGCGACTAGACACCATGGAGTGGAGATGTGAGGTGAGTTGACACTTTTTTGGGTGATTTGATGCGAGTAGACACCATGGAGTGGAGATGTGAGGTGAGTCGACACTTTTTTGGGTGATGTGATGCGACTAGATACCATGGAGTGGAGATGTGAGGTGAGTCGACACTTTTTTGGGTGATTTGATGCGAGTAGACACCATGGAGTGGAGATGTGAGGTGAGTCGACACTTTTTTGGGTGATTTGATGCGAGTAGACACCATGGAGTGGAGATGTGAGGTGAGTCGACACTTTTTTGGGTGATGTGATGCGACTAGACACCATGGAGTGAAGATGTGAGGTGAGTCAACACTTTTTTGGGTGATTTGATGCGAGTAGACACCATGGAGTGGAGATGTGAGGTGAGTCGACGCTTTTTTGGGTGATTTGATGCGACTAGACACCATGGAGTGGAGATGTGAGGTGAGTCGACACTTTTTTGGGTGATGTGATGCGACTAGACTTCATGGAGTGGAGATGTGAGGTGAGTCGACACTTTTTTGGGTGATTTGATGCGAGTAGACACCATGGAGTGGAGATGTGAGGTGAGTCGACACTTTTTTGGGTGATGTGATGCGACTAGACACCATGGAGTGAAGATGTGAGGTGAGTCAACACTTTTTTGGGTGATTTGATGCGAGTAGACACCATGGAGTGGAGATGTGAGGTGAGTCGACGCTTTTTTGGGTGATTTGATGCGACTAGACACCATGGAGTGGAGATGTGAGGTGAGTCGACACTTTTTTGGGTGATGTGATGCGACTAGACTTCATGGAGTGGAGATGTGAGGTGAGTCGACACTTTTTTGGGTGATTTGATGTGAGTAGACACCATGGAGTGGAGATGTGAGGTGAGTCGACACTTTTTTGGGTGATGTGATGCGACTAGACACCATGGAGTGGAGATGTGAGGTGAGTCGACACTTTTTTGGGTGATTTGATGCGAGTAGACACCATGGAGTGGAGATGTGAGGTGAGTCGACACTTTTTTGGGTGATTTGATGCGAGTAGACACCATGGAGTGGAGATGTGAGGTGAGTCAACACTTTTTTGGGTGATTTGATGCGAGTAGACACCATGGAGTGGAGATGTGAGGCGAGTCGACACGTTTTTGGGTGATGTGATACGACTAGACACCATGGAGTGGAGATGTGAGGTGAGTCGACACGTTTTTGTGTGATTTGATGCGAGTAGACACCATGGAGTGGAGATGTGAGGTGAGTCGACACTTTTTTGGGTGATTTGATGCGAGTAGACAACATGGAGTGGAGATGTGAGGTGAGTCGACACTTTTTTGGGTGATTTGATGCGAGTAGACACCATGGAGTGGAGATGTGATGTGAGTCGACACGTTTTTGGGTGATTTGATGCGAGTAGACACCATGGAGTGGAGATGTGAGGTGAGTCGACACTTTTTTGGGTGATGTGATGCGACTAGACACCATGGAGTGGAGATGTGAGGTGAGTCGACACTTTTTTGGGTGATGTGATGCGACTAGACACCATGGAGTGGAGATGTGAGGTGAGTCGACACTTTTTTGGGTGATGTGATGCGACTAGACACCATGGAGTGGAGATGTGAGGTGAGTCGACACTTTTTTGGGTGATTTGATGCGAGTAGACACCATGGAGTGGAGATGTGAGGTGAGTCGACACTTTTTTGGGTGATGTGATGCGACTAGATACCATGGAGTGGAGATGTGAGGTGAGTCGACACTTTTTTGGGTGATTTGATGCGAGTAGACACCATGGAGTGGAGATGTGAGGTGAGTCGACACTTTTTTGGGTGATTTGATGCGAGTAGACACCATGGAGTGGAGATGTGAGGTGAGTCGACACTTTTTTGGGTGATTTGATGCGAGTAGACACCATGGAGTGGAGATGTGAGGTGAGTCGACACTTTTTCGGGTGATGTGATGCGACTAGACACCATGGAGTGGAGATGTGAGGTGAGTCGACACTTTTTTGGGTGATTTGATGCGAGTAGACACCATGGAGTGGAGATGTGAGGTGAGTCGACACTTTTTTGGGCGATGTGATGCGACTAGACACCATGGAGTGGAGATGTGAGGTGAGTCGACACTTTTTTGGTGGATTTGATGCGAGTAGACACCATGGAGTGGAGATGTGAGGTGAGTCGACACTTTTTTGGGTGATGTGATGCGACTAGACTCCATGGAGTGGAGATGTGAGGTGAGTCGACACTTTTTTGGTGGATTTGATGCGAGTAGACACCATGGAGTGGAGATGTGAGGTGAGTCGACACATTTTTGGTGGATTTGATGCGAGTAGACACCATGGATTGGAGATGTGAGGTGAGTCGACACTTTTTTGGGTGATGTGATGCGACTAGACACCATGGAGTGGAGATGTGAGGTGAGTCGACACTTTTTTGGGTGATGTGATGCGACTAGACACCATGGAGTGGAGATGTGAGGTGAGTTGACACTTTTTTGGGTGATTTGATGCGAGTAGACACCATGGAGTGGAGATGTGAGGTGAGTCGACACTTTTTTGGGTGATTTGATGCGAGTAGACACCATGGAGTGGAGATGTGAGGTGAGTCGACACTTTTTTGGGTGATGTGATGCGACTAGACACCATGGAGTGGAGATGTGAGGTGAGTCGACACTTTTTTGGTGGATTTGATGCGAGTAGACACCATGGAGTGGAGATGTGAGGTGAGTCGACACTTTTTTGGGTGATGTGATGCGACTAGACACCATGGAGTGGAGATGTGAGGTGAGTCGACACTTTTTTGGTGGATTTGATGCGAGTAGACACCATGGAGTGGAGATGTGAGGTGAGTCGACACTTTTTTGGGTGATGTGATGCGACTAGACACCATGGAGTGGAGATGTGAGGTGAGTCGACACTTTTTTGGGTGATGTGATGCGACTAGACACCATGGAGTGGAGATGTGAGGTGAGTCGACACTTTTTTGGGTGATTTGATGCGACTAGACACTATGGAGTGGAGATGTGAGGTGAGTCGACACTTTTTTGGGTGATGTGAAGCGAGTAGACACCATGGAGTGGAGATGTGAGGTGAGTCGACACTTTTTTGGGTGATTTGATGGGAGTAGACACCATGGAGTGGAGATGTGAGGTGAGTCGACACTTTTTTGGGTGATGTGAAGCGAGTAGACACCATGGAGTGGAGATGTGAGGTGAGTCGACACTTTTTTGGGTGATTTGATGCGAGTAGACACCATGGAGTGGAGATGTGAGGTGAGTCGACACTTTTTTGGGTGATTTGATGCGAGTAGACACCATGGAGTGGAGATGTGAGGTGAGTCGACACTTTTTTGGGTGATTTGATGCGAGTAGACACCATGGAGTGGAGATGTGAGGTGAGTCGACACTTTTTCGGGTGATGTGATGCGACTAGACACCATGGAGTGGAGATGTGAGGTGAGTCGACACTTTTTTGGATGATTTGATGCGAGTAGACACCATGGAGTGGAGATGTGAGGTGAGTCGACACTTTTTTGGGTGATGTGATGCGACTAGACACCATGGAGTGGAGATGTGAGGTGAGTCGACACTTTTTTGGTGAATTTGATGCGAGTAGACACCATGGAGTGGAGATGTGAGGTCAGTCGACACTTTTTTGGGTGATGTGATGCGACTAGACACCATGGAGTGGAGATGTGAGGTGAGTCGACACTTTTTTGGGTGATTTGATGCGAGTAGACACCATGGAGTGGAGATGTGAGGTGAGTCGACACTTTTTTGGTGGATTTGATGCGAGTAGACACCATGGAGTGGAGATGTGAGGTGAGTCGACACTTTTTTGGGTGATGTGATGCGACTAGACACCATGGAGTGGAGATGTGAGGTGAGTCGACACTTTTTTGGGTGATGTGATGCGACTAGACACCATGGAGTGGAGATGTGAGGTGAGTTGACACTTTTTTGGGTGATTTGATGCGAGTAGACACCATGGAGTGGAGATGTGAGGTGAGTCGACACTTTTTTGGGTGATGTGATGCGACTAGATACCATGGAGTGGAGATGTGAGGTGAGTCGACACTTTTTTGGGTGATTTGATGCGAGTAGACACCATGGAGTGGAGATGTGAGGTGAGTCGACACTTTTTTGGGTGATTTGATGCGAGTAGACACCATGGAGTGGAGATGTGAGGTGAGTCGACACCTTTTTGGGTGATTTGATGCGAGTAGACACCATGGAGTGGAGATGTGAGGTGAGTCCACACTTTTTTGGGTGATTTGATGCGAGTAGACACCATGGAGTGGAGATGTGAGGTGAGTCGACAATTTTTTGGGTGATGTGATGCGACTAGATACCATGGAGTGGAGATGTTGTTGAGTGATGCTACCATTCGCATTCACGTCTGTCTGCCTCCCATCATATGTTCGTGCGTTGCATGCGTGTTGTGAGTGTGTGCAAGAATTTGTGTTTT
Organism: Closterium sp. Naga37s-1; assembly: GCA_947471745.1. Taxonomy (NCBI): domain Eukaryota; kingdom Viridiplantae; phylum Streptophyta; class Zygnematophyceae; order Desmidiales; family Closteriaceae; genus Closterium; species Closterium sp. Naga37s-1. The sequence continues at coordinate 5,048,559 of CANJKZ010000006.1, forward strand.
GTGCGGTTTGGTTTTTCTGAGTGTGTGTGTGAATGTTATTTGGCTTGAGCAGATATCTGAAGTGACTCCTCTGCTCAAGAGCTTTCCGAGGAACCAAGTATCGCTTCAATCGGAGCACGAACAAGTTACGAACGTTGGAGTTCGTATGCTTTTGATATTTGGTTGTGGTGACTATGGGAAGTTGTGGGGTTGACTCAATATGGGGTACAGACTTTTGGGGGTTGGGAAATTCGTCTTTTCTACTGTAGTTGCTGCCAAATGGTTGGGAGAAACCAAACCAGGTTGGCAAGTGTGGCCAAGTTGGGTTGAGGTGGATTGTGGAGGTTGGGATAGTGACAAAGGTCAAAGTTGGGTTGCCTATGGGGAAGGGAATTGTATGGCATGGGGTTTCCTTGGTTGGGGACTCTCTTGGGACCTTCCCTCTCGTCCTCCTCATCCCCTCCTACCTGGTTCTATTGCTACTCTAACTTTCTTGTGTGAACTTGTGAGATCATTGTGATTGAGTTACGTTTTCTATGGCAGCATACCCCCTAGTGCGCCGAAGTTCATAACTCGAGTTATACTCCATATTCTGATACTATTCAAATTGGGAAAGATAGCCATGGTCAAGGGCTACAACATACTCGAGTTTGAAAGAATTCTAACAGTGGACCTTTCGTCGACGACGTTTCTTGTGACGACGACTTTTCTGTCCAGAATTGTAGTTGACGATTTTGAGATATTTCAGCCCCTAATCTTCATAGACTCCGTCCTTAATCTCTAACAAGTGGTATCAGAGCTGATTAAGGACCTTGTGGGGAGTCTACTGAAGTGTGAAGACCCTCCTAGACCCACCATGGCCTGTGGGCGTGCCTAAGTGGAGTTCTGGAGGTTGGATGTGACTTCCGCTAAGGGGAAACTCTGCCGAAATTTCGTTGGCGCTGACACTTGTGAAGATTGTGTGGATCTACATTGTGACCAGCAAAAGGGGGAGCTGAAACCTCTGATTGGGAGCAGAGGAGATGAATCAAGGGAGTGGAGATGCAGCTGAGAAGAGGAGTGAGCCGCCACCATCCAAGATTGAAGCTTTGGATGGCTCCAACTATGAGGAATGGAGCGGGCGGATGCGGAGCGCCTTCAAGCGCTACAAGCTGCTGAAAATTGCAATGGGAGAGGAGAAGATGCCGGGGGAAGGAGATGCCCGCGATCGGTGGATTGAGAAGAGCGCGGTGCTGTACGACCTCATCCTCCAATCGGTCAACAACGACATGTTCCAGCACATCAAGGATTTGGTGGAGTTGGATGATTCCGGACCGAAGGCATGGAAGCTGCTACGCGACGTGATTCAGCCCAACACGCTGCCGATGGTGATTGTGTTGGAGAAGGAGTTGGCTGCCCTCTCCATGAAACCGGGAGATGATGTGAAACGGGTCCTTGACAAGATCAAGGACACCTATGCGAGGATGGCAGCGGCGGGCAGCGAAGTGTCGCAGATGCAACAGTGCACCAAGATCATCTCGGTGCTCGACAACTCGTGGGACAACCTCATCCCCACCCTCAACGTTCAGCAGGACAAATGGACGCCTGAGTGGCTACGGCAGCAGATTCTGCGGGAGGACTTCCGCAGACGCCACACGGGAGGTGGTGCTGCCAACAAAACTGCTGAGGGGTATGGAGCTGCAGGAGGCAGCAGAGGAAGAGGGGGAGGGAGAGGCCGAGGCCGTGGGAGAGGCTTTGGCAGAGGGAGAGGCCGAGATGACTACAATGAGGGGCATGGGAGCTCTGGTGGCAGGGGGAGCACCCGAATGGAGGGTGCGTGCTGGTACTGCAAGAAGGCTGGACACCCGTGGTTCAAGTGTTTCAGCCGGCCTGAGGGATGGGCCCCTCCAGGCATGAAGCCGCCAAGTGGTGAACGTGCACGCGGTGGCGCTGTGCAAGGTTCAGGTGCACAAGGTGATGGTGCACAAGGTAAAGCCGACCCTGGGATGTTCCTCATGGTTGAGGATGTGCAAGGGAGTGGGGGTGATGTGGGTTCAGTTGGGAAGGTTGTGATGCACCCCCTCACTCACTGGGTGATCGATTCAGGTTGCACGAGTCATATGACCCCACGGGCAGATTTGCTTGATGAGGTAAAACCTCCTGGGAAGATCAAGTTTGTGGCTGCCGCTTCAGGTGCTTTGCTCCCTGTGATTGGTGTTGGGAATGCCAAGGTGATGGGAGCCAATGGAGAGCTTGTGGGGCTTGGGAATGTGCTGTTGGTTGAAGGTTTGTCCGCTAACCTTCTTTCTGTGCGCCGGCTGCAGAAGAGCAAGGCTGAAGTTACCTTCGGCCCAACCAGCTGCCGTGCAAAGCTTGGGAAGTTGCTGCTGTGGAACTTGGAGGAGAAGAGCAGCTGCATCAAGGACTTGTGGCAGCTGCCCATCATCCCTTGGAAGGGGAAACCACCAGCAACGGCAAAGGCAGCGGCAGCGGCTAAAGCAACTGCGGGAGGAGAGGAGACTGCACCAACTGCTGGGGCCCTGGATGCAGTCAAGAAGGTGCAGCAGCCACAACAGCCACATGGTGAGGTGCTTGCTGGTGTGGATGCGACAGCTGCATGGGCAAAGGCTTCATCTGGGAGTGGTGAGGCTGATTGGGAGACGTGGCATGAGAGGCTGTGCCATGTGAACATTCCTATGCTGCAGAAGTTGGTAAAAGATGGGTGCTTGAAGGGGCTGGAGGTGAAGGGGGGAGCAAAGGAGATTGGGAGCTGCCCTACCTGCCTTGAGACCAAATTCACGAAGTTTCCCTTCAGCAGCAGCACAGGACCAGCCAAGGCACCACTTGCACTAGTGCACATGGATGTGGTGGGCCCCACGAGGGCCCTTTCTCTCTCGGGCAGCCGCTACTTCTTGACGATTGTGGACGACCACACGCGTGCGGTGTGGGTGTACCCTCTCAAGACTAAGGGGGAGGTGGCAGCGGCTGTTCTTAAGGAGTGGATGCCGAGAGCACAAAGGGAAAGCGGACACAAGGTGAAGGTGATCCGCACTGACAACGGAGGAGAGTTCATCGGCGCTGATTTTGAGAAGGAGCTGAAGCGGAAGGGGATCCAGCATCAGCTCACAGTGCCTTACAACCCTCAGCAGAATGGCGTGGCTGAGCGGTTCAACCGGACCCTGCAGGAAGGTGCTCGCACTCTCCTTGGGCGTGCAGGGCTGCCGGATCCGTTTTGGGTGACAGCACTGCGGCAGGTCGTTGTTGTGAAGAACAGGGTGCTGGCAACTGTGGGGGACAAGCAGTGGGTCCCCTACACCAAGTGGTATGGGATTGCACCAGCTGTGAACATGCTGAGAGCCTTTGGGTGCATGGTGGTGTTTCATGTGCCTAAGGAGAAGAGGGGAAAACTGGAAGCTTCTGGGAGATGGGGTGTGCACTTGGGGCTTGCTAAGGATCACAAGGGCTGGCTGATTTGGGACTTGACCAGCCAGCAGCTGACCGTGTCAAGGGATGTGAAGTTCCTTGAGTCCTTGTACTACAAGGAGTGGAAGCAGCAGCAGCAGCAGAAGCTTCCAACGACACCGCTAATTGTCGAGGCCGATGAGGTGCAGCGGCCTTCAAGGCAAGTGGAGGTTTCTGTCTCTGAGAATGAGATCTCTGGGGTGACAGAGGATGGGGGAGAACCTGAGGTGGAGGAGCAGCAGCAGCAGCAACAGCAGCAGCAGCCGCAGCAGCAGGAGGAGCAAGGTGCTCCACAAGGTGCCGGACGTACGGCTGACCGTCCTAGGAGGGATGTGCGCCCTCCTAACAGGCTGACCTATGCAAGCCGTGGCAAGCCAAAGGTGGTAAGGGCTGGGAGTGTGGCTGAGCAGTGTGATGAGGATGAGATAGCACACTGCTACTGGGCAGCCGTCCCTGAGCCCAAGACGCTAGCTGAGGCATTGAGCGGGCCCGATGCTGAAAAGTGGAAGCAGAGTGTGAAGGAGGAGTATGATTCTCTGCTAGAGAATGAGACGTGGGAGCTGTGTGAGCTGCCACCTGGGAAGAAGGCCATTTCTTCCAAGCTGATTTTCAGGCACAAGTACGGACCTGATGGGGCGCTGACCCGCTACAAGTCAAGGCTTGTGGCTAAGGGGTTTCAGCAGACAAAGGGAAAGGACTTCAACGAGCTCTATGCTCCTGTGGGGAAAGGCACAACACTTCGGGTGTCATTGGCAATGGCAGCATACGGTGGATGGCGGGTGAAGCAGATGGACATCACCACCGCCTTCCTCAATGGGATCATTCTGGAGGAGCTGTACATGTTACAGCCTGAGGGTTTGGATGATGGGAGCGGCAGGGTGTGCAGGCTGAAGAAGGCCATCTATGGCCTGAAGCAGGCTCCTCGTGCATGGTACCACAAGTTAGAGGAGACTCTGCTGGCTGGGGGTTTCAAGAAGAGTGAGTGTGATCACAGCTTGTTCCTGCTGCAGGAGAAGGAGCAGTTTCTCATGCTCCTGGTGTATGTGGATGACATCCTGCTCTTCTCTGAGTCGTCTGCAATGATTGAGCATGTGGAGGAGATGCTGGAGATGCAGTTTAAGTGCTCCAAGATGAGAGATGTGAAGTACTATTTAGGGATGCATGTGGAGAGGGACCTTGACAAGGGAGTGTTGAGGTTGCACCAGAGAAAGTATTGTGAGGGGCTGGCTGAGAAGTATGGGCTGCAAGATGGAGGAAAGCCAGCCACCCCACTGCCTTCGGGGTTCACTGTGGAGCCCTGTGCTGATGAGGAGGTGGTGGGTGAGAGTGACAGGAAACTTTTTCATTCCATGGTTGGGGCACTCAACTATGCGGCTAACCACACACGGCCTGACATTGCCTTTGCAACATCCAGGCTTGCCAGTGTGGTTTCACGCCCCAGTCATGAGCAGCTGGAAGCGGCCAAGAGGTTGGTCCGCTATGTGAGTGCAACGGCATCAGTGGGTTTGGAGTACAGTGCTGTGAGGCAGAGGCTGCAGAGGAGTGCAGCTGATTTGAGCAAGGGGGAGATGCTCCTGACCTGCTACACTGACGCTAGCTTCAACTCGGTGAAAGCGGATGGCACCAGCATTGGAGGCTATGTGTGCCTGTTTGGAGGTGGTGCAGTGAGCTGGCGCAGCAAGAAGCAGAACGAGGTGGGGCAGTCCTCGTGTGAGACAGAGTACATGGCTCTGCATCATGGGGCAAAGGAGGTGGTGTGGCTGAGGCGTTTGTTGGAGGAGATCGGAGTGTGCCAAAAGGATCCAACTGTGATTTTCTGTGACAACGAGTCGGCTGTGAAGCTTGCTAAGAATGCTTGCCTTCATGGGCTGACGAAGCACATCAGGCCTAAGTGGCATTGGGTGAGGAGGCTCCTGGACAAGGAGGTGCGGCTGGAGATTGTGAAGACCCATCAGCAGGCGGCTGACATTCTCACCAAGCGCCTGGCTGAATCTGAGCATTGGAAGGGCATGAAGCTTGCTGGGATGAGTGTGCATTGAGGATGCATGCTTGAGCTATGGCATGTGGGATGATGGTTGGCAGCCAGAGGGGGAGTTTGTTGAGTGATGCTACCATTCGCATTCACGTCTGTCTGCCTCCCATCATATGTTCGTGCGTTGCATGCGTGTTGTGAGTGTGTGCAAGAATTTGTGTTTTGTGCGGTTTGGTTTTTCTGAGTGTGTGTGTGAATGTTATTTGGCTTGAGCAGATATCTGAAGTGACTCCTCTGCTCAAGAGCTTTCCGAGGAACCAAGTATCGCTTCAATCGGAGCACGAACAAGAAAGTTACGAACGTTGGAGTTCGTATGCTTTTGATATTTGGTTGTGGTGACTATGGGAAGTTGTGGGGTTGACTCAATATGGGGTACAGACTTTTGGGGGTTGGGAAATTCGTCTTTTCTACTGTAGTTGCTGCCAAATGGTTGGGAGAAACCAAACCAGGTTGGCAAGTGTGGCCAAGTTGGGTTGAGGTGGATTGTGGAGGTTGGGATAGTGACAAAGGTCAAAGTTGGGTTGCCTATGGGGAAGGGAATTGTATGGCATGGGGTTTCCTTGGTTGGGGACTCTCTTGGGACCTTCCCTCTCGTCCTCCTCATCCCCTCCTACCTGGTTCTATTGCTACTCTAACTTTCTTGTGTGAACTTGTGAGATCATTGTGATTGAGTTACGTTTTCTATGGCAGCATACCCCCTAGTGCGCCGAAGTTCATAACTCGAGTTATACTCCATATTCTGATACTATTCAAATTGGGAAAGATAGCCACGGTCAAGGGCTACAACATACTCGAGTTTGAAAGAATTCTAACTGTGGACCTTTCGTCGACGACGTTTCTTGTGACGACGACTTTTCTGTCCAGAATTGTAGTTGACGATTTTGAGATATTTCAGCCCCTAATCTTCATAGACTCCGTCCTTAATCTCTAACAAGTGGTATCAGAGCTGATTAAGGACTTTGTGGAGAGTCTACTGAAGTGTGAAGACCCTCCTAGACCCACCATGGCCTGTGGGCGTGCCTAAGTGGAGTTCTGGAGGTTGGATGTGACTTCCGCTAAGGGGAAACTCTGCCGAAATTTCGTTGGCGCCGACACTTGTGAAGATTGTGTGGATCTACATTGTGACCAGCAAAAGGGGGAGCTGAAACCTCTGATTGGGAGCAGAGGAGATGAATCAAGGGAGTGGAGATGCAGCTGAGAAGAGGAGTGAGCCGCCACCATCCAAGATTGAAGCTTTGGATGGCTCCAACTATGAGGAATGGAGCGGGCGGATGCGGAGCGCCTTCAAGCGCTACAAGCTGCTGAAAATTGCAATGGGAGAGGAGAAGATGCCGGGGGAAGGAGATGCCCGCGATCGGTGGATTGAGAAGAGCGCGGTGCTGTACGACCTCATCCTCCAATCGGTCAACAACGACATGTTCCAGCACATCAAGGATTTGGTGGAGTTGGATGATTCCGGACCGAAGGCATGGAAGCTGCTACGCGACGTGATTCAGCCCAACACGCTGCCGATGGTGATTGTGTTGGAGAAGGAGTTGGCTGCCCTCTCCATGAAACCGGGAGATGATGTGAAACGGGTCCTTGACAAGATCAAGGACACCTATGCGAGGATGGCAGCGGCAGGCAGCGAAGTGTCGCAGATGCAACAGTGCACCAAGATCATCTCGGTGCTCGACAACTCGTGGGACAACCTCATCCCCACCCTCAACGTTCAGCAGGACAAATGGACGCCTGAGTGGCTACGGCAGCAGATTCTGCAGGAGGACTTCCGCAGACGCCACACGGGAGGTGGTGCTGCCAACAAAACTGCTGAGGGGTATGGAGCTGCAGGAGGCAGCAGAGGAAGAGGGGGAGGGAGAGGCCGAGGCCGTGGGAGAGGCTTTGGCAGAGGGAGAGGCCGAGGTGACTACAATGAGGGGCATGGGAGCTCTGGTGGCAGGGGGAGCACCCGAATGGAGGGTGCGTGCTGGTACTGCAAGAAGGCTGGACACCCGTGGTTCAAGTGTTTCAGCCGGCCTGAGGGATGGGCCCCTCCAGGCATGAAGCCGCCAAGTGGTGAACGTGCACGCGGTGGCGCTGTGCAAGGTTCAGGTGCACAAGGTGATGGTGCACAAGGTAAAGCCGACCCTGGGATGTTCCTCATGGTTGAGGATGTGCAAGGGAGTGGGGGTGATGTGGGTTCAGTTGGGAAGGTTGTGATGCACCCCCTCACTCACTGGGTGATCGATTCAGGTTGCACGAGTCATATGACCCCACGGGCAGATTTGCTTGATGAGGTAAAACCTCCTGGGAAGATCAAGTTTGTGGCTGCCGCTTCAGGTGCTTTGCTCCCTGTGATTGGTGTTGGGAATGCCAAGGTGATGGGAGCCAATGGAGAGCTTGTGGGGCTTGGGAATGTGCTGTTGGTTGAAGGTTTGTCCGCTAACCTTCTTTCTGTGCGCCGGCTGCAGAAGAGCAAGGCTGAAGTTACCTTCGGCCCAACCAGCTGCCGTGCAAAGCTTGGGAAGTTGCTGCTGTGGAACTTGGAGGAGAAGAGCAGCTGCATCAAGGACTTGTGGCAGCTGCCCATCATCCCTTGGAAGGGGAAACCACCAGCAACGGCAAAGGCAGCGGCAGCGGCTAAAGCAACTGCGGGAGGAGAGGAGACTGCACCAACTGCTGGGGCCCTGGATGCAGTCAAGAAGGTGCAGCAGCCACAACAGCCACATGGTGAGGTGCTTGCTGGTGTGGATGCGACAGCTGCATGGGCAAAGGCTTCATCTGGGAGTGGTGAGGCTGATTGGGAGACGTGGCATGAGAGGCTGTGCCATGTGAACATTCCTATGCTGCAGAAGTTGGTAAAGGATGGGTGCTTGAAGGGGCTGGAGGTGAAGGGGGGAGCAAAGGAGATTGGGAGCTGCCCTACCTGCCTTGAGACCAAATTCACGAAGTTTCCCTTCAGCAGCAGCACAGGACCAGCCAAGGCACCACTTGCACTAGTGCACATGGATGTGGTGGGCCCCACGAGGGCCCTTTCTCTCTCGGGCAGCCGCTACTTCTTGACGATTGTGGACGACCACACGCGTGCGGTGTGGGTGTACCCTCTCAAGACTAAGGGGGAGGTGGCAGCGGCTGTTCTTAAGGAGTGGATGCCGAGAGCACAAAGGGAAAGCGGACACAAGGTGAAGGTGATCCGCACTGACAACGGAGGAGAGTTCATCGGCGCTGATTTTGAGAAGGAGCTAAAGCGGAAGGGGATCCAGCATCAGCTCACAGTGCCTTACAACCCTCAGCAGAATGGCGTGGCTGAGCGGTTCAACCGGACCCTGCAGGAAGGTGCTCGCACTCTCCTTGGGCGTGCAGGGCTGCCGGATCCGTTTTGGGTGACAGCACTGCGGCAGGTCGTTGTTGTGAAGAACAGGGTGCTGGCAACTGTGGGGGACAAGCAGTGGGTCCCCTACACCAAGTGGTATGGGATTGCACCAGCTGTGAACATGCTGAGAGCCTTTGGGTGCATGGTGGTGTTTCATGTGCCTAAGGAGAAGAGGGGAAAACTGGAAGCTTCTGGGAGATGGGGTGTGCACTTGGGGCTTGCTAAGGATCACAAGGGCTGGCTGATTTGGGACTTGACCAGCCAGCAGCTGACCGTGTCAAGGGATGTGAAGTTCCTTGAGTCCTTGTACTACAAGGAGTGGAAGCAGCAGCAGCAGCAGAAGCTTCCAACGACACCGCTAATTGTCGAGGCCGATGAGGTGCAGCGGCCTTCAAGGCAAGTGGAGGTTTCTGTCTCTGAGAATGAGATCTCTGGGGTGACAGAGGATGGGGGAGAACCTGAGGTGGAGGAGCAGCAGCAGCAGCAACAGCAGCAGCAGCCGCAGCAGCAGGAGGAGCAAGGTGCTCCACAAGGTGCCGGACGTACGGCTGACCGTCCTAGGAGGGATGTGCGCCCTCCTAACAGGCTGACCTATGCAAGCCGTGGCAAGCCAAAGGTGGTAAGGGCTGGGAGTGTGGCTGAGCAGTGTGATGAGGATGAGATAGCACACTGCTACTGGGCAGCCGTCCCTGAGCCCAAGACGCTAGCTGAGGCATTGAGCGGGCCCGATGCTGAAAAGTGGAAGCAGAGTGTGAAGGAGGAGTATGATTCTCTGCTAGAGAATGAGACGTGGGAGCTGTGTGAGCTGCCACCTGGGAAGAAGGCCATTTCTTCCAAGCTGATTTTCAGGCACAAGTACGGACCTGATGGGGCGCTGACCCGCTACAAGTCAAGGCTTGTGGCTAAGGGGTTTCAGCAGACAAAGGGAAAGGACTTCAACGAGCTCTATGCTCCTGTGGGGAAAGGCACAACACTTCGGGTGTCATTGGCAATGGCAGCATACGGTGGATGGCGGGTGAAGCAGATGGACATCACCACCGCCTTCCTCAATGGGATCATTCTGGAGGAGCTGTACATGTTACAGCCTGAGGGTTTGGATGATGGGAGCGGCAGGGTGTGCAGGCTGAAGAAGGCCATCTATGGCCTGAAGCAGGCTCCTCATGCATGGTACCACAAGTTAGAGGAGACTCTGCTGGCTGGGGGTTTCAAGAAGAGTGAGTGTGATCACAGCTTGTTCCTGCTGCAGGAGAAGGAGCAGTTTCTCATGCTCCTGGTGTATGTGGATGACATCCTGCTCTTCTCTGAGTCGTCTGCAATGATTGAGCATGTGGAGGAGATGCTGGAGATGCAGTTTAAGTGCTCCAAGATGAGAGATGTGAAGTACTATTTAGGGATGCATGTGGAGAGGGACCTTGACAAGGGAGTGTTGAGGTTGCACCAGAGAAAGTATTGTGAGGGGCTGGCTGAGAAGTATGGGCTGCAAGATGGAGGAAAGCCAGCCACCCCACTGCCTTCGGGGTTCACTGTGGAGCCCTGTGCTGATGAGGAGGTGGTGGGTGAGAGTGACAGGAAACTTTTTCATTCCATGGTTGGGGCACTCAACTATGCGGCTAACCACACACGGCCTGACATTGCCTTTGCAACATCCAGGCTTGCCAGTGTGGTTTCACGCCCCAGTCATGAGCAGCTGGAAGCGGCCAAGAGGTTGGTCCGCTATGTGAGTGCAACGGCATCAGTGGGTTTGGAGTACAGTGCTGTGAGGCAGAGGCTGCAGAGGAGTGCAGCTGATTTGAGCAAGGGGGAGATGCTCCTGACCTGCTACACTGACGCTAGCTTCAACTCGGTGAAAGCGGATGGCACCAGCATTGGAGGCTATGTGTGCCTGTTTGGAGGTGGTGCAGTGAGCTGGCGCAGCAAGAAGCAGAACGAGGTGGGGCAGTCCTCGTGTGAGACAGAGTACATGGCTCTGCATCATGGGGCAAAGGAGGTGGTGTGGCTGAGGCGTTTGTTGGAGGAGATCGGAGTGTGCCAAAAGGATCCAACTGTGATTTTCTGTGACAACGAGTCGGCTGTGAAGCTTGCTAAGAATGCTTGCCTTCATGGGCTGACGAAGCACATCAGGCCTAAGTGGCATTGGGTGAGGAGGCTCCTGGACAAGGAGGTGCGGCTGGAGATTGTGAAGACCCATCAGCAGGCGGCTGACATTCTCACCAAGCGCCTGGCTGAATCTGAGCATTGGAAGGGCATGAAGCTTGCTGGGATGAGTGTGCATTGAGGATGCATGCTTGAGCTATGGCATGTGGGATGATGGTTGGCAGCCAGAGGGGGAGTTTGTTGAGTGATGCTACCATTCGCATTCACGTCTGTCTGCCTCCCATCATATGTTCGTGCGTTGCATGCGTGTTGTGAGTGTGTGCAAGAATTTGTGTTTTGTGCGGTTTGGTTTTTCTGAGTGTGTGTGTGAATGTTATTTGGCTTGAGCAGATATCTGAAGTGACTCCTCTGCTCAAGAGCTTTCCGAGGAACCAAGTATCGCTTCAATCGGAGCACGAACAAGAAAGTTACGAACGTTGGAGTTCGTATGCTTTTGATATTTGGTTGTGGTGACTATGGGAAGTTGTGGGGTTGACTCAATATGGGGTACAGACTTTTGGGGGTTGGGAAATTCGTCTTTTCTACTGTAGTTGCTGCCAAATGGTTGGGAGAAACCAAACCAGGTTGGCAAGTGTGGCCAAGTTGGGTTGAGGTGGATTGTGGAGGTTGGGATAGTGACAAAGGTCAAAGTTGGGTTGCCTATGGGGAAGGGAATTGTATGGCATGGGGTTTCCTTGGTTGGGGACTCTCTTGGGACCTTCCCTCTCGTCCTCCTCATCCCCTCCTACCTGGTTCTATTGCTACTCTAACTTTCTTGTGTGAACTTGTGAGATCATTGTGATTGAGTTACGTTTTCTATGGCAGCATACCCCCTAGTGCGCCGAAGTTCATAACTCGAGTTATACTCCATATTCTGATACTATTCAAATTGGGAAAGATAGCCACGGTCAAGGGCTACAACATACTCGAGTTTGAAAGAATTCTAACTGTGGACCTTTCGTCGACGACGTTTCTTGTGACGACGACTTTTCTGTCCAGAATTGTAGTTGACGATTTTGAGATATTTCAGCCCCTAATCTTCATAGACTCCGTCCTTAATCTCTAACAGTGAGTCGACACTTTTTTGGGTGATTTGATGCGAGTAGAAACCATGGAGTGGAGATGTGAGGTGAGTCGACACTTTTTGGGGTGATTTGATGCGAGTAGACACCATGGGGTGGAGATGTGAGGTGAGTCGACACTTTTTTGGGTGATGTGATGCGACTAGACACCATGGAGTGGAGATGTGAGGTGAGTCGACACTTTTTTGGGTGATGTGATGCGACTAGACACCATGGAGTGGAGATGTGAGGTGAGTCGACACTTTTTTGGGTGATGTGATGCGACTAGACACCATGGAGTGGAGATGTGAGGTGAGTCGACACTTTTTTGGGTGATTTGATGCGAGTAGACACCATGGAGTGGAGATGTGAGGTGAGTCGACACTTTTTTGGGTGATTTGATGCGAGTAGACAACATGGAGTGGAGATGTGAGGTGAGTCGACACTTTTTTGGGTGATTTGATGCGAGTAGAGACCATGGAGTGGAGATGTGAGGTGAGTCGACACGTTTTTGGGTGATTTGATGCGAGTAGACACCATGGAGTGGAGATGTGAGGTGAGTCGACACTTTTTTGGGTGATGTGATGCGACTAGACACCATGGAGTGGAGATGTGAGGTGAGTCGACACTTTTTTGGGTGATGTGATGCGACTAGACACCATGGAGTGGAGATGTGAGGTGAGTCGACACTTTTTTGGGTGATGTGATGCGACTAGACACCATGGAGTGGAGATGTGAGGTGAGTCGACACTTTTTTGGGTGATTTGATGCGAGTAGAAACCATGGAGTGGAGATGTGAGGTGAGTTGACACTTTTTTGGGTGATTTGATGCGAATAGACACCATGGAGTGGAGATGTGAGGTGAGTCGACACTTTTTTGGTGGATTTGATGCGAGTAGACACCATGGAGTGGAGATGTGAGGTGAGTCGACACTTTTTTGGGTGATGTGATGCGACTAGACACCATGGAGTGGAGATGTGAGGTGAGTCGACACTTTTTTGGGTGATGTGATGCGACTAGACACCATGGAGTGGAGATGTGAGGTGAGTTGACACTTTTTTGGGTGATTTGATGCGAGTAGACACCATGGAGTGGAGATGTGAGGTGAGTCGACACTTTTTTGGGTGATGTGATGCGACTAGATACCATGGAGTGGAGATGTGAGGTGAGTCGACACTTTTTTGGGTGATTTGATGCGAGTAGACACCATGGAGTGGAGATGTGAGGTGAGTCGACACTTTTTTGGGTGATTTGATGCGAGTAGACACCATGGAGTGGAGATGTGAGGTGAGTCCACACTTTTTTGGGTGATTTGATGCGAGTAGACACCATGGAGTGGAGATGTGAGGTGAGTCGACACTTTTTTGGGTGATGTGATGCGACTAGATACCATGGAGTGGAGATGTGAGGTGAGTCGACACTTTTTTGGGTGATTTGATGCGAGTAGACACCATGGAGTGGAGATGTGAGGTGAGTCGACACTTTTTTGGGTGATGTGATGCGACTAGACACCATGGAGTGGAGATGTGAGGTGAGTCGACACTTTTTTGGGTGATGTGATGCGACTAGACACCATGGAGTGGAGATGTGAGGTGAGTCGACACTTTTTTGGGTGATGTGATGCGACTAGACACCATGGAGTGGAGATGTGAGGTGAGTCGACACCTTTTTGGGTGATCTGATGCGAGTAGACACCATAAAATGGAGATGTGAGGTGAGTCGACACTTTTTTGGGTGATTTGATGCGAGTAGACACCATGGAGTGGAGATGTGAGGTGAGTCAACACTTTTTTGGGTGATTTGATGCGAGTAGACACCATGGAGTGGAGATGTGAGGTGAGTCGACACTTTTTTGGGTGATGTGATGCGACTAGACACCATGGAGTGGAGATGTGAGGTGAGTCGACACTTTTTTGGGTGATTTGATGCGAGTAGACACCATGGAGTGGAGATGTGAGGTGAGTCGACACTTTTTTGGTGGATTTGATGCGAGTAGACACCATGGAGTGGAGATGTGAGGTGAGTCGACACTTTTTTGGGTGATGTGATGCGACTAGACACCATGGAGTGGAGATGTGAGGTGAGTCGACACTTTTTTGGGTGATGTGATGCGACTAGACACCATGGAGTGGAGATGTGAGGTGAGTCGACTCTTTTTTGGGTGATTTGATGCGAGTAGACACCATGGAGTGGAGATGTGAGGTGAGTCGACTCTTTTTTGGGTGATGTGATGCGACTAGATACCATGGAGTGGAGATGTGAGAAGAGTCGACACTTTTTTGGGTGATTTGATGCGAGTAGACACCATGGAGTGGAGATGTGAGGTGAGTCGACACTTTTTTGGGTGATTTGATGCGAGTAGACACCATGGAGTGGAGATGTGAGGTGAGTCGACACTTTTTTGGGTGATTTGATGCGACTAGACACCATGGAGTGAAGATGTGAGGTGAGTCGACACTTTTTTGGGTGATTTGATGCGAGTAGACACCATGGAGTGGAGATGTGAGGTGAGTCGACGCTTTTTTGGGTGATTTGATGCGAGTAGACACCATGGAGTGGAGATGTGAGGTGAGTCGACACTTTTTTGGGTGATGTGATGCGACTAGACACCATGGAGTGGAGATGTAAGGTGAGTCGACACTTTTTTGGGTGATTTGATGCGAGTAGACACCATGGAGTGGAGATGTGTGGTGAGTCGACATTTTTTTGGGTGATGTGATGCGACTAGACACCATGGAGTGGAGATGTGAGGTGAGTCGACAATTTTTTGGGTGATTTGATGCGAGTAGACACCATGGAGTGGAGATGTGAGGTGAGTCGACACTTTTTTGGGTGATGTGTTGCGACTAGACACCATGGAGTGGAGATGTGAGGTGAGTCGACACTTTTTTGGGTGATTTGATGCGAGTAGACAACATGGAGTGGAGATGTGAGGTGAGTCGACACTTTTTTGGGTGATTTGATGCGAGTAGACACCATGGAGTGGAGATGTGAGGTGAGTCGACACTTTTTTGGGTGATTTGATGCGAGTAGACACCATGGAGTGGAGATGTGAGGTGAGTCGACACTTTTTTGGGTGATGTGATGCGACTAGACACCATGGAGTGGAGATGTGAGGTGAGTCGACACTTTTTTGGGTGATGTGATGCGACTAGACACCATGGAGTGGAGATGTGAGGTGAGTCCACACTTTTTTGGGTGATGTGATGCGACTAGACACCATGGAGTGGAGATGTGAGGAGAGTCGACACTTTTTTGGGTGATTTGATGCGAGTAGACACCATAGAGTGGAGATGTGAGGTGAGTCGACACTTTTTTGGGTGATTTGATGCGAGTAGAAACCATGGAGTGGAGATGTGAGGTGAGTCGACACTTTTTGGGGTGATTTGATGCGAGTAGACACCATGGGGTGGAGATGTGAGGTGAGTCGACACTTTTTTGGGTGATGTGATGCGACCAGACACCATGGAGTGGAGATGTGAGGTGAGTCGACACCTTTTTGGGTGATCTGATGCGAGTAGACACCATAAAGTGGAGATGTGAGGTGAGTCGACACTTTTTTGGGTGATTTGATGCGAGTAGACACCATGGAGTGGAGATGTGAGGTGAGTCAACACTTTTTTGGGTGATTTGATGCGAGTAGACACCATGGAGTGGAGATGTGAGGTGAGTCGACACTTTTTTGGGTGATGTGATGCGACTAGACACCATGGAGTGGAGATGTGAGGTGAGTCGACACTTTTTTGGGTGATTTGATGCGAGTAGACACCATGGAGTGGAGATGTGAGGTGAGTCGACGCATTTTTGGGTGATTTGATGCGAGTAGACACCATGGAGTGGAGATGTGAGGTGAGTCGACACTTTTTTGGGTGATGTGATGCGACTAGACACCATGGAGTGGAGATGTGAGGTGAGTCGACACTTTTTTGGGTGATTTGATGCGAGTAGACAACATGGAGTGGAGATGTGAGGTGAGTCGACACCTTTTTGGGTGATTTGATGCGAGTAGACACCATGGAGTGGAGATGTGAGGTGAGTCGACACTTTTTTGGGTGATTTGATGCGAGTAGACACCATGGAGTGGAGATGTGAGGTGAGTCGACCCTTTTTTGGGTGATGTGATGCGACTAGACACCATGGAGTGGAGATGTGAGGTGAGTCGACACTTTTTTGGGTGATGTGATGCGACTAGACACCATGGAGTGGAGATGTGAGGTGAGTCCACACTTTTTTGGGTGATGTGATGCGACTAGACACCATGGAGTGGAGATGTGAGGAGAGTCGACACTTTTTTGGGTGATTTGATGCGAGTAGACACCATAGAGTGGAGATGTGAGGTGAGTCGACACTTTTTTGGGTGATTTGATGCGAGTAGAAACCATGGAGTGGAGATGTGAGGTGAGTCGACACTTTTTGGGGTGATTTGATGCGAGTAGACACCAT